>CAWUFW010007582.1:0-600000 GCA_963921515.1 Calotriton arnoldi
CGAAGCAACACAATACACCGCGACCGACGCGTACGCAGCATACAAAACTGCACAAACACAGCGTGAACGAAACGGAGAACACCGTACGAGACCAATGCAGGGTCCGACTCGGTCACAAGAACGTTTCCAACATACACAAACAGCACAAAGGAAAAATCACCCAAAAAAAGGCCAAACAAGCAATTAGCAAGCCAATAAATACTGGGGGGGTGGGGACAGAGAACAAAGACACACCCACAACTCCACCTATATAAAGGACACAAATCACTACCATGAGCCTTTGCAAATGCCATTCCACTGCCAGCACCCAAGAGAAAGCAACCACACACCCACAGCTCACCCCTCACACAAGCCACACACCATCAGCACACCAACAAATACCTACCTCACATACACCCAGCAAAACACACACTCACACACCCTCACCTGCACACCAACACACACATCACTCACCATCACCACCCATCACCATGCCCCCCAAGAAGAATCCCAAGTTCCTAGATTGTGAATTGGAAGTCCTGGTAGACGAGATCCTCAGGGTGGAGCCACAGCTGTTTGGCACTCTGGTCCAACAGACCCCCATGTCGCAGAAAACCAAGATGTGGGAGAGGATCATCAACAGGGTGAACGCCCAATCATCATGTCGGCGCACAAAGACGGACATCCAGAACAGGTGGTATGACGTGCGCAGGAGGGTACGGGACCTGCCGAAGATAGACTACATCAACAGCCAACATACCGGCAGTGGCCCTCCTGCCAAGCCAATATACCTCAGGCCCTGGGAGGAGAAGGTGCGGGCCATCCTTCCGCCAGTGAGCGTATATGGACTAGAGAACATCCCAGAGCCTGGTGAGTACACAACAAATGTACACAATAAACTGCCACAAAACACACACATCACTGTCAAGGGGAGAGTCAAACCATGCACACATAGCAATTACACAGCAACTAGAACAGAATCATCCCAAAATGTGTATGTCAGTCAGATAAACACAACACATGCCATCAAAAAAGTCACATCCAACTGTGCCAACACATGTACAAACACAACCACAACTACAGCTAGGCAGTGGCACAAATAGAACTAACACACACATCCACACATGTAGCCACCACAACAACACCAACACACAGTGAAGACCACTCAAAGGAAGGAATTCTGTGTATGCTGGCCAAGTCAGTGTAGCCAATAGCATCATGGGAGTCGCAGTCACACATATTGCCCCCCCACAACTGTCCCATCAACACCACCCTGAACCATGCTCACATCACAGGGAGTGGAGAAGGACTCACAAGATGGCTGACACTGGCTACTGCTGTGGGGAGCACAAGGCCCTGCTGCCAACTGTGCACCAACAAACAGCAGGACACCACTGACTGACATCCTGAGAGACAACTTACACTCCCTGCAATGCAAGCACGTTCCATGGTGGGATATCTGGCTGGCTGGGTGGGAAGGGGGACTTGCAGCACTGACCATAGTCACCAGCACCTCCCCTCACACCCCCCCAACACAAACTCCACAGTACCCACCTGGTAGAATGCAATGCCCTCCATCCTAACACAAGATCCCACAAAGCACCACCACCCTGGGTTATGTTGTGTGAAGCACAGGGACACTCTTGGGACTCTTAGCCAAACAACTGCCAGGACAACACTCCCAGCCATCCTGTCAGCACAGCCAGCCCACCCCACAGGGAAGCAGAGTCAAAAGGAAGGAAGCATGGGCATGCTGGGAAGGGGGTGGAGGCAATAGCATGATGGGAGTCGTAGTCACAGACATTGCTCAGCCTCACAACTGGCCCATCAACACCACCCTGAACCATGCTCACATCACAGGGAGTGGAGAAGGACTCACAAGATGGCTGACACTGGCTACTGCTGTGGGGAGCACAAGGCCCTGCTGCCAACTGTGCACCAACAAACAGCAGGACACCACTGACTGACATCCTGAGAGACAACTTACACTCCCTGCAATGCAAGCACGTTCCATGGTGGGATATCTGGCTGGCTGGGTGGGAAGGGGGACTTGCAGCACTGACCATAGTCACCAGCACCTCCCCTCACACCCCCCCAACACAAACTCCACAGTACCCACCTGGTAGAATGCAATGCCCTCCATCCTAACACAAGATCCCACAAAGCACCACCACCCTGGGTTATGTTGTGTGAAGCACAGGGACACTCTTGGGACTCTTAGCCAAACAACTGCCAGGACAACACTCCCAGCCATCCTGTCAGCACAGCCAGCCCACCCCACAGGGAAGCAGAGTCAAAGGAAGGAAGCATGGGCATGCTGGGAAGGGGGGTGGAGGCAATAGCATGATGGGAGTCGTAGTCACAGACATTGCTCAGCCTCACAACTGGCCCATCAACACCACCCTGAACCATGCTCACATCACAGGGAATGGAGAAGGACTCACAAGATGGCTGACACTGGCTACTGCTGTGGGGAGCACAAGGCCCTGCTGCCAACTGTGCACCAACAAACAGCAGGACACCACTGACTGACATCCTGAGAGACAACTTACACTCCCTGCAATGCAAGCACGTTCCATGGTGGGATATCTGGCTGGCTGGGTGGGAAGGGGGACTTGCAGCACTGACCATAGTCACCAGCACCTCCCCTCATACCCCCCCAACACAAACTCCACAGTACCCACCTGGTAGAATGCAATGCCCTCCATCCTAACACAAGATCCCACAAAGCACCACCACCCTGGGTTATGTTGTGTGAAGCACAGGGACACTCTTGGGACTCTTAGCCAAACAACTGCCAGGACAACACTCCCAGCCATCCTGTCAGCACAGCCAGCCCACCCCACAGGGAAGCAGAGTCAAAAGGAAGGAAGCATGGGCATGCTGGGAAGGGGGGTGGAGGCAATAGCATGATGGGAGTCGTAGTCACAGACATTGCTCAGCCTCACAACTGGCCCATCAACACCACCCTGAACCATGCTCACATCACAGGGAATGGAGAAGGACTCACAAGATGGCTGACACTGGCTACTGCTGTGGGGAGCACAAGGCCCTGCTGCCAACTGTGCACCAACAAACAGCAGGACACCACTGACTGACATCCTGAGAGACAACTTACACTCCCTGCAATGCAAGCACGTTCCATGGTGGGATAACTGACTGGGTGGGTGGGTGGGTGGGAAGGAGGTCTGGCTGTCAACCAAACACAATCAATGCAGACCATGTTCACACCCCAGAGAATACATAGAAATGCCCAAATAATGCAGGACAATGTGCCACACCAATATCAACCCCTGACTGTGACGACTTAGGACAATACAATGTACAGGCCCGCACCCCGAGGCACAGTCACAACTGTCAGGTGTGTCAACCACTGATGCCTGCAGAAACATGACATACATTGTTTGTGTCTCCCAAAAACAGGTGATGATAGGGACACAGCAGCAGACGCTGAGGAGTCCCAGTCCCAGGCTCAAGAGGATGCCGAGCTCACTGGCGTCGTACAGCCTCTGTCCTCCTCGGACGATGAAGAACAACCTGGCACATCCGGTGCAAGTCAACATGCTGCACCAGCAGGACCACCAGCTGCAGCACCAGCAGGTCCACCAGCTGCACCCCCTGCACCCACCCCTCCAACGACTGTCACCACGAATACCATCCCTGCCGACATGGACAGAATAAGGAACAACACCAGCGCAGTGACCCTGGACCAACCTGGGGCCATGGACACCACCACCACCACCAACCCCCAAGGTGGACCAGGGTTATCTGTGCGTGCAACTGCACACACTGCACATGTCAGCAGGGGTGGTGGGAGGGGTGGGAGACAGAGGTCGCTGCTTGCAGACGTTGCTGGTGTGCATGAAGACCCACAACTGGTACGCATAGCTGATGCGTACCAGTCCAGCACCGGAGAGCTCAGCCAGGTAGTGGGGCTCCTCAGAGACATCAAACAGCAGCAGGCTGCCCATCATGCCCGCTTGGACTCCCACATGTCCCACGTGGAGTCACACATGTCACGTGTGGACTCCCACATGACCCGCGTGGAGTCCAAGTGGGATGTACTACATGAGATGACGGCGGTGCACAGGGACATTTTACAATGCCTCCGCCAGATGAACAGCAACCAGTCCACACCTCCCTGTGTGCCAACAACATCTGGTACCGAACAAACTGCAACTGCCACAGGGAGGGAGGAGGACTCTGGCGGAGAGTCCCCTGCACCGCAGCAGCCTGCACTTGAGGGCCCCCCCCAAGAAGAGGGGTCGTCCGAGGAGGGGAAAGTGAGAGGCTGATGGCCAAGCGCAACTCCCAGGAAGCCTGAACCTGTTCTGGATTTTCGCCTTTGTGCACAGACTGTTCACCCTGTTGATGGCAACACTACTCCCACACATTGCATGGGGAGTACAAGTTGGAACAATGTGTCAGACAACTGTGGCCCCGATACTGGGGATCCTGTCTACCTGGACTTTCTATTCATCTAGGAACTTGGGATTGCAAGATTCATGTACAGCACAATCCATCCTATGCACTATTATCACAGATGTATCACAATAAACACAATAATACACCATACTTGCCTCTGTCGTGATTCCAACGTGGGTGCTGTTATGGGGATGATGAACAGCAAAATTACACTGTGTATGCGAACTGCAACAGCAAGGACAACACAGGCATGTGAGTACAGGCAACGTGACACATATGAGGGAGACACACCACCAGGGCTACACAACACATACACACCTAGGCCATCTGACTCATTGCCTACACTGATGTTGCCAGGGAAGACGGTGCAATGCACAGACACCACACCCATTCCCAGTTGTAGTCAAGTAGCCCACAGGTGCAGTAAGCAAATGGCAGTCAAATGTGTGACCACAGACAACGCACATCACTAAGTGAAGCACAGGTTTATTACACAGTAGCAACATGCCGTAACCACTACAGATGCAAGGTAACCCCACCTGGTAGCGGGCACACAGTCAACAACTGTAGACAGAAGGAAGTCCATGGGTGTGGCGCACATCACCTGTAGGGACACAACAGCTACCAGCCTGGATGTGCAATCACGTCGTCGGTGGACACAGTTGACCAAACGAATCTGAAAGTACCCTGTGAAGGACAGAAATGACACACAGTCAAAAGCAATGGAGTACAGGACAGAACAGCAAAACTCATGCACAATACATGTTACAAGATACCCACCCAGAACCAAGTTAGCATGTGAACACTGTTGGGGAGTACAGCCCACCTGTAAGCACACATCGCAACACACATCCAGTCAAGTAGCCCATGGACACACTCCAACAGCACCAGAGCACCACCCACACATCATGCCAACTCACATCATTGACATGACACCTCAGGATACTCACATTCAGCTAAAGAAGTTGGTGATGAGCTGTGTGCGGACATCACCATCACCATCATCATCATCATCGTCACTGGCATCGTGGTCCAGGCCAGGATCCTCCACAGGTGGCGGATGTTGGTCATCGTCATCCTGGATGAGAGGCAACTCCTTCCGCACTGCCAGGTTGTGGAGCATGCAGCAGACGATGATAATCTTGCACACTTTCGCAGGGGCATATGGGAGGGACCCTCCGGTCTTGTCCAGGCAGCGGAAGCGGCTCTTCAGGAGACCAAAGGTCCGCTCAATCACTCTCCTGGTCCGACCATGTGCCTCATTGTAGCGCATCTGGGCAGGTGTCACAGGGTTCCTGAGGGGTGTCAGCAACCACGGCATGTTGGGGTATCCCGAGTCACCTACGGACAGACAAGTGCACATCAGCTGACTTGGAAAAGTGGGCGGAATACTACAGATCAGATCACACACAATGGCACAAAGTCAGTACACACCGACAAGCCAGGCACGCTGGTTCTGCATCTGTGCCATCAACCTGGGGATGCGACTACTCCTCATCACAAAGGCATCGTGTGCTGAACCAGGGAAACGGGCACACACGTGTGTGATGGTCATGTCTGCAAGACACACCACCAGTGCATTGACCGAGTGGTAGTGCTTGCGGTTCCTGTAGGCCTGCTCCTGGGCCTGTGGTGGTACCAAAGCCACATGTGTCCCATCAATGGAGCCAATGACATGCGGCATCCTCCCCAGGGCATAAAAGTCACTCTTCACGTCAGTGAGTCGTCGCAGTCTAGGGAAATAGATGTACCGGTTCAGGAAGAGCAACATTGCCGCCAAGAAATCGCGGAGCACACGGCTGAACATGGTCTGTGACATCCCACCAGCAGACGCCACAGTATGTTGGAAGGTACCGGTGGCAAAGAAGTGTAGGGCTGCCATCACCTTCACCTTGGGGGTCAGCGCTGTAGGATACGGCCGGCCAGGCTGCAAATGTGGGGACAACTGCACTGCCAAATCCTCAATCAGCTGCCTGGTGAAGCGGTACCGTCGGATGCTGTCCCGTTCCACCATCGTTGCCAGGTCTGGGAATGGCCGATGGACAGCAGGAGCCCTGCAGTGCAGAGGAGAAGTAAGCAAGATCGTCAGTCACCCCACATATGCGGCATTGAACACACTCAAGATCCCAACATACATCATCATGAGGCACAACTACATGAAGTGTGCAGTACCGGAACGACATGTATGGTACATACATGGCCAACATCTGTCAACACGGTCCTACAGGTGGCATCAATTTGTCCCAGGTTGGCCCATTGGATATCATGATGCTGTGTCACAGTCACCCCCCCAGTGACATGTGAGGACAGATGTGCCCCAGGCACCACAGCTCAACGACAGGCACATTCCCAGGGACCCTGTAATGCCACATGGACACTGGCATCACCTGGAGTATCATGTGTACACCACAACAAAACAAACATGACCCCCACAGGTAGTGGCCACACTTGCCATGGCAGGAGAGCCATGGACGTCTGTGACACACACGCACAACATCAGAGTCCATGCACACACAACGTGGATGTGGAGACTGTCTCCCATTGTGCACATGAAATCAGAGACATTGTAAACACTACATGCACAAAGACTGTGGAGGGCCATCACTATTGTGCCACTGGGACACCCTGGCTCAAACATACCATCCCACATGGGACTCACGGGGTATGTGACATGACATACACAAACACCACTGTGAAATGTGACCATGGCACATGCACAGATATGAACAGTTGCACATCACAGTGGTCACGTACACGTAACACCCAGGATCCTGTCCCCATTAACACGTGCACAGCCTGGGGGTGGCTGCCCACAGGTGACACCCACAGGACGACATGTACACCAACATACACACAATAGGAAATGCAGCCTTACATGCCTTATGATAAGGTTTGGACAGGCTGTCGTGATGTAGGTGTGCCCCTCACTCCCTGGGAGCTATCTGTGGCTGGCATATGTCCATCTGAGATAGGCATGCTGACATATGCCAGTCACATGTACAGTGATGCGTTGAACAGCAATGGACCGATCGGTGCCTCCGGCCGGCCCATTGCATTCAATGTGTGCGGGCACGCGTTGTACCCCTGTGCGCGTTGAACAGCAATGGACCGATCGGTGCCTCCGGCCGGCCCATTGCTTTCAATGTGTGCGGGTACGCGTTGTACCCTGTGCGCGTTGTACTGCAATGGACCGATCGGTGCCTCCGGCCGGCCCATTGCATTCAATGTGTGCGGGTACGCGTTGTACCCCTGTGCGCGTTGAACAGCAATGGACCGATCGGTGCCTCCGGCCGGCCCATTGCATTCAATGTGTGCGGGTACGCGTTGTACCCCTGTGCGCGTTGAACAGCAATGGACCGATCGGTGCCTCCGGCCGGCCCATTGCATTCAATGTGTGCGGGTACGCGTTGTACCCCTGTGCGCGTTGAACAGCAATGGACCGATCGGTGCCTCCGGCCGGCCCATTGCATTCAATGTGTGCGGGTACGCGTTGTACCCCTGTGCGCGTTGAACAGCAATGGACCGATCGGTGCCTCCGGCCGGCCCATTGCATTCAATGTGTGCGGGTACGCGTTGTACCCCTGTGCGCGTTGTACCTCAATGGACCGATCGGTGCGCACCCATTGACAATGGGCTTGCCTGGCAACGGACGCGTTTTCGAATATTCGAACGAGTCGGTTGCTGGAAAATCAGTTGGTCACCCACAACAATGTTGCAAAATCATGTATGTCATGAAGTTGAAATTTTGAAGGATGCTGTGGGCGTGTTTTGGTGCTGCTATTCCATGGATTGGCCAGATTCAGAAGATGCAAACGACTTGGACCTATCACTTTGGACACAAGGGACAGTATCTGCCTCTCCAGCACATATATATTGCTGCATGTTCCCCTGAGAGCCCACTTGCCTGCACTACATGCTCCAGGACGACATCTGCCACTGCACTGCTGCTGTCTCTGCCCCTCTGGACCCTGCAATGGCACGTACTGTGGAGAGAGCCCCAGCCTTCAGCCTTGAAGAGAACCAGGCCCTGCTGGACAGCCTACTTCCACAGTACAGCAAGCTGTATGGGACACCAGGGGAGCAGGTGAGTGTTCTGTGCACTGCCTTTCTGAATGTGCATTTTGTCTGACTAGCAAGGCTGAGAGTCAGCACACCACTGGCTAGCAGGCTCACTGAGTAGTTGTCACCCCCCATAGTGTGTAGTGACTTGCACTGGACAGGTATGGTGCAGTGACAGTGCTTCTGAACAGGGTTTTACTCCCCATGCAATGATACCATGTAGTGACTTCTGGAAAACTGTCCATGGGCAGCCGTGCACTGCCTGGGTACACCATGTGCCCCTGTGATTGCGACATGTATATGCAACTGTGTCATGCACGGATATGTTGCATGTGTAGTAATGGCCTTATCACTTTGTCATCCTGACAGGCTTCTGCCCATCGGAAGCATGAGATCTGGAAGGACATCGTCCGGGCTGTCCGGTCCGTGGGGGTCTACAAGCGCCGGATCCGCAACTGCCAAAAGAGGTGGCAGGACCTTCGGGGCTGGACCCGGAGGATTGCACGGGTCCAGCTGAAGCTGTCGCCTCCTCGCAGGAGGGGCGGAACACGGACCCTGACCCCCACATGCTCAGGATCCTGACGGTGGTCTTTCCAGACCTGGATGGGCAGCTGAAGGCCAGAGAGCAGCAAGGAGGGGGTGAGTCAAAGACTGCACTGTGTACTCTGTCTAACATGCTATGTGCCCTCCTCGGGCCAGGTTGAACTGCCACAGTACAGCAGTCATGTTGTCCAGGAGCCATGTCCCTCTATTGTGCACTGCCCACTCCTCATCTGATACCCAGGTGTGGCCCTTACATGCAGGGAATTCTGTCACTTAGGACTGTGTCCTTGCAGTTTGCTTGACTCAAGGTGGGAGACAGCATCTGTTTCCCTGACTCTGTGGTGGGCATCATGGGTGGGTCCATTGCTTACACAATGCCTGTATTCTGACATGTATTCAGCGTGTTACTTTGATCTGTGGTCCAATTGCTGAGCTGATCCACCACATGTGGCTGGGGTACCTGGCACACACCCATGCTGCGGGTGGGAACAATGTTTGGGCCCCAGGAGTATGTATATGACGTGTGTCACACATACTTAGCCAGCTGCCTACAGTCCAGGGCTCATCCCTCATTCATGTGGGGCTGGACAGTCATGCCTACTCCAGGCCATACAATACACTCTGTACTCCCACTCCCGTGTATCAGAGGACACATTGTGCACAGTGATTTGACCCCTCAGGTGTCTGCCTCTGTGTCAGTGTGCTGTGGATTAGTCGCCAGGACTGCTGTGGAGTTTCTTGGTAGGGGCTCAGCATGCCACTGGAGATGTGACCATAGGAGACGATACTTGTGTGACACATAGGTGTCTGATCAGCTGCCCATGCAGACTGGGGCATGTAAATGTGAAGTTCAGGCAGCTGTTCCCCATGCACAGCAGAGTGTGAGGGGCTCAGGTTCAGAGGGTAGTGTCACAGGTCTCCCATATGTCCAATAGGTATGACCTGGACAGATGAGGGTTAAGAGGATGTGTTGTGGGGGGATGTACATGTGCACTTGTGCAGCTCCAGGACTTGCATTCCCCATGACCTACTATTGTGACACAGTGCAGAGTGTTGTTGTCTGGCTGCAAAGTCATACATCACTGAGACAGTGATGTATGACTTTGCAGTCATGCCTCCGCCATGGCATGTGTCTACTGATTGGTGAGCCTGCAGGGGAGTGACATGTGCTACATGCACACCATAGTGGCGCTGGCTATCAGGACATGGGTGCATCATGGTGTCTGTCGCTGGTATGCATCACATGCATTTCCTATTTGACTCTGGGCATCCCTTACATCCGTAAACCTGTACTGACTCAGTGGCAAGAGCTGTGATGTGTCCACACCGTGTCCTCTGCACTGTCCAACTACTGTGTACTTGGTGCATGTGTCAACACTGGGGTGTTGCAATCCAACAGACACCAGACAGATGGGTGCAAGGCCATGTGGGATGTGAGTGCCATGCTTGGCATCAGACTGACAATTGACTTCTCCTGTTCAATTAGGGCACTTTTAGCAATGTACAACTAATGATGCCAGGGCTTGCTCTGTAATGTGCTGTGCTCACAGTGGTGTGTGCGTTTGGTGCAGGTGACTGATGTCTGTCTGTTTCCCCATTGTTTGCAGATACATCCACGGCCACGGAAGGGGACAGCTCCACGGACCAGGAGGAGCCGGAGAGCCAGACTGGGTCAGCAGCCGAGGAGTGGTCGGAGGGACCCAGTGGCACGGAGGGCGAGGGGAGCCACACCGAGGAGTCCTCAGCAGCATCCACCTCAGCTGAGGACCAGAGCAACTCGGAGGATGACTCCCTTGTGGAGGCGGGTGTCAGCAGCCACCACACCCCAGCTAGTGTTGCTGTCCCCGCCACCACCAGCACCACCACCGCCCTCCCATCGGCTCCCATTCCCCAGGTCCGTGGAGGCTCCCATGTCCGGGAGCGTGTCTCCTTTGGGCCAGGCACCGCACCCCTGCCCCTGTGTCCCCTGCTGCCCTGAGTGAGGAGTCTGTGTACCTCCTTCGCCAGCTCCATGTAGGGCAGACAGCCATGCTGAGTGTCCTCCATGCGCACACCGCGCTGTTGACTCAGCTGGTGTCGTTCATGGAGGGCATCTCATCGGGCATGTCTGACCTACAGAGGGGCAATAGGTCCATGGACTCCTCCCTGACGGCAGCAGTGTCCCTCCTCAAACGGTCCCTCACCCCTCCTGCCTCTGCTCCATCCACACTCCCCAGCACCTTACCCATCCCAGGCACACACACACCGGCACAGGCACACACCAGCACACACACATCCAGCACACTGACACACACGCCAATGACAAAACGCACACGCACGCACATTCAGGGGACTGAAGCCAGACTCACAGGGGATGGGGCCCTGGAACACACACACGCATCCACATGCACTGCGCAGTCCTCAGTTCCCTCTCCCTCCAAAGCACCCTCCCTTGCCTCACCTGCAACCCCAAAGTCACAGCAGCTCTTCCTCTGTGACCTCGGCCTCTTCCCCACCGATGAAGCTGCTCCAGCATCCCGGGGAAGAGGAAGCCCACCCACACGGAGCAGAGTGCCCCTCGCCCCCGGACACCCTCCCCCAGGCGCAGACGGACTGAGGCCCCCACCCGCAAGTCCCCCGGAGTGCTAAGAGCAAGACCCCGCCACCGCCCTGCAGCTCAGGCACAAGGTCTCCGTCCTCCATCCCTCAGGCCCCCACTGCACAGGTGCCCCCACCACACCCTGCCCCAGGTTCCCCCACCCACAGATATACCATCCCCAAGATGCTCCGGCCTTCTCCCCTGCCACTTGCTCTCCCAGCACCACACCCCCCGCTGCGCTTGTCTGTGCCACTGATGTGGTGAGGGTGTCCTCCCCTCTGTCCAACCCACCTTGCCTGTTCCCCATTCTCCTCCCCTGGAGGTAGGCACTGCAGTGGAGTCCACTACCGCCCTGTCTGACTTGGGCACTGCAGTGGCGGACCTGTCCACCCCATCTGCAGGGTCCACTGCAGTTGTGCCGGCACCCACGACATCTGTGTCATGCCCCCCAGTTGTGCCAGCACACACCATGTCAGACACCTCCACTGCAGTTGTCAGTGGCTCTCCAGCACCCACCACCCCTTCCCTGACTCCCCTGGTGAGCCCTGATCCTGTCCCTGCGGTGCCTGGCCTGCCCCCCGGTTGCCCCTCCTAGTGGATTGTCCCTGGTATTGTGCAGGCATGCGTAGGGTGACATCTGCCAGTGTCACCCTGTTTGAACTTTGACAATGGACTGGCCATTGGCCTTTGCTCTAATTTCTTCTGGACGTCGTTATCAGCCAACACATATGCTGAATAAAGCAACTTTCTTTTCTCTAGTGCTCATGCTTCAGATGTACATGTTGTTGGTGCAGCTAACCATGCCCTTGCTGCAGTGATGGTGATATCTGGTCTCATGATTATGAAGTGTTACTGTGCAGGAACCCATGTGGTCCAGGGGGAATGTGTCCTATCATGTGGTGTATCCATGTCATCAATAGCAGCATCTGAGGGTGTCATGTGTTCAGTATTTGGCAATGGGTTTCCTACTTACATTGGCAATTTCATATCTGTGGCTTCCACCCCTGCACATCTGTTGTGCCTGCCATCGTTGCATTTGTCTACTTCCCTGACCGTGTTGCCATCTCCAGTGGACATGCAGGTTTGGGCATCAATGGGGAGAGACTCATCCGTGTAGTCAGTGCAACATTGCTATACAAGTGTGTTGGATCTGTGCTGATGATTCCGTTGGCACATCCATGACCAGGCTGATGTGATGGGAGCCCTCATTTGGTGCTAATTGTTGATTGTGTGACCAAGTGCTCAGCTGACATGATGGGGCCCTACTGAGGCAACATATGGCACAGCTTTCCTCACACAGGAGTGGAGTCCCCTCATGGCAGTGTGTACACGTGTGACATTGCCTGCGCCCAAGGTGTGTGTTGTATGTGCATGTCTGTGTGTTCACTTCCATTCATCTGCGCATGCTGTGATCCCTAGTGTTGTACCTGTTTGTGATGCTTGCTGACTTGAGCTATGTTCCCCCAAAGTCTTCTCCCTGTGTTCTCTGTGATGTGGGTGCATGGCACATTACTGGTCATCAGGGTGTCACCCATAGGTGTGTTTGCTGTCAGGGCAGAGTTTGTGTGCAGACGCAGATGGGTCACAGTCAGGTTTCCCTTTGGCACTTGTTGTTTGCCCCTGTCATGTGATTTCCAGTTTGTGTTATCTTTCAGTGATTGTGACACGTTGTGTGTGTGACTGCTGGCACTCCTTAGGGTCCGGGCTGCAATGTTGGTTGTTGTCTATGTGTGTTCTTTGTGGGTGACCTTGGCTTCTTCATTGGTGTGTGACTGTGGCTGGGATCCCATTGGTCGGTGTGGTATTGCCGTCATGTCCATGTACAGCGTAGTGTGCAGTGTGTCAGACATTCAGGAGTCTTGTTGAGTGTCCATGTGTGATGTGTTTCTACACCTTGGTTCCCACCCACCACCCTGGAATAGTCATGGGTGCATGTGCAATGTCACCAGTGCATGTGTACTTCACTGCTGCACATTGTTGGAGGTCGAGGGGTGTGGTCTTGAGTGTGTGCAGATGAGAGTTGTTGCCCGGCTAGTCCCCTGCCTCCATGTTGGCCTTGGCTTACTGGCCATGCTGATTGATTTGTGCTTGTGTAGGTGTGATGGTAGTTAGTTGCTCAGGACACCTGACTGTGGTTCACAGTGTGATCGACATTTAGCTTTGTCATCACAGTGGTATTTTTATTCAGCCCAGGGTCACCACATTGTGGGGGCCCTGGGGGTGGTGCTGTGGTGTGTCTGTGACTTGCTGTGTCAGTTGTTGTTCCTACGTGCCTGTGTGACATGTGTGTTTTGTGCTCCCTCTCACCTGTCAATGCCTGCTTGCCTACATAGGGGATTTGGATCCATGAGTTACCTTAGTGTGGCAGTGTATGCACATCTGTATGATTGGTATTCAGCTCTCCTCATGTGTTGTGTTGTTGCCTGGGGACACTGGCACCCCCACCCCTCACCTGCTGTGTATGATGACAGTGTTGGTCTGCCTGTTTGTGTTTGTGCATCTGCACCACTGCATTGGCATATCTTGGGTGTGCCATTGGCTGTATGTTGTTTGGTGTGTTTCCCCTGCTGTCCCTGGGACTCCTAGGTCATCGGTCAGCACAGTGATCATGGTTTGTGTGTCCCATTGCTGCCATGGTATGGTATCTGTTCACCTCACATCTGCTGTCTCCACAGGGTATCTGCATTTGTGTGCCCATTGGTGCAAATATGTGGTTCTGCATTCTGATGGTCACTTCTGTCATTGTGTCATTGATGACTGTTGACGGTGTCAGCCCCCATGGGTGTTGTTTGTCTGCACATGGCCAAAGGAATGTTTCATTTGCACTGCAGTATTTGGCTCCCCCAATTTATGTTGCAATGGGACACATACACTACTTTGCCACAGATGAGTTTTTGGTTCTGTGACCAGGAATGATCCATGCAGTTTGGCAGTTGCAGCTCTTTCTTTGTCAACAATTACCTTTTGGTCACTGTGATGATGAGGGTGTAGACCCCATTGCCACAATGGTCAAAATGTGCTTCAGCTATGGACCCCACACTTACCTTTTGGTCACTGTGATGATGGGGGTTTAGACCCCATTGCCACAATGGTCAAAATGTGCTTCAGCTATGGACCCCACACTTGCCTTTTGGTCACTGTGATGATGGGGGTTTAGACCCCATTGCCACAATGGTCAAAATGTGCTTCAGCTATGGACCCCACACTTGCCTTTTGGTCACTGTGATGATGGGGGTTTAGACCCCATTGCCACAATGGTCAAAATGTGCTTCAGCTATGGACCCCACACTTGCCTTTTGGTCACTGTGATGATGGGGGTTTAGGCCCCATTGCCACAATGGTCATGGGCTGCTTGCATTGTGGGTGCCACACACATATATGTGTGGCACATGTGCTAGGGGGTCACATTGTATGTTCAAAGTCATGTTCGGTGTTGTAGGCATTTGACACAGCCTGCTCACACGCTTGTCATGGTGGTGGGGGGATGTCTTAATCTTGCATTCCCTAGGTTGTGGTGTGCTTGTTGTGTCATGCATTGTCCATCCTATGAGTGGGGGTGGTAGTAGTGGTAGGCATCCAGCCCCCTGGCTAAGGGTGGTAGTAGTTGTGGGCATCCTGCCCCCTGGGTGAGGGTGGTAGTAGTGGTAGGCATCCTGCCCCCTGGCTAAGGGTGGTAGTAGTGGTGGGCATCCTGCCCCCCTGGGTGAGGGTGGTAGTAGTGGTAGGCATCCTGCCCCCCGTGGGTGAGGGTGGTAGTAGTGGTAGGCATCCTGCCCCCTGGCTAAGGGTGGTAGTAGTGGTGGGCATCCTGCCCCCTGGGTGAGGGTGGTAGTAGTGGTAGGCATCCTGCCCCCTGGCTAAGGGTGGTAGTAGTGGTGGGCATCCTGCCCCCCTGGGTGAGGGTGGTAGTAGTGGTAGGCATCCTGCCCCCTGGCTAAGGGTGGTAGTAGTGGTGGGCATCCTGCCCCCCTGGGTGAGGGTGGTAGTAGTGGTGGGCATCCTGCCCCCTGGCTAAGGGTGGTAGTAGTGGTGGGCATCCTGCCCCCCTGGGTGAGGGTGGTAGTAGTGGTAGGCATCCTGCCACCCGTGGGTGAGGGTGGTAGTAGTGGTAGGCATCCTGCCCCCTGGCTAAGGGTGGTAGTAGTTGTGGGCATCCTGCCCCCCTGGGTGAGGGTGGTAGTAGTGGTAGGCATCCTGCCCCCGTGGGTGAGGGTGGTAGTAGTGGTAGGCATCCTGCCCCCTGGCTAAGGGTGGTAGTAGTGGTGGGCATCCTGCCCCCCTGGGTGAGGGTGGTAGTAGTGGTAGGCATCCTGCCCCCGTGGGTGAGGGTGGTAGTAGTGGTGGGCATCCTGCCCCCCTGGGTGAGGGTGGTAGTAGTGGTAGGCATCCTGCCCCCTGGCTAAGGGTGGTAGTAGTTGTGGGCATCCTGCCCCCCTGGGTGAGGGTGGTAGTAGTGGTAGGCATCCTGCCCCCGTGGGTGAGGGTGGTAGTAGTGGTAGGCATCCTGCCCCCTGGCTAAGGGTGGTAGTAGTGGTGGGCATCCTGCCCCCTGGGTGAGGGTGGTAGTAGTGGTAGGCATCCTGCCCCCTGGCTAAGGGTGGTAGTAGTGGTGGGCATCCTGCCCCCTGGGTGAGGGTGGTAGTAGTGGTAGGCATCCTGCCCCCTGGCTAAGGGTGGTAGTAGTGGTGGGCATCCTGCCCCCCTGGGTGAGGGTGGTAGTAGTGGTGGGCATCCTGCCCCCTGGCTAAGGGTGGTAGTAGTGGTGGGCATCCTGCCCCCCTGGGTGAGGGTGGTAGTAGTGGTAGGCATCCTGCCCCCGTGGGTGAGGGTGGTAGTAGTGGTAGGCATCCTGCCCCCTGGCTAAGGGTGGTAGTAGTTGTGGGCATCCTGCCCCCCTGGGTGAGGGTGGTAGTAGTGGTAGGCATCCTGCCCCCGTGGGTGAGGGTGGTAGTAGTGGTAGGCATCCTGCCCCCTGGCTAAGGGTGGTAGTAGTGGTGGGCATCCTGCCCCCCTGGGTGAGGGTGGTAGTAGTGGTAGGCATCCTGCCCCCGTGGGTGAGGGTGGTAGTAGTGGTAGGCATCCTGCCCCCTGGCTAAGGGTGGTAGTAGTGGTGGGCATCCTGCCCCCCTGGGTGAGGGTGGTAGTAGTGGTAGGCATCCTGCCCCCTGGCTAAGGGTGGTAGTAGTGGTGGGCATCCTGCCCCCTGGCTAAGGGTGGTAGTAGTGGTAGGCATCCTGCCCCCTGGCTAAGGGTGGTAGTAGTGGTAGGCATCCTGCCCCCTGGCTAAGGGTGGTAGTAGTGGTAGGCATCCTGCCACCCTGGCTAAGGGTGGTAGTAGTGGTAGGCATCCTGCCACCCTGGCTAAGGGTGGTAGTAGTGGTAGGCTTCCTGCCCCCTGGCTAAGGGTGGTAGTAGTGGTGGGCATCCTGCCCCCCTGGGTGAGGGTGGTAGTAGTGGTGGGCATCCTGCCCCCTGGCTAAGGGTGGTAGTAGTGGTGGGCATCCTGCCCCCTGGGTGAGGGTGGTAGTAGTGGTAGGCATCCTGTCCCCCTGGCTAAGGGTGGTAGTAGTGGTGGGCATCCTGCCCCCTGGGTGAGGGTGGTAGTAGTGGTGGGCATCCTGCCCCCTGGCTAAGGGTGGTAGTAGTGGTGGGCATCCTGCCCCCTGGGTTGGGGTGGTGGCGCGCATTCAGGCCCCTGTGTGCATATGTGGCATTGGTGATGGGCATCCCGCCCCTATGGTGCTGCTGTTGCTGGTGTAAGTATATTCAGATTCCCAGTGTATGTGTGTGATGTGTCGTGTACGTGTTGTATGTGTTTTGTGGTTGGTGTCTGACTTACCTTCTGCGCCGTACGCGTCCGTGCCTGTTCCGGTAGTAGATGTAGAATATTGGTATGATCGGGACGAAGGGATTCATGGTTGGTTCGTGTCGTTCGTCCTTCTCGTTGCTTCGCGTCGTCCTCGCCGCTTGGCTTCGTCCTCGTCGCTTCGCTTCGTCCTCGTCGCCTCGCGTCGTCCTCGTCGGTGCTGTGTTCGTCTCGTAGCCGTGGATCGTGTTGTGGCGCGATTCGGAGCTTATGTGCGCCTCTCCCGGATGCTTTGACGTGCCGTGCGTAGCGACGGGTTCGGCGCGTACGGAAGCGCATCGTACTTGTCCGGCCGGACGGGGCTGCATTTTCCCTTCCGTGCGACTCGATTCGGCGTTTCCGGATTCGCCTCGGTCGGAGAACAGGACCTGGTTTGGGTGAGTACGGCTCGGCCGGAATTTTTGCTGTTGTGCGCATCGTACTTGCTCGTTCGGTGTGCTGTACGGATCGGTCGGGAAACTGGCTTTCGCATGGCTTTTTTCCCGACCGAATGGTATTGGGTGCGCCTCCGACCGAGATCGGAATCGGCCCCTAAGTGTCTTAGTTCTGATCTGGAGTTTTCTTTCTATATGTAGTAATGTTTCTTAGTATGATGCTGACTATATTTGTAACTGATCAATTTTGTAAATCTATATGTAAGGGATGGCATTGTTTGTGTCTTAGGTGTGTTAGTCACTAATGAGTTGTTTAAGTGAGAGTGCCACTGCCTCCATTAGAACTATATACATAAGAGTTGTATCTGTGCATGTAAATGAAGGTGTAGATTCTTGAAACCATCTCTGAGAGAATGTGGTTGTATTTTGTTCCGTTCAAAACTTCTTACATGAGATTGAAATCAATGTAGAACACAGGTTGTGTAAGTTAGCATATTCACTCAAAAGAATGCATCTATATCTGAAAAATTTCTAACTACACATTTTTAGTTCTATAGATGTATAGTTTACCCTATAGTGTATCTACAGACTACCTTAGGGGTGTTTTTTAAGTACTACTATAGGATATTAACAGGTGTCAAGGCGTGTGACCTACCAAGTCGACCTAGCAGTACAAGTACATGCCCAAGTTTAAGTACACTAGGCATGGAACATTTTCAAAGGGCTATTTGTCAGGATGGTTCATTTGCTAGTGTCAGAGATTTACTACATATCTAGATAAGTGTCTCATTTTCTATTTGGGATTTTCTTTCTAAATGCAGTAAATGCGATCAGTATATTGGAGCTTCTGTTTCTACCTCCCTGCTTCTGTAAAACTATATGTAAGAGATGGCATAGCTTGTTTGTTGGGTGCATCAGTTGCTAATTGAACTGAATGGAGAACACTGGATGTAAAAGTCAGCATATGCACCTAAAAGTGTGCATATACCTGTCAAAAATGTCTACCTACATGTCTTTGCTTTTATGCACATACAGTTTACCATATGACCTAGGCAGATACTACCTTAGGGGTGACGGTTAAGTAGACCTACTGCAGTTTGAGGTTTGTCAAGAGGTTTGAAATACCAAGTTGCCCTAGCTGTAGAACTTCATGTGCAGGCTCTAGTATACTAGGCCTGCAACATGTTAAAATAGCTTCTTCTCTAGGTGGTTCACTTTGTAGTGTAAGATTTCTACTGTGTATCTGAATAGGAGTCTATGGTCCTATCTAGGGTTTTTTCCTATACATACTAACATCTCTTAGTACATTACTGACTCTCTTTATGTGTGTTTCATTCTGTAAATATACATATAAGGGGTAGCATAGACTGTCTGTTGGGCATGTCAGTCAGTAGTGACTTGTTTCAGTGAGAGATTGACTTCCTTCATTAGCGGTACATACATAAGAGTACTATCTGTGCATGTGAGTCAAGGTGTAGATGAATGAAACATTGTCTGGATGTTTCTTTCTGCATGTTGTAAAGTTTCTTAGTACATTGCTGCCTCTGTTTCTGTCACTTTGGGCTCTATAAATCTTTTGTAAGAGGTAGCCTAGATTGTTTCTTGGGTGTCAGTCATTATTCACTTGTTTAAGTGAAAGTGTCACTGCCTCCATTAGCGCTAGATGCATAAGAGTTGTGTCTATGCATGTGGCTGAAGATGTAGATGCTTTAAACACTGTATGACAAGATGTATTTGTGGCTTTTCCCTTTTACAACGATATAAATGACATTCAACTGAAGGTAGAAAGAACTCTGTAAGTTGAAGTCAGCATATACATCTTAAATTGTGCTGGTAGAATACTGCAACTTACAAATATATCTCTTTATTTTTACCTACATCCCAGCTTACCTAACAGCCTAGATACAGGTTATGTTAGAGGTGACTTTTAAGTAACAGAACAACAGGTTAAGAAAAGTGAACCTGTTTTAAATAGCAAGTCACCCTAGCAGTCGAACTGTAAGTGTAGGTTCAAGGGCACTAGGTCTCAGACATATTAAAAGGAATACTTCTCTAGATGGAGAACTTGGTAGTGTTAGAGCTTCTCTATATATGTAAATAAGTGTCTCAATTCTTTTCTTGAATTTTCTCATTGTTCAAATATGCTTGTTGTTTACGAGCATATGGCGACACAACTATCTGCAAAATAGAAATAATGGCAGTCTGATTACAATCTCGACACAAGTTGTTTTGTATACATACATCTGCTTTTGGGTATGGTCAGAAGACTTTCAGATGTCCCTACATATTGAAGCTTATCCCAACAGCTGACTGACACATTTTTGAGGGGTGTAGGGCTCCTCACCAAGACTAAGGGGCTGATTACGATGGCGGGCGGAGGCACATCCGCCATGCTGGCGGTGGCAGAAAATGCCCTTTACCGCACTCCATCGGTGGTCTTTGCATCCGCCGTATTATGTAGGCATAGATAGCCCATTTCCCGTCCACTGCGGTGTTCCGGGTTCCGCTGAAAATCTCCATCCACACCGGTAGCGGACGGAGTCAAAAGAGAGGTACCGTCGTGCGGAATGCAGTCACGACCGCCGGTCAAATCACGATGCCTCAAACAGCCCACCACACCGCTGCAGAGAATCCGGCCATTCGAGGATGGCGGTGGCAATACTGCGGATAGCTCCATGTGTTCCAGTCCGCTGGGGAAACGGCGGTCTTTGGCCTTTCTGCAGCAAATCTGACCGCCGCGGATGGATTTTCAGCTTTTCCGCCGCTGAATCCTGGAATCCGACCGCCGCAGTAGGGAGTTTCTGGCGGTGCATCCTAATCTGGCCGGCGGTTTTGCCGTGGTACCTGCGGACTGAAAATTTCCGCTAGCACGGCGGCCGGAATGCTTTTCTGCCCGCCATCGTAATCAGCCCCTAAGTTCTATATTCTTACTTTCTAATTAGGATACATCATCCAGTAACTGGATTCTTGGCATAACATTCTTCTAAACCCTAGTGTTTTCAAGTACTTTAGAATGTTGAACTGTAGCTGCTAACAAAAAGAAATAAAAATATATGTGTACGTTAGCTTTAAAAAAATACATTAATATTACATTTTTCATAAATAAAAAGTGTATTATATTCAGATACAAATATCACGTTCCCTTTTTTACTGTCTTCATCTTTCATACTACTTCACCATACATGGTGGTCTGTATGTAGTGTCACCTTCGAACAGTGGGGAAAAACAATCACATGGATTCTACAAAAAAAATGCATATTGTATCATTATAAATATGTGTAACTATACTCACTACAATTTCCTAATTAGTTGTTTCATCCATATTAACTTTACTACTTAATATATATAGATTGTTTTCTAGTACTATTATACCTGGTACAGTAGTACAAACAAATATGTACCCTAGCTGATTTTGAAGATGTTTCTCAGAATATTATCTTTACTAGGCCAAAAAGTATTTATCAATACTGATCTAATCCAATTCAGTCTATTTTTTAAGGACGTCAACCCCAATAGGCCGAATGATGTCTTTAGAACTTTGGTTGGACAAATAACAGGTAAGAATTTTGTAGTTTAGAAGGCAATCTAGCTTTGAATTTACCGTTGGTATGATTAATCATTACAATGTGTCCATCCACTGTTACTCTTTAGAAACACAGTATACTGTCCAGAGGTTACATTAGCTCCTTCATGAAAAATAATAGCTAGTGTTGTATAGGTTCTTCCTGAAAGAGATATTTGTCTTGCTTTAAAGTTTGTGATTTCTGTTTGTAGCTTTGTTCCATCTGGTCTACATCGTTGTAACATTGATATAAGGTATTTTTCACTTCTTTGTATTTCCAATGTAGAAATCATGTCTGATCTACAACTTGAGCAGTTTATATTTTGATTTGCTGTTTTCTTCAATTTGTTAAAAGACTCTGTTTTACAATCTGGTAGTGTTAAGTATAAGAATCACTCTGCAATTATTTCAGTGGTAAAGGTAAATGAACAATCTTCAGAACTATGGTGCCATTTATAGCTTAGTTCAAACAAGTCATCAATATTTACTTCTTCTTCTTCTAAAACTTAAAGCATAACCATTATAAATTCTTGTGCATCTTGATGCATGTTAAGAGTAAATGTTACTGGCCCACTACATATATCCAAAAGATCTTGAATGCCTGAAGCAGAATGTATTAAACTTCTGTTAGTGACTAAACGTAGGAGTAACTGTTACAGTGAATAGCAGAATTGTTTTTCAATGTTTTGGTCAATTTGAAGTACAAGATGTGCTAAATTAAATACTACATTGAGAACCATATTTGCAGAGCAGTTGATACCTAAACTATTTACTAACTGGTGTCCTTCTATATCACCCTCAGTTTCCACTTTTCTCTTCTTTGTGTCTTCAACCTTGTCTTTGTTTCCTTTCTTATCTTGAAGTTCAGTTGAGTGTTTTTGTATATTTCCATTTTGGACATAGTATATATTTCTCATAGACTGGGTATTCACCTAAATAAGGAGCATACAGACTTCTTAATTGATTGTAGTCTCTTACACAACTTCCATCAGGACTAATCTTTTTCTTATCAAATTCAATTAAAAACAAATCGGACAATGTTCTTAATCCAGACAATGCAACATATGCCATTCCTTCTTTAAAGACACTACTACCGATATTCAAAAACTCTGTCTATACTTAATCCTTGGGATTTGTGGATAGTGACAGCATACACTAAAAACACTCAGAACTGCTGTCGTTGGACATACAAATCCTTTACTAGCAACAAACATACAACACAATGCCCAATCTGCTTTACTTCATCAATCTGGTCAAATTTTACAACAAAAAATTCTATCTGGTCCCTGTTTTGAATATTAACGAAATCAACAACTTTACCCATAGCACCATTCACTAGTCCTTCCTCCACATTCAAATTATGTAGCAAAATAACTCAACAGTTTTAACACAGGCATAAACACTTTTCTAATCCTACAGACTTTGATACAGACTTCTCTAAAGAATCCAATTTTTTACATAGTTTTTCTGTTAGTAGGATTGTTACTCCCTAATGTTCCATTTTATCAAAAGCTGTCAATTCCAAAATGTTTTGGTTTTCCAGTTTGAGTATTTTTTTATTAAAGTTGGAACACTTGCAGTGTAGGCATTAAACAAAGTATGCATTTGTGTTCTGCAATCATATCAAACATTAGTTGTGCTGGTGTCTTTGTAGATGTAAACAGTTTCTTAGTCGATGTATGACTCAAACTGGGTTCTGACTGCATGGCATCTGGATTTTGTCCATTAAGTGAGTGTATCTCTAGTGCACGTATTGGTCACACTATGGTTAAGCGGATTGAAGTATACATGTGGACTTTGGTTTATGGGGCTTTCTCTTGCCTTCCTATATTTACAAGGGCATATGTAGCCCTTAGCCTATTACTAGGTTGTCTTTTGGTAGCCTACACAGTATCTGAGGTGGCTTCAACTTTTTCCCTCTTTCATGCTTTTTTATCTGGTGATGTTCTCCCCAGTGGCACGTTTGTTTGTAGTGGATCGCACAGAGATAAAGACAGTATTTATTTTTGTTTTGGTACAATATGTTATTTTATATTTGTATAGGTTTGTTTCCTCACCCTTGTCCTGAGGAGGCCAAGACTTATATGAAGGCCGAAACGCGTCCGCGTCAACAGGTTTTGAAAAGAGGAGTCGGACTATAATTGAGTAATCTTGTGACGTTTGAATGCACATTTCTGTGATTAAGGTCTTTTGAGGAGTAATAACCTCGTGTGCATATAAGACGACCTCAAAGTGGATCCCCTTTATTTATTGGGCGAACACTGTTTTTTCTATCAAGTGGGTTAAAGGAATTCATGAACTGTGTTGTTTTGTGATTTGTACATATTTGTTGTTTATATATATGTTTGTATGTTTAAAAAGATATTTTCAAAAATTATGAAAATCAATATTACAATAATTAAAATTACGTAAAAATGTGTCTTCAGTATGTGATTTGGTGTTTGGAATAAGGAACATGAACTAACGATAGGACTATGTACTGTTAATAGGGCATTATGAAGTTCCCTATATAAATAGATATAAATATATCCTTTCCTCCTTACCATTTATTTCCTCTACCGTTGTATCATGATATTAACGAGGCACTCGCAATTTGTGACCCCATTGAGAATGGCTGGCCCTCCCAGGGATGGTGGCCTGCTGGGCTCAGCAGACCTCCATGTCTGGGACTGCTTTTCAATAAAGCAGTTATTTTTTATTTAAATGCAGCCCGTTTTCCTTAAAGGAAAATGGGATGCATTTTTTAAAAAAAATCAACGTTTTTGTTTAATTTTTCAAGGGCAGGTAGTGGTCCCTGGGACCACTGCCTGCTCCTAAAAAATATTAGCCGATGCATTTGCAAAGGGGAAGGGGTCCTCTGGGGACCCCTTCCCATTTGCAACTGCATTACCACCCTCTTGAAGATGGCAGTAAATTGTGAGTGTTTTGCGACCGAATTTGCGGTCGCAAAACATTTGCACATGGCTTGTGAGTCGCTATTAGGTAGGGAACGCCCCTTCCTAATAGCGAGTTGCAAAACACTATTTTGCGAGTCGCAAATTATTTGCGAGTCGCAAAATAGTGTTAGTACATGGCCCAGAGGAAAATTGCATGGCAAACAGGTTGCAAACCCGTTTGCGCATGCAATTTTCCATCGTACATCTGGCCCCAAGTATATAACTTAACCTAAAAAGAAAGTAAATTATTAAGATTTTTTAAACGTAATAAAAATACAAAACATAGCTAACAATACTTTTCTTTTTACAGCTTCCACAAAATTCAACAAAACAACAACATCAACAAAAGACACTTCATCAATGAAAAATAGTGAGTATATAATTTGTATTACAAAAAGTTTTACAATAAAGACTAATGAGCACATGCATCAAGCTTATTACCGGTTGCAAATGAGCCAATTCTCATGATAGCCTCATTTGAGACTGGTAAAAGTACTTTTATGATACATCAACTTAAACCGCAATAGCAAAATAGATACTATCAAACTGAAAATAGTTTCCAATTCATTCCTATGGCCCTCTAGGCCCATAGGAATTAATGACAAAAGATTCTACTCCCTATCACAGATTGTGTATAAATAACAATGTATTTAGCAATTCCTACATGCATTAATAATTGCAACTCTTAAATAGCAATTTCTGAAAAATTGCTCTTAAGCATTCACAATTATTTAGCTTCATACATGTGGTCATAAACTATGAAATTAATCTAAATAACTAAAATTATAACCTTTTCTCTTTTATTTCACAGCTTACACTTCACTACAATTGCACCAAAAACCATGACAACAAACAACTACAAAGAAAACTACAGAATCTACATTAAAGAAATAAATCAAACTAAGTAAGTATCTAAATTAACTAACAAATACAACAAACTAATAAACGATAAATTCAATAAAAAGCAATTTTAACTAATAAATACTTTTCTCTTCACAGCTTCTAAAAACTGCATCAACAAACAACATCAACAAAATTAAATTCATCAACTACAATTAGTAAGTATTAATTGATTTACTACTAAATACAAAACGATACAATAAAATAAAAAAGATGTAACATTTTAATAACATAAACATTTTGCTTTCATACCAACAGAAAATATAAGAGTGAATAAACCATGACCATCAAAACATACCATCAAGAAAAGTAAAGCAACATTAATGTAAGTATATTTTCTATGATATTAATTATACCAACATATTTATTATTCAAAATTGCATAATTATTAAACATATATATATATCTTCACAGATATACAAAAAAATGGCAGAAGGAGCGAAATACATTACATCGCAAAAGGGGAAACTACTGCTTTGCTACATGGGCTACACTTATACACAAGAACAAGTTATTGAAAATAAAACCCATTGGAAATGTAGCAAATATTACTCCAATGCTTGTTATGGGAGATCCACTACAGTCGAAACCAATGTAGTCAGTGTTAGAGAACACAACCATCCCCCCAATGTAACTAAAGTTGAATTAAGAGATGCCCTAGAGACAATAAGGGAAGCAAGCACAAGTTTCCAATGAACAAGCACCAAATTACTTAAGAATGTTTTGACTCGAGTTCCAGAACATGTCACAGGACAACTACCGTCCATCCCCACTTTAAAAGTCTAATAGCAAGAACTGAAAGAGCTACAGCTCAAACTCCACCTATCCCCAAACCTTTGGAGAAATACAAATACCACCTGAATATACCATCACCCACAAAGAGGAAAACTTCCTTCTTTATGACAATGAAAGTCATGAAAAAAGAATTATCATCTTTGCAACAAATACAAATTTACAGAAACTTAAGAACTGCGAAATATGGATGATGGATGGCACATTTAAAGTTTGCCCCAAGCCATTCTACCAGCTGTATACCATCCATGGCGAATATGAGGATACAAAAATCCCATTCATATATGCATTACTACCTAATAAACAGAACACCACTTACATAGAGTTCCTAACAATGGTAAAACAATTTACAGAACATTACTGTCCCCAAAGAATAATCATTGACTTTGAGCAGGCAATGATTCAATCCATCTTAAAATTATACCCACACACTGAAATACAAGGTTGCTATTACCACTTTAATCAGAGTATATGGAGGCGCCTACAAAAATCTACTCTGAGCATAGACTATTCCAAAAATTGCAACTTTGCCTATCAAATAAAAAAGTTAATAGCCCTGGCCTATGTCCCAACAACTGAAGTAGCCAATCACTATAACCTACTTATAGGAAATCCTTTCTATCAAGCTAATGAAAGAAAATTAACTCCCTTCCTAGACTACTTCGAAGACACCTGGGTGGGAAGGTTACATAGGTCAGGGCACCGTAGACAACCATAATTTCAGGTCCCCTGTTGGAACGTGTATGCTAGTACTGTAGCTCAAAAAGCCCAAACAAACAACGCAGTGGAAGGATGGCATAATGACTTCCAAGCCACAATAGGAAGGGGACAACCAACACTTCACAAACTAATTGAATCAAATAAAAAGGAACAGAGTTTCCAAGAACTCAGAGTAGAGCAATCCCTAAGCAAAATCGGGCCAAAACTAAGTAAACAAACTAAAACTATGTACGAATACCTGCAACATAAGACCAGGTTATATCCAAACACCCAAGCTCTAGAATACCTAGACATGATTGCTAAATCAATACTTTAAACTAAACAAAATACTATACATCGTAAAAATCTTACAACTATAACACATATAAACAACAGATTTCTTTTTTTAAATTAATAAATATAATTATGTCATAAAATTTACAATAGAGCACAAAATTATATGACATAACATAATTATAAAAAAAAAGAACCAATAAAAAAAGATACATTTCCCACCCATAGCAATAAAAAAAAATATTTACAGATATGTAACAGTAGAATATCCTCGGAAACGATTAAATCCAGTGCAAACAAATTAAATCCAAATCCATTGGATAAGGAAGTCCCCAATAAATGCGAAAATACAACTGTATAAAAAGTCCAACGCCGCACACCTCTTAATGACAAAACCCTCAAAAACCCCAAAATAGTTTAGAAAAAAACGCTCCAACAAACCGGGAAAAAAAGGAAATGTAAAGTAACTTGTTATCAAACAAGAAAAAACATTTTCCTTTATTAAAAAAAAAAAACGCGTCGGCTGCTCCATCCATTCACCAAAGACAAAACCTATAAATAAAAAAGAAAACAACACCCACCCACAACACAAATACAAACCCACAAGCATTAATATCAACATTAAATACACAATGATACATTTAATAAATACATAACTAACACTACATAACATTCTAAATAAATCCAACCCTGAGGGGTCGATTAGGATGGTGGTTTTTGGCACATCCGCGGTGCTGGCGGAAAACGTCTATTTCCTCACTCCTGCGGCGGTTCTTGCGTCCGCCATATTACAATGGGCAAAGATAGTGCATTTCCCATCCGTCGCAGTGTTTCCAGATCTGCCAGAATTTTCGTTCCGTAGCGGTGGCGGAGGGAGCCAATAGAGAAAGACCGCCGTGGGGAATGACCTGACAACTGCAGGACAAATCACGATGCCTCAAACAGCCCATCAGAACGAGCAGAGAAACCAGCCACCCGGAGACGGCGGAAGCACAACTGCGGAGATACAAACTCGAATCCGAGGCACCTCCACACGTTCCTGGCCGCCATGGATCCAGCTCTACAAGCCCTTCCGCTGCTGTACCTCATCCATTACCAACAGATAAGACTCTGTCACGGTCAATACCGCAGGTAAGTCAACAACGCATCCCCCATACAAACACAACTGTTGTGCTGAAATATGTGTCCTGTCTACATCAGACACCCTGGTGGAGACAGGAACATATCCCCCAGATTAAGTACACATGTCCTGCACGTCACAATTTGACACCTCTGTATCGGGGTCACCCATCACCATAGAAATCAATTTAATTAGCCCAGTCATGCCGGTCATGTCACCGCAGCGGTGAATCCGCGGGAAAACATGCCCTCTCTGAACGCCTGCTATACAATGTCTCGGTTACTTATTTATCGCCCGCCCGGACCCTCCAAAGAGTTTAGGTCATCGCTTGTGGAAACTGTTAATATCTTGGCCACAAGGACAGCTAATTTTAGTATCATCGGGGATTTATTTGAACCTGCACTTAGAAAATTCCCAGGAAATGGAGTTGGGCAACTTCCTGGCTGATTTGGGTGCCTGTCAGCTGACGCAATTGGTTCAGGGTCCTACTCACTCTGCAGGTCATCTGCTGGACCCGGTGTTCTCAAATCTCCTTTCTTTATTAGTCCACACTCCTATTCCGGTCTGCTGGTCAGATCACTATTTGATCTCTATGTCTCTCTCAAGGGTCTTCCCTCCGCGGAAGCAACGTCAGAAGGTTGTTTTTAAACGCCCCTGGCACAAACGTGATCTTGTCCAATTTCACGACCTTCTCTCTAGAAATGCCTTCAGCATGCCAGACGACCCAGATGCTGCTGACAAAGCACTCTCAGACTGGATTCGCAGTCCCCTTGATGCACTCATTCCAGCGAAGTGGTCAGTTAGCCGTAACTCCAAATCCAACCCATGGTATAATGATGATCTCTTGAATAGTCTGGAGCACACCCATATTATTTCTCACTTGTTCTTTTCTGAATTCATCAAGTTCGGCGTGCATGCACCCTTATAATGCTCCGTTCAGTAAGCACTTGTAATGATACTTCCAAAAATATGGACCCACCTTTTGTAGATCCAAAGGGTTGCACAGCCTTATGCACTAGTGTTTGAATTTCTTCCACTTAAACCACAGTAATCAAGTCTTTATTCTTGTTAATCACGCTTTTATTCACAGTTAATCCATCACGCCAAAGACTCGGAATTCCACAATCTTATGCATGTTGCTTATTCCAAAATTGCCCATCCAGGCCTATTCTAGAACAGTTAAACAGATTTCGAGTTCTTCTATTTACGATCTCTACACCCAATACATTTCGGTTTATTTTAAACCTTCTTCAGGGGTATCTGTAGTATGTAAAAGATATATATACGTCTGTCAGCCACAAGATCATAATAATAATAACATCCAATCATTGATTAAATCATATAACGATAACATGGAAAAATCATCTTAAATAACCCCGCGATAAACTGAAACATAATGTGAATAAATCCACCCCTCTGCTACCACCCGTGTAACATCCAACAGACAAAAATGCGTTTGTACTTGTGTCATTATTAATGTACTCACGTTTTTAACCCAAATTGCTCTACACCAAACAACCCCATATTTCCACCAAACTCATAGAGTGCGCTCATCGCTGTATGTAAACTCACCCCCACACCCCATTCTTGTCACTTCTCCCATTATCCTTTATATAAGCTCTTACATACCTGATGTAATCTGCTTTTGCAAGCGCCTTGTTCTTTTCATGCGCGCACAACATAACTGAATAACCACCCAATGCTCACTCACTAACTTAAAAACTACGTTACCAGCCCCACCTGCGAACACCATAATTAGCATGTATTGCGTCCACGTTTGCCCACTCCACCGAAACTCCTTGTTTAAAGCAATACCACCCATATCCTAAATCGTGTGCTTGAAAATAATTCACATCCTCATTTAATCTCAAAATCAACACATGCGTGAATCCCGTAACATGACCTCATGTCCAATAGTCACTTAATATATATAAACTCCTTCATGTCGATAACTCTCATAAACAGTCTTTGGCGTGAAAACGAATCCTTCAATGCTCTTTGCTTATTTTCTTCCATCGGGTGCTAACCAGAGCTGGAACAGTTTTAATATACATCACTTGAATAGTCTGGAGCACACCCATATTATTTCTCACTTGTTCTTTGGAAGTATCATTACAAGTGCTTACTGGAACGGAGCATTATAAGGGTGCATGCACGCCGAACTTGATGAATTCAGAAAAGAACAAGTGAGAAATAATATGGGTGTGCTCCAGACTATTCAAGTGATGTATATTAAAACTGTTCCAGCTCTGGTTAGCACCCCGATGGAAGAAAATAAGCAAAGAGCATTGAAGGATTCGTTTTCACGCCAAAGACTGTTTATGAGAGTTATCGACATGAAGGAGTTTATATATATTAAGTGACTATTGGACATGAGGTCATGTTACGGGATTCACGCATGTGTTGATTTTGAGATTAAATGAGGATGTGAATTATTTTCAAGCACACGATTTAGGATATGGGTGGTATTGCTTTAAACAAGGAGTTTCGGTGGGGTGGGCAAACGTGGACGCAATACATGCTAATTATGGTGTTCGCAGGTGGGGCTGGTAACGTAGTTTTTAAGTTAGTGAGTGAGCATTGGGTGGTTATTCAGTTATGTTGTGCACGCATGAAAAGAACAAGGCGCTTGCAAAAGCAGATTACATCAGGTATGTAAGAGTTTATATAAAGGATAATGGGAGAAGTGACAAGAATGGGGTGTGGGGGTGAGTTTACATACAGCGATGAGCGCACTCTATGAGTTTGGTGGAAATATGGGGTTGTTTGGTGTAGAGCAATTTGGGTTAAAAACGTGGGGCACATTAATAATGACACAAGTACAAACGCATTTTTGTCTGTTGGATGTTACACGGGTGGTAGCAGAGGGGTGGATTTATTCACATTATGTTTCAGTTTATCGCGGGTTATTTAAGATGATTTTTCCATGTTATCGTTATATGATTTAATCAATGATTGGATGTTATTATTATTATGATCTTGTGGCTGACAGACGTATATATATCTTTTACATACTACAGATACCCCTGAAGAAGGTTTCAAATAAACCGAAATGTATTGGGTGTAGAGATCGTAAATAGAAGAACTCGGAAATCTGTTTAACTGTTCTAGAATAGGCCTGGATGGGCAATTTTGGAATAAGCAACATGCATAAGATTGTGGAATTCCGAGTCTTTGGCGTGATGGATTAACTGTGAATAAAAGCGTGATTAACAAGAATAAAGACTTGATTACTGTGGTTTAAGTGGAAGAAATTCAAACACTAGTGCATAAGGCTGTGCAACCCTTTTGGATCTACAAAAGGTGGGTCCATATTTTTGGAAGTATCATTACAAGTGCTTACTGGAACGGAGCATTATAAGGGTGCATGCACGCCGAACTTGATGAATTCAGAAAAGAACAAGTGAGAAATAATATGGGTGTGCTCCAGACTATTCAAGTGATGTATATTAAAACTGTTCCAGCTCTGGTTAGCACCCCGATGGAAGAAAATAAGCAAAGAGGATTGAAGGATTCGTTTTCACGCCAAAGACTGTTTATGAGAGTTATCGACATGAAGGAGTTTATATATATTAAGTGACTATTGGACATGAGGTCATGTTACGGGGATTCACGCATGTGTTGATTTTGAGATTAAATGAGGATGTGAATTATTTTCAAGCACACGATTTAGGATATGGGTGGTATTGCTTTAAACAAGGAGTTTCGGTGGGGTGGGCAAACGTGGACGCAATACATGCTAATTATGGTGTTCGCAGGTGGGGCTGGTAACGTAGTTTTTAAGTTAGTGAGTGAGCATTGGGTGGTTATTCAGTTATGTTGTGCGCGCATGAAAAGAACAAGGCGCTTGCAAAAGCAGATTACATCAGGTATGTAAGAGCTTATATAAAGGATAATGGGAGAAGTGACAAGAATGGGGTGTGGGGGTGAGTTTACATACAGCGATGAGCGCACTCTATGAGTTTGGTGGAAATATGGGGTTGTTTGGTGTAGAGCAATTTGGGTTAAAAACGTGGGGCACATTAATAATGACACAAGTACAAACGCATTTTTGTCTGTTGGATGTTACACGGGTGGTAGCAGAGGGGTGGATTTATTCACATTATGTTTCAGTTTATCGCGGGGTTATTTAAGATGATTTTTCCATGTTATCGTTATATGATTTAATCAATGATTGGATGTTATTATTATTATGATCTTGTGGCTGACAGACGTATATATATCTTTTACATACTACAGATACCCCTGAAGAAGGTTTAAAATAAACCGAAATGTATTGGGTGTAGAGATCGTAAATAGAAGAACTCGGAAATCTGTTTAACTGTTCTAGAATAGGCCTGGATGGGCAATTTTGGAATAAGCAACATGCATAAGATTGTGGAATTCCGAGTCTTTGGCGTGATGGATTAACTGTGAATAAAAGCGTGATTAACAAGAATAAAGACTTGATTACTGTGGTTTAAGTGGAAGAAATTCAAACACTAGTGCATAAGGCTGTGCAACCCTTTTGGATCTACAAAGGTGGGTCCATATTTTTGGAAATAATGATGATCTCGCCATTTTGCGTAAAACCTGCAAAAGGCTGGAACGGTCATGGAGACGGGAGTACGACCCTTCGCAGAAGAAGTGTTATCAAGCAGCAATGAAAAGCTACTACAGGGCCATTCACACTGCGCGTGCAGCCTATTTCGCTGGGGAAATTGGGAGCAGTGGTTACCCTTCCAAAACTATCTTTTCCATACTGAAAAGTTTAAAACAGTCTGGGGTCCCAGTAGTGCCTCCTATATCCTCCAACGAGCAGTGTGAGGCTCTTGCCACCTTTTTTGTTGAAAAAGTGGAGAACATTTACCTGTCCTATACTCACACCGATATGAGTTCCAACCCTGTACCGGGTCCGCCCCCAACTCATACCCTGGATGCATTTCCGCTGGTCTCCTTGGAGGAGCTACGGCTAGTTTGCACCAAGATCAAATCCAGCTCCCCTTCTGACCCCCTCAAACCCGACCAGTTCATGAGATCGCTACCTTCGCTCTTGTCACCTCTGAGCCAGGTGATCAATAAATATTTGTCTAGTGCGACTGTTCCTAACACTTGGAAGCAAGCGAGGGTGGTTCCTCTGCTCAAGAAACCTACCCTGGACGCTGCCAAATTGGAAAACTATTGACGATCTCTCTTCTCCCGTGGATCGCTAAGATCACTGAGACTTACGTCAATTCCACTCTTACCAGGTTTTTGGAAGAAAACAACTGCCTGGACATCTCTCAGAATGGCTTCTGCTCAGGTCACAGTACGGAGTCTGCTCTCCTGGCTGTCATCGAGCATCTTAGACTCGCTCTAGATGAGGGACGTACGTCGGCTCTGATTCTTTTAGACCTCAGCGCCGCATTTGATGCGGTCTCTCATCGGATCCTGTTACGTAGGCTGAAGGAAGCAGGTGGTGTGGGCCCGGCCTTGGCCTGGTTTGCTTCCTTTCTCTCTAACAGGACCTTCCAGGTCGTTGCCTCTCCTTTTGCCTCCACATTCCATGCCAACAAACAAGGGGTCCCGCAGGGCTCCGCGTTGAGCCCCACGCTTTTTAATCTTTATGTCCAACCTCTGGCGGTCCTGGCGAGGAGCAGAGGGCTTACCATTGTATCATACGCTGATGATTCACAGCTGGTGGTGGCTCTCTCGGACAACACCGGGGGTGCAGCATCGAAGTTTCAGGAAGATCTCACGGCTGTCGCCGAGTGGATGATTGACAACTGCCTCCAACTAAACTCCAGCAAGTCAGAGCTCCTGCTGGTGGGAAATCATCAAGAGCTGTGGGGGGACTGGTGGTGGCCGGCCATAATGGGCTGTGCACCTACTCCTAATCAGGTAGTGAAAGATCTTGGAGTCTGGGTTGATTCGGACCTCAGCTTTCAGTTTCAAACCAAGAAAGTTGCAGGGACCTGCTTTGGCATACTTCGGGGCTTAAACCGTTGCTTGGGTTTTTTGACCCATCCGTCAGGCAAATGATCATCCAGGCTTCCATTTTATCAAGATTGGACTATGCCAATGCACTGTACCTAGGGGTCAACAAGACTGAAACCCTGAGATTACAGTGAGTTCAAAATGCGGCGGCTAGAACACTGCTGGGTCTCCCCAGAACCTGCCCCACCTCTAGGGCAATCTGTCGGCTGCACTAGCTTCCTGTTGTCAACCGAGTGGAATTTAAGGTCCTCTGCACTGCTTTCAAAATCTTGAAGTTTTCCTCTCCGGCCATCTTGTCCAATCTGCTGTCACCTTACTCCCCTACGCGCCAACTTCGCTCAACGGGACAACATCTGGCGACTGTGCCCCGTGTGAGGAGGGCACGGTCGGGCGGGCGCTCTTTCCGTTTCTTGGCTGCCAAGCTTTGCAATGATCTTCCATTCTCCATTCGTGCTATGGAGAACTACACGGTCTTTCGCAGAGCTATTAAAACCCATCTCTTCCCCACAGCCTAGTGCCTTCTTCTGATCTCCAGCCTCTATGTTCTGCTTCAGCGCTGGGACGCCTCTTTGCTGAGGCAGATGCGCGCTATACAAAACATGCTAACATAACATAACATTGTCCCAGACAAGCAACACCAACATCACAACATCCACACCACATGTAACATAAAAGAAGCACCACTCAGCACAACACATCTGCAGCAAGAAGTCATGTGCAGGGACCCTGTCTACAGTGACATCTCATTAACATCACCAGCAACTGAATAGGAACATGAGTGTGGGGTGAGGCAAGAGTCCCTCAAAAATGACTATTGTCATCATTGCTCACAAATAAGGGTCAGTCCACATACAATGTGGAACAGAGGAGGGCAGACCAAGTGGGGTGTGTATGTGTACTTCACAGTAGGCCAACAAGGTTTTGGAATGAGTTAGTGAGCCTAGGTAGATGACACAGCACATCACACACCACTGCCACACAATCACACATCAGCACAGCCCCCAAGCAGACATTGATAGGCCCATCACATACACTGGCAGACCATATCACACAATGCAGCCCATACCATGCAACACAGAACAACATTTCTGACTCAAACAGAAAAATCTAAGTAAGCACCACTGTGAATTTCACTCACAAGTGCACTGCTGAAATTAATGATACCATGTGAGTATGTCCAGTACATCAACAACACTGACTACACGCCCAACTCACAGAACCCCCACACACCATCACTCCACCTCAACAAAGGGAGCATCAACTCCTAAGTAGTGAATGAATGCCAGAGTGTCAGGAAGAGTCCATCTTGACAGCAGGAAACTCTGACCTGACACTCAGGACAACCCTCATGCTCACACCTGCCTTCCACTCATGTCAATCAAAGTGAGTAATTTAAGAAATGAAGAGTCACTGTGCAGATTAACAACCATGGAAGTGTGCACACTGCATGTCACGGCCCTCAGACAGCTCACACACTGAAATTTAGCCTCATAGACATATCATAAGTCAGCAGCAATGTATGACAATAAATAGACTAGCCTAAAGTGGAGTGCCCAGTGCAGGAAACATGGAGAAACCCACATAGCATTTGTACATGACATGCAACAGGAGCAACATATCACACTACACCTAGGCCTAAAAATCTGACATTGGTGGCACTGTGTTTGAATTTGAACTAAAGTAATATCTGTGCAATATCCCTGTCATACAGCAATGCAAGCTATGCATTGGCCCAGGAATTATAGGAACTGTCATAAGACATACAGTGAACAGCCCCACATCTGTGTCAACTCCCTTTACATGTGCATGCCACCAGCACAACACTCATGGCTCATTGTCACACTCCCTGACGGTCACACATACCGCTCATCTATCCATCTCACACCTTCACTACTCAACACCTGTGGGAAACACAGATAAAGGTGCAAATAAGGTCCTGTGAGTTTCCTGATAACCAATCCCACACCCTGGTGTATATCTACAAATGTCAGAATCCCACTCAGGGATGTCTCAACCAATGCTGATCCAAACCCAATTGCCAAACACATGTCTCACAAACAACATCCAAAGAAGTCCAACAAGCTCAGCCATGTGCAGGCAAACAGTGGATAGGCAATGTGACCCTAGACAGCACAGGAATACACAGCATTTACACTCTGGTCAACTGCACAGACACCCTCCCCCAACCCAATCTGAAAATGCATCATCAAATGCCAATCATGAACAGTAACTGCGATCAATACAACAAATCTGCTAACACAGACATACACACTACACCAGTTACCAAGTGAGCATGCTGTTCATATGTAGCACAAGCATGCACATGCACACTCCTGACAAGTGACAGGTCAAAATAGGAGGACATAGCACTATTGTGCACTCAAAACAAGCTCATTAACAAGACTCCACATTGCTGCATGTGACATTCACACAAGAAAAGCACACTACACATCCAACACACATCAGAATGTATTACAATGCACAAACTCCTCACACACAATGTCATGCAAATATAACATTACACACATATGGACCTGTCAGTAGAAAGAGCCAACACAGGCCAAAGACTGCATCCATCCACAACAAAAACACAACATATGCACATACAAAATCATCACATAGCAAACTCAGCTGGACATCAGGGGGACTCACACCTGGCAAGGACAAGGCAACATACACCAACAGCAGTGCATGCACAGTAAGCAGTGTGTGAACACAAACAAAACCAGTATCACACATGTCTGAGTGCTCCACCATGAACTTCCACTCCACAAATCATCACAGGGCACAGATCATATCACACTCAGGAAGGGTAGCAGTACCTCAGCAAACAGACATACACTTTAGCTATCACCTACTGCTGCACAACTCAGGAAAACACAGATGCATCCAACATGACTAGAGGACTGTGCTGCTAAAACATATGCACTGTACATGAGCAACCATGACTGCAATCAAGTAGAAGAAAACACCACATAACAAATGGTGAAACAGTCCTGAGTGGAACATTGGTCCTGGACACAGATCATCCTCCCACAGTACAGTGTCACACTATGAAGTGGTGGGGAGGGTCACACACTGGCTAGGCATGGGGTGGAAGACATTAGACTGCAGTGGTATGTACATCACTATTGGACAGGTAAGGAGTGTACAGTGCAAAAACACATAGAGGAGTAACTCACAATATGTAGGCATCAAATGCCCCTATAGGGGATGATATGACTCTTCATATCACATACTTGTGCCTAAAATGTGTCAAGTGACAGCAATATATGAGATAATTCACATATAATGTCAGTTTGCATGAGCAGGTCAGCACAGTGAGCACAAACGTAAACAAGAGCCATGGCAGATCAACCAAACACAACACAGACATTGCAGTGACACACTCTACATACTCACAACTGACAACGACAACAAGTAGGTGTACCCCAGGATTGCAAGGTCACACTGACACACTGCACAGTGCCCAACAAACAACTCCTACATGTGCCCACAATCTAAAGCACATGGCTGAGAATGTAAACAAACAGGCACTCATTACCTGGATCATACATGTGTGCAGGTGTCATGTTCCGGGGCACGTACACATCAACACTTCTGACAAAGACAGGCCAATCACACTGTATGACTACTCAAGTGCCGACATTCTAATGTACCCATGTGACTATGAAGCCAGGCCTACACAAGATGACTACACATCTACACTGCTGTACACACATCAAGAGAGATCCCACAGATATGACGGACCCTGGCCACCACGCAAGTTATCCTGTGGCTAGAATTCACTTCTGTTGTGGTACAGCATCCGAATATGACATGTGTACAAAATTGGAGACCTGACAATAGAATGATTAGGATAAGAGGACATCATCACAGACAACCATCATTGCACCCTCAAGCCTCTGAGTCAACAAGCACAAAAGTGCCTGTAACCTCTGACAACCTCTGAAAAAGAAAATCATGTAATTGCCAATGAAGGAAGTGGCCCAAAAATGGGTCACTCGGTTCATAAGGACCACCTCTATGCCTTCCCAAATATTGAAGAGTCAGTCAGACTGTAGAGAATACAAACAAAAGATATTTATTAATAATCACAGCTGTGGAGCCCGGTCTGACCAGCCTCATGAAAAGACCGTCGAGGGACTGCCTTTCTCGAGCATAAAGGGAAAGATTATAGGTCCTAGCATGAGTACAAGACACACCCACCCAGTAACTTTCCACAGAGAGCAGCGTAGAACAAAGGGGCACACAGAGATGAGCTAAGAGTCTGAGACCGGGCACACACTATCTGTGTGCCAAGGTCATTCTGTCTGCCTTCACAGCAGAGTCAGGGGAGCAAGCTTCTATTTCATGAGAGAGATATGCAGAAATACAAAACAATGTATTCATTAGTTCAGTGAGGCCCAACCTTGAGACACAGAAAATTCAGCACGGCTACTACTTGCAGAGCCAGGGAACAATTAATTGCAAACATGGCCTAGAATTGTCGGCTAAGTATAAAATGGCGCCGCAAAGGCTAACTTAACCATCATTACATATGGTAGCACAGATCAGACTTTTAATTTAATTCTGACAGACCCCCGTTTTAGCCTTAGCTAAGTCATTTTATACTATGAAGTGGAACATCTCTATTCTCATGAAAAATATTAATACTCAGAACTGTTCAAATGTTCGTCATTAAGCAGGGAAACTATAACAGACATGTTGACCTAAAAAAACTATCTACATCAACGCTCATCAACCCTTCGATCTCTTTCTGAAGCATGATCTTAGCATTTGGATTGCATGGATATCCTTTGCTTAGGAGTCGGTGTACTTACACAGCAGGCACAACGAGCTGGGAGACTGTGTATACAGGGGCATATTCTTTGTGTTAGCAACCCTTTTGGCTAAGGGCAGAACCCTACTTTCACGTTGTAGCTGATAGAATGTATGATACATAGACGAGGCGATGAATACAGTGGGGAAAAAGAAAAGAAAGACAACATTTGCAAACCATCCCCTCGGAGGTCAAGTATGAACTTGTGATCCACGGGCGAAGTGAACATTACTATTCAGGATCTAAGACAGGACTGTTGTCATGTTCAGTCTGTAAGTAAAGTCATATGTGTTCTCACCCACCTTAATTTCCCCCGCCCCTGGATACAAAAACGAACTGTCATATTAACTATCATGATAGGCATCTCCCCAATGTACACATTCATTTGTAGTGCGGAAATCAATAAATGTCATATCTGGGACTGGAGAACAGAATTGAAGGTACACCAATCTGAACACTTGTATTATCAGTTTATGTCCTCCGGTGCTCCCCTGTGCGAGGAGCCAAAGTAACATACATGTTCGCAAGTGAAACAGGTGCTGTATGAACTTGGGAGTGCACAGGATACTTTCCATTCAGGTAGTAGGATGTCCCTAACACTATTATTAGCACAATAACAACTATGGATGCAACTTGTACTTTCTATGTACCGACCCCGCCCTGGACAGGGAGGTGCAAAGGGCTATTTCCCTCATCAATTGGGTGACCAAACGGATACATGGTAATTGGGAGAGAAATGCAACACAATGGAATTGGTGACCAAGGGACAAGAAGATGGGCAAAAACTCTTTTTTCCATTGTCTTTCAGAGAGCCATCACTCTCAGGCTCCTATTGTTCATCTGGCGTAGGCGCTATTGAGCACCGGCGGTGGAGCTGTTCGTCTAGCTCGGATCCAGATCCCACATTGCAGGGCAAGGTATTTCTTTCTTTAGAATCACATTCCATTTGCCCCATTCGTTGACTGTCCAAACAATGCACCAATCTCTCTTTTCCTACTCTATTGCTGGTACCTTAGACAGGGTACCTGCACCCTATTCTTCATCCATGAAGTCCATCCCTACTAATCCAACTTTTCCTTGATGCACTGTTCCTCCGTCGGGCGTATATTGTGCCTTGTCACTCCAGGCACAGGGGGGTCAAGGGAAAAAGGGGGGTCAAACTAAAGGGGGACCAAGGGGCAGTGACTCAAACACAGGCGAGCCCTCAGGCTTGGGCTCAATGGGCTGGGACTCATGCACAAGTAGACCAACAGGCTGGGGCTCCTGGATAGCCCCTCTCTCTTTTTTGTTTTTGCTCGTACTGCCTCGTACAGCACCTCTTTGCTCTGCAGATTCGCCTCAGTCGTATTCATGAATGTTCCATAACAAGCAGCCAGGCTGTGCATCGTGTCCGGGCCCCTGTGACTGCAAGGCGTCCCGGACCTATTAATAGATAGAATGTAAACATTCAGTTAGTGACATGAACATAAGATGCTCCCAGACCCTGCACAAGACCTGGCTCTTCGACTGATCCGGAGCTGCTCCCCCCCCCCCAGCGCCTTGAGACCCTCACGGGTAAGCAGCGCGATCTATAAACCCCCTGATTGATTGAGTTAACTGGCAAGGATAAAACTTTATATAATTAATTGTTTTCTCTCCCAACACCAAGTAGTGGGGTAAGCCTTTAATTCATGTACTAAGCTCTGAAAGAACAATCCGGACATACTTTGAATCATTGCATCTGTCCATTCCTATCTTATTCATCTGAAGAACCTCAAAAAAGAAAATGTGTGGTGCGAAATTATTGGGGGCATACAGGTACCCTTCCTAGTAATGTGCATCATGTGCACCATACAGTACACAGGCTGAGCAATGTCTCATCATGACCACAGGAAATACATATGCATCTGGCAACATTCTTCTTTCTTCCCTGGCCTATTAATTCACAATCCCTGCTACTCAGGCTAACTGATAAAGGACTCATGATGTCTCTGCGACTGTATGTAGTGTTGCTGGTAACATGAGCCATTGTGGTGGTGCCACCTGGGGTTTAGACAAGAGCCATCAACATATTGTTCCCCCTGAGTGTCTGATAAGGGAACATCAGTCTAGTCTACCCGTCCTTTCATCTCCATTTCAATTCCAATTCCATCAATTTACAGAAGGGAGGGGCGGTAACATGGCTGGCTTCAAGGTGACACATTTTTAATCATGGCAATTTTTGCGAACAATGTTATTTTATAGCCGGTTAGACGTGCACTGGTGAGGTGCTGTGTCTCTGTTTATTCAAGACAAACAACACAAAAGTTCCCTTTTCCTAAATTTAAACTTCTAGAATCTAGATCCCAACTGGTGCTATACCCCAACTGGTTTACCAGATACAATCAATCCGTGATCTAAATAAGGTTTAGTTAAATGAATTTCCAGGTTGCTAAATTACAAACTTGTATATGAGAAACAATAAAACAATAAAGTGAAAATAGATCATAAAATCTAAAAGGGAATGCTGTATTAAAAGATTTTTATTATTGGCACAAAAAAAATTTGTACAAAAATATCAAAATGACTTGCTCCAAACATTTAGCCAATTCAAATTGTTTGTACATATATTAAAAACATTTGTCAATTTGTAGACATTTTAATAAGCTACATTATTAAAAACAAAAGAACAAACTGTCGGCGCGGCGTTTCGGTGTTAAGGTGTTTCATCACCTTCTTTAGGACAGTAGTTCAGTTTAAAAAATCTAAACAAACAATATAAAAACGTTTATTAGAAACAATATTTGATAACATTTAATAAAAACATTCCCTTTTTACAAAATACTCTTTTAGCAGTGAGGAAACTTTGCTAAGATATACTGATCCACGGTTATTCACAATATCTGGTAATCTTACTGGTTTTTTTAGTTGGGGACATTTAACCCCTGCACCATACACTGCACCATACAACCTAATGCCATGCAGTGGGCTAGTCCCTAATGTGTTACTTAATAGTGGACCAATATTAGGGCATACCTTAAATCATAATACTGACGCCCCTTGTTAGTAATATTGGGCTTTCAGAAGGGATCAATCTCACAAGTCTTCTTTTTTAATTGTGAGGACAATGCAGTTGATTCTGAAAGGAGAGCAGAAAAATAATTCAATTAACTCCACAAGACATTCCGTGTTACTCTATACGGAATGAATATTCAAACTTCTAAAAATTCATAAACCCACCTATACGGTCTGTGTATCTTAATTTACACGGCACCGTATTGCTGAGTAACAGTTCACCAATGCAGTGTCAATGCTGCATGTGGTTCTGAAAGAAATATGATAGAATTTTTGTGACCAAAATTGTCGTTCACCATGTATGTTATCAATCACACCAAGTAAGATGCATGCTCCCACCTGTGCGTTCTCTTGTCACTGTATACGGACGTAATTTTGGGCGCTCAATATGGCAACTGTAACAAAAATGCCTTTGTTTCAAAAATAGTTTTATTTTGTGAAATAAGGGTTTTTATATACAGTTGTCTTTGATAAAGCTATTTACAATCTCTCACCTGGATTGGAGTTAGTAAAGGTGCAAAACGTAATTTGTGACGTTTTGCTAAGTCCAGGTGGATGTCTTTCTAATCTGTATAGAGAAATAGTTTTTCATTTGTAAATAAACCATAACTGAAGAAAACATTTTAATTTAGTTAATCCATGCTAGAAACGCCAAGTAACTTTTTAAAGTGTACCTTATAATGTAGACATATCAGTTTTCCCGTATTTGTATAGGGAATCTGCTGCCTCCAACCAGTGCCCAGACTGCATAAATCTATTAGATTTTAAAAAAAAGGATGGATGTTGATAAATCCTTTTATTTTCCTGTGTGTCTCCCCAGTTTATAATGAGGCCCATTCATTCTATCCCAGAAACTCGGAAATTACAACAAAGTAGTTATAATTAAAATCCTTATAGTCCTGGCTGGTGACTATTTCAGGTACTTTTATCACTCCTAATGTTTCTGATTTTTTAGAAAAATACATATGCGTCTATGAATTGTCTTAAGTCTCCTATCCTTATCCCTGGTTTACTTCCTATTTAAGTATAGAATACATCAATAAATTATCTATCCCTCGACTACTTCTAGCGGATAGCTTACCTCCAAGAGCCGAGAAAGCTTACGACTGGCCGTATCGCTGTCCCTCTGTCAATGTTTGACAAAGGGACTCGAACGGGCGTCTTTTTAAATCTTCATGCTAGCGTCGCTGTACTCTGATGCCATCTCGTAATATCATGCACCTGTGCTGGCATCCAACAGGTCCCGCGAAACTGTCCCGTGCATAGGATGGAAACAGTGCAGCCATCTTTTAATGTGTTCATTCATATAGTTTGGCAGGGTTAAAAAACTCGGGGGCCATCTTTCGCCACCGGGTTGCTGATCTCTATTGATTCATATCTTAAATCAATTACTTCCCATTATTAACTTATTTAATAGACTCACTTATGATAATTTCTTGAAATGTCACCAGCAATTATTTGACAAAACCATGGCAGCCATTTTGTGACGGGGAGACAAATTATATTTCTGCCCCGCTATAAGTTTTCTAAAATTATCTTCACCAAATTTATTTTTTATGGTCCTAAAATTTCTCGATTGCAATAAATAACAAAGATTTACAGGAAGTCGTTAGTATTTATTTATTTAACATCAAGCCGGGGTGGCCATCTTATGGAGGGAAGCCGGTCCGTGTGCCTGCATAATCAATTGTGTGATTTATAGATGTATCACCTCCACCTTGATTTATTTTGCTTAACAGTCCTCAAATATTTGTCAAATATTTAAGGCGTATCCGGTACTGTGTATGTCCAGGGTCCATTGGTGCAACTTCCATTCCAAGTAAAGTCACTGATATGTAGCAATTAATATGGTTTTCTATCAAGAATCCCTTCTGCGCAAATCTATGCTTAACTATAATTACTATCCTTATTTTGCATCTTGAAATATCACAATTATTTATCCAGAGTACTATATAAGGGAACAAAGGAACAGTTGTTTTCTGGGCTTAGATAATTCTTTACCACTCTTCCTTACTGTTAAGTCCGCATTTTTACGTATTAAATTTGAACATGTAGAATTGTTACCTTTTCTTTCTTTTAGCTGTCAAGTCTCCCCCGCTTATGCTCATTTGTATTGCCTCAATAATGCACCACTTCAAATCTTCTATTTTATGTTCCATTTCTATCCAATGTTCTACTAGGGGTACATTCTTTCGTTTAGTCCGAATCGCAGATTTATGTTCATTTAATCTTACCCTAATTTCCCTGGAGGTTTCCCCAATATAACCTTTTCCACAGGGACACAGGATAAGATAAATGACATTTTTAGTACGACAATTTACTAAACCTTTCTGAAAATGGGTAATCTTATTATGTGTTACTGAGGTTCCTTTCATGATGTTATCACAATTATTACAAAAACCGCAGGGAAAATCCCTGCAGGATTAGAACCATCTATTGTTCGCAGATGTTTCCTATCTGTCAAATTTGGGTATGTATGCACTCAACAGTTCCTTATGGTCTTATTCCTTCTGAATGAAAAGAGCGGTTTGGGCAAGTTAGGCGAATTACCGTTATTTAACAAATGCCAGTTCCTATTCATAAGGTTTTTGATCTTGTTACTAATACTCGTGAAGTTGGTGACACAAACTATGTGCCGAGAGTTTTCACTACTCTTCAGTTTTGGTTCAAATAAACTGTCCCTATTGTAATATTTTGCCCGTTTGTACGCTTTTTTAACTAATTGCCTTGGATATCCTCTGTCTGTGAATTTCCTCGTGAGTGTTTTAGCATGGAATTCAAAGTCTTTTATACTCGTACAATTTCGGCTGATTCTAAGGAATTGGCCAAAGGGGATATTGTTCCTCTGACTAGAAGGATGGTAACTCTCAAAGTGCAACATGGTGTTGCGATCTGTGGGCTTGGTGTAAAGTTCCACTGATAATGTACCATTAGTGTCTTTCATTGTAATGTCCAAAAACTTGCACGTTTTATTACTATATGCCGATGTAAACTTCAAGTTTTCATCTCCTAAATTTAACCATTGTATAAATGAATCTAAATCCTCCTTTGTGCCCTGCCAAATAAAGAAAACGTTGTCTATAAACCGGGACCAGTGACTTACGTTTTTGTAGAAGGGGGCAAGTTCATTGAATACATGTTTTTCCTCAAAGGAAGAGACATACAGGCATGCTAAGCTGGGAGCACATGTGGCTCCCATGCTGGTCCCTTTGATCTGTCTGTAAAAATTCTCTTTGAATAGGAATATGTTATTTTTAAGTATGATCTCTACACACTCGACTATAAAGGTTGAATGGGGTAATAAATCCCCCTCTTCATTACCAAAGAGGCCCTTTACCATACGGATAGTATCGTACTGGGGAATATTCGTATAGAGGGCCTCTATGTCAACGTCACCAGCCATTGTTTCTCTGCATTGAAAGGTGTATGTTCCACCTTGTGGATCATGTCTGTGGTGTCCTTAGTTTATGCTGTTTGTCTTGTGACCTGTGGCTGTAAAAATTTGTCCACATATTTACTCAGGGGTTCGGTCAAGGAATCTATGCAGGAAACTATTGGCCGCATTGGAGGTACCTGCATGCTTTTATGCACCTTAGGTAGCCCATATATTGCTGGTATTGTTGGATTCTCATTGTACAGGTAATTGTACTCTTCTTGACAAATAATATCATCATCTTTGGTCAATTTCAAAAGGTTCCCTATTTGTTTACCTAATTCGAGCCATTCTCTCTTATTCTAATTTTTATAATGCAGTTCATTATTAAGGAGATTCTCTATTATTTTCTCATAGTCTAAGGTATCCATGATGACAATGCTGCCACCCTTGTCACCTGGTTTGATAGTTAGCTCCTTATTCTGTTCTAGACTACGAAGAGCATTGTGTTGTGCTTTTGTCAGATTGTATTTAGTCCAATTTTTTTTAGCTAGAATACTTTCTATCCCTTTCTCTATCACTTTCTAAAAAGTTTCTATGTCCTTGCTGACCATTTGGCAAGACGGTGTCCAATTAGATTTGTGTTTGAGACCAGATTTATTTTCAGTTACTGTTCTATCTTTACCATCGAAGAATCTATTAAGTCTAATTTTAGGGAAAAATCTCCTCAAGACTCTCTCTAAATTGAATTTATCAACAGGGGTGGAAATCGCAAAACCTAAACCCTTCTCTAAAATGATGGTTTCCTCGTTGGTAAGGGTTCTAGTTGATAAATTGATAATAGGTGCTTTTTGTTCTATTCCCAGTTTTTCTGGCTCTTTGTTTTCATATAGGACTTGAGGAGTTTTTTTCCGTAAAATTAGACTTAATAGATTCTTTGATGGTAAAGATCTAATTGGACACCGTCTTGCCAAATGGTCAGCAAGGACATAGAAACTTTTGAGAAAGTGATAGAGAAAGGGATAGAAAGTATTCTAGTTAAAAAAATTGTACTAAATACAATCTGACAATAGCACAACACGATGCTCTTCGTAGTCTAGAACAGAATAAGGAGATAACTATCAAACCAGGTGACAAGGGTGGCAGCATTGTCATCATGGATACCTTAGACTATGAGAAAAGAATAGAGAATCTCCTTAATAATGAACTGCATTATAAAAAATCGAATAAGAGAGAGTGGCTCAAATTAGGTAAACAAATAGGGAACCTTTTGAAATTGACCAAATATGATGATATTATTTGTCAAGATGAGTACAATTACCTGTACAATGAGAATCCAACAATACCAGCAATATATGGGCTACCTAAGGTGCATAAAAGCATGCAGGACCCTCCAATGCAGCCAATAGTTTCCTGCATAGATTCCTTGACCGAACCGCTGAGTAAATATGTGGACACATTTTTACAGCCACTGGTCACTAGACAACTAGCATATATTAAGGACACCACAGACATGATCCACAAGGTGGAACATACACCTTTCAATGCAGAGAAACAATGGCTGGTGACGCTTGACATAGAGGCCCTCTATACGAATATTCCCCAGGACAATACTATCCGTATGGTAAAGGGGATCTTTGGTAATGAAGAGGGGATTTATTACCCCATTCAACCTTAATAGTCGAGTGTGTAGAGATCATACTTAAAAATAACATATTCCTATTCAAAGAGAATTTTTACAGACAGATCAAAGGGACCAGCATGGGAGCCACATGTGCTCCCAGCTTAGCATGCCTGTATGTCTCTTCCTTTGAGGAAAAACATGTATTCAATGAACTTGCCCCCTTCTACGAAAACGTAAGTCACTGGTCCCGGTTTATAGACGACGTTTTCTTTATCTTGCAGGGCACAAAGGAGGATTTAGATTCATTTATACAATGGTTAAATTTAGGAGATGAAAACTTGAAGTTTACCTCAGCATATAGTAATAAAACGTGCGAGTTTTTGGACATTACAATAAAAGACACTAATGGTACATTATCAGTGGAACTTTACACCAAGCCCACAGATCGCAACACCATGTTGCACTTTGAGAGTTATCATCCTTCTAGTCAGAGGAACAATATCCCCTTTGGCCAGTTCCTTAGAATCAGACGACATTGTACGAGTATAAAAGACTTTGAATTTCATGCTAAAACACTCACGAGGAAATTCACAGACAGAGGATATCCGAGGCAGTTAGTTAAAAAAGCGTACAAACTGGCAAAATATTACAATAGGGACAGTTTATTTGAACCAAAACTGAAGAGTAGTGAAAATTCTCGGCAAATAGTTTGTGTCACCAACTTCGCAAGTATTAGTAACAAGATCAACAACCTTATAAATAGGAACTGGCATTGGTTAAATAACGGTAATTCGACTAACTTGCCCAAACCGCTCTTTTCTTTCAGAAGGAATAAGACCATAAGGAACTGTCTAGTACATACATACCCAAATTTGACAGATAGGAAACATCTGCGAACAATAGATGGTTCTAATCCTGCAGGGAATTTTCCCTGCGGTTCTTGTAATAATTGTGATAACATCATGAAAGGAACCTCAGTAACGCATAATAAGATTACCCATTTTCAGAAAAGTTTAGTAAATTGTCGTACTAAAAATGTCATTTATCTTATCCTGTGTCCCTGTGGTAAAGGTTATATTGGGGAAACCTCCAGGGAAATTAGGGTAAGATTAAACGAACATAAACCTGCGATTCGGACTAAACGAAAGAATGCACCCCTAGTAGAACATTGTTTAGAATTGGAACATAAAATAGAAGATTTGAAGTGGTGCATTATTGAGGCAATACAAATGAGCATAAGAGGGGGAGACTTGACAGCTAAAAGAAAGAAACGGGAACAATGCTACATGTCCAAATTTTATATGTATAAATGTGGACTTAACAGTTAGGAAGAATGGGAAAGAATTATCTAAGCACAGAAAACAACTGTTCCTTTGTTCCCTTATATAGTACTCTGGATAAATAATTGTGATATTTCAAGATGCAAAACAAGGATAGTAATTATAGTTAAGCATAGATTTGCGCAGACAGGATTCTTGATAGAAAACCATATCTATAGAATTAATTGCTACATATCAGTGACTTTACTTAGAATGAAAGTTGCACCAATGAACCCTGGACATACACAGTACCGGATACGCCTTAAATATTTGACAAATATTTGAGGACTGTTAAGCAAAATAAATCAAAGTGGAGTTGATACATCTATAAATCACACAATCGATTATGCAGGCACATGGACCGGCTTCCCTCCATAAGATGGCCACCCCGGCTCGATGTTAAATAAATAAATACTAACGACTTTCTGTAAACCTTTGTTATTTATTGCAATCGAGAAATTTTAGGACCATTAAAAATAAATTTGGTGAAGATAATTTTAGAAAACTTATAGCGGGGCAGAAATATAATTTGTCTCCCCATCACAAAATGGCCGCCATGGTTTTGTCTAATAATTGCTGGTGACATTTCAAGAAATTATCATAAGTGAGTCTATTAAATAAGTTAATAATGGGAAGTAATTGATTTAAGATATGAATCAATAGAGATCAGCAACCCGATGGCGAAAGATGGCCCCGAGTTTTTAGCCCAGCCAAACTATTGAGAATGAACACATTAAAAGATGGCCGAACTGTTTCCATCCTATGCATGGGACAGTTTCGCGGTACCTGTTGGATGCCAGCACAGGTGCATGATATTAGGAGATGGCGTCAGAGTACAGCGACGCTAGCATGAGGATTTAAAAAGACGCCCGTTCGAGTCCCTTTGTCAAACATTGACGGAGGGACAGCGATACGGACGGTCGTAAGCTTTCTCGGCTCTTGGAGGTAAGCTATCCGCTAGAAGTAGGCGAGGGATAGATAATTTATTGATGTATTCTATACTTAAATAGGAAGTAAACCAGGGATAAGGATAGGAGACTTAAGACAATTCATATACGCATATGTATTTTTAAAAAAAAGCAGAAACATTAGGAGTGATAAAAGTACCCAAAATAGTCACCAGCCAGGACTATAAGGATTTTAATTATAACTACTTTATTGTAATTTCCGAGTTTCTGGTATAGAATGAATGGGCCTCATTGTAAACTGGGGAGACACACAGGGGAAAAAAAGGATTTATCAACATCCATTCTTTTTTTTGAAATCTAATAGATTTATGCGGTCTGGGCACTGGTTGTAGGCAGCTGATTCCTTATACAAAGACGGGAAAGCTGATATGTCTACATTATAAGGTACACTTTAAAAAGTTACTTGGCGTTTCTAGCATGGATTAACTAAATTAAAATGTTTTCTTCAGTTACGGTTTATTTACAAATGAAAAACTATTTCTCTATACAGATTAAAAACAAATCCACCTGGATTTAGCGAAACGTCACAAATTACGTTTTGCACTTTTACTAACTCCAATCCAGGTGAGAGATTGTAAATAGCTTTATCAAAGACAACTGTATATAAAAACCCTTATATCACAAAATAAAACTATTTTTGAAACAAAGGCATTTTTGTTACAGTTGCCATATTGAGCACCCAACATTACGTCTGTATACAGAGACAAGAGAATGCACAGGTGGGAGCATGCATCTTACTCAGTGTGATTGATAACATACATGGTGAATGACATTTTTGGTCACAAAAATTCTATCATATTTCTTTCAGAACCACATGCAGCACTGACACTGCGTTAGTAATACGGTGCTGTGTAAATTAAGATACACAGACCGTATAGGTGGGTTTATGAATTTTTAGAAGTTTGAATATTCATTCTGTATAGAATAACACGGAATGTCTTGTGGGGTTAATTGAATTATTATTCTTCTCCCCTTTCAGAATCAACTGCATTGTCCTCGCAATTAAAAAAGAAGACTTGTGAGATTGATCCCTTCTGAAAGCCCAATAATACTAACAAGGGGCGTCAGTATTATGATTTAAGGTATGCCCTAATATTGGTCCACTATTAAGTAACAATAAGGGACTAGCCCACTGCATGGCATTAGGTTGTATAGTGCAGTGTATGGTGCAGGGGTTAAATGTCCCCAACTAAAAAAAACAGTAAGATTACCAGATATTGTGAATAATAGTTAATCAGTATATCTTAGCAAAGTTTCCTCGCTGCTAAAAGAGTATCTTGTAAAAGGGAATGTTCTTATTAAATTTGATCAAATATTGTTTCTAATAAAGGTTTTTATATTGTTTGTTTAGATTTTTTTTAAACTGAACTATTGTCCTGAAGAAGGTGACAAAACACCTTAACACCGAAACGCCGCGACGACATTTTGTTCTTTTGTTTTTAATAATGCATCTTATTAAAATGTCTACAAATTGACAAATGTTTTTAATATATGTACAAACAATGTGAATTGGTTAAATGTTTGGAGCAAGTCATTTTGATATTTTTGTACAAAAAATTGTTTTTGCCAATAATAATAAAAATCTTTTAATACAGCATTCCCTTTTAGATTTTATGATCTATTTTCACTTTATTGTTTCTCATGTACAAGTTTGTAATTTAGCAACCTGGAAATCCATTTAACTAAACCTTATGTTTGGAGCAAGTCATTTTGATATTTTTGTACAAAAAATTGTTTTTGCCAATAATAATAAAAATCTTTTAATACAGCATTCCCTTTTAGATTTTATGATCTATTTTCACTTTATTGTTTTATTGTTTCTCATGTACAAGTTTGTAATTTAGCAACCTGGAAATCCATTTAACTAAACCTTATGTAGATCACGGATTGATTGTATCTGGTAAACCAGTTGGGGTATAGCACCAGTTGTTATCTAGATTCTAGAAGTTTAAATTTAGGAAAAAGGAAATTTGGTGATGTTTGTGTATCTATATCCATCCCTTTTCCAAGGATCAGGGTACCTCCTTTATATTTTGACACTGTGTCGGTACAGCTTGTAAGCTGGGGAGTTTGTCTCTCTTTTTGAGTGACTTTTCCAAGAAATATTAAAATTCTCTGTAAAGTATAAATCTAAGTCCCAAGGAATAAGGAACACCTTAAAGACCTTCGGTTTCTCGGAAGACCAATTCATTAAAATAATAAATGGGTCTGCTAAAAGTATTAATACTATAACTATGACTGATAATGATGAGGAGCAATGGAGAAACCTCTGGAACTTAAAAAAGAAAGTCATCAGAACAGAGCTACATGCTGACTTTCTCATAGAATATTGCAAAAATTGTATTATACCCAAGAGATTACAAGTTAAGAACAAACCAGGTTTATTTCCAAAGAACAAAAAATTTATTGAGAACTGGACATTTATAGCGAATAGATGTAGCCGGGACTGGATGTTGCTAATAATTGAATATGCACACGAAGTCCTAATAATAGAAAAACGCGAAATAGATGACATGGAGGCGAAACTCAAAAAAAATACATCACTTGAAGATGGAAAAAGAAAATTGGAGGAGATACAGGGAGACTTAAAAGGATACAAAGAATATTTAGTAAATAAAAAAGCAATAAATTCAGAAAAGACGTAGGTAAATATAAAATTGACGTTGTGTACCCTTATCTACAAAAAGATTATTATGAAAAACAAAGAGAAGAGTATCCGATTAGAAGTAACTGGCAACCCAATAAAAGAAATACATCTAGGAAAGGGGTGACATTTTCAGACACCTCATATACCAGTTCAGATTCTGACAATGATGTAGCCCAAGAAAATCTGATGGGAAAAGAGAGGGAAATGACATCTGGCTCCAGTAGGGAAATTTTTCTTTTTAGAACGTCACCAGACGAACTACAATCAGAACACTCGAGGCAGAGGGAGAGGGAGAGGATTCTATCCCCCAAATCAAGTACAGAGATGTACCTATATGAAAACAAGGAGCCAGAAAAACTGGGAATAGAACAAAAAGCACCTATTATCTATCAACTACAACCCTTACCAACGAGAAACCATCATTTTAGAGAAGGGTTTAGGTTTTGCGATTTCCACCCCTGTTGATAAATTCAATTTAGAAAGAGACTTGAGGAGTTTTTTCCATAAAATTAGACTTAATAGATTCTTCGATGGTAAAGATAGAACAGTAACTGAAAATAAATCTGGTTTCAAACCCAAATCTAAATGGACACCGTCTTGCCAAATGGTCAGTAAGGGCATAGAAACTTTTGAGAAAGTGATAGAGAAAGGGATAGAAAGTATTCTAGATAAAACAATTTGGACTAAATACAATCTGACAAAAGCATAACACAATGCTCTTCGTAGTCTAGAACAGAATAAGGAGATAACTATCAAACCCGGTGACAAGGGTGGAGGCATTGTCATCATGGATACCTTAGACTATGATAAAAGAATAGAGAATCTCCTTAATAATGAACTGCATTATAAAAAATCGAATAAGAGAGAATGGCTCGAATTAGGTAAACAAATAAAGAACCTTTTGAAATTGACCAAAGATGATAATATTTGTCAAGATGAGTACAATTACCTGTACAATGAGAATCCAACAATACCAGCAATATATGGGCTACCTAAGGTGCATAAAAGCATGCAGGACCCTCCAATGTGGCCAATAGTTTCCTGCATAGATTCCTTGACTGAACCACTGAGTAAATATGTGGACACATTTTTACAGCCACTGGTCACTAGACAACCAGCATATATTAAGGACACCACAGACATAATCCACAAGGTGGAACATACACCTTTCAATGCAGAGAAACAATGGCTGGTGACGCTTGACATAGAGGCCCTCTATACGAATATTCCCCAGGATGATACTATCCATATCGTAAAGGGCCTCTTTGGTAATGAAGAGGGGGATTTATCACCCCATTCAACCTTTAAAGTCGAGTGTGTAGAGATCATACTTAAAAATAACATATTCCTATTCAAAGAGAATTTTTAAAGACAGATCAAAGGGACCAGCATGGGAGCCACATGTGCTCCCAGCTTAGCATGTCTGTATGTCTCTTCCTTTGAGGAAAAACATGTATTCAATGAACTTGCCCCTTCTACGAAAACGTAAGTCACTGGTCCCAGTTTATAGACGACGTTTTCTTTATCTGGCTGGGCACAAAGGAGGATTTAGATTCATTTATACAATGGTTAAATTTAGGAGATGAAAACTTGAAGATTACCTCGGCATATAGTAATAAAACGTGTGAGTTTTTGGACATTACAATAAAAGACACTAATGGTACATTATCAGTGGAACTTTACACCAAGCCCACAGATCGCAACACCATGTTGCACTTTGAGAGTTACCATCCTTCTAGTCAGAGGAACAATATCCCCTTTGGCCAATTCCTTAGAATCAGACGAAATTGTACGAGTATAAAAGACTTTGAATTCCATGCTAAAACACTCACGAGGAAATTCACAGACAGAGGATATCCGAGGCAGTTAGTTAAAAAAAGCGTACAAACGGACAAAATATTACAATAGGGACAGTTTATTTGAACGAAAACTGAAGAGAGGTGAAAACTCTCGGCAAATAGTTTGTGTCACCAACTTTACGAGTATTAGTAACAAGATCAAAAACCTTATAAATAGGAACTGGCAATTGTTAAATAACGGTAATTCGACTAACTTGCCAAACAGCTCTTTTCTTTCAGAAGGAATAAGACCATAAGGAACTGTCTAGTACATACATACCCAAATTTGACAGATAGGAAACATCTGCGAACAATACATGGTTCTAATCCTGCAGGGAATTTTACCTGTGGTTCTTGTAATAATTGTGATAACATCATGAAAGGAACCTCAGTAACGCATAATAAGATTACCCATTTTCAGAAAAGTTTAGTAAATTGTCGTACTAAAAATGTCATTTATCTTATCCTGTGTCCCTGTGGTAAAGGTTATATTGGGGAAACCTCCAGGGAAATTAGTGTAAGATTAAATGAACATAAATCTGCGATTCGGACTAAACGAAAGAATGCACCCCTAGTAGAACATTGGATAGAAATGGAACATAAAATAGAAGATTTGAAGTGGTGCATTATTGAGGCAATACAAATGAGCATAAGAGGGGAGACTTGACAGCTAAAAGAAAGAATAGGGAACAATTCTACATGTCCAAATTTAATACGTATAAATGTGGACTTAACAGTAAGGAAGAATGGGAAAGAATTATCTAAGCCCATAAAACAACTGTTCCTTTCTTCCCTTATTTAGTACTCTGGATAAATAATTGTGATATTTCAAGATGCAAAACAAGGATAGTAATTATAGTTAAGCATAGATTTGCGCAGAAGGGATTCTTGATAGAAAACCATATCTATAGAATTAATTGCTACATATCAGTGACTTTACTTAGAATGGAAGTTGCACCAATGAACCCTGGACATACACAGTACCGAATACGCCTTAAATATTTGACAAATATTTGAGGACTGTTAAGCAAAATAAATCAAGGTGGAGGTGATACATCTATAAATCACACAATCGATTATGCAGGCACATGGACCGGCTTCCCTCCATAAGATGGCCGCCCCGGCTCGATGTTAAATAAATAAATACTAACGACTTTCTGTAAACCTTTGTTATTTATTGCAATCGAGAAATTTTAGGACCATTAAAAATAAATTTGGTGAAGATAATTTTAGAAAACTTATAGCGGGGCAGAAATATAATTTGTCTCACCGTCACAAAATGGCCGCCATGGTTTTGTCAAATAATTGCTGGTGACATTTCAATAAATTATCATAAGTGAGTCTATTAAATAAGTTAAAAATGGGAAGTAATTGATTTAAGATATGAATCAATAGAGATCAGCAACCCGGTGGCGAAAGATGGCCCCCGAGTTTTTTAACCCTGCCAAACTATAAGAATGAACACACTAAAAGATGGCCGCACTGTTTCCATCCTATGCACGGGATAGATTTGCGGTACCTGTTGGATGCAGCACAGGTGCATGATATTACGAGATGGCGTCAGAGTACAGCGACGCTAGCATGAGGATTTGAAAAGACGCCCGTTCGAGTCCCTTTGTCAAACATTGACGGAGGGACAGCGATACGGACGGTCGTAAGCTTTCTCGGCGCTTGGGGGTAATCTATCCGCTAGAAGTAGGCGAGGGATAGATAATTTATTGATGTATTCTATATTTAAATAGGAAGTAAACCAGGGATAAGGATAGGAGACTTAAGACAATTCATAGACGCATAAGTATTTTTAAAAAAAAGCAGAAACATTAGGAGTGATAAAAGCACCCCCAATAGTCACCAGCCAGGACTATAAGGATTTTAATTATAACTACTTTGTTGTAATTTCCGAGTTTCTGGGATAGAATGAATGGGCCTCATTGTAAACTGGGGAGACACACAGGGGAAAAAAAGGATTTATCAACATCCATCCTTTTTTTTAAATCTAATAGATTTATGCGGTCTGGGCACTGGTTGGAGGCAGCAGATTCCTTATACAAAGACGGGAAAGCTGATATATCTACATTATAAGGTACACTGTAAAAAAGTTACTTGGCGTTTCTAGCATGGATTAACTAAATTAAAATGTTTTCTTCAGTTACGGTTTATTTACAAATGAAAAACTATTTCTCCATACAGATTAAAAAGACATCCACCTGGACTTAGCGAAACGTCACAAATTACGTTTTGCACTTTTACTAACTCCAATGCAGGTGAGAGATTGTAAATAGCTTTATCAAAGACAACTGTATATAAAAACCCTTATATCACAAAATAAAACTATTTTTGAAACAAAGGCATTTTTGTTACAGTTGCCATATTGAGCGCCCAACATTACGTCCGTATACAGAGACAAGAGAACGTGCAGGTGGGAGCATGCATCTTACTTGGTGTGATTGATAACATACATGGTGAATGACAATTTTGGTCACAAAAATTCTATCATATTTCTTTCAGAACCACATGCAGCATTGACACTGCGTTGGTGAACTGTTACTCAGCAATACGGTGCCGTGTAAATTAAGATACACAGACCGTATAGGTGGGTTTATGAATTATTTGAAGTTTGAATATTCATTATGTATAGAATAACACGGAATGTCTTGTGGGGTTAATTGAATTATTATTCTGCTCCCTTTCAGAATCAACTGCATTGTCCTCGCAATTAAAAAAGAAGACTTGTGAGATTGATCCCTTCTGAAAGCCCAATAATACTAACAAGGGGCGTCAGTATTATGATTTAAGGTATGCCCTAATATTGGTCCACTATTAAGTAACAATAAGGGACTAGCCCACTGCATGGCATTAGGTTGTATAGTGCAGTGTATGGTGCAGGGGTTAAATGTCCCCAACTAAAAAAAACAGTAAGATTACCAGATATTGTGAATAATAGTGAATCAGTATATCTTAGCAAAGTTTCCTCGCTGCTAAAAGAGTATCTTGTAAAAAGGGAATGTTTTTATTAAATGTTATCAAATATTGTTTCTAATAAAGGTTTTTATATTGTTTGTTTAGATTTTTTAAACTGAACTATTGTCCTGAAGAAGGTGACAAAACACCTTAACACCGAAACGCCCCGACGACAGTTTGTTCTTTTGTTTTTAATAATGCATCTTATTAAAATGTCTACAAATTGACAAATGTTTTTAATATATGTACAAACAATGTGAATTGGTTAAATGTTTGGAGCAAGTCATTTGGATATTTTTGTACAAAAAATTGTTTTTGCCAATAATAATAAAAATCTTTTAATACAGCATTCCCTTTTAGATTTTATGATCTATTTTCACTTTATTGTTTTATTGTTTCACATGTACAAGTTTGTAATTTAGCAACCCGGAAATCCATTGAACTAAACCTTATGTAGATCACGGATTGATTGTATCTGGTAAACCAGTTGGGGTATAGCACCAGTTGTTATCTAGATTCTAGAAGTTTAAATTTAGGAAAAGGGACATTTTGTGTTGTTTGTGTATCTATATCCATCCCTTTTCCAAGGATCAGGGTACCTCCTTTATATTTTGACACTGTGTCGGTACAGCTTGTAAGCTGGGGAGTTTGTCTCTCTTTTTGAGTGACTTTTCCAAGAAATATTAAAATTCTCTGTAAAGTATAAATCTAAGTCCCAAGGAATAATGAACACCTTAAAGACCTTCGGCTTCTCGGAAGACCAATTCATTAAAATAATAAATGGGTCTGCTAAAAGTATTAATACTATAACTATGACTGATAATGATGAGGAGCAATGGAGAAACCTCTGGAACTTAAAAAAGAAAGTCATCAGAACAGAGCTACATGCTGACTTTCTCATAGAATATTGCAAAAGTGTATTATACCCAAGGGATTACAAGTTAAGAACAAACCAGGTTTATTTCCAAAGAACAAAAAATTTATTGAGAACTGGACATTTATAGCGAATAGATGTAGCCGGGACTGGATGTTGCTAATAATTGAATATGCACACGAAGTCCTAATAATAGAAAAACGCGAAATAGATGACATGGAGGCGAAACTCAAAAAAATACATCACTTGAAGATGGAAAAAGAAAATTGGAGGAGATACAGGGAGACTTAAAAGGATACAAAGAATATTTAGTAAATAAAAAAGCAATAAATTCAGAAAAGACGTAGGTAAATATAAAATTGATGTTGTGTACCCTTATCTACAAAAAGATTATTATGAAAAACAAAGAGAAGAGTATCCGATTAGAAGTAACTGGCAACCCAATAAAAGAAATACATCTAGGAAAAGGGTGACATTTTCAGACACCTCATATACCAGTTCAGATTCTGACAATGATGTAGCCCAAGAAAATCTGATGGGAAAAGAGAGGGAAATGACATCTGGCTCCAGTAGGGAACATTTTTTTTTTTAGAACGTCACCAGACGAACTACAATCAGAACACTCGAGGCAGAGGGAGGAGAGGATTCTATCCCCCAAATCAAGTACAGAGATGTACCTATATGAAAACAAGGAGCCAGAAAAACTGGGAATAGAACAAAAAGCACCTATTATCAATTTATCAACTACAACCCTTACCAACGAGGAAACCATCATTTTAGAGAAGGGTTTAGGTTTTGCGATTTCCACCCCTGTTGATAAATTCAATTTAGAAAGAGACTTGAGGAGTTTTTTCCGTAAAATTAGACTTAATAGATTCTTCGATGGTAAAGATAGAACAGTAACTGAAAATAAATCTGGTTTCAAACCCAAATCTAAATGGACACCGTCTTGCCAAATGGTCAGTAAGGACATAGAAACTTTTGAGAAAGTGATAGAGAAAGGGATAGAAAGTATTCTAGATAAAACAATTTGGACTAAATACAATCTGACAAAAGCATAACACGATGCTCTTCGTAGTCTAGAACAGAATAAGGAGATAACTATCAAACCCGGTGACAAGGGTGGCAGCATTGTCATCATGGATACCTTAGACTATGATAAAAGAATAGAGAATCTCCTTAATAATGAACTGCATTATAAAAAATCAAATAAGAGAGAATGGCTCGAATTAGGTAAACAAATAAGGAACCTTTTGAAATTGACCAAAGATGATAATATTTGTCAAGATGAGTACAATTACCTGTACAATGAGAATCCAACAATACCAGCAATATATGGGCTACCTAAGGTGCGTAAAAGCATGCAGGACCCTCCAATGCAGCCAATAGTTTCCTGCATAGATTCCTTGACCGAACCACTGAGTAAATATGTGGACACATTTTTACAGCCACTGGTCACTAGACAACCAGCATATATTAAGGACACCACAGACATAATCCACAAGGTGGAACATACACCTTTCAATGCAGAGAAACAATGGCTGCTGACGCTTGACATAGAGGCCCTCTATACGAATATTCCCCAGGACGATACTATCCATATGGTAAAGGGCCTCTTTGGTAATGAAGAGGGGGATTTATCACCCCATTCAACCTTTAAAGTCGAGTGTGTAGAGATCATACTTAAAAATAACATATTCCTATTCAAAGAGAATTTTTAAAGACAGATCAAAGGGACCAGCATGGGAGCCACATGTGCTCCCAGCTTAGCATGTCTGTATGTCTCTTCCTTTGAGGAAAAACATGTATTCAATGAACTTGCCCCCTTCTACGAAAACGTAAGTCACTGGTCCCAGTTTATAGACGACGTTTTCTTTATCTGGCTGGGCACAAAGGAGGATTTAGATTCATTTATACAATGGTTAAATTTAGGAGATGAAAACTTGAAGATTACCTCGGCATATAGTAATAAAACGTGTGAGTTTTTGGACATTACAATAAAAGACACTAATGGTACATTATCAGTGGAACTTTACACCAAGCCCACAGATCGCAACACCATGTTGCACTTTGAGAGTTACCATCCTTCTAGTCAGAGGAACAATATCCCCTTTGGCCAATTCCTTAGAATCAGACGAAATTGTACGAGTATAAAAGACTTTGAATTCCATGCTAAAACACTCACGTGGAAATTCACAGACAGAGGATATCCGAGGCAGTTAGTTAAAAAAGCGTACAAACTGACAAAATATTACAATAGGGACAGTTTATTTGAACGAAAACTGAAGAGTAGTGAAAACTCTCGGCAAATAGTTTGTGTCACCAACTTCACGAGTATTAGTAACAAGAACAAAAACCTTATAAATAGGAACTGGCATTTGTTAAATAACGGTAATTCGACTAACTTGCCAAACAGCTCTTTTCTTTCAGAAGGAATAAGACCATAAGGAACTGTCTAGTACATACATACCTAAATTTGACAGATAGGAAACATCTGCGAACAATACATGGTTCTAATCCTGCAGGGAATTTTACCTGTGGTTCTTGTAATAATTGTGATAACATCATGAAAGGAACCTCAGTAACGCATAATAAGATTACCCATTTTCAGAAAAGTTTAGTAAATTGTCGTACTAAAAATGTCATTTATCTTATCCTGTGTCCCTGTGGTAAAGGTTATATTGGGGAAACCTCCAGGGAAATTAGTGTAAGTTTAAACGAACATAAATCTGCGATTCGGACTAAACGAAAGAATGCACCCCTAGTAGAACATTGGATAGAAATGGAACATAAAATAGAAGATTTGAAGTGGTGCATTATTGAGGCAATACAAATGAGCATAAGAGGGGAGACTTGACAGCTAAAAGAAAGAATAGGGAACAATTCTACATGTCCAAATTTAATACGTATAAATGTGGACTTAACAGTAAGGAAAAATGGGAAAGAATTATCTAAGCCCATAAAACAACTGTTCCTTTCTTCCCTTATATAGTACTCTGGATAAATAATTGTGATATTTCAAGATGCAAAACAAGGATAGTAATTATAGTTAAGCATAGATTTGCGCAGAAGGGATTCTTGATAGAAAACCATATCTATAGAATTAATTGCTACATATCAGTGACTTTACTTAGAATGGAAGTTGCACCAATGAACCCTGGACATACACAGTACCGGATACGCCTTAAATATTTGACAAATATTTGAGGACTGTTAAGCAAAATAAATCAAAGTGGAGGTGATACATCTATAAATCACACAATCGATTATGCAGGCACATGGACCGGCTTCCCTCCATAAGATGGCCACCCCGGCTCGATGTTAAATAAATAAATACTAACGACTTTCTGTAAACCTTTGTTATTTATTGCAATCGAGAAATTTTAGGACCTTTAAAAATAAATTTGGTGAAGATAATTTTAGAAAACTTATAGCGGGGCAGAAATATAATTTGTCTCACCGTCACAAAATGGCCGCCATGGTTTTGTCAAATAATTGCTGGTGACATTTCAATAAATTATCATAAGTGAGTCTATTAAATAAGTTAAAAATGGGAAGTAATTGATTTAAGATATGAATCAATAGAGATCAGCAACCCGGTGGCGAAAGATGGCCCCCGAGTTTTTTAACCCTGCCAAACTATAAGAATGAACACATTAAAAGATGGCCGCACTGTTTCCATCCTATGCACGGGACAGATTTGCGGTACCTGTTGGATGCAGCACAGGTGCATGATATTACGAGATTGCGTCAGAGTACAGCAACGCTAGCATGAGGATTTGAAAAGACGCCCGTTCGAGTCCCTTTGTCAAACATTGACGGAGGGACAGCGATACGGACGGTCGTAAGCTTTCTCGGCGCTTGGGGGTAAGCTATCCGCTAGAAGTAGGCGAGGGATAGATAATTTATTGATGTATTCTATATTTAAATAGGAAGTAAACCAGGGATAAGGATAGGAGACTTAAGACAATTCATAGACGCATAAGTATTTTTTTTAAAAAAGCAGAAACATTAGGAGTGATAAAAGCACCCCAAATAGTCACCAGCCAGGACTATAAGGATTTTAATTATAACTACTTTGTTGTAATTTTCAAGTTTCTGGGATAGAATGAATGGGCCTCATTGTAAACTGGGGAGACACACAGGGGAAAAAAAGGATTTATCAACATCCATCCTTTTTTTAAAATCTAATAGATTTATGCGGTCTGGGCACAGGTTGGAGGCAGCAGATTCCTTATACAAAGACGGGAAAGCTGATATATCTACATTATAAGGTACACTGTAAAAAAGTTACTTGGCGTTTCTAGCATGGATTAACTAAATTAAAATGTTTTCTTCAGTTACGGTTTATTTACAAATGAAAAACTATTTCTCCATACAGATTAAAAAGACATCCACCTGGACTTAGCGAAACGTCACAAATTACGTTTTGCACTTTTACTAACTCCAATGCAGGTGAGAGATTGTAAATAGCTTTATCAAAGACAACTGTATATAAAAACCCTTATATCACAAAATAAAACTATTTTTGAAACAAAGGCATTTTTGTTACAGTTGCCATATTGAGCGCCCAACATTACGTCCGTATACAGAGACAAGAGAACGTGCAGGTGGGAGCATGCATCTTACTTGGTGTGATTGATAACATACATGGTGAATGACAATTTTGGTCACAAAAATTCTATCATATTTCTTTCAGAACCACATGCAGCATTGACACTGCGTTGGTGAACTGTTACTCAGCAATACGGTGCTGTGTAAATTAAGATACACAGACCGTATAGGTGGGTTTTTGAATTATTTGAAGTTTGAATATTCATTATGTATAGAATAACACGGAATGTCTTGTGGGGTTAATTGAATTATTATTCTGCTCCCCTTTCAGAATCAACTGCATTGTCCTCGCAATTAAAAAAGAAGACTTGTGAGATTGATCCCTTCTGAAAGCCCAATAATACTAACAAGGGGCGTCAGTATTATGATTTAAGGTATGCCCTAATATTGGTCCACTATTAAGTAACAATAAGGGACTAGCCCACTGCATGGCATTAGGTTGTATAGTGCAGTGTATGGTGCAGGGGTTAAATGTCCCCAACTAAAAAAACAGTAAGATTACCAGATATTGTGAATAATAGTGAATCAGTATATCTTAGCAAAGTTTCCTCGCTGCTAAAAGAGTATCTTGTAAAAGGGAATGTTTTTATTAAATGTTATCAAATATTGTTTCTAATAAAGGTTTTTATATTGTTTGTGTAGATTTTTTAAACTGAACTATTGTCCTGAAGAAGGTGACAAAACACCTTAACACCGAAACGCCCCGACGACAGTTTGTTCTTTTGTTTTTAATAATGCATCTTATTAAAATGTCTACAAATTGACAAATGTTTTTAATATATGTACAAACAATGCGAATTGGTTAAATGTTTGGAGCAAGTCATTTTGATATTTTTGTACAAAAAATTGTTTTTGCCAATAATAATAAAAATCTTTTAATACAGCATTCCCTTTTAGATTTTATGATCTATTTTCACTTTATTGTTTTATTGTTTCTCATATACAAGTTTGTAATTTAGCAACCTGGAAATCCATTTAACTAAACCTTATGTAGATCACGGATTGATTGTATCTGGTAAACCAGTTGGGGTATAGCACCAGTTGTTATCTAGATTCTAGAAGTTTAAATTTAGGAAAAGGGACATTTTGTGTTGTTTGTGTATCTATATCCATCCCTTTTCCAAGGATCAGGGTACCTCCTTTATATTTTGACACTGTGTCGGTACAGCTTGTAAGCTGGGAGTTTGTCTCTCTTTTTGAGTGACTTTTCCAAGAAATATTAAAATTCTCTGTAAAGTATAAATCTAAGTCCCAAGGAATAATGAACACCTTAAAGACCTTCGAGCTTCTCGGAAGACCAATTCATTAAAATAATAAATGGGTCTGCTAAAAGTATTAATACTATAACTATGACTGATAATGATGAGGAGCAATGGAGAAACCTCTGGAACTTAAAAAAGAAAGTCATCAGAACAGAGCTACATGCTGAATTTCTCATAGAATATTTCAAAAAGTGTATTATACCCAAGGGATTACAAGTTAAGAACAAACCAGGTTTATTTCCAAAGAACAAAAAATTTATTGAGAACTGGACATTTATAGCGAATAGATGTAGCCGGGACTGGATGTTGCTAATAATTGAATATGCACACAAAGTCCTAATAATAGAAAAACGCGAAATAGATGACATGGAGGCGAAACTCAAAAAAAAGACATCACTTGAAGATGGAAAAAGAAAATTGGAGGAGATACAGGGAGACTTAAAAGGATACAAAGAATATTTAGTAAATAAAAAAAGCAATAAATTCAGAAAAGACGTAGGTAAATATAAAATTGAAGTTGTGTACCCTTATCTACAAAAAGATTATTATGAAAAACAAAGAGAAGAGTATCCAATTAGAAGTAACTGGCAACCCAATAAAAGAAATACATCTAGGAAAAGGGTGACATTTTCAGACACCTCATATACCAGTTCAGATTCTGACAATGATGTAGCCCAAGAAAATCTGATGGGAAAAGAGAGGGAAATGACATCTGGCTCCAGTAGGGAAATTTTTTCTTTTTTAGAACGTCACCAGACGAACTACAATCAGAACACTCGAGGCAGAGGGAGAGGGAGAGGATTCTATCCCCCAAATCAAGTACAGAGATGTACCTATATGAAAACAAGCAGCCAGAAAAACTGGGAATAGAACAAAAAGCACCTATTATCCATTTATCAACTACAACCCTTACCAACGAGGAAACCATCATTTTAGAGAAGGGTTTAGGTTTTGCGATTTCCACCCCTGTTGATAAATTCAATTTAGAAAGAGACTTGAGGAGTTTTTTCCGTAAAATTAGACTTAATAGATTCTTCGATGGTAAAGATAGAACAGTAACTGAAAATAAATCTGGTTTCAAACCCAAATCTAAATGGACACCGTCTTGCCAAATGGTCAGTAAGGACATAGAAACTTTTGAGAAAGTGATAGAGAAAGGGATAGAAAGTATTCTAGATAAAACAATTTTGACTAAATACAATCTGACAAAAGCATAACACGATGCTCTTCGTAGTCTAGAACAGAATAAGGAGATAACTATCAAACCCGGTGACAAGGGTGGCAGCATTGTCATCATGGATACCTTAGACTATGATAAAAGAATAGAGAATCTCCTTAATAATGAACTGCATTATAAAAAATCGAATAAGAGAGAATGGCTCGAATTAGGTAAACAAATAAGGAACCTTTTGAAATTGACCAAAGATGATAATATTTGTCAAGATGAGTACAATGAGAATCCAACAATACCAGCAATATATGGGCTACCTAAGGTGCATAAAAGCATGCAGGACCCTCCAATGCGGCCAATAGTTTCCTGCATAGATTCCTTGACCGAACCACTGAGTAAATATGTGGACACATTTTTACAGCCACTGGTCACTAGACAACCAGCATATATTAAGGACACCACAGACATAATCCACAAGGTGGAACATACACCTTTCAATGCAGAGAAACAATGGCTGGTGACGCTTGACATAGAGGCCCTCTATACGAATATTCCCCAGGACGATACTATCCATATGGTAAAGGGCCTCTTTGGTAATGAAGAGGGGATTTATCACCCCATTCAACCTTTAAAGTCGAGTGTGTAGAGATCATACTTAAAAATAACATATTCCTATTCAAAGAGAATTTTTAAAGACAGATCAAAGGGACCAGCATGGGAGCCACATGTGCTCCCAGCTTAGCATGTCTGTATGTCTCTTCCTTTGAGGAAAAACATGTATTCAATGAACTTGCCCCCTTCTACGAAAACGTAAGTCACTGGTCCCAGTTTATAGACGACGTTTTCTTTATCTGGCTGGGCACAAAGGAGGATTTAGATTCATTTATACAATGGTTAAATTTAGGAGATGAAAACTTGAAGATTACCTCGGCATATAGTAATAAAACGTGTGAGTTTTTGGACATTACAATAAAAGACACTAATGGTACATTATCAGTGGAACTTTACACCAAGCCCACAGATCGCAAGACACCATGTTGCACTTTGAGAGTTACCATCCTTCTAGTCAGAGGAACAATATCCCCTTTGGCCAATTCCTTAGAATCAGACGAAATTGTACGAGTATAAAAGACTTTGAATTCCATGCTAAAACACTCACGTGGAAATTCACAGACAGAGGATATCCGAGGCAGTTAGTTAAAAAACCGTACAAACTGACAAAATATTACAATAGGGACAGTTTATTTGAACGAAAACTGAAGAGTAGTGAAAACTCTCGGCAAATAGTTTGTGTCACCAACTTCACGAGTATTAGTAACAAGAACAAAAACCTTATAAATAGGAACTGGCATTTGTTAAATAACGGTAATTCGACTAACTTGCCAAACAGTTCTTTTCTTTCAGAAGGAATAAGACCATAAGGAACTGTCTAGTACATACATACCTAAATTTGACAGATAGGAAACATCTGCGAACAATACATGGTTCTAATCCTGCAGGGAATTTTACCTGTGGTTCTTGTAATAATTGTGATAACATCATGAAAGGAACCTCAGTAACGCATAATAAGATTACCCATTTTCAGAAAAGTTTAGTAAATTGTCGTACTAAAAATGTCATTTATCTTATCCTGTGTCCCTGTGGTAAAGGTTATATTGGGGAAACCTCCAGGGAAATTAGTGTAAGATTAAACGAACATAAATCTGCGATTCGGACTAAACGAAAGAATGCACCCCTAGTAGAACATTGGATAGAAATGGAACATAAAATAGAAGATTTGAAGTGGTGCATTATTGAGGCAATACAAATGAGCATAAGAGGGGGAGACTTGACAGCTAAAAGAAAGAATAGGGAACAATTCTACATGTCCAAATTTAATACGTATAAATGTGGACTTAACAGTAAGGAAGAATGGGAAAGAATTATCTAAGCCCATAAAACAACTGTTCCTTTCTTCCCTTATATAGTACTCTGGATAAATAATTGTGATATTTCAAGATGCAAAACAAGGATAGTAATTATAGTTAAGCATAGATTTGCGCAGAAGGGATTCTTGATAGAAAACCATATCTATAGAATTAATTGCTACATATCAGTGACTTTACTTAGAATGGAAGTTGCACCAATGAACCCTGGACATACACAGTACCGGATACGCCTTAAATATTTGACAAATATTTGAGGACTGTTAAGCAAAATAAATCAAAGTGGAGGTGATACATCTATAAATCACACAATCGATTATGCAGGCACATGGACCGGCTTCCCTCCATAAGATGGCCGCCCCGGCTCGATGTTAAATAAATAAATACTATCGACTTTCTGTAAACCTTTGTTATTTATTGCAATCGAGAAATTTTAGGACCTTTAAAAATAAATTTGGTGAAGATAATTTTAGAAAACTTATAGCGGGGCAGAAATATAATTTGTCTCACCGTCACAAAATGGCCGCCATGGTTTTGTCAAATAATTGCTGGTGACATTTCAATAAATTATCATAAGTGAGTCTATTAAATAAGTTAAAAATGGGAAGTAATTGATTTAAGATATGAATCAATAGAGATCAGCAACCCGGTGGCGAAAGATGGCCCCCGAGTTTTTTAACCCTGCCAAACTATAAGAATGAACACATTAAAAGATGGCCGCACTGTTTCCATCCTATGCACGGGACAGATTTGCGGTACCTGTTGGATGCAGCACAGGTGCATGATATTACGAGATTGCGTCAGAGTACAGCGACGCTAGCATGAGGATTTGAAAAGACGCCCGTTCGAGTCCCTTTGTCAAACATTGACGGAGGGACAGCGATACGGACGGTCGTAAGCTTTCTCGGCGCTTGGGGGTAAGCTATCCGCTAGAAGTAGGCGAGGGATAGATAATTTATTGATGTATTCTATATTTAAATAGGAAGTAAACCAGGGATAAGGATAGGAGACTTAAGACAATTCATAGACGCATAAGTATTTTTTTTTAAAAAGCAGAAACATTAGGAGTGATAAAAGCACCCCAAATAGTCACCAGCCAGGACTATAAGGATTTTAATTATAACTACTTTGTTGTAATTTCCGAGTTTCTGGGATAGAATGAATGGGCCTCATTGTAAACTGGGGAGACACACAGGGGAAAAAAAGGATTTATCAACATCCATCCTTTTTTTTAAATCTAATAGATTTATGCGGTCTGGGCACAGGTTGGAGGCAGCAGATTCCTTATACAAAGACGGGTACACTGTAAAAAAGTTACGTGGCGTTTCTAGCATGGATTAACTAAATTAAAATGTTTTCTTCAGTTACGGTTTATTTACAAATGAAAAACTATTTCTCCATACAGATTAAAAGACATCCACCTGGACTTAGCGAAACGTCACAAATTACGTTTTGCACTTTTACTAACTCCAATGCAGGTGAGAGATTGTAAATAGCTTTATCAAAGACAACTGTATATAAAAACCCTTATATCACAAAATAAAACTATTTTTGAAACAAAGGCATTTTTGTTACAGTTGCCATATTGAGCGCCCAACATTACGTCCGTATACAGAGACAAGAGAACGTGCAGGTGGGAGCATGCATCTTACTTGGTGTGATTGATAACATACATGGTGAATGACAATTTTGGTCACAAAAATTCTATCATATTTCTTTCAGAACCACATGCAGCATTGACACTGCGTTGGTGAACTGTTACTCAGCAATACGGTGCTGTGTAAATTAAGATACACAGACCGTATAGGTGGGTTTTTGAATTATTTGAAGTTTGAATATTCATTATGTATAGAATAACACGGATTGTCTTGTGGGGTTAATTGAATTATTATTCTGCTCCCCTTTCAGAATCAACTGCATTGTCCTCGCAATTAAAAAAGAAGACTTGTGAGATTGATCCCTTCTATAAGCCCAATAATACTAACAAGGAGCGTCAGTATTATGATTTAAGGTATGCCCTAATATTGGTCCACTATTAAGTAACAATAAGGGACTAGCCCACTGCATGGCATTAGGTTGTATAGTGCAGTGTATGGTGCAGGGGTTAAATGTCCCCAACTAAAAAAACCAGTAAGATTACCAGATATTGTGAATAATAGTGAATCAGTATATCTTAGCAAAGTTTCCTCGCTGCTAAAAGAGTATCTTGTAAAAAGGGAATGTTTTTATTAAATTTTATCAAATATTGTTTCTAATAAAGGTTTTTATATTGTTTGCTTAGATTTTTTAAACTGAACTATTGTCCCGAAGAAGGTGACGAAACATCTTAACACCGAAACTCCGCGTCGACAGTTTGCTCTTTTGTTTTTAATAATGTATCTTATTAAAATGTCTACAAATTGACAAATGTTTTTAATATATGTACAAACAATGTGAATTGGCTAAATGTTTGGAGCAAGTCATTTTGATATTTTTGTATAAAAAATTGTTTTTGCCAATAATAATAAAAATCTTTTAATACAGCATTCCCTTTTAGATTTTATGATCTATTTTCACTTTATTGTTTTATTGTTTCTCATATACAAGTTTGTAATTTAGCAACCTGGAAATCCATTTAACTAAACCTTATTTAGATCACGGATTGATTGTATCTGGTAAACCAGTTGGGGTATAGTACAAGTTGTTATCTAGATTCTAGAAGTTTAAAATTAGGAAAAGTGAACTTTTGTGTTGTTTGTGTATCTATACACATGTCTTTTCCAAGGATCAGGGTACCTACTTTATATTTTGACACTCTGTTTATTCAAGGGCATGTTCACAGCATGTAGTACCATATCTGTGAAATTAGTGGCTAAAGCGAGTCCCACCGATTGTCTTATGGAAATGGCCACCGTCATGACCGTTCCTAGACAGCTCGGGAGGGCTCTTGTGGTAACGTCAAAGACAGAAACCGCACAACAATCCGTCTTGTGTACTTACAACACAAAACAGCACACAACAATATATATATATATATATATACCAAGCACAGAAGCCAAAGGAAAACGGAGTTTGTTAGTTGCCCAAAAGACTGTTTCGTGCACCGCATGCAATGTGTTAGTTCGCCAAGGAGCTAATCTCCTACCCCCCTTCGATAGTAGGTGACGTAAGCAGGTGACCTCCTGTTGACAATACTCACACTCTTTTTTTTTTTTTAATTCATACTCCCTGGACATTCAAAGCTAAATGCGAACAAGTTGATAGAATGGGGGTCTCTAGTTGGCAGGGGTACGTACCTTTGTCCATATAGGTACCCTTCCTTTCAGTCGCGGTAAGGGGATGTACACTTTAGATAATCCCCTGCTCACCCCCTTGGTAGCTTGGCCCGAGCAGACAGGCGTATCCCAAAGGCAATGTTTAAAATATTTGTACCAACATTCACAGTAACACAATGAAAACACCACAAAAGGACACCACATCAAATGCACATCCTCTTTCTCTGTCACACTGAAACAAGACAGTCAATCCACAAAAAGACAGAAACACACAGAAAAGTTGGACAAGAAAATAATCACTTTCTAAAAGTGCAGTTGCAAACACAGACTTTAGAACCCATCCTTACTAAAAGGTGTGTTATCAAATTCTGAGTCCAGGGATACCAGACTCCAATTTTCTACCTTATCCCTATGGGAAGATATGCTTGTAAAATTTTACAACGCATTCCCCATTCTGTCCTATGGGCAAGATAGCCTTTCAATAGTGAAAAACAAAATGGGCAGTATGTCACTATCAGGACATGCTACACACACCAGTACATGTCCTACGTTTCACATACAGTGCACCCTGCCTAGGGTGCTACCTTGGGCCTACCATAGGGGCGTCCTATGTACAAACTGCACGCAGGCACTGCGGTGGCAGGCCTGAAGCATCCTTTCCGGGCTGCTCATGTGGGTGGCACAATCAGCGCTGCAAGCCCACTAGTAGCAATTTATTTACCATCCCTGGCACACTCAGTGCACCTCACTAGGGATCTACTAGTAAAACAAAATACGCAAAGCAGGGAGAACCAAGCACAATATCATGTTACACAGGGACCACCTGCACTGCGACACTGACCAGCAGCTGCAAAATGCCCAATGCATCTGAACCAGCAAAAACAAAATCCAGCACAGCATCTAAGACATACGAGGTAGAGCAAGAAAAGTCAGGGAAAACCACGCCAAGGATACCATGTCTAACACTAGTTAACTGTACTGTCCCTACAACTTTGCTGTGTATCTGAAACGATGAGCAAGTAACTACCCTTTTTAAACCTCTGCACAGATACTCTGTCTCTCTGCATAATCTCCCAAAAAAAACGCAGCAGAGCCTAAGACTCCTGCCAGTCAATGTGAATCCGGACAAAGACCTATTATAAAAATAATACAACCAAAGAATGTATTTTAAATCACTGATAGAAAAATATTGAGCAGCAGAAAGAACTATTAACAGCAGCATAGCGATGGCCAGAACCATGGTCTGTTATTAGTATGGGGTCTATTAATACTGGCTGCCCCAGGTTTACCACATTTAATTTATACCCTTAGGCATTCTACCAATTGACTTATTGTGTTTTCATACCAGGCATTATCGTCCTCAGATGGAGATTTTGCTAGTGAGAGAGTCTGCTGAACAGCACTTAATTTTGTAATATGCTCTTCTGAGATACGGGTTGTAAGCCGCTTTGGGTAGTCCACATGTACTTGAAGAGCCATCTCTCTCTGATTACCCCTTTTTACATATAATTTTGTCATCAGAGGGTAGTGGTCACTACCTTCCACTCTTACTACTTCGAAATGCTTAATTAGTTCAAAGCTTCAAGCATGTGTAAACACGTAGTCTATCGGACAAGGCTGCTGACCTATCGTAATTGTGCGCTTGGCCGGCCGGTCAGCTTCCATTCTACCATTTACACATAGCAAGCCCATGGAACCCAACAATTGTCCAAGAGCCTGATCTTGGGGAGAAATGTCTCCTCTAGGGAACATCGCAGTCTCTATGTTGTAGGCGCTTAGCAAATCTTTACACCAAGGATCTATTCTTCGGGGGTCTAATCTGTGGTTAAAATTGCCCAACAACAGAAACACATCCTTCGGGTAGGTATCGCATATAGTCGCCATATAATTTTTTTAATTTCCCAGGTCCGCCTTGTAACCATCTTCCTTACCCTTCTGGATATACACATTAACAATACATATACCTTCGTAGCCTGGATCAACATTCAGTGTCAGCACTCTACTACCTAGTGCCCATTTACATTTTAGATTGAGATGTTCAATTTTCCTGGCAATTTTTGTGGATACCAACGTCAATTGTCCTCCTGAGGGTCTCCCGAAAGGATTCTTCCTTGCTACTTTCAGGTGATGGGCAAACCCTTCCGTAACTAGGGTTTCATCGCACAGCCAAGTCTCCTGCAAGCACACGATGTCATTGCTCTTGAAAATATTATTAAAACTTTCTTGAGACCCTATTCTTTTATACCCATTTATATTCCAGGTTAGTATGGACAGGCTGTGCGACGACCCTTGCTCCTAGTCAATTTCACTCATACACCCATCTTCCTCATACTCCGAGTATGCTAGGGCTCTATATCTATTCCCGGCTAACAGGTCTACCTCATCTCTCCCTATTTCTTTAGGAGCTATAGTAATTTCAAGTTCTTCTTTATCACCCCAGCGGGAATTAATCATTCTTATTTGCCGTACTCCCAGCCCGGCATGATTCCTAAGAAATGACTTCCCCTGCTTATCAGTAAGCATTTCCTCCCTTTTTATTAATCTTATGCCCTCCTTTAGCAGCTCATATTCTGCGTTTTCCAGTGCTGCTTTTACTAATGCTGAATAAAGGAGAACCTTAGTTACTTCGCCCCCTTCGTTGTTTACCATGAACCCTACTTCTCTAAGGTCCTCCGAACTAACATAACATAGGCTTGCACATTTTGATAATGAAAAAGGAGTTGGGAGAGGTTTAGGGGTTTAGTTTTCTAGCTTTTTCCCACCTTTTCCCTGCTCTGTTGGCTCCAGAAAAAGCCACAGGTCCTGATATTGTTCTAGCTCTACTCCCGGTGGGCCCCCCTCTATAGCATCCTCCCTACTTCTGCTATATTCCTCTTCAATGCCTCTCTTCCTAAGGCCCCTACTACTATTGAGGTTACTAGGACCTGCATGTATAATCTTTCCCAACCCTCTTGCCTCATCACCCCATTCTTCCCCAAGATTTTCCTAGAGTTATCTTTAATACTCCTGGAGATTCATTTACCTTTTGTCCGTCTTCTCTGCTGTTTAGGACTACTGGCAGTTATTCCTTTTTCTGGAATGCTTAGCTTTTTAGGTTTTTGGGGCACTTTCCTACCTATAATCACATGTTCTTTCACTACTCCCTTCCCACTGCCCTGCCGCCTTGGGATTTGGCCTTTGCTTGGGAGGTTCCCCCCCTTTCTTGACCGCGGGATGAACTGCTTGTAATTCCTCCTTTCCCCACGTCTTTTTACAATCATCAGGCATTGAGATATATATACACTTGGCTCCTCCTTCTGTGGTTGGATATCCCTTACCACTTCTTCCTCCCCACTAACATCCATTTCCTGGGGGTCTCCGACTGGCCTGACTAACGTGGGCATTAGACCTTTAATTTGTTTCAGTTCCCCAATCATAGTTTTGAACTGTACACTTTGTGTTTTTAAGATTTCATTGTTCAGGACTGAAACCTCTAATAAACCTTGCAAGGTTTTTTGAAGAATCAACATAACCTCCAGCATAGAGGCACTAGAGGTTCTAGTAACCTCCAAACTATGCAATGATGGTCCCAGTAAGTCAGTTCCAATAGCAAAAGAATTTTCCGATCTTTCTTTCTCATTGAGATGGTCTCCCATGTAGTTATTGTCCCCTTTACTCTGAGTCTTGCTAAATGAGGCTTCCTCTTCCTCCTCCTCCTCTGCCTCAATTTCGTGGTCAATCGAGGGCCGGAATAACCTTGGTGAAGAGGATAATCGTGGATCAAGGGAGATCCCTGAGATGTTAAAATGTATTTGATTAGGGGAGTCCAAGCTCGGAGCTTCCAAATCAGCTGGAGTTGGATGAATTTCAACAACACTCAGCTCCTTTTCAGACATATCCTTCCCTTTAAAGTGTTTCCCCAAAAAGTCCTTGATCGACTTAGAGACTGATGATCCTCCTTTCAACCCCCTGTTTTTAATGTCTGTGGGGTCAAGTTCAGTGATTGGGTGTTTCTCTGTGCTGGTTTTTTCCTTCCAGAAGATGCTCCTATACCTCCATTCCCCTTTTCTTTCTGCATTTCAGCCATATCCTCCGTTCCAAGATCTTTATTTTCGGGCTTTTTGGTGTTTTTTAGGGCCTTCCGAGTTTTTGCTTTCCCTAAAGCCATTGCCTTTTTCTTCTATCTTCTTTTCTCTGCCACGGCCACCCACTGCCCTAAGGTACCTTTCTTCAAATACAGATAACACCAAATGTCCTTGTTCACCAAATTTCCTTATACCCCTTGCTACTCTTTGTAGACAGCACCAATAACTCGTCTTGGGTCTGCGGCTATTTTACTTCCTCTTTCATATACACTTTGCCTAAACTCTGTAACTCAGGATACTTTTTTCCACTTACCTCTGTTCCTTGGCCGTACACTCTCCCCACCACCACTGCACCGCTGCTCCACTGCCGTACTCCCACTGCTACAAATCCACTATTGTGTACCTGCTATGCCAGTATTGTATCGGTGGCTCCCAGGGCATCAACTTGTGAAAACGCAGGCATTGACCCAGCTAAAGCCTGCTGACAAACTGCTCTCCTATCGATTTGCTGCCAGGGCCTTGTTTAAGAGTATCCAGACAGGGGCCAAGCAAGGCTGGAAATACCAGTTTTCTACCGTTGGGCCCCAAGGGCCATTCTCAGTGCTCACGGATCCCCAGACCACGGTCCGCACTGCTCAGGCACGAACTCCACTTATTAAAACACTTTTGTGCCCTCGCGGCTTGCGGCTCGCAGCTCGATTCTCCCGCGTATTCCGCTTCACCGCTCGTGCTCGTGCTTGTCCGTTCGTCGTGCTCGTCGTCCGTCCGTTGCGTTGCGCGTTGTCCGTCTACGTAATGGGAGGTGCAGCGTGGTGAGCGTAATGAGCGTCTCCGACCAAGAACCAGAGGACCTTTTTTTTTTTTATTCATACTCCCTGGCCATTCAAAGCTAAATGCGAACAAGTTGATAGAAATGGGGGTCTCTAGTTGGCAGGGGTACGTACCTTTGTCCATATAGGTACCCTTCCTTTCAGTCGCGGTAAGGGGATGCACACTTTAGATAATCCCCTGCTCACCCCCTTGGTAGCTTGGCCCGAGCAGACAGGCGTATCCCAAAGGCAATGTTTAAAATATTTGTACCAATATTCACAGCAACCCAATGAAAACACCACAAAAGGACACCACATCAAATGCACATCCTCTTTCTCTGTCACACTGAAACAAGACAGTGAATCCACAAAAAGACAGAAACACACAGAAAAGTTGGACAAGAAAATAGTCACTTTCTAAAAGTGCCAGTTGCAAACACAGACTTTAAAACCCATCCTTACTAAAAGGTGTGTTATCAAATTCTGAGTCCAGGAATACCCGACTCCAATTTTCTACCTTATCCCTATGGGAAGATATGCTTGTAAAATTTTACAACGCATTCCCCATTCTGTCCTATGGGCAAGATAGCCTTTCAATAGTGAAAAACAAAATTGGCAGTATGTCACTATCAGGACATTATACACATACCAGTACATGTCCTACGTTTCACATATAATGCACCCTGCCTAGTGTGGTATCTTGGGCCTACCATATGGGTGTCCTATGTACAAACTGCGCACAGGCACTGCGGTGGCAGGCCTGAAGCATCCTTTCCGGGCTGCTCATGTGGGTGACACAATCAGCGCTGCCAGCCCACTAGTAGCAATTTATTTACCAGCCCTGGCACACTCAGTGCACCTCACTAGGGATCTACTAGTAAAACAAAATACGCAAAGCAGGGAGAACCAAGCACAATATCATGTTACACAGGGAGCACCTGCACTGCAACACTGACCAGCAGCGGCAAAATGACCAAAGCATCTGAACCAGCAAAAACAAAATCCAGCACAGCATCTAAAACATAGGAGGTAGAGCAAGAAAAGTCAGGGAAAACCATGCCAAGGATACCATGTCTAACACTAGTTAATTGTACTGTCCCTACAACTTTGCTGTGTATCTGAAACGATGAGCAAGTAACTACCCTTTTTAAACCTCTGCACAGATACTCTGTCTCTCCGCATAATCTCCCACAAAAAAAACGCAGCGGAGCCTAAGACACCTGCCAGTCAATGTGAATCCGGACAAAGACCTATTATGAAAATAATACCGCCAAACAATGTATTTTAAATCAGTGATAGAAAAATATTGAGCAGCAGAAAGAACTATTAACAGCAGCATAGCGATGGCCAGAGCAGCAGACAACTGGAGAACCACATTTCTGTTAACTTCACACAAGGCAGTTACAAATTGTAAACACAAGCAAAACAGGGGGGCTATTTCAAATATGAACAGTCTTTTCCTCAATCACGCCTTTCTCAAACACATCTGGCATCATGCATAACTACGCTCGCGGAATCTGTAGCAATCCCAGCTCTGCATCACCTGTTGTCCACAAAGTGGATGGCACATCCGCAAAACTCAGGGGGGAAAACAAACACTACTCACTATTACATTATGGCCCATCATCAGACATTCACCTGCCTGAGAGCAGTAATAATAATATGTGAAACCCATCACATGCTCACCACAACTAGACATTAACTGAAATGAAAAATTCACAGTAAAAAGGACCAATAATCAGAGCAAGAGAGCGCAAAACATGTGCTACAACTAATGCGTCTGAAACACCCACCAAAACACTCAAAACACTGTGCTATGTTAAATACGTAACGGAAAAAGGCAATGTAGACCAAATTCTTCCAAATGCCAACAACCATTTTGCTAGTGCAAACAAAAAAACTGCATAAACGAATCTGCAAACAAACAATCAAATCCCCTTTTAAGACACAAATCCTGCCCACTATAATCTAGGAACACCTTCAAGTCATGTTAAAAGAAATCAGCGTCAAACCCACTCACATTTTCCTTTGGCGACAAACCGTCATCTCACCCCCGTCCCTTTTCACAGCGGGATACGGGAACCCAAAGGCATGAGAATGCGGCCCAGCAAAATAAGTATCCCTGTTGGGATCACACAAAATCTGTAGCGCAGCAGTTTGGAAATCCTGCTCCTAGAGACCAAACAATATAGCCATCATATTCCTAAAGACAATGTGTTGGCCAAAAAGGCTCATTTTTTTATCACCTTCCACACACCTTCCACACTAATTAGCTATTACCCTCCTTCCTTCCTTTCCCACTTCAGATCACATGTACAAACCCACACGTTCCTCCAATTTCATCCAGTCTCTGGGAGTAGCAACAAAGGTAACAGACATTATCATCACAGTTGGCTGTGGCGCAAGAATGAGCGTTAGCAGAAAAGGACACTGGGGTAATATGCGTGTCAGGGTACTAACAGTAATAATAGGGGAAGACACATGTGCCAAAGGCAACACAGCCTGAACGTCATAGCAGGGGTAGAAACAGCAAAAATAGAAGAACAGCTGAATATTTAAAGCAATAAAATCAGGGGTATATTTGCAAACTGTCATTTCTGAAAACAATGCTATGACTGTCTCCTGCTGGGCCCTTTTAAACTGTACATACTCATCAGGAATCTGATATTTAACATCATCTGGTGCACGGTAATCTGGGCCTCATTTTTTTTTTTATTCGCCAAAAACTAATCTTTTTCTGTCAGGCCTAACCAATTGGTAACCTTTTCTCAAATGAACCTATTGTTGCTGCAACTTTCTCTAAAACGTCCCTGCAAACAACTTTTCTGAGCAAACCCTCTCTGCACCATCATATTTTTTCCCTCCTAAATCTGTCCAGCTTCTCACTTCTCTGGCTGCTCTGCGTCTCCCTGCCCGATGAGCCCCCTCCTTGGGAATTCCTTTCTTATCTCAAGGCCGAAGGCCAGAACAAACTGAATTCACGAGCTATGTGTTTCAGCCTTCCCACTACACTTTTAAAATGCCTTTTTATTCAGCACAAATACACGCTGCCTTGAATGTTGAAAACACATTTTTCAAATTAAATGCACATCCTATAATGAGGTCAAATCTAAATTCAACACACTCAAATCGATCATGAATTAATTACTTGAGCAATCCTTACAATTCCCTTCAGACTAAAAAAACACATCAGCATCTGAGCAGGGCTCATTCATTCATTTTTTTACTTGCTTGCCACTTTTCAAATGCAACTTCATGTCTGTAGCTCAAAACAGCTTTTATCCTTCTGTAATGTGCAAAGCAAAATGTAAAATCTGGGTGCCATCAGCGCACCCCTGCTTTTCTCTCTCATCAATTTTTTTTTATCATCACAGCATGCTCTTTAACTGTCTTATTTCACATTCTCCCCCCATTACACATTCCCTTGTCCTTTCTCAAACCATTCATCCTATGCAAAAAACAAACATATATATTGTGACTATTATTTGCGTCGGCTGATCTTCTTCCAATCATGCATCTGCAGAACAACAATGACAACAAGAAACTCATTCCAGGCATTTTCAAAAAGGAGCCAAATTCATTATTTTGCCTGGCAAAGCAATTGCAAGTGCTTTTTTTTTTTTTTTTTTTTAAAGACAGTCCTCAGACCGTACCAAAAACAAACTGATGGTGCACCATATTCACAAAACACACTCACAGACAAAAGAGCTCTCAAGAGCAGTCCTCAGACTGAACCAAAACAAGTCAGGCTCTAGCCTGAACCAAAACTAGTCAGTCCACAGACTGCACCAAAACCAAGACAGTCCAGAGACTGTACCAAGACAAGTAGATAGGCTCTCGCCTCAGACCTTTTCACGAGTAAACCAAATTTCCAGTTGGCCTGGCAGATTGTTCGCAAACAGCCCCAGACCTTTTCAAGAGTGGGCCAAATTTCTAGTTGGCCTGGTAGACTGTTCACAAACACTCTGTATCTTTTAAGGGTCCGCAAACCCACCAAGATCAAGACAAGACAGTCCGGAGACTGTACCAGACACAGCCCGTAGGCTCGTGCCATTCAACCATGGCGCCACATTTTCCAAGAATTCAAATCACTCATCTGGTGCACTCAGGTCAAGCAATATTATTCTCCACTGCCGACTCTTCGGACCAAACGGTCAAATCCAAGGTTCCGCCTTCTCAGGACCCCAGCTGGTGACCACTAGACGAGGAGTCGCCCGATCAGACGGGCGGGCAGCCAAGAGAACCGGGCTCTTATCGTGTGGGGATCCCCGATCCGCCTGACCGACCGGACGCAACCCTGACCCTACAACCCGATTACGGGCGAGTTGGGTCACCTTGCAGAGTCCCTATTCGGGCGCCAACTGAAGGAAGTGGCCCAGAAATGGGTCACTCAGGTCATAAGGACCACCTCTATGCCTTCCCAAATAAGGAAGAGTCAGTCAGACAGTAGAGAATACAAACAAAAGATATTTATTAATAATCACAGCTGTGGAGCCCGGTCTGACCAGCCTCATGAAAAGACTGTCGAGGGACTGCCTTTCTCAAGCATAAAGGGAAAGATTATAGGTCCTAGCATGAGTACAAGACACACCCACCCAGTAACTTTCCACAGAGAGCAGCGTAGAACAAAGGGGCACACAGAGATGAGCTAAGAGTCTGAGACCGGGCACACACTATCTGTGTGCCAAGGTCATTCTGTCTGCCTTCACAGCAGAGTCAGGGGAGCAAGCTTCTATTTCATGAGAGAGATGTGCAGAAATACAAAACAATGTATTCATTAGTTCAGTGAGGCCCAACCTTGAGACACAGAAAATTCAGCACGGCTACTACTTGCAGAGCCAGAGAACAATTAATTGCAAACATGGCCCAGAATTGGCGGCTAAGTATAAAATGGTGCCGCAAAGGCTAACTTAACCATCATTACATATGGTAGCACAGATCAGACTTTTAATTTAATTCTAAAACCAATATGAATATGGCATACAGAGCATGTGTCACATGAACATGTACACATACAGTGCACTTTTTCATTAGCAAGGGCAGCAACATATGCACACAACAAGAGTAGCAGTCTTTATTACATTATCTCTGGATAGGCATCAAAAGTGCTAAACATCAAGGCCATTGGCCAGTCCATATTTCTAGTGCGCACATGTGTGCATGAGAACTTGCACATGAAATGGGCATCAAAAGTGCTAAACATCAAGGCCATTGGCCAGTCCAAATTTCTAGTCCGCACATGTGTGCATGAGAACCCGCAACTGAAATGGGTAACACAGTCCATTGCCATGGGAATCACCACAGGTCAGGGGGTTTGAATGGGCAGCCCAGGCACCGCTGTGGGAGAAATGGTGTGGGGAGGGGGACTTGGCTTCAACTTTGGCTTGAAGTTGAACTGGGAGGGGGCTGATTGTCGGGGCCAGTTGGAGGACTGGACCTGGGAGGGAGAGAACTGGCTGAGGTAGAGGGATCCGTGGATGTGGAAGCCTGGGGCTGCTTGGACCGGGTGGAGTGGTGACACGTGGAGATGGTTACATGCTGTGTGGAGGCTCAGTGGCTGAGGGGGAATGTTGAGGGCTGGGTCTCAACTGTTTGGGGATCTGATATCCCACAAGTGTCTTGGCTGGAGTGGTAAGTGAGGTGGGTACAACAACCTCACTCTTCCCCAAAGGTGTAGCAGGTGCAGGTGCCTCTCCACATGGGGATTTGCTGGACCTGGTGGTATGCTGGGTGTGGCCTTGCTTTTTCCCCTGTTTTGCTCTCTTGTCCCTGCTTCACAGGGGTGTGGGTGGGAGTTGAAGTTTTGGGTGAATCTGCCTTCTCAATGACTTTCGACTTAGTTGTGGCAGGCACAAGGTTCACAGCAGACAGGGCAAGTGTTTGTGTGTCTTTGGGATCAGGTGTGGGGATGGTAGTGCCCTTGGATGGTGATGATTTAGACACAGATAATGTGGATGCATTCTTCTTTGCCCTATGTCCCTGAGTGTCCTGTGATGGGCTTTTTGTTTTGTGGTCACGTGTGCTTGTTTTGTCTTGTGGTGATGGTGTATGGTGTCTGGTACGCTTAGACTGCTGCTGCTGTGTGCTGCGTGTGGATGACTGTGTGCCTGAGGGCTCAGGCGTGTGTGTACTCTCGTCAGGTGGGGCCACTGGCAGGGTGGTCTCTGAAGGGACAGGAGCTGTACTGGGAGCTTGCGACTGCTGAATGGCTGCCGTCACTGTGGAGGACAAAGACTGGACAGTTCTGTGTAGGCCACCCATGTCCGAATGAATGCCCTCCATGAACGCAACAACCTGGGACAACTTGTTGCCATGATCCTGGAGGGCATTCAGGAGAGCAGTCTGACTCACACACAGCTGGTGCAAAATTTCGATGGCCTCCACACTGAGGGCAGCAGGGGAGACAGGGGCTGGGGCAGCGGTGCCTGGGGGGAAGGAGACTCTACCCTTCTTAGAGCTGCGGGCACGGACAGCACTTGGGGGAGCATCCGGGAGGGTGGGCACTGGACGAGGTGTGGCGGAAGAAGAGGCCGATCTGGAACTTCGGTTGCCCCCCAACATCGAGGAGTCACCACTGGACTGGGAGGATGTGGAGGTTGGTGTTTCCGGACGTGAATCCTCCAGGGCACTCCTGTTCCCCTCCGAGGCTCTGATCCCCTCAGTGTCACTGAACTCCTGTGTCCCAGTCGTGCCAGTAGCTTCCCCAACGCTGTCGGGTCCCCGTCCTTCCCTGCCCTCGGTAGATGCTGCAGGAGACAGAGACATAGGTTCAGTATAGTGCCATACTCACAAACATCATATGCAATGAAAACTACAAACAGGAAAATTAATCTACCATGTTTAACTAGTCCATGCACTTTCTGCATATGCCACATTTATGCAATTTGCAGATGATGCATGGAAACATCCATAGTTGTTAGTCGTGCTCCATGTTGTGTTGACACAGCCAAATACCTGGGCCTGTGCCTCCCTGTAAACACACATAAAACCTTCTGTATGCACACCTACGTGCCTGTAGGTATGATAGCTATACATCAAAACATGTCTGCTCAGTCACATATGTAGTTTTTTCATGGAACACCACAGATACAAATTACAATATGTCCTTTTGCAAGGGCAACCAGCTCCTGACATCCACCATGTAGGACCTTGAAGTACAACTACAGTTGGGCATTGGTGGCAGCTGTGTAGATATTAAAAGTTATTTGTTGTGCACAGCACACATCTAGGAATGCACACTAACATGATGCTCACTGCTGTTCACTGCCAGTTGATGTCTCTGACACACACTGCAGCATATGTCAGAAGGCCACATCTTATTTGTTAACGAAGTGACAATGCGCACCATTTAACAATGCAGTCACAAACACAATGCACACTAGCATGAGAAGGGGAAATTAATGCAAGGCCTCCATAGGTTGTGACATGTCACATACCAACATGTCCACAAGTCCCTGACAGGCCCTCATTGATCCAAGGCAGGATTGTGTCTTCTGTTGATGAAGAAGTAGGTGGACCCCATTAGGACAGCTAATGTGTGAGAATACCTAGGGTCTGGCATATGACATCCCTACGTTGTGCTGACTGATTGAGGACACACCAATGTGCCAAAAATTCACACACTGATTACAAGCATTAGACACAACTTCACCATGCACTGATGCACAAGGACACCCCCCACAATGCACACATATTGAGGACTGACAATCTGAGTAACCTTTGCTCATTATCGTCCTTCAAATTACAGTACAACACCTCAGTCACATCACAATTTGCCATACCCACTGATCACATCCAACCATGTTAAGCCATAGTGCCAAAACAATCTCGCAATAGCCAGGTTCAGATACATTGCAGTTAAGTCACAGAGTCTAACCGTAGCAGTCATGCACAAATGAAAAAGGAAATTTAGCCAATGCATCACTGCAATCATCACCATCTACCCCATCAGCACCTGTGTGCACTTGCTGTCTCTATGGCAGGTAAGTACACCATGTTATGCCATGCTGCTGATATTGGGCTAGTATATTTCACAATAGTGCTGTCCTTTATATGATTGTGAAAAAAGGGACCCATGGGACAGGTGTGACCCTTACCAACTCACTGCTCCCTGAGTCCATATCTGTGCATGCCTGTAGCCACTGACACATCATCACATGAGCACACTATTGAGCTAGCCACACAGCAAGGCTGGCAAGTCTACTGGACTACCCACTTCACACAATGGATTATCCTATGTAAGAAGGTCTCAGTTCAGACAACATTTATACAATGTGAGATGAAAAAATGCCAAGCTGATGTTATGTGACAAGGGTCATGGGTTTAAACACATGAGAAACAAAATGTTGTACAAATGCAGAACATCTGCACTCAACACTGAGGCCACTTAGAAGCCATTGCATCACACTAAAGACATCACAGAGGTCCGCAAAGGCTCAGGGCTGGGATTCATGCAGTCACTCATACGCAAAGTCACACTTTGCACAATACTCACCCCAACTTGCTGCTGATGGGCCCTCAAGCGTCCATCCAGCTCTGGCTGTGTCACTGCCAAGATGCGGGCCATTAGTGGTTTCATGCTCCATCGTGCCAACCTGCCACTTCGAGGGATCACCCCCAGTGTCATCTCAGCGACGTTTTTGCTCAGGAGGCAGATGTCATCCCACCTCTTGTGGCAGTGGTATGACTCCGGTTGGAGACACCCAGAGACCGCACCTTGCGTGCAATGGCCCTCCATATGGCCTTACTCTGATGGACCTTAAGCTGCAGGCATGGGAGACAAGAAGAGGAGGTTTCTGTGAAACTGTGTTGTGTACCAATGTGTGACAGTACAGGAGCATGAAAATACATAGCACACTAACACATCAATGGAGAGCAGAGCCCATGCAGCATGTCACATAGTACACTTGGAGCAAACCATATCATTGCCATGGTTACATATATGATGATGGACACATTACATGCCCATCCCATACACATGCAGAGTGCCAGCACAGAAACCAATGTAAAAATTGCCCTCAGCTGTGATGCACTATGTGAATGAGCGTGACATGCAATACACTGGAAATGATGTGTAGAGGTCAGACTCACTATGTCCTACACTACACGCCCCATAATGTCCCTGACCATTGCCTAGCTACATGTGTCATGGTTCTCACATTTAGGGCCCTGATCTTACAATCTCACACTCTTCTCACAAGGTGCAGTCCTGTCTTGTGCAATCCTCAGGCTTATGATGACTCATTGAGAAATAGGGTTGTGGACAACACATATGTTTCACTCAGTCCTTTTGGTGATGGGTCCTTGTAACATTGGGAATTTTCTGTGCAGGTCAGAGGGCCTCACACTGAGGATAAACCTGGCCCATCACAGAAATCACATGCATGTACAATATGAATGGAGATACAGTGCATAAACATGCGAGACTCATGCTGATGATGTGGCAGTAGTTACAACTAACCCTGAGGGAGCCATATCCAAGATAGAACAGCTAGCATTAGAATTTGGAGCTACGTCAGGATATAAGTTGAATGTGTCTAAGACACAAATTCTGTGTCTAAACCAAACCGGCTTCAATGATCGAAGGGTGTTAAATGAGGTATCATACTTAGGGGTTATAATAAGGACATGTTTAAAGGCACTGGTTGAGGTCAATTGGTGCAATATTTTAACCTCGGTACGGAAGCAGTTAGATCGGTGTGAATGTTTACATCTGACACTTGTGGGACGGTGTAATGTTCTTAAAATGCTAATTTTACCCAAAGTTTTATATTTTTTAGATCTGTGCCGCTAGAAATTTCTTGTGCTCAACTGGCAGTATTACAATCAATATGTGCTAGGTTTTTATGGGCACAAGGGAAATCCCGAAGAGCAATGCGCTATATGATCTTACCGCGGGAGAAAGGAGGATGGGCAGTGCCTGATTTTACTTTATATTATCTGGTTAGTATGTTGCAGCGTATGAATATTTTATTAACAGGAATAGAACCATCTAGCATTGCCGAGGCACCCTCGATATATTACATGTTATTGGGTAGCAATGCGAAAAACCGGTTGTTTGTAAACTTGGAACCCAGTTACTATAAAAAAAACTAGGTTCAAGGTTTTAAATGCTGCCTATAAGGTGTGGAAAGTGGTGCGAAAATGTTATAGAATTGGGAGGGTCACTCAGTATACCCCGTTTGATGCCACCAATCTTTTGCCTACGATATTTTGGGACAGGACCATAAACAGATGGGGGACAAAAGGTATTCAATATATCGGGGATTTATATGATAGTGGGGACCTGATGTCCTTTGAGATGTTGGCCAAGAAATACAACCTTCCTAAAAATGAATTTTTAAGTATCTGCAAATCCGTGATTACCTATGTAAGAGCCAATGGAAGATTGCTCTAAACCCTGTAGTTGAAGCTGTAAAGAGAAATGCACGCATCGGTCCGTTATACAATATATTGTTAGAGACCAAGGGTGAGGATTTAGAAAGACATAACACCAAGTGGGATGATAGGCTTGGGTGTCTAGGTACACGGGTGGAATATTCTATTGATCTGGCGGGGAGGTTACTGAGGTCTGCCAATCTACGCGCACAACACTATAAGACCATTTTTAATCTTTACTACACCCCAGCTAGGATGTTAAAATGGGGTGGAGTTAATGACGGCAAATGTTTTCGATGTGGAACTGATGATGCGGATATTGTGCATATTTTCTTTTCATGTAGACATATGAGCAAACTCTGGGAACACTTAGAAGAGTTTTTAGCGGAACTGCTTGGAGGTCCAATAAAATTAACTGCATCTCATGTGTTGCTGGGAGTTGAGGAGGGTGATGGGCGTGACCAGCTGGCATACAGGTATCGATATCTGATCTTTGTGGCCATGGCTATAGCTAGGTTGTGTATTGCCTCAATGTGGCTTCATAAAGACGCCCCGACGTTTGAACTATGGAGGACAAGATTTTTTAACATTTTTAACATAGAATATAGCTTATATGCATTAAAGGGGGCTCGAAAGAGGAAACTTGGTCAGGAAATTTGGGGGCCAATGATTGCCTTTATGGATGGGTAACTTATGACATGCTGTTTATGTGGCACTTTGCACTTTTTGGGCTAAAGCAATATTTGATATATTTTGCACAATGCACCTGCACTTTAGAGCTGCAACAACTGTGGATAAACTGTGAATATCGAACATGCTAACCATTATGTCCACTATTAACCAATTTTTACTTTTTAAAGATCATGTGGATATATATTTCTCTTATCTCTTTTTCATACCATTGATTATCTTTGTGTAATGTATTAATTGTATTGCAATTTTAACCTTCATGGATTAATAATAATAAAAAAATATTTTAAAAAAAACATGCGAGACTCTACACATCATGGAATCAATAGTAGGATGACATTTCCAAATCACGTTTAGCTGATGTGTCATAGGTGAATTATCCCCAAGAGTGATAGACTCAGGCATTGTACTCCTGTGCATAATGGACACATCTCCATAGGGTCATTTTTAAAAAGGTAAAAACATTATTCAGTACCCTCTGGCCAAGCTACATTTGTAATGTCTCAAAGGAGCATATGAACACTTAATGGACTAGGATATCACATAGCACAGGGAATGTGTGTTCAGACTTCGTGTCTCTCAAACCAGCAGGGTAACTGGGTAACTGCCAGACCACAGTATGTCATTAACATCCTTAAATGCAGTCAGGGATCTGTGGAAATAAGGCTACACACCCCATTGACGTGAAGTCAGCATGCTAGGCAGTGTCTCACACATATACATTACACAGTCTCATAACACCATATGTTCATTTTGGCTTAAGAAGAGCTGGACAAGTGTCCATGTTGCCATCCTCCCCACATACTCAAGTGCAATTAGTACTAGGTCATGTATGGAGCATGCTGTTGGCAAAATATTGATGCATGCACATTAGCTTGCACTCACAGGGACATACTACTGTACAGTAACATCATGTGAGCATTCTGAGCACTCTCAAACTTTTACTCAGACACTTACCAGTACATCTAGAGCACCATATAGCCTCCCATACTGTGCAAGGACCTCGTCCACCAGGACCTCCAGCTCCTCTGTGGTGAAGGGACGGGCCCTGATGTTCTCTGTTCGCCCCATCACTGGGTCCAGAGTACAGGTACAGCAGCAGTTGGTGGTGATGAATAGCAGGCAGCAGTGTCTGAATGCAAGTGACATGTGTAGCTCTCTCACAAACATTTAAAGGCCCCTATGGTTGTTTCAGAGGTACTCTGCTGTTGCAATTGGTCTGCCTGGTTTGCATCTTTCAATTGTATCCAATGACCGGGCCCGCGGTTGCGGTGCATGCCTACCGCGAGTTTCAAAAATGCATTGCACTACAGCGATGGCGGTTCCCATTGTCTGCAATGGAATTGGCATATGCGGAGTCCCACAGCGGGGGCCAGGCGGTGTGTTCCGCAATCAGGCATCTTTCAATTGTATCCAATTACCGGGCCCGCGGTGGCGGTGTACGCCTACCGCGAGTTTCAAAACTGCATTGCACTACAGCGATGGCGGTTCCCATTGGCTACCAAACCAAATAAAGGGGGACTATGGGCTTTGTTAGGTCCAGCATACATGCCCAGTCAATGTCAAAACCAAAAAAGGGTATGCAGTTCCTATGTAGGTAAGGGGACGGAAAGGAGAGAAAGTGTACTGAAAAAACGATAGGTTGTCCTGTAAAGAAAGTAGGGAAAGGGGAATCCCTCCTTTTGGAATTAGTGCCCTCACACACCCAGCCAGCTGGATGTCATGCTTCATCATAGCAAAAACAACAATTGATGGACAGAATACAGAACACTGCGTACATTCACCCCAGTACAGAGATATGGGCCTAAATCCATCGTTTTTTTGGTCACGATGCCATTCCAGTTTGGACCCAGCCATATGCAAATCAGTCTTGACCCTGCACCCAATGGGAACAGTCCTGCCCAAACTGCCAGGCCAGGTCCTCCCTGGACTGGAAACAAGCATCCTAGGACCGGTTTCGGGCTTTCAGCCCTCATCAGCCAGGATAGCTTGACTCCAGTGGCATGGAGAGCACGGGACCCACGTCTGGGCATACCTGTCCCACTCGGGGTGACAAATGAAAGAACAACAATTGATGGACAGAATGCAGAACAATGTCGTACATTCACCCCAGTACAGAGATCTGGGCCTAAATCCATCGCTTTTTTGCTCACCATGCCATTCCAGTTTGGACCCAGCCATATGCAAATCAGTCTTGACCCTGCACCCAATGGAACAGTCCAACCCGAACTGCCAGGCCAGGTCCTCCCTGCACTGGAAACAAGCATCCTAGGACCGGTTTCGGGCTTTCAGCCCTCATCGTCCAGGATAGCTTGACTCCAGTGGCATGGAGAGCACAGGACCCACGTCTGGGCATACCCGTCCCACTCGGGGTGACAAATGCAAAAACAACAATTGATGGACAGAATGCAGAACAATGTCGTACATTCACCCCAGTACAGAGATCCGGGCCTAAATCCATCGTTTTTTTGCTCACCATGCCATTCCAGTTTGGACCCAGCCATATGCAAATCAGTCTTGACCCTGCACCCAATGGGAACAGTCCAGCCCGAACTGCCAGGCCAGGTCCTCCCTGGACTGGAAACAAGCATCCTAGGACCGGTTTCGGGCTTTCAGCCCTCATCAGCCAGGATAGCTTGACTCCAGTGGCATAGAGAGCACGGGACCCACGTCTGGGCATACCCGTCCCACTCGGGGTGACAAATGCAAAAACAACAATTGATGGACAGAATGCAGAACAATGTCGTACATTCACCCCAGTACAGAGATCTGGGCCTAAATCCATCGTTTTTTTTCTCACCATGCCATTCCAGTTTGGACCCAGCCATATGCAAATCAGTCTTGACCCTGCACCCAATGGGAACAGTCCAGCCCAAACTGCCAGGCCAGGTCCTCCCTGGACTGGAAACAAGCATCCTAGGACCGGTTTCAGGCTTTCAGCCCTCATCAGCTAGGATAGCTTGACTCCAGTGGCATGGAGAGCATGGGACCCACGTCTGGGCATACCCGTCCCACTCGGGGTGACAAATGCAAAAACAACAATTGATGGACAGAATGCAGAACAATGTCGTACATTCACCCCAGTACAGAGATCTGGGCCTAAATCCATCATTTTTTTGCTCACCATGCCATTCCAGTTTGGACCCAGCCATATACAAATCAGTCTTGACCCTGCACCCAATGGGAACAGTCCAGCCCGAACTGCCAGGCCAGGTCCTCCCTGGACTGGAAACAAGCATCCTAGGACCGGTTTCGGGCTTTCAGCCCTCATCAGCCAGGATAGCTTGACTCCAGTGGCATGGAGAGCACGGGACCTACGTCTGGGCATACCCGTCCCACTCGGGGTGACAAATGCAAAAACAACAATTGATGGACAGAATGCAGAACAATGTCGTACATTCACCCCAGTACAGAGATCCGAGCCTAAATCCATTGTTTTTTTTGCTCACCATGCCATTCCAGTTTGGATCCAGCCATATGCAAATCAGTCTTGACCCTGCACCCAATGGGAACAGTCCAGCCCGAACTGCCAGGCCAGGTCCTCCCTGGACTGGAAACAAGCATCCTAGGACCGGTTTCGGGCTTTCAGCCCTCATCAGCCAGGACCCCAGACGTGGGTCTCTTGCTCACTGTGCCACTGGATTCAAGCTAGCCTGGCTGAAGAAGGGTGCTTGTTTCCGGTCCAGGGAGGACCTGGCCTGGCAGTTCGGTCTGGACTGTTCCCATGGGGTACAGGGTCAAGACTGATTTGCATATGGCTGGGTCCAAACTGGGGTGGCGTAGTGGGCAAAAGAACGATGGATTTACCCCAGATCTTTTGACTGGGGAGAATGTTTGCATTGTCAGCATTCCGTCCATCATTTGTTTGCTGTAACACTTTTCGCCCTAAGTGGGATGGGTATGCCCAGATGTGGGTCTCTTGCTCACTGTGCCACTGGATTCAAGCTAGCCTGGCTGAAGAAGGGTGACATACCCTGAAACCGGTCCCAGGATGCTTGTTTCCGGTCCAGGGACGACCTGGCCTGGCAGTTCGGTCTGGACTGTTCCCATGGGGCACAGGGTCAAGACTGATTTGCATATGGCTGGGTCCAAACTGGGGTGGCGTAGTGGGCAAAAGAACGATGGATTTACCCCAGATCTTTTGACTGGGGGAGAATGTTTGCATTGTCAGCATTCTGTCCATCATTTGTTTGCTGTAACACATGCTTCATCATGGGGCATGCTCCTCGTCAGGTCGGCGCTGCAATACTTGGCGGGCACCCTATGAGGGGCTCTTTGGTGGAGATCTTTTATTCCTTGCTGTTTTGGTGCCGTGGGTGTGAGGAACCTAAAAAAGTGTAGATGTGTTAAAGTGAGGGTCAATAGACCGTGCAGGGTTAAAACAGGAAATGGAAGTCCAGAAAAATTATTTAAAGAAACTGGCTTCCAACGTGGTTAAAAAATAGAGTGGCGACTTCCTGATGTAATGTGTCAGGATGTTGCGCTCAGCTTCATGTGGTCAACATGTTTCTTGCCTGAATGTCAAAGCGATCTAGCGGCCATTCTTCAGGACCTAAGAGAGATTATCAATCTACACTAAAAGTGGTGTTCTGGTTCAGCTAACCTTGATCTACCACATAGTGCACCTAAAGGTGAAGTACCTGTAGATGTGGTGGCGAACCTATTGGGATACAAACAACAAGGTTAAACAGTGGTCATAGTCTGTATTCCTTTATTCAACACCACTTTCCCTTCTGAATAACACCATGTGAATGCACGTGATTCGTGATGTGCCCCACATGGTGAATTATAGTGAGTAGAAACTGGCGTCATTTTAGGTATGACGTTTACATGACAAAAGAATTTGAAAAGTGCTAAAAACATGACCAGGATAAATGTCCTGTATTTAAAACTGGTAGCTAAAGTGTTAGGTCAATATTGGACTCACCTAAAAGCCAAATAAACTGGCCCCATCAACTTCCGACAGGTCAAGACACGTGGAATTTCCAGTGTCCTAGAGGAAGTAATGGTATAAAGAATGTGATGCTAATATCGAATGTATCACATTGCAGTGGTGCAAGGGAGCGCTGATACAAAGGTGCCGGCACGACAAGCTCTCACAAACTAGTGAATAGAGGTAGTTCAACAATGCGTCTAGTCAGGGAGACGCTGTAATCAGTCTAAGATCCCAACCCCCACAAGCCCACAGCACAGACACGCCTCTTGCCCCCGCATCCCAACCGTGCTATGTCCCAACGATGTAAGAGGACACGGTCGGAAGAGATGTCGGGGGTCGGACTGCGCGTCCATGCTGAACACCGGGTCATGTGGAGGAGGTTCCCTGGCGGTGTAGCACGTGTCTGCTACTGCGGTAGTAAACCTCCGTAAGCTCACCTTGTCGTGCAGGGTCAACAGCATGGCCCCAGTGGATTCCTGTAATGAAAAGGGTAGGTACTCACATGTAAGAACCGCGTAGGTGGCGGAAGACCTACCCCAACGCTGCCGGAGCCGGGAGGTGCTAATCTCCACGGTTGTTTCAGCGATATAGTCCTGGGGCTCGGTAGGCAGCTCCGGCGGCCAATCACCAGCGGCCACTCACTAGGACGTAAACCTCCCAAAGGGGGATGTTAATGCAGCCGCCATGTTGTAGGTATAGGTGGAATTACTACGGCGGCCATCTTAGAGTGTGGAGCTCAGCCCCAAGTAGCATTCAATGGTGCTGAGTTGAATCAGAGAAAGGAGAAGGCGAGTCTCAAGGTGTACAGTAGAAGTATCACCGGTCACAGTACTACTGCCGGGATGGATGATGGAGCCAGAGGGCCATGAGATGGTCAGTCTTATAACAACTCTGTCGCAGTGACCTCATGGGTCGTGGTTCTAAAGCGAGTAGTATTATGATAGCCTGTGGTAAAACCAGTGAGCAAAGCATGTAGCTGTGCTAGTGGGGTAAGCATAGTCAGAGACATCAGGGCTATGTTCTATTCAATGTGCTCCATGGGATATCTTCGTTGAGTCCCTGTTTATCAGTTGCCAGGCGGTGCACCCACCTTTGTTCAATCCTGAACAACGCCTCTGGAGTAATCAGTGGGTGGGCCTCCAGAATCACCCAGCGTAACGTGTCAGGTGAATGTTTGAATGTCTCGTAATGTGTGCACATTTTCGTGGTGACTCGGTGACATCTGATATTACTCCTGTGCTCGGTGATGCGTGTTTTAATCATCCTGGTGGTCATACCAATGTACCGAAGGTTACAGGGGCAGGTGATCATATAAATGCAGTTAGTGGTATTGCAATTGGTATGCTTCCCCAATTTCCAAGTGAATGTTTCAGAAAGAGGTATTTCCTTCGTTGGGGCAGTTAGGGGACAGACAGCGCACGAGCCACAAGGGTAATGGCCCATTACAGGTGGTAGACCCCATAGTAGTCTCTGTTGGTTGGTTTTCTGGGTCTTGGGTCGTGTGTGAATGAGCATTTCTTTAAGGTTGCTCGTGCGCTTATATGCGATCCTGGGTGTAGGCAGTTGTAGGGTGCCAGTTGTGAGGATCCCCCAATGTTTCTTGATAATGTTTCTGATTCTATTGGAGTAAGGTGTATATGAGGTCAAGAAGGTAAGGACCTCAGTGGGGTCTTTCTGGTTAATGTCTAGTAGGGCTTGACAGTTGTTATTCCTCACCCTTTTCATGGAACGTGTAATGTGACATGGTAGTTATTCACGTCTGCTGAGGTTCTCTGCTAAGACAGCTGCCTCGGTTTTGTAGTCTTGTAGAGAGCTACAATTCCTTCTTATGCGGAGAAACTGACCGAAAGGTAGGTTTTCTTTCAGGGCTCTGGGATGGTGGCTACTAAACAACAGGAGACTGTTACTGTCAGTCAGCTTTTTGTACAAAGTGGTGTTAAGTCGACCCCCTGAGATTCTGATGTTAAGGTTGAGAAATGGGACATTGGATTCGGAGATGGTGTTGGTGAACTTTAAGTATGGATTACGAGTATTGATCCATTGACACAATTTATCGCAAGTTGACCTCTCCCCTTTCCAAAAGACTAAGATGTCATCAATAAACCTTCTCCAGAGTATGAGATTGTCAATGTAGGGGTTGGAGGGGTGGAGGATGACACTCTCTTCAAATGCGGCCATGTACAAGCATGCTATACTAGGCGCAAATGTACTACCCATGGATGTCTCCTGGGTCTGGTGGTACATTTGGTTCTTAAACTCAAAGAAATTCTCTGTGAGGGCCAGCGTTGCACATTCCATTATGAAGGAAACTGGTGTTGGGGAGTCCCAGTCTGCATTGTTAAGGCCATCTTCAATGACATTCAAGGTGGCACGTTGCGGAATGTTAGTGTAGAGTGCCTCCACGTCCAGAGTGACCAGTAAACTGATCTCCTCCGGACACTGAACCTCCTCTATTAAGCGTAAGATATCTGTGGTGTCACGCAAAAAAGAGGGAGTCTCTCTCACCAATGGTTGCAGAAAGTGGTCGCAGAACCTAGATAATGGTTCCAGAAGTGAACCAATACCCGAGACTATGGGTCTTCCTGGGACTGGGGTGATGTCTTTATGGATTTTGGGAAAAATTTATAAACAGGGTACCCTGGGGTCTTTTGTAATAAGGAAATCTGCTTCCTTTTTACTGACCCATCCTTCTATTTCTGCTGAAAAAACCATCATGGCGATTTTAGTGGAAAGGGATTGTGGGATTTACAGCAATGGGAGTGTAGTATATGTCATTGCTCAATTGTCGTAAGCACTCAGTGTCGTAATCGCTAGTGGACATGATCACTGTGGCTCCTCCCTTATCAGCTTGCTTGATGGTTATGCTGGAGTCGTCTGCAAGACATCTGACAGCTGTCAATTCTGCTGATGATAGATTATGGAAGGGGTGGGAGTGGTCTCACTTACTAGCTCCTTGAGTACAGCTTGCTCAAAGGTGAGCACTTCATTAGGTAACATGCTGCTGTTAGGTGTGAAGGTAGAGGGGTTGTGTAACCCAGTGTCATCCAGGGAGGGTACAGGTCTGTCCTGGAAGAACGCTTTGAGGCGTATTTAGCGAAATAAGTTCTGGATCTCACAATGATCACGGAACCTATCGATTTTGGGGGTGGGAACATATCCAAGGCCCTTCTGTAGTACTCTTTTCTCAGGTTCAGTCAGTATCCTGGGGGAAAGATTTACTTTCAGTTTTTCTTCCCCCTGGTCTTGCTCCATGTCGCTACTGAATGTGGTGGTTGTTCCTGCCATTGCACCTGCTTTTGATTCCCTCTTCTTTGCCCTCTTCCTCTGCCCCAGCCTCTGTCTAAAAAAGGCGGGTTGTTGCCTGGGAAGAATTGTGGCTGTCCTTGTGGGTACATAGGGAATTGCCAAAAGGGTGGTCCCTGGTAGGGGGGCATGTTGTAATTGTGGTACATGGGACGTGGCGCCCGTCTGGAGTTATTGCTACCCCAGCTACCAGTGCTAGAGTCACTATTAGAGGAAGACCCCACTCCTTGAGGTATCTGAGCCATCATCTGAGGAATAGCTTGTTTTGGCTGAAGTGAAGTCAGCTTTAAGATAAGGATAAACTTTTTCTTTATCGAATTTCTGAATATCCTTTTGTAATTTGGTGATTTTTTGTTTCATCAGAAACTCTTTATTTTCTGCAATCTCATTGTTGATCTCTGAGAGTTTGGACTTGAACGTAGAGATCTGGATTGTAGTTTTTAAGGCACCTTCTGCTATCTGGATCCTGACCAAGAGGGTGGCAGCTATCCTTTTAGCGGTAGTTATGATCAGGATGAGCCAATCCCTAGTGCACTTCCATGCCACTAGGGACCGCTTCTTTCTTGAACACAGCATCCTCCAGAAATAAACGTGGGAAGTTACTAACAATGAGACCGTTGGGGGCTATATTAGCCCGCAAGTATTCGGTCATCATTGCCCCGTGTAGAGTGATTTTAAGCCATTCCCGTTTCATTGAGGTAAGTGATGTCCAATCCTCTGACTGGTGACCCGATGCCAAGCTCCCGTCTGTACCTAGGATGGAAGGTGTTTTCAAAATTTCGGCTACCATGTCATCGCCAAAACTGAGTCCCTGGTTGTTGTCCATCATAGTGGAGAAATCCTAGTAGAATAGGTGAGGGCTCAGATGGTGGAGGTGTAAATAGACTACTATGGAGTAAAATGGGCCAAGGAAAGCAATTGGCGTTCCTGGTATCCTTACAATATGGTCCCACAGGGGTTGGCTGCAATGGCAATGGCATATGGCGGTGTCCCACCGCGGGAGCCAGGCGGTGTGTTCTGCAATCAGGCATCTTTCAATTGTATCCAATGACCGGGCCCGAGGTGGCGGTGCACGCCTACCGCGAGTTTCAAAACTGCATTGCACTACCGCGATGGCGGTTCCCATTGGCTGGAAAGGCATTGGCATATGCGGTGTCACACCGTGGGGGCCAGGCGGTGTGTTCCACAATCAGGCATCTTTCATTTGTATCCAATGACTGGGCCCGCAGTGTCGGTGCACGCCAACCGTGAGTTTCAAAACTGCATTGCACTACCGCGATGGCGGTTCCCATTGGCTGCAATGGCATTGGCATATGCGGTGTCCCACCGTGGAGGCCAGGTGGTCTCTACCGCAATTTGGCAGCTTTCAATTGTGGCCAATGACCGTGACCGCGGTGGCGGTGCACACCTACCGCACCTATGGACACATTGTGCTATTGCATTGGCACTAGCCAATTTTCATCATTGAACACTATACCTTTACAATGTATACTAGCACCTGGTTGTAAAGTTAAATGCAAGTGTGACATTTAACTCACTGATGCCCACACATGCCATGTCAGTGCACATGATTACATGCATTGGCATGTACTTCCTCACATGTCACATATGATATTTGTGTGCAAGTACATAGATTTGGTGTGTAATGGAGTCTCATATTTGTGAACATGTCAATGTGTAAGATGGCTAATCAACCCACAGTAATGATGGACTGACCACATGATGTGCCTATTTCACTGTGTACATTGCTGTATTCATTTTGATAGTTGATCAGCTTACACACACTGTGCTCATTGTGTAAAAAAGATGTGCTCTATGCGACTTAAGCAAGAAGGTGTGTCAGGTACAGCAGCTACATAGCAGTCAGCAGTGTTGCTGTTTGCCACATGTGCTGTGTCAGCTACACCCAGGGCTGGTGACACAAGAAGTAGGAGTGTTCCATTTACCATTCACATAGTCTGAATCTGATTTTGAAGTAGTCAGTATGTACATACTGACCACATGTACCACTACATGAGATCAAGGTGTCTCTGAATGTGACTTGTGCATTAAGCTGTTGTTACAGTCCTGTCAATGTTGGCGCTGTGTTAGTCAATATGTAAGATGTTTGACACATCTCATTGGTGAATTTAACTTACATGTGTCCTCTTCCATGTTATGTAGGAGATGACCAAATGTGCATCTGCCTTTCCCAGTGCTGGCGAACATGGAGGATGAGGACATCATAAGGAAATTCCGGCTGAATTGCCCTACCCTTCAAGAGCTATGTGCTCAGTTGGAGCCCCATCTGAGGCCTCACAGAACCTATCCAACTGCCCTGCATTTCTTTGCCACTCGTTCTTTTCAGTACACGTTGGCCATCGCCGGTGTGATGTCTCAAGCTATGTTCAGCATGGTGCTACGTGATGTCCTGTCCGCAATGTTGACCTACAAGGACCGCTACATCCACTTTTCAAGGAGACATGAATTGGCTGGTGTGAAGGCAGATTTTTGTGATCTTGGACACATACCTAATGTGGTTGGAGCCATTGACTGCACACACGTTGGCCTAGTACCACCACAGGCACGTGAGCACATCTACTGGAACAGGAAGCATTTCCATTCCATTAATGTGCAAGTGGTATCTCCCATGTCTGTGCCAGATTTCCCGGTTCAGCTCATGACTCATACATACTGCGTAACAGCATCATCCCACAATTGATGGGTAATCTGCATCCGGAGTGTGCGTGGCATGTTGGTGAGTACGCAGAGTCAAGTAGTGTGCTGTATGTGTGGCATGCTGTTCTCGGCTACTGTTTATATTACAATATTGGTCTGTGTATCTCACACCTAGGTAACTGCGTATCCCAACCGGCCTTGGTTGCTGAGCCCACTGAGGAATACCAGGACCCCGGGGAAAGGCCGCTACAATGATGCACATGGGAGGACACGTCGTGTAGTGGAGCGTGCTTTTGGGCTTCTGAAGTCTAGATTTCGGTGTCTGGACAAGAGCGGTGGTGCACTACTCTACTCTCCCCAAAAGGTGTGTCAGATCATAGTTGCATGCTGCATGCTCCACAACCTGGCCTTGCACAAAGAGATCCCCCTGCTCCTGGATGATGGTGAGCAGCAGATGCCCCCGCTGCAAATCCACACATGCCCAGTGACGATGATAGTGGAGAAGAGGAAGGTGTTGACCTGCGTCAATAGCTCATAGATAACTACTTCCCTTGAGTGTAAGTGACATTGTACAACAGTGACATTGCCTGTTGGCTTTGATGGTAGTGGCAAGGCATAGATGAACTTTCTGACTGCTGGCTGTTGTTGGCTCACTGCTAATGGCTGATGTGTGTGGCACGGTGTATTGTTTTCTACGTACCTCATGTCTATGTTGATAGTGTTGGTCATTGCTATGTGTGATGGGCTTTGTACGTTGTTGACTACTGGTGTGTTATAGCTGTAATGGCATCACCTGACAAGTAAATGTCATTCTCTTGTGTCTTTCTAGGTTCCTTCACCCTATCAATGCCTCGTCACAATCAGAGCTTGTGGTACATTGGAATCTGAGTTGACATTGTACATACTGTGATAAACATGGAACTGACACATAGGCATAGGTGTGTAAAGAGTGTTTATTTAAAAAAAGAAATTGTGAAAGAGAAGTGATTGTTTTAAAAAATGTGCAAAGTGAGTTTATGAGTTGTCAGTGATGGTAAATTAGACAAATAGAGTAGTCACCACATTGATGTTATCACACAGTCCAACAAACTCCTGCCATCAACCTGGCAATGTGGGTTAGGATAATTAACAAAGTCAATGTCAAAGGCAACACAAGTACCATCATGGCTGGCTCAGCGACTTGCCTTTGGTTGGTGCTTTGCCACGTGATCCTCCCGTGGTGTTTCTCAGATGTCCCCTCCTGCATTTGGCAGGGGAGGCCTCTGCTGCAGGCTCAGCATTGTTTGAGGAGTCATTGTCTTGCAGCTCACCCTTCTCTGTGGCTGAAGCTGAGGTGGTGGGAGTATCAGCAGGCTGGCCACTGGAGGGGGGTTGAGCCGTCATTTGAGCCGCATGTCTGTCCCTCAGAACACCCACAAGCTGGCCCATGAGATCCACAAGTTGGCCCATACGTGTGTCCATGGACCTCAGCAGCAGGAGGAGCTCACGCACTTCTTCGACAACCTGGTCCATCTGTCCCTGGTTCTGTTCATACGCACCAAGGACTCTTGCAACGGTGGCCAGGGCTTCTGTCTCAGTGTGCTCCTGTGATTGTCCACCACTTGCCCTCCCACCTGCCCTGCTGACACGGACCTGTGGCGTTGGAACTCGACGCACCCGCATACTCTCTCTGGCATCCTCGGATTGTGTGGTGGTGTTGGTAACCACTGAGGCAGGGAGAGTGTTGCAGGCAGCAGTGGTGATGGTGGAGGTGGCTGCCGCACAGGTCATTGTAGCAGGGGTCAGCGTTGTTGTTGTTGCTGTGGTGGTGGTGGTGGTGGGGACAATGAGGCCCTGAGACATAGTGCGCCCTGGCAGTCCTGAGGGGCCAGGTTGTTGCTCCTCTTCCGAGAAACATAGGAATTCTGCATCAGAGAGTTCATGTTCCGGGGGGGGGGCGACAGGCTCTGCTAGTTGGTGGTGTTTTCAGCTGCAGTTGCTTGTGGATCTCCTGTTGAACAGAGGTTAAGTTGTCAGTAAAGTGCACTCCACAAGCTTGGTGTTAGACTTTTGGATGTTACATTTGATACACCAAACATTTTACATTGCAATCACTTGGTATGGCTGAAAGATAATGAGCATCATGACATGATGTTTAGGTACGTACATTACTTGTCCATAGTGTGACATGTAAATTGAAACCATGTGCCACGTACAGATTGTGTGATTACAAGGACATGTCATCATCTACCAACTTGCGGCACATCAACTTTTGATAATGCGACATTTTTGTTTACTCTTCATATAATCTGTTTCCGCTAAGCAAGAACTAGCCATTGGAATGTTACAAATGTTCTTTCATATCATGTACTTTTGTTTGTTTGTGAGATTGACCATGCATGTTTTGTGTTAATGGGGGCCTTCTTGCTCTGACACCATGGCACTTACAAATTGCATTCTGTGCTGTGCATGATTGGGCCCTGAATTTATTTCACATGTGACTTGGTGAGTCAAAGTGTAATTTCTGTGACAGTTACATGCGCTTGGCTGTCTGCACACTGGATGTGACTTTTGGATCTATGCCAAGTTTGCTGACATGTGAGGGCTGGTGTTGTCATATGGCTCCATGCATTTTGAGAAGGATGGCAGGGTGCATGCACTGACTACCTACCTGTTAGGTGACACAGTGGAGGGAAATGGCTGCCACATGGTTCTGGGTGGAGGGGTGCTCCATCTTGCTCAGCTGTGGGACAGGGGGGCCTGGTGGGAGTTGTAGTGCTGGCTTCCTACCCACAAAGCCCCCTCCCTGTTAAGATGGCTACCTCCCTGTGAAGTGGAGCAGAGGAAGAGAATAGGTTACACATGGCTCTTGGGTGGGGTGAGTGTTCCATCCTGCTCAGGGGTGAGACAAGAGAGCATGAGAAGGCTAGCTACCTGTAAGTTTGAGTAGAGCAATGAAATGGCTGCCACATGGTTCTGGGTGTGGGAGGTGTTCCATCTTGCTCAGCTGTGGGACAAGGGTGCCTGGTGGGAGTTGTAGTGCTGCCTGCCTGTACACATGCCCCCAAGGAAATATTGGTAGCTACCTTTGAGGTGATTCAGAGGAAGGAAATGCTAGATTTGTGAGACATGTGTTGGGAAGAGTGTGTTGTACGTAAGTGCATTTAGGTCTAGGAAGTGTAGCTTTCTAGTTGTGCAAGACAGTACATAGCAGTGTAATGGGAGACATTTGTTGGTACTTACCAGCCTCCACTCCTCCGGGTATTCCTGTGAGACTCTCTGGATGCAGTATGGCAAGCACCTTCTCCTCCCATTTGGTGAATGTTAGTGGTGGAATGGGAGGGCCACCGTCAGTCCTCTGAGCCAGCTCATGGTTCTTGTTGGCACGCTCTTTCACCCTGCTCTTGAGGTCATGTCACCTCCTCTTGATGTCACGCAGGGTGCGCAGGGTGGTCCCTACTGCATTGACTTTGTTGACTATCCTTTCCCACATTTGATTTTTTCTGGCTACTGGTGTCTGTTGGACCATGCTTCCAAACAAATGTGGTTCTACTCTGATTATCTCATCTACCATGACTGACAACTCATTGTCAGTGAATTTTGGCATTTTTTTCTGTGCCATGGTGTGTGATGTGCAAATGGGTGAAAAGTGCAGGTGTGAAGGTGGTGGTGGAGATGTGTGTGGTGTGCGGGTGGTTGTGATGGTGTGATTTGTGCTAATTTGCCTCTCCTTTGTGCTGTGGTGTTTGGCCCTTCACTGCTGGAGTTGTGCAAAGGATGCTAGGCAGGGAAGGGGTTGGTTTTATACTCAGCTATGTGGGTGGGTCAAAATGGATTATTCATGTCAGGTGTGTTATCTGGGTTGACCTGGGATTTGTATTTTTTTCTTGTCATGGGGATGTGTCATGGGGGGGGGGTGTCAGATGTTTTTGGTGGCTGCGCCAGAAAAACAGTCATACTTGGTAGCCTTGCTGTGTGGTTGCTTTTGACCTTCATTCCTCTTTCTGCGCGACCGCAGCAGTCTGAATGCAATGGTCCTTCCGCCGGCTCTACCATTCATCATTTCGCGCGACCGCAGTGGTCGAGAACAACTGATCGTTCCGCTGGATCCGCCATCATATCATAATTTCACTTGCGGTCATTCTGCTGGACGATTGGCATTTTTGGGTCTTTCCGCTGCATTTCCGTCCGTCGCGGACGGATTTTCTGCTTTTCCGGACGTTCCCGGTGGAGTTTTGTGGAATCCGTCCGCTGCGGTCAGATTTTTCGAGCAGTGCATCCTAATCTGACCGCCGGTTTTGCCGCGGTACATGCGGACGTTTTTTTTCTGCAACCACGGTGGACGGAGTGCTTTTCCGTCCGCCATCGTAATCAGCCCCTAAGTCAAACACATAAAAAACTAAACTACCAAAACAACACCTAACTAAACCAAAAATGATCAAATAATGCCCTAATAAATCTATTTACACTACTACTACCTTACCCCTACCCTAAAACTAACTTAAAAGTGTATAACATTAAACTTACCTGAACGGACGAAACACAGCTCCCAACCGTGAGGTTCCGTCTTCCAAAATGACCTAAAGATGAAACCGATAGACAGAAAAGTGGGGAAAAAGGAAAAGAAATGGCAGCGTAATTAAAATGAAAAAAGGACTAACTCCCCATAGTCAACAATGGAAAATATTGCAAAAAAATGTTAAAAATTATATGTATAACTTTATTTATTGCAATGTTTTTCCCAATCTTTAAAAATATTGAAAAAATTGTAAAATATACTTTGACTGTTATATTATCCAAAAAAACAAAAATATAATATTTAATGTATATTAAAATATTTGTTTATTTCATACACTGTACATGTACAACACATAAAAATGTGATAAAAATATATACGTGGTACAAAATATTTCTGTAAAAAATAGTGTAAATTATTTAACATATTAAATATTGTTTTATTAAAAACAATATTAATTATACTAAATAATAAAAAATAGAAAATATAACCTTGTCAAATACATATTACACAATTTTTCTAAAATCATAAAATTATATAAAATGTATTAGAAAAATGTAAACAAAAATGTATACAAATGTTTTCTTTTTTGTACTAAAAAATAATAAACAATACAAATGAAACTGTTTATAATTAAAGAACTACAAATATTTTACTTTACTATTACATGACTATGCTACCAGAAAATTTGCTATTTTCCAAAACTGTAAAAAGGAAATTTATATGTATAAATATATGATTCATTTAACATTTTTACATGAAAAATGAATGTTACAAATATATTATACTTTATAATAAAATATGAATAACATCAGAATTTATGATTTCTGTTTTTAATATTATAATGCATTTTATAACAAAGGCAAATGAAAAGAATGTAATTGTGAATAAAAATATACATGTGTTTCCATAAAAACATGTTGCCAATGAAAACTAGATACATGTATTTACTTATTTCAATATACATATAAACTCTACAAAACATTATACATAATAAATATTAAATAATTACTATTACTAAATTCCAAATAAACTAAACTTTGAGAAAAAGCTGAATAATACGCCCCAGAAATTACTATTCCAACTACAAAAATAACTATACTCAGCAAAACTGCTAGATAATAAACCATAATAATTTACTATTCCAACTCCAAATCCAACTAAACTCAATAAAAGTGCTGGATAGTAAACCAAAATAATTTACTATTCCAATTCCAAATCCAACTAAACTCATGGAAAGTGCTGGATAGTGAACCATAATAATTTACTATTCCAACTCCACATCCAAGTAAACTCACGGAAAGTGCTGGATAATAAATCAAAATAATTTACTATTCCAACTCCAAATCCAAGTAAACTCAGGGAAAGTGCTGGATAGTAAACCGTAATAATTTACTATTCCAACTCCAAATGCAAGTAAACTCAGGGAAAGTGCTGGATAGTAACCCATAATAATTTACTATTCCAACTCCAAATCCAAGTAAACTCAGGGAAACTGCTGGATAGTAAACCATAATAATTTACTATTCCAACTCCAAATCCAACTAAACTCAGGGAAAGTTCTGGATTTTAAATCAAAATAATGTACTATTCCAACTCCAAATCCAACTAAACTCATGGAAAGTGCTGGATAGTAAACCATAATAATTTACTATTCCAACTCCAAATCCAAGTAAACTCAGGGAAAGTGCTGGATAATAAACCATAATAATTTACTATTCCAACTCCAAATCCAACTAAACTCAGGGAAAGTGCTGGATAATAAACCATAATAATTTACTATTCCAACTCCAAATCCAACTAAACTCAGGGAAAGTGCTGGATTTTAAATCAAAATAATTTACTATTACAACTCCAAATCCTACTAAACTCAGGGAAAGTGCTGAATAGTAAACCATATTAATTCACTATTCCATCTCCAAACCCAGGTAAACTCAGGGAAAGTGCTGGATAGTAACCCATAATAATTTACTATTCCAACTCCAAATCCAACTAAACTCAGGGAAAATGCTGGATAGTAAACCATAATAATTTACTATTTCAACTCCAAATCCAAGTAAACTCAGGGAAAGTGCTGGATAGTAAACCATAATAATTTACTATTCCAACTCCAAAACCAACTAAACTCAGGGAAAGTTCTGGATTTTAAATCAAAATAATTTACTATTCCAACTCCAAATCCAACTAAACTCAGGGAAAGTGCTGGATAATAAATCAAAATAATGTACTATTCCAACTCCAAATCCAACTAAACTCAGGGAAAGTGCTGGATAATAAACGATAATAATTTACTATTCCAACTCCAAATCCAACTAAACTCAAGGAAAGTACTGAATAAACCCACCACCATTTTCATCTTTCTAACTCCCAAAATTTTATTATTAACAAAAATGTAGTTCTTTTAAAAAAAATAAAATGTAATACTGTATTTAAATAAAAAAAATATATTTTTACTAATTAAAAATTATTAACTGACGTCCGGACTACCTACGAGCCGTGCAGAGAGTATGGCTTCTCCAAAGACGACGAGAACCACACGAGCAGGGTGCTTTCCGGTGAGTTCAACCAACGGGGGAGGCACTCTATGGGACGATGCAGCGGAGGAGATACAGACACAGGTGCCCCAGGGAGGAAACATTACTAAAACCTATCCGAAAATAGGTAAACCGCTGCTGCGACTTTTACAATCAGGCAAGGCAGCGGAAATGCTGGCAGCGGGGGCTCCCTCTGAACTCTCTATCGGCAACAATATAGCAGATGTTATTCTAAAGGCGATTCCAGTGAAGCATAGTAGCGTTAGAAATGTCTCTGGTAGCTCTGAGTCTCTTAGTCTTATTCGAAGTAGCATAGTTGAATCAGAACAACTAGAACAATCAACGGGGACTTTAGACAAAGGTAATAACATCTGCGATGCTGCAATTGATATAGATACAAATGAATCAACCAAAGGGCTCACCTTATTGCCGGAATTAATGGCTCCTCAGAGAGTGGGCAACCTCATGGAAGAAGGGCTAATCAGCAACTTGCAATCCGCTGCTGAAGAGAATGAAAGGGCACAAGGCACACATGAGGGAGAAAATGAAGTAATAGATGACCAGCCTGGTATTGAACAGAGCTTAGATAGCTCTGATTGTTCTATTGCTACAACCCCTGCTACGCCCCTGCTTCTGCTTCTTTAAGTAGGGATTCCGATGTGGAAAGTGAGAGGCGAACTGCTCTTCGGGTACTGATTGGTGATAGCGCAACAACCTGCAAGATACAAGATATCCAAGATTTTCAACAGGAATCTAAGAAATTTACTGAAAAGAGAGACTGCTCAACATTTAATTTGTCTACCAAAAAGAAAAATGCTAGATTTAAAGTAACGAAGGGAGCAAAGAAAACTAATAACGGGCAGGACAATACTGCCTCATCACGAGCTAACGATTCTCCTGTGGACAGCCCTCTTCGACAATGGGTTCAAGCAAAGGGGGGGTCAAAACAATAATATCGCGGCTATCGGGTGCTAGCCCATCAGATGGTGGTGGCTGTACAGAAATGGTTGAAGTAGGCACTGATAATTCAGAATCAGAGATTGTCCCTGGTACTTCCAGAATATTGCAACAGACGCTGCAACAAGCAATGGGGAAAGATCAGCTGGAGAAGGCTCAAGATTTAGAGCAGCCATCACTTTCCTTGATCCTCCAGGCCTTAAATGATCAGAGATTAGAGGCGCAGGAATACTATGCTCAATTTAGAGCTGAAAATCATAGTATCCAACAATCAATAAAGTAAGTGAATATTAAGGTTGGGACACTCCCGAACGATATTGCAGAATTGCAATAGAGGGTTGCAAACACTGAGGAGACTACCGTTCAAGCTGTTAGCTCTCTACAGAAGCATGAGGACCACATCACAGCCATGCAGCTTAAGATAGAAGACTTGGAGAACCGCCAGCGGCGCCATAATCTAAGGCTGTTTGGTGTCCCAGAGGGCGAGGAAGGGTCGGACCCGAGAGCATTCATAGTGCAGCTTCTTCAGAAGGCTTTTCCCGACTTGGGGGACTGGGACTGTCAGTTGCAAAGAGCGCATAGGCTTCCACTGGTAAAATACAAACAGGGGTCCCGCTACCCAAGGCCATTCTTGATTTTTTGGGGAATTTTTTGCTCCGGCCGGCGGTATCCTTAAAAGCTCGTCCTAGTTCCCCGGTGACTGTTGGCTCTTATACTATCTTTGTGCGGTCTGATCTTTGCCAAGTGACAATGGACAGACGATGGAAGTTTCGCCAACTGATTAATCCATTAAAGGCTAGTGGGGCACAAGTATTTTTACAGGAGCCTGCACGCTTTAAAGTTTTACGTGGGGATCAATTGTATTTTTTCTCGACCGAACAGGAGGCAAAGGAGGCAATTGACAGATGACAAGAAAGGCCTTCAGACAATACTTAGGGGCCGATTATGATGGCGGGCGAACTTTGTCCGCCCGCCATCGCCCCGGTAAATGGGACCGCCCGATATGTGTGCGGCGGTCCCGCACATGTGATTAGGATGCCACCGCCACGGTGGTGGTGGCATCCCCCATTTCCAGCATTGTGGCGGGCGGTGCTCACAGCACCGCCCGCCACAGTGCTGGAAATGCATGTTAGTGCATCTGCATGCACAACGTGACAGGCACAGCGCGGTGCCTGCCACCTTGTGCATGCAGATGCAGGGGGTACCATAGGTACCCCCATGTGCAACCCCCACCCCCAACACCCTGGGGGCCCGCAACGGGCCCCCAACAGCAAAGACTGCGAGCCTTTCCATGGCGGCGACGCCACCATGGAAAGGCTCATCTCCGCCGGCATCATAATATGGATGGCGGTGTCTTGCAGACACCGCCACCATATTAAACCCTTTTCCGCCCGGTCGACTGTTCGGCCGGGTGGAAAACATGCAGACAGTCTTACCGTCTGCCGGGCTCCCCTCCGCCATGGTAATATGGCAGGGGGAATTTGTTGGCGGACGGGCGATTATGGCGGGCGGATCGCCACCGCCATGCAGGCGGTGGCGATCCGCCCGACATCGTAATCGACCCCTTAGATTGTTCTGATCTGGATTTGTTTTGTTGCACAAGCTAAAAAAGGGGAGAGAAAAATGGGGGAGAGGGGGAGAGGGGAGATTGGTTCTAGGGTTGGATATATGATTATAATGTTTTTTCTTCTCTCTCTGGTTTATGTCCTTTTCTTTTTCCTCCCTTTTTTCCTTCTTTTTTCTCTGGGGTGTTTCCTTCCTCTTAGCTTTCATTTTTCATTGGGTTCGGTTTCAATTCTAACTTATAAACAGGTTTTGAGTAATGGATGTGGGTGTGGGTTTAGCTCGGGAATCACCGTCGGGTGCTGTCTCCAGTAGCTGCTAATTCAGCGGCAGCTGGTAAGAGGAGATAGTTCCTCCTCTATGACACAGGGAGGGGGGTGGTGCTCCTAAGGGAGGAGAGGGTGGGTTGGTGATTTCTGAGGGGCAGCAAAAAATCAACAAGGGGGTTTATAGGAAACTTAGAAGTAAATTGGCAAATAGAGCATATGAAAATGAAATGGTCATAAGAACAGAGGGGTATTTAGAGCAGGGCAGTACTAAAATGAAAGGGAAATATATCTGTTATGGATCAGATTAAATGTCTTGCTTGGAATGTCGCAGGCCATAACAGTAGAATGAAACGCCAATTGGTTTGCGAAGAGCTGAAAATGTATAATCCCCAATTAGTCTTGTTAACAGAGACGCATCTCTCATATAAAGATCGTAGTGTTCTTAAACATCTGGGGTATGAAACAGTATTATGTACAACACAAGGCACATCAACGAGGGGAACTGCTATATTAAAGCCTAAACGTTTTATGTGCACAATATGTAAGATATTGGCTGATCAGAGGGGCAGATGGGCAATTGCACAGCTGGAAATTAGGGGTAAGAAATATGTTTTTTGTTCATTGTATGGTCCTAATATCGATGAACCTACGGTTATTGATATTTGAAAATGGAAATGTTAAACTGGGAGGGGAGCGGGTGTTAATGGGAGATCTCAATTGTGTCATGGACTATAGTATAGATACAACTAGACAAGGAGCTATTCATAGAATGCAGAAGATTCGTGCAGCGATTATAGAACTGGGATGGCTTCAATCTATCAGAGATGTATGGAGACACTTAAAACCAACTATCCCAGGGTACACGTATTATTCTGCTCCACACAAGCTGTATTCCAGAATAGATATGGCATGGGTGTCGGATCACATAATGGTGTCATCAGATATAGAAATATGTCCACGAGTTACTTCGGATCACAATCCTATATTATTATCGTTCAGTTTAGAAACCGAAGGCAGGACACTCAGACCTTTCTCTTTTCCTAGATATCTGCTTTCAGATAGTGGCTATTTGGATAATATTAGGAAACAGCTTGAATTATTTCTTAAGGAGAATATAGGTACAGCCTCATCACTTACGGTTTGGGATACCATAAAGGCAGTTGTAAGAGGTATAACTCAACAATTTATATGGCAACAAAATAAAGCTTGTGAAATGGCAAGCAAGGAGGCTATTCAAGCAGTACGAAGAGCTGAAGAACTACATTCAGAGGCAGTTTTTTTAGGTACTAATGATCAGGAACAGGTGCTTCTTTCCTTAATGGATGTTAGATTAGCTATAAGGAAGACATTTAGGGAAAGAATTGCGGTTAAATACCATAAACATCGTTTCACGCAATACGAATATGGAGAACAAATAGGTAAGGTTTTGGCTTACAAGGTGGCAGAGGATAGAGCTAAAGCTCAAATAAGAAATATAAAAGGAGCAAATGATACTTTGTATTCACATCTACAGGGGATTCTAGAACAATTTTCCATGTTTTATAAGGAGTTATATACTCCAACTATAGATCCTGGAGAGGAGGAGATACGGCGGTACCTTCAGGGCAGAACTTTCCCAACAGTGAGTGAAGAAACATCTGTTTTATTGGAGAATGATATTACGAGGGAAGAAATAGACTTGGCAATATCTTCCCTGCCATCTGGGAAGGCAGCTGGGGAAGATTCTATACCTGTTGAATTTTATAAAATTTTCAAAGATATCTTGACTCCAATGTTTAGATTGGTCATGCAAAGCATAGGTGTTACGGGAAAGATACCGGAGTCCTGGAATATGACGCAGATGATCTTTTTTTTAAAAAAAGGTAAGCCCGCTGATGAGTGCGGCACTTATCGGCCAATCTCGCTTATTAACGTAGACGCTAAAATCTTTGCAAAGATCTTAGCGAATCGTCTTTCACCAGTTATGCCTGGGCTGGTATCTTTTCAACAACATGGGTTTATTAACAGCCCATGTTAATATGGCAGTGGGGGCATTCGATATGGCTGGAAGGAGGGCAACTTTCCTAGGTATGATTCTTTTAGATGCCGAGAAGGCTTTTGATAGAGTGGGATGGGATTTTTTGTGGGTTATACTTGATAAGTTTGGGGTCAAAGGCCAATTTAAGCAATGGATACAGGCTTTATATAACAAGTCTCAAGCCAAATTATCATACTTAGGCTTGCAGTCAACAATTTTCCGATTTTCTGTGGTACTAGACAGGGGTGTCCCCTCTCCCCTTTATTATTTGCTCTATATATCGAGCCGTTTATATGTGCTTTGCAGTCCGACCTTCAAATTATGCCATTAGTATCAAGTGATATATCACTTAAGGTCATCGCTTACACAGATGATATTGCGGTTTTTACAACTGAACCAATCAAAGCTATCAAGATTATTGAGGACGAAGCAGCTAAGTTCGGCTCTATTTCAGGATACAAATTAAATGTTAAAAATACACAAATACTACTTAATTTCAAACCAGAAAAATCAATTTTTGGTGTTTGCTCTGTAGTTACTTATTTGGGGGTTAGGCTATCCGTGCAGATAGACAAGATATTTTCTTTAAACTACGAATCTTTATTAAAAGATACAGTTAAACTGCTAAAGAAGTGGCATAAACTTCCGATAGGTATTATAGGGCGTTCCAATATTATAAAGATGAAGATCTTGCCCAAATTCTTGTATCTATTTAGATCTATTCCTTTGCGGGTTCCAAATGTATTCTTTAAGAAACTAGAGGGAGTTTTGGGTAGTTTCATTTGGGGTTATAGAAAAGCCCGGCGAGCTATTGATCTGTTAAAGCTCCCATATGTACAGGGTGGACTTGACTTTCCTGATTTTAAAAAAATACTTTTGGGCTGCTTTCGCTGTCCGTTTTTCGCAGTCTTTTAAACCCTGAGAATAAAAAAATTTCCCATTAATTTATACTAGAAGAGGATAGCAATATGTATCTATACAGGACCAATGACCTGAATTATTTCAAAAGAGTCAAGTTTAAGACAATAAGGGATAGTACATTTATATGGCGTGCTATATTTACTAGATGCAATTTGTCATTTTATCATGGTAAACTCCCCTTATGGGACAATCCGATATTTCCGGATTTATTTCAGGATGTTGTTAGCAAACGCTGGGTTAGGTTTAGGATTACATGCCTAGGAGATCTCTATGACTATAATGGTTTTGCTTCTTTTAAGAATCTGCTGATGCAGTATAAATTGCCTGATTGTATGTTTTTAAAATATTTACATATCAGGGACTATTTGGTGAGACACCTAAACTTGACAAAAATATCTAGGTCTGATATATGGGACTGTCTGTATAGCAGGAAGATAAAATCTGTGATAAGTCATATGTATAAATGTATCCAAAATTCTAGGCAAAATGACTTTGAAAGATTGGCGGGGCATTGGAGCAAGGCTTTGGGGAGAGAGGTTACACCTATTGCTATTGAACAAGCATTAAGTGCTATAGACAAGTCAGTGCATTCCGTCAATCTGCGATTGCAGCAATTTCGCACTATATGTTTGTTATATCACACGCCGGAAAAAATCTCTAAATGGCTTACGTCTGGTCTGGGTAGTGATCGGACAAAATGCCCTAGGTGTGATCTGTATGCGGCTAGCATTACGCATATGTTTGCAACTTGTCCTGAATTACAGACATAGTGGCAGAAGATCGGTCAAGTATTTTCTCAGAGGTTGGGGATAGTCGCACCAGTGACGGTCATAGAAATTATGATGGGTTTTAAGATAGTGAATTATAGACTTACTCGACTATCTTCAATATTGTTGGTGGCTGCTAGATTAGCAATTGCCTGGGTATGGATTGCTACAAAACCGCCCTCTATAAATGATTGGTGGCTGTTTGTTAAGGAAACGTATGAGATGGAAAAAGCCTTAGCTAAGGCAAGGGGTACCCTCTCCGTGATGAAGTTAAATGCAATATGGGGGCTATTGTTTTAGGAACATTTTTGTCTTTTGTATAATATTATTTGAGGTATAGAAAGTTGCTATGTGCTAATGATCCCCTTTGTTATGCTACTCATTTTTTTTTTTTGCTTGCTTTAACCCCTTGCATGCGTTGGACGGCCCCCGGCCGTCCGACGTCACAGTGGGCGTGTGCGGAGGACGGCGGGGGCCGTCCGAACCCCGCCCACTCATTATTTTACCAGCACCGGGGCGGAATTTGCGCCATGGTCAAGGGGTTAAGTTATCCAATTATGCTCTGTTGCTGTTTTCTTTTATTTATGTAATATTGTGTAAAGTTTGTGCCCCACTTGTTGACAATAAAAAATATTTAAAAAAAAATAAATTATAATAATAATTATTATTAACAAAATGAATTATTCATTACATTTTATATACAAAAAAGTAAAAATACAACTTCATGAAAATAAATTTTAAAATATTTTAAAAAGTAAAATGTAAAAAAACACCTGTCACAACCAAAATAAATATTTAAAACTACACTATAAATTACAAATAAACATACTTATTTCATAATCCAATATGAAACCCTTTGAAAACTCATTTTACACAAAATAAATAGAAAACAAAATTGTATTTCTAATATAAAATTTTAAGTAGATAACTATTAATACAATTTTTAAATAAATTGTTCGAATTTTTAAAATTAACAAAATATTTTCACACAATTTACAGCAAAAATTTCACAACCCAAAAAATGTCGATTTTTTTAAAAAATATTTTAAATTTATATTAATAATGATATATTTTTTAATTTATTAATTTAAATTTAATTTTTAACCAACATTCTTAATTTACTCCCCACCCATATCTCCTATAAACCCATTATCCCGCTCCTAAAATTTAATAAAATTTTAACAATTTTTTATTTTCCCCACAATGTTTTTAAATTACTCCCCACCCTTATCTCCTATAAACCCAACATCCTGCTCCTAAAATATATACAAAGTTGAAAATATTGTATTTTTTCTGCTAAACTTTTAAATGACTACTCACCCATATCCCCTATAAACCCAACATCCCACTCCTAAAGAATATTTTAAAACTAAGAAAATACAATAATTTAAACATAAAAAAATAATTTAAACATTATAAAATTAGTAATACCAAATTAGTAAAAAAAAAAAATAGAACATTAGAAGAAAAAAAACTGAAAATCGATATTATTTCCATCGATATTTTTGCCATTGGTATTTACAAAGTCGATATTTCTATATAACAATAAAATCGATATTTTTGACAACGAGAAAACTTACCTCGATATTTTGCACCATCGATATTCTTGACTTGATATTCTTGCAATTCAATATTTTTCCATTGATATTTTGTCCCTGCACCATTTTCCAGATGTGGACTCGCTTCTTCTTGGATGGCATGTATACAACATATATGTTTTAACAATATCAGTGCTTTATGGCTGATACTGGGCTAGGTATTGGATTTCTAGGAAGGATTTCAATACTCTGTTACATGTACAGGCTAGGCCTAGGCTTACCCAAATGATTCCTCACTTTGAGTACAAACTGACCGAGCTCAACCGATCTGAACACTCATAAGATCCTAGCTCTCTGTGGGAAAGCATCTTTAAACTGCAGCTGTACAGTTTCTTGCTGAGAGTCTTTTCTGCAGAAATCTCCTCCCACATCTCTTTCATCTCTGACTTCTCAGATTTTGTAATGTATGAAGTCACTTAAGGGCTCATTACGATGCGGTGTTTGGGACCGCCCGCCAGACATGCGGCGGTCCCACTACTGCAATTACGATGCGCCCGCCAGTATGGCGGGCGCATCCAGGGCATTTAACATTGCGGATGGTGCTGCTGGCTGCAGCACCGTACGCAATGTCAAAATGTCATGCTGTGCATTTCCCTGCACTACGTGGCAGGCACCACGCAGTGCCTGCCACGCAGTGCAGGGAAATGCAGGGGGGTACCATGCGTACCCCCAATGCAGCAACACCTCCCCCAACACAAAGGGGGCCCACAACGGGCCCCCGAATCCAGCCTCCGCCAGCTTTTCCATGGCGGTTCCACCGCCATGGAAAGGCTGGCTGACGCCAGCATTGTAATCTGGCGGGCGGTGTTTGCTAGGCACAGCTACCATTTCCACGTCCTTTCCACTCCGCCAGGCAATCGTAATGATTGCCTGTGGCGGAAGCGTGGCGGGCTTTTATACGCCCGCCACGCTTGCGGAACGATTCCCCCTCCATCCTAATGTGGCAGGGTAAATAGGCATTCAGATGGCGGAGGGCCCGCCACCGCTCGACTGGCAGTGGCGGGCCTTCCACCATCCTAATGAGCCCCTTAGTAAGCAACAGCAATTGAGTTGTCTGCAACAAACTGAATATCCATGTTTGTAATCCACATTTTCAAAATGACTGGATTATTCTCATTAATATACTTTGAAGCTTCTGTTCTCCATAGGTTGTACGTATTCTTGGGAGATTTCTGAGTTATTGTATGTATTACTGCTGACAAAAAGCTGTTTACTCTTCCTTGAGAAATAATAGGAAGTGGGAATCCAAAACAACATTTTTTATAATAATGTTCCTTTACATATATATTTTCATCTGCAGTATTTTCCACATCTATGACTTTGAAAATGTAAAACTTATTGCCTCAAACTGTTTTCTGCACCTTCTGTTGGGATGGCACATGTGACATACTGTTCGATGAAAGACAAAATAGCCTCATCACTATCTGTTCTAAATTTTGGTGCACCCTTTATCCATAATAACATGTGTTTATGTGTATATGAGGATCACCTCTGGCTTGGTACTCTTTTCGCCCAAAAAAATCAGTTATATCTCCAAATGGTGCATTGATTTTGTTGAAGATAAATTACATCATAGCTTGAAACATATGGTTAAAATATCTGCAGACATTTGTGGGATCCAAACAGCAGAGTTCTCCAGGTGTCTACATTTTAATGTTCTTTATATTTGAATTTGCTTCTTGCAAAAATTCAAGTAAGCCATCCCATGCATATTCAGCACAACTAAGGGCCCGATTCTGATGCGGTTGGAAATGGCTCTGACCCTTGGTCGGAGCCGTTCCGACCGCATCGGAATTGCCCATTTGGATTCCTTTCAGACCGACCGATTTTGATGGGTCGGTCGGAAGGGAATCCGAATCGGTTTTCCAAATGGCCTCCGACATGCTCAGAGAGCCCGACCGCCATTCGGAAAGCCTGCAGTAAACCCTCGACCAGCTCTTTCCGGCTGAGGGATTACGATAGCAGCTTCCCACTGCCTTTCTGTGCCTTTTTTTCTGACACAGAAAGGCATTGTGAATGTGTCTTTGGGGGCCCCCAGCAGGGCCCCCATGGGTGCAAGGCCATCGAATGTCGGCCTAGGGGGCACCTATGATGCACCCCTGTTGATCCCTGCACCTGGTGGCAGGCACCTTGAGGTGCCTGCCATGGGGTGCAGGGATGAACTGCACCTCTGCTCTTTGCACATCCTACTGCCTGGACTGGAACCAATGACAGGAGGTCATTCAGTTCCAGTTCCAAACCCATGTCGGACAGACTCCGGTCCGTCCAACATCAGAATCGAGGCCTTGTTGTTGAAAACCAAGTAGGTGTACCTAGGTTTCTTAACATGCAATTAAGTTCACCATGACAGCAATACCAATACTCATTGGTGCCATGTTGGCACACCATCAAATTGATTAGGTGAGATTCCTTATGTTCATCCCTTTGTTCAACTTTCTCCATGAACTCTTTTTTCCACACATTTTGAAGATGAACTCCTGTTTTTAATATATGGTTCACTACATATGAAAGTGCCGACAAATCACTTTCAAACAGAAAATTAAATATACATGGAATGTGCTGCCAAAATCTTGGATCTTCAGAGTACAATCTTGTTGATCAGTATTCAGATGCTGGAATCCGTACAGCTCGGTCATTAAATCGTCGACCTTCTCCAGTGGGGCATAGCTGTTGAAAACAGTGAGCTTCTAAACTTTTTTCCCATGTACTCATGGGAGCTCCTTTTCCTTCTTTCATTTGAAATAATTCAATGGTGTTACTAATGACTTCTTTTGAATGGAGAGGATGTATGCTATAATGTTTATAAATCTCCTCTGATCTAGATTTGTCTACTTTTTCAATTTGACCACTTGAAATGAATGTGTCATCCTGTAGATATGTTGTATCTTCAAAAACATCAACATTCTTATAATAAACAATATTTTGTACCAGATATAATATTGCATTTTTACTAATATCTACTAACTCTTGCCAGTTTTTTTATTTTTTGTAGTAACACCATTTACTAGAATTACCAATGGCTCATTATGCTCTCTATTTATACCAATAGCTTTAACATTCTGCTTAAAATCTAAAGGTAAGTATATGACCCTTCCTTTAAGGCCTTTTCGTAAGTCAGTTGGTGGCAGCTTACCTGTCTTAGGCTCCGTACTGAACTATGGCCTGGAATGGGTATACAGATTGGATTAGAATAGACTCATACACATTTAACTCTGTAAATTCTTAAAGAATACGTACAAATTCTAAGTTATTATATACTGTTCTTGCTGGCATTTTGTTTTCTTCTAATTTGTTGCAACAGTAGTTACATATAACTTGATCACTGGACAAGTCAAATCTTTCTTCTACAAAAAAATAAACAGTAAATTGTTGCAACTCATCATTGTTTTCTTTGTCTTTAAATATAAGTCAACTTTCCGAGTTTGACTTCTGTAGTGTGTGCGTCAACAGCAAATACAAACACAGTTTGGTTTTTCAGAGGAAACTGTGTTAAACTTTGCAATTTCTTCAACCAAGTTTTCAGTAGTAATGTCTCTTTCATGTTGAACTACATCTGCAGATATCAAGTCTTCACTTTCTCTACAATCCTCTTCAGGAACAAAGAAACGAAACTGCACATCATTACAAACTTGCTCTACATCTGCTACTGTACCATGCAAGAGAGCTGTGTTCATTTCACCTAAACATAGTGCAGGAATTTTCACATAATAAAGTCTCCTAACTAACTTACGCTTTTCAGAGTGATGGACAGCTAACATTCTGAAATGATGAAAGGTGCTTTGGCACACTTTCCTTGATAGACATGCCAAAGAATGTCCCTGTAAGTTAGTATACTTTCGTATCTTAAATGGGTCTAATCCTTGCAATGTAGTAATTTTCTGTTTGATACTTCTATTTTGAAAATCACATAAAGATTTTTGGAAAATGTCAATATATTCTTGCTGAATACTACAGATACTGCTGCAGTTCCACTTATATACAGGAGCCTTTCTATGCCTTCCCTGTACTTCTTCAGCTACCTCTTCAACATTCCTAGCAAACATCTCCTCTTTTCCAATGGGACTACCATTGTTCACCTCATAACGTAGACCACTTGTTTCAACTGCATGCACTAGTGTGTTTTCTTGTAGCTTTCTTCATTAAAGAAATGCTCAGTGCCGGAAGAGTGTTTCCATTCACCTGTGAATATTTTACAAAAGTTTGTTTTTATTAGCAAGTCTTATTTTGGTTTTTTTCATCATAGAGAGCACAGTTTTATCCAGTGTTATCATTCTGTTCAGTATTAAAATTAATTGTTTTCACTTTAACGTAAAATCTTTATCTACTATACTTTCTGTGTTCCTATTGTTTATAAGCTGCTGATCTTCTCTTATATAGTTTTATGCTTTTTAGTACATTTTGTATTACCCTACTTCTAAACACTCTTCTTCTTATATCTTTATGCTGTTTCTGCCTTGCTGTTACACACATTTCTTTTTCCAATTATTTGTAGTATGAACATGAGTTATTCCTTTTTGTTTCTGACTTGCTGCTCAACTTATCTTTTATCTTATTATTTTCCAAATTGTTCATCCTTGTTAATACTGATTTTAAAAAACTGCTTAGTTCTCTTACAAGCATATTTTTTTTCCTGGAGAGTATTCTGTCCATCGTTCACTTTTTTCTTTTGAGTCTTGTTCAAGTAGTACTGTTTTTTGTGCTCTTCTCCTCCGTTCATTTCTTGTCATCTTCAAGTCTTCTTTTTCAAATGAACCAGATGTATGAATAAAAACTGTGTATATCATTATTTTACTATTTTATACCATTGTGGTGCTATGGGTTATCCACGGCCTATTTACTTAATAACTATATATATACTCCATAAAAAGAGCCTTTCATGTGTCAATCACTATTAGCTTATTTAAATGAGTGTATCACTGCTTTTATTGGCGCTACATACAATAGATTTGTTTATGTGCATATGAGTAATGTATTAGTTGCTCTGCCCTTTTATAAGTGCTTGCATGACATTGAACTGAACATAAAACACTGGATGTATAAGTCAGCACATATGCCTAAAACTGTGTGTGTACCTGACAGAAACTTCTAACTACAAGTCTTTATTTTTATGCTCATACAGTTTACCCTATGGCCTAACTACAGGCTACCTAAGGAATGACTTTTAAGTAGTACTCCAGCAGATTAAGACATCTCAAAGGGTTTGAAATACCAAGTCCACCTACCAGTAGAACTGCATGCACAGCCTCAAGTGCACTAGGCCTGGAACATTTTTAAAGGGCTACTTCTCTGGATGGTTCACTTTCTAATGTCTTACATTTACCACATATCTGCATTAGTGTCTTAGTTAATTTCTGGGTTTTTGTTCTCTATATAACAAAGTGTCTCACTAGGTTTGGCTTGACAGCAAAGCTATTGTAACTAATTCCTTAAAATATACTTCAGTGAGCTTTGTCATTCTTTCTATTTTTTCTCAACTCATGCCATTGGATATTTGATGTATCACAACACCTCTTATGGAGTGCTTGCATGGTAGGACAATTTTACATCTCTAAAATACATGGAATCAGCTGTCATTAAATTCTTCAACTCACAAATGCATTGTATACAGAAAACAGTCATGTTTGGGTTTTCTTTTTAACTGCAAAAGGTGTTTTAATGTTTCAGTTTTTTTCACTGCAGAAGAATTGCAATATATTAGTTAGTCCTCCAACTACAAGCCTGACCTATTGGCTTTCCCAATACTTGTTTAAATTGTTTTTCAAAGAGGAATAAAAAAAGCCTAACTACTGAATAATTAATGAATAGAAGTGTCATAATTGTGTTTTATTGCCCTTTGCTCAAGGGTGCTAACATTAGTTAACACTCTCTACAGAGGGAATTACCAGTTGTTAAGACCTGACAGTGTGCGGCCAAAACAGCAATTATCACCATCTCCTAATCGGACATAAATGACATGGTCACATTTTGACGATTTGGATGTGTTGAACCTAACATAGGATGCTAATTCTTTTTTTTATATATATATTTTTTATTAACAGTTTTAATCAAAGAAAGCAAACCACAGTGGAGAAGTGCAATCAAGCAGGAAGTAAAACAGCAGATGTACAGATTTCAGTGAAGAGATTCAAAGCCACAGAGTGCAACAAATCAAGGCTATAAAATTGTAACAGAAAAGCTATAGGGGGGCATTAGGCAGCTCTGGTCACTCCAGAAATATGCAAGAATAGTTCCCATTTACGCAGTTCAGAAACACGCTACACTCATCCTATAGCCAAACCCATTCAAAATCTCGGGGTCAGGGCCACAAACACTCACTCATGCTGGGTCCCCCGGGATCGGGATCCTGTCCTGCATCACAGCATCTCTGGAAGCAGCTGCTGAGAGTTGTCCATCTTCTAAAATTCACCCACCCGGGTCCACTCTGGGGCAAGTCAACAACACTACATCCCGAGCGGGCAGTAGAAGCTCAGAATAAAAGAAACACAGACAGTTATATCTCATAGACACCTTTATACATGAATTCACTGGGGCCTGCTCAAACAAACCAGCATGCCCAATTTGCAGAGCATTTATAAGGACTTTTATACCAAAACACCACAGAATGGCATGATAAACATGTGTCCAATATCCAATCATGTTACAGTAAAAAGTAATATCTTCACTATTATGGACAAATACATGGTGTGTTGCTGATCAGAAGATGCAATAATTATACAAGCACTAAGCATTTAGCCAATCACGATGAAATAAAACCTTGTTGTACATGCATGATGTAGATAACGACAGATAATGGTGTCCACATATCCTGGTGGCTGGGATCATGAATTGTGTGCAGACAGGGATTTACAAAACACCTGTGCAATCAACTCCCAGCATTTGGTCTTTGCTATATATGGACATATTTACATATTCCTTGCTCGGAAAGTATAGCAGCAACTTGTTATGGGAACTGCACATCTTGTGATATTTCATTGTGTAAGCAAGAAGGACATAAGTTCAACCTTAGGGATTATTACGTGTTCCCCACATTCCAAAGGCCAAGCATTATAATCATTGAGTATCACAGGACAAGACTACAAGAACAGCATGGACTCCAAACAAAATTAAACAGGCTTTCACATTGGCACAATCTGAATTCCGCTGGCCTCTTGCCTCCTAATCGCCTCTCGCTTGCATTCCTCCCACTTTACCAATTCTATTCCCCACTTATAGATATCATGCTGCATGCCGACTTCCAGCTCATTGTGAGTTGCCTGCGCGCTAGAATTAATGCTAGGTCTGTAAGTCTAACTATCACCTTCTTAGCCGCACCACGCTCATGCAGACCCAGATGACATACCTAGGGGGTGAGCTAGAGGTCCTGATTTGTAGCCCTGTGGACAACCTGGAGAACAGCGGTCCAGTATGAAAGTATTGTTGGACAGGAATACACCATGTGAAAAAAACACATCATCTGCCCCACACCGAGGACAACTGGATGCAGCGTCGGGACTACCTGGACTACCTCCTCCGCTTGCAGCGTGAAACATCCTCAACCATACAACCCCCACTGGAAAAGTGCAATACAAAAATACAAACAACAAAACTAAACTATACTGCCCCACCACCCTCCGAGGACTGTGACAGAAAACAATCCTGTTCAAACAGCATAACTCTCGGGCCCGCCAAAGACCCAACTAAAGTCCAAAGGAGATCAACCAGTTCCATAGTGGGAAGACATGAGTGGAAGAATGGAGCTGTCAGCCTGTAGGGAATAAAGGGCAAGGCAAAAGAAATGCAATCCAACACAGTGGGACATACTGCTTAAGCCTCCCTGACCAGCACCCCCCAGCCGACACAAATCAGAAAGGAATGGGGAAACAGATGAATTTGACAGCATTACAAAAGTCGCAGATGCCACAGTACAACTGCACAATTAACACCAAAGTGAGATTCATAGCCAATTCCATGTAGTCCAGCTTCACACAAGGTCATCACCGTGCCCGGGGTAAACCCCGGACGAGTGTTCTCCAGTCTTGGCATCATGGGTGTGGGGGCCACCACTGCTCTGGAAGTTCCAGTCATTCAGTGCCCTTTCCATATATTTTGAGCCAGTCCCATGCTGCCACCAGATTTGCTAAGAAGTGCATTTGGTCTTCCATTGGCACTCTCAGCTGAACCGGGAACAGTAAGGAATAAAGTAAACCCAGGTCACACATCTTCTTAACTGTGAGGAGCAGCAATCTCTCAGACTGGGCCTGGCGGAAAGCCTAGGTACAGGGATGCTTTGACATTATCCACTCTAAATGGGGCATGAGCCTGGGCCTGCTGTAACAAGTGATCTCTATCCCAAACATGTAGGAGACAGGCAATTATTGGTTGAGGTGGGGCCACAGGGCGAGGTGACTGTGCCGGTATGCAATGTGCTTGTTCCAAGGCATAGAACATGGACAGTCCATCCAGGACCACCAACTGCTGCAGCCAATATTCCAGAAACACCAGCAAGGAATCACCTTCGGTGCACTTTGGAAGCACGACAATACAAACATTATTCCAGCAAGCCTGCCCCTCCTGGTTGTCAAGTTGAGGAGCCAGGTACTCTTTTGGGCCTCCAGCATGAGAAGATGATCAGTGGGCTGAACAGTCTGTGCCAAGGACTTCACTTTTCCCTCCACAGTGGAGACCCTCTCAGCCATCTTCCAGGAGCCTTCACGGATAAGGCCGAGATCCCTCGCAATGGAGTCGATCTTACCCTCCAGCCTTTCCCTAGAAGCATCGATGTGCAGCCAGAAGTTTCTCAAGTTTGCTATTGATGTAGGAGATGTCACCCCCACTGGCACCTTCCTTGGTCCCCTCCTTGAAGGCACTTGTAGATACGTTCACCTTGATCCGCTGGGTGCACCCCATGGTAGCCCCAATAGTAGAGGTGGGAGTGTTGACACTGAGCTCAAAGGAATGTCTGGCCAGGCAACACCCCGCCAAAAGGTCCAATGCAGGGTAACCCCCAACAGTGTCCCAGCAGCAGCCCAGCAATATCCTAGGCAACCTCAGCGCTGACAGCAAATTAGGGCTCCAGAATTGAAGGGGACAGCAGCAGATTGGGCACCCTTGGGCCCAAAGACTGTGGGTTTCAGTAGTGCACAAAGAAATGCCATCCAAGACACCACCAGTACACAGGGAAAGTGGGCAAACCCCAGCTCCGACTGGAGGGGTGAGGGGGCTCGTGTCCAAGCTGGAGAACTTGCATCCACCAAAACAGAATACAGCAATTCAATCCTGGGGGATGGGGTATTCTCACCCCACCGGGATTACACCAAGTAGCTCCCTCCAGACCAGTACAAGAATCTAGGCTGATGGTCTGTCTGCAGGATCCCCAAATGTCTCAGGAGGGGCTCTGGGGGGATAGTACCAGTCCTGTCCAGTGTATGGAATGCAAAGGGGCAGTAGGAAGGCTCCAGAGTTTCCCATCTAGATATCTGCAGTGTTGCGGACACCCCTGCAGGGATACTCACCGGCATAGGCACGTGGAGGCAGAACAGCTGGTTGATGCTCAGTGTGAGGCGAGTACAGTGGAGACGCAGCCTCGCTATTCTGGGGGACCTCCTTTTTGTTTATAGCGGGTCGGGTATCCAATTTGTCCCAGGCACTACACAGTGTGGAGAGTCACCCCCCCCCGCCCGGCACTCTGGAGTTCTCTTTTAGTCCGAATGACACCTCACGCTACCCCAGAGCCTGGGAGATATGGTGACGGCACAGATGGTCAGGCAAAGAAGCGGGGCAGTCCCCATCAGAACCACAGGGCTGCCATCTTGCAGTGTTGGCAAATGTGCTTGCAGCCTTCGACCGCCAAATCCTCGATCTCCCAGGTCCTTCCGGGGGCACCCATGGGTCGCGCTGGTGTAGAACCATTACGAAGCAGTTCCCAGAGTGCGGTCAAATACCTGTGGGGGCAGCCAAAGAGTGGGGGTTCATGGTTGGCAAGGAGCGCACCTCGACTGCGTCCTCAGTTCATAGGGGCAAGCTTCACCCCCATAAGATGTTAATGCTTGTTCTAATTCACGTGTGCATGTGACTTTTAATTTTAGTGTAAGAATTTTTAGGTATAGACTTTTTTTAAATGGGTCATTTAATCCAGTGAGTGGTGCAGTCAAATGTGAAAGAAACTTTTAATCCAATAGGTAAGGATAGTGCACTGGATTTCAGGTGAGATTTTTGACTGAGGTGGCACATATTGTATCATTTCAGTAAACCATATACTGATTGCGCACCTCATCCATTATTCATTTTACCCGCCATCTCATCGACTCTCCTTCCTGATTTCAAATCAGTTGATTAAGTAATAGTTTTTTCTCAACTGAATGGTGGCAATGCTCCACTTTCTGGCCTCTCTAAATACATCTCATCACCTTTCAAAGATATATTTCATGCAGTTACTGAAAGATCCAAAAACGAAATAGACCAAGATAACGAAGCAGTCCTTCTCCTCCGAGCCACCAAGACCCTTGGAACCGTCTTCTACACAGTATAATACTCAACACCAACTTTCCATTCTTCCTGAAAGGCATACCTTGCTAAAAAGGTACTTTAATGTTTGTTCTAGTTGACCTTCTTCTGATACTCTAGTTCTCTGTACTGTCTTCTTGCTATCTTTCCAGATGACTGAATGACTCATCTGCTCAGATTGTAACCTGTCTGTGACTTGATTCCCCTCCTTCATCGTCCTCTTTTCTCGAGTTGCTCTGTCCTAGTTTTTTTAAGTGTAGCTCTCCGTTGCTACCCTGACTGGCTTCATGCTATAGAAATAACTTCAATAATTGAAAATAATTAAATAGGTCCTCAGTTAAATCAGTAACTACTTAAGCCAAATCGAAGGCAAATATTTACAGTCTATTACAGGCTTGTTGGAACCTTTTACCATGCAGGTTGCAGGCTGTTTGTCATACGTGATATAGCTTATTTAGCATATTCATTAGGAGTCATTCTTTAATATTAATGGCATTTATTTGCCATCTTTACAATAGGCAGAGGTGCGCCATGACGCGCTCCATAAAAACAAGTCCTTCGTTCATAATCCTCACGCTTCTACTGCACAGAGATAGCTATCTACAACATATCAGTGCTGTAAAAGGTCGTTCACACTGGGCAAAAGGTACAAAGTGCAGTGCGATGGTAAAACCATTTAAATCAATTTGCTTCACTCGATATAAACCTCAGTGTGCTGGCACTCGGCTCATTTTAACGTTTGCTGCTATCTTGGAAGGTCAAGGCTGTCAGTGATTGGACAGTATTTTTATTCAATGGAAATCCATTTTTTGCTTTGTGAACTGAAAGCAAATACATTGTCAAATTCTCTGCAACAATCCTTTTATAAAACGAGTTCCATATTTTGTGCAGATCTCTAGGAGGTTGATTTCTCTTATGGGGCAAAAACATACTTTGTCAAATTATATTCTTCAAGCGCCCATTTCAGCTGATTTAAAAATCCATTTTGTGCAAAACAATGACCATGCATCAGATCAAAGTGTTTGCACAGTAGTTATTTAGCCTGGCAAATTGCAGAAAAATGTCAGCTGAAATGAAAGACACACAGCCTTGGGCTTATCAGGGAAAGTGCAGAAGATTCATGTAACATCATAAATAAGTAATAAAGACTTTATGTTCACTGGGTTTTTCTGGAGATTTTCTTTTACTATCTCCAGTGTGTTTCAAAGCAGCAGTAAGAGGAGCTGTAGTTGTTGACAGCAGCATCCAGCAAGATAAGGAATTCTATCTTTAACACTCATATTTCAAGGTCACCGCTTGTTACATTCAGAGGCAAAGAAGAATAAAGATGATAGCAGGAAGTTTATGGATCCACAAGGAGCCATTTAAGATGGATAAGACGTAAACTAAAAGTAGCCTAGCATGTGTAGCTTCAATAACGTAAAACAACAGAAGCACTTCAGTACTGCAAAGTACGATTTAAAAAATGCCACCTAGTAAAATAGCTAATACAAAGATATAGAGTTATTTGTATGAATTTGAAATATAACCTATATATCTGACATGTGAAATAGGTCTTACGTGTTTATTTTGCCAAACAGATGAGTTTAGCAATTTAAAGAGTAGACGTGCGATTATTCTGTGCACAACATTGTATTAATATAGATGGCGTCAGCATATAAACAGACAGAATGACTGCTTTGGGAAAATACATATCATCTTTCAGTCCCGTGTTCACACATCGAAAATCTAAAAGGCACCATTTTGCACACATAACAATCTATTTTAAGCCAATATATGTACTGAACACTCTTCACATTTTCTAAATATCAAATAGAAAGTATATTAGGCCGTGGTTTATTTTTTTTAGCAATCCTATATTCCAGGAGTAAGCTAGTTGTACTCCTGGAATACTCCTTAAATAGGAGTAAGCCAGGAGTACTACAAGAGTAAGTCACACTTACTCATAAATCAATCTGTGACTTGGGCCAAAAGAATACAAATGCTGACAGAATACAAACGGCATTGAATAGTCTATTAATGCAGCTATTAAAAAGACACGCAACTCAAAAACAGCAAAAACATGTATCCTAGCACATCACAAGGAAGCAAAAAGCAGTAGATCACACAAGACATTAAACAACAGCGAAAAATACTCTCAAATGATATGCAGAAGGGAATTTGTGTGTACATTCATTGCTGGATGAAGAGATATTTTAACATGATTTTATCACGTTAGCTTGGAAAAAGACTGTTCGACTAGTTAGGGTATTAATTTGTTATGTATTTTATCCGTTCCAGACCTCTTCAAGGAGAAGAAATTCCTAAATCTCCCTGTTCCCCGCCCCACATGCACCAGGTACAAACATTTTACGTGCTTGGGAAGCAAGGTTAATTAGGCCACCATTGCTCAGCTGTGAGTGACACACCCCTTCTATTTTCTACAAATCGTCTTCAGCTCTCAGTCATGAATGCCTGACATAATAGGTTTGTGTGAAGGATTAAATAAAGAGCCTGTGTTGTTGGGCGCTGAGCAACTGAAGAGCAACATCAATTGGAAAAAATAGATGGAGCTAAAACCCATAGCCCAATAACTAATCATGAGTGCATTGTATTTGAGCCAGGTTTTTCCAAGGCTAGTAAGACAGATGGATTTTAAACAATGGAGTGGTTCATCTGAGATCTGTGACTCACTGGTGACTGCAGAAAGACGATGTCCCTGCTAGTTTCCTGATCATAATTCGAGTTAAATGTTGTACTAAGGTGATGAACGTTGGCTTAGACATCGATTGTGATTGCAGTATTTTTCTGTGGGCAAGTTGAAACTGGGGTTTTCTTTTTCCATTGCCTGCTATTAAAAGGCAGGTGGTAGTGCTTCTCAGTGAAAGTGTAATCTTCAATGAATAAGGCTTTGTGTATAAACTAAAAGGAGACACGGCAAACCCGTTTTGGAAATTATTAGCTACTTAAAATTAGAAGTCTATACAATACCAGAATGCTGCATTTTGTTAGTCTCTTAGCTGGTCCACATTTACCCATAAGATTCATGTCTAGAAACGAAGACAAGCCTTATTACTTTCACAATCACATACATTTGCCTTGTTTTCTTAGCAGCTTCCTGTGAAAATCACACGTTGTCATAAACAAGTAGAGTGCTAACCTATTTCTCAGAATGTATCAGAACTGGGGACAAACTTGATAAGACAGAATACTTCACTTTCCTATGCAGCAAGCGGAATACATCAGGGAGAACGGATTTCATCCCTGTTTCTACAAGGCCAAGAACTAAACAAGCCAGAAACATCCTTTCTCACGAGTCTCTCTTAAGTATTTAATGTGTTTTCGCTATGTGAAGGTATTTAAACTGAAATCTATTGCAATTCTCACTGTGTTTTAAAATAGTTATCTCATTATTCAGATAAGATTGGAAGCGGTTGTGGTTCAACGAGATTGATCATTTACTGTTTACTCTACTAAGCAGTATTCCCTTTGTTGGTCTAACTGTACTTTGGAGTTGAAAAATAACACTATGTAAAGTGATAACCATGTACTTGGAATGTTTTCAAGCCAGAAGCACCTTTAGTATTGAACAACCAGAGAATACACAAACTTCATTGAATATATATGTAAGTAGGTCTATGTGTAGTCAGCATGGTACGGTGAGGTGCACATGAGTAGCACAATACTAACTAAAATTCAGTTTACAGTGTTACAAACAGCACCGCAATTGGTTCAATATACTAGTAAAAGTGCAAAAGAAAGTGCTGGTCCGTTCTATTGACTTGAAACTACGATCATTATTTTTGACAAACTCTTGTGCTGGATTTTGTATTTCCAAAGAAATGCATATTTTGTATGTGGTCCAACCGTGCAGCAAATTGCTTTGCAGCATGATTAAATAGCCATGCTTGACTAGAAACTATACTTATTAGGAATACATAATGTCTCATCAACTGCTAATGGTGTCATTTATAAGATATACATATAGATTCATTTTTATGCACAACAAATGAACAATAAATGTATATTTTTTAAAAAGGTTAATCTAATTTTTCACATTGGACTCTTAATAAAAATGATTTAGAAGGCACTTCTCTTTCATGGATAGAGATGCAGAAAAGGTAGTGAAAAAGGAAATGGGTGTCACAATCATAGCCTCTCACAACAGATCAATCACAGGTTTCAGGGTCGACTAAATGGAAATGGCAATTGAATATTGTTATATATGATCGGGGCGGCTCCTCCGTAATGGTGGGGGAGCGTTGCCTCACTCGTCAGTCAGCCACAGAAAATTAAAATTATAATGAAACAATATCATTTTATTTTTCTGTGACTGGCTCTAACATGTGTGCAGGGCGGAGCAGGGCCGGGCCATGACAGGCAGGGACTGACCGGCCAAACACACATGCATATTTCTATTTCTCCAACCCAGCTGTGTTTACAGCCGGGCTGGAGAAAAGCCGCAGGCTACACAGCAGTGTGTGAGTGGAAGAGCAGGCCACTCAGACCAATCCTGGCACTGCTGTCCCAACAGGAGAGCTGTGCCAGGAATAGCTGAGTAGCCTCTGCCTTCCCAGAGACTGCTGGGAGAACTGCAAGGCAGCCATCAGCATCGGAGGCTGAGTCGAAAGGTAAGCTTTTTTAAAATTGTTATTTTCTATTCCCCGTCCATCCGTCCTACGCCCCCCCACCTTCGTGTTGTGGCAGCCACCACTGTATATGATGGCCTTTGATTCCCTTAACTTCAACTCGTTATTCAGCCTTCTATTTTATCTCAATCAGGTCTGGTAGTCAACATTTGGCCCTCTCTTATGATGGGGAATCGGAAATAATTTTTTTCTTATTGCTTCAGAAGATGACAAAAGTGAAACATTGTCATGTAATCTAGTGACATTGTATGTGGGGGCATTTGTTTCTTAGGAAGAAGCTGTGGGTCTATTAGAGCTGCCCAATGAATCTAAGGACCATATCCATGAATGGATTTGCATTTCCTAGCAGTCCGAATCGCTATTTCAGGAAGTTAGGAAATGCAAAATGACATTTCCTGTGTATGAAATGCATTCGCAGTGGTGCAAAATAGGATTTCTAACTTGTAGAAATTGCATTTTGCGATTTGCAACATAGGGAATCACAAATAGGGATTTCCTATTTGTGAATCCTAAATCACATGTACGTAGCATTTCCTAATTGGGACTAGTCGCTAAAGGGCCTTTAGAAAATGCAATTATCGTTAAATTGGAATAATTTAATCAGGTATAAAAATAAAAAATGCACCAAAAATGCATCAGGTTCATTCTCAATGGTGGCGATGGACATCCTAGCAAGGAGGATGAAGATTTTTGTGGAGAGGCAGAGAAGGAGGAGAAGAAATGTTATATGTTTTTGTAGGAAAAAGCAATTACAATGTGGTCTTCACCATGCACGCCTTTACTATGCATATTTCAACCATGACCTGCCTTTACAATGCATACTATTACCCAAAAAAATGTAAGTATTCTGCAGGTAAGTGCATTATATTCACATAAAAAACAAAGGTTACATGAATGTTATAGTTAGGCTCCGTTTTCACTTGTACAAACCAAGTAAAATTCAGCAGTTATAGTTACCTGAGCTAACTATAACTTACACCCCTGTAATGCACTGCTTATGGCCTCACATATCACATCACTCATGACATGGTCAGTGGTATCCCTCATGACATCACTGATGACATCTCAAATGACATAGGCAGTGCATTGCAGGGGCATACATTATAGTTAGCTCAGATAACTAAAACTGCTGAATTTCCATGGTTTGTATAAGTGATATCTGAGCCTTACATTAACGTCCCTGTAACCTTTGTTTTTTTCAGTGAATTTCTAAGGTTTTTAAAAATTCTATTTCCTAACTCTGTCTCTGTAAACTTTGGTTATGTCAGTGAATTTCTATGTTCTTTAAAAATTCTATTTCCTAACTATAACATCCTTGTAACTTTTGGTTTATTCAGTGATTTTCAATGATTTAAAAAAAAATGTATTTCATAGCTGTAACCTGTATCTGTGAGAGTGGGAGTGTGAGTGGCTGTATGGGTCTCTGAGTGGATGTGTGAGTGACTATAAGGGTGTGTACATGGTTGTGTAAGTGGGTGTATGAGTGCCTGTGTAGATCTGTGAGTGGGTGTGTGAGTGTCTGAGTGGGTCTGCGAGTGGGTGCATGAGTGTCTGAGTGGGTCTGTGACTGGATGCGTGAGTGTCTGAGGGGTCTCAGAGTGCATTCGTGAGTGTCTGAGTGGATCTGTGAGTTGGTGCTTCAGTCTCTGTCTGTGCCTGTTAGTGGGTAAATGTGTGGTTTTGAAGGTCTGTGAGATAATGGATGGATCTCTCAGTGGGTGGGTGAGTGAGTGGGTATGTGACTGAGTGGGTCTGTGAGTGGTTGTGTGTCTCTAAGTGGGTCTGCGAGTGGGTGAGTGAGTGTCTGAGTGGGTAAGTTAGTGGGTGCCTGAGTCTCTGAATATATCTGTGAATAGGTGTATGAGTGTCTGACTGGGTCTCTGAATGGGTGTATGAATATTTGAGTGGGTCTGTGAGTCAGTGTTGAGCGTCTGAGTCAGTCTGTGAGTGGGTGCATGAGTTTTTGAGTGGGTCTGTGAGTGGGTGTATGAGTCTCTGAGTGTGCCTGTGAGTGGGTGCATGAGTCTCTGAGTGGGCCTGTGAGTGGGTGTGTGAGTCTTTCAGTGGGTCTGTGAGTGGCTCCATGAGTGCTTTAATGGATCTGTGAGTGAGTGCATGAGTGTCTGAGTGTATCTGTCATTGGGTGCATCTGTCTCTGAGTGGGTCTGTGAGTGACCGCATGAGTGTGGGTCTGTGAGTGGGTGCATGAGTGTATGATTGGGTCTGTCAGTGGGTGCACAGTAAAAAACGTGGGGGGTACATGGCAGCAGGTATTTTTGCCAGCTTCCCCTGTGACTGTTTCCCCCTCTGGTGGTCCTCCAGTTCAGCTTGCCCACTGCCTGCTACCCTCTGCTGTCTTCAGTTCTGTGCCTCCTCTGCTCATTTTCTGCTGGTTTTTCTGCCTCTTCTCTCATTCCTGCTCTCTATTTGGCTCTTTCTGCTCATTCTGCCTGTTATTTTGCCTCTTTCTGCTTGCTCCTGATCTTTATTCTGCCTCTTGCTGCTCATGTTTGATCTCTCTTTTGCTTCTTGCTGCTGGTTTCTGACCTCTATTTTGCCTCTTTCTGTTCCTTTTGACCTTTATTTTTCCACTTTCTGCTCACTGCTGGCCTTTATTCTGCCTCTTTCTGCTCGTTTCTCACCTTTATTCTGCCTCTTTCTACTCGTTTTTCACCTTTTTTCTGCCTCTTTCACCTAATTTCTGACCTTTATTTTGCCTCCTTCTGCTCATTTAGCACCTTTAATTTGCCTCTTTCTTCTTGTTTCTTACCTTTACCCTGCCTCTTTCTGCTCATTTCTGACCTGTATTCTGCCTCTTTCTGCTCATACCTCACATTCATTCTGACTCTTTCTGCTCGTTTCTCACCTTTATTCTGCCTCTTTCTGCTCGTTTCTCACCTTTTTTCTGCCTCTTTCACCTAGTTACTGACCTTTATTCAGCCTCTTTCTGCTGACTTCTCACCTTTATTTTAGCCTTTTTCTGCCAGTTTCTCACCATTATTTTGCCTCTTTCTGCTTGCTTCTGACATTTATACGGCCTCTGTCTGATTGTTTTTTGACCTTTTATTTTGCCTCTTTCTGCACGTTTCTGACCTTTATTTTGCCTCTTTCTGCTTTCCTTTTCCCTCAGTATTGTGGGGGGAGCCCCAAGACTCCACCTGTCCCAGCCAGTTCAATGCCTCCTGCAGGAGCCCGCTTTGATCTTGCATGAAGGGATCTTCTGTAAATGCAACTACCTGCTTGTGACAGCAATCTTCATATAAGAGATGAAACCTCCACTTCCAGTGGGCAGGACCACTTTGACATCTCCCTCCCTCTGGAACTGGAGTGTTTGCTTTTGCTTGGCAGGAGCTGTCAAAGCTGCTGCCAAGCAAATACAAACAGCTATGTGCCCTGAGGTGGGCACCCGGGGACATAGCAGGAGCGGGCCAGGGGTGAGTAGTCCCCATGGTTGTTATTGGCTCCTGGAGGGGCCATGCACCCCTCCTTTTATCTGCATGGGCTGGCCCCAGGGAGGTGGAGGTCCCCAGGGCCATATATGGCCTGGGAGTGGGGGTGCTCAGCCCCCCTCCCACTTCAATTTGTTTTGTAGGCCCCAGGGAGATGGTGGTCCCTGAGGCCCAGTGGGTCCACATGGCCCCACCTCTAATTGTTTTTATTTTTCCCCAGGGAGGTGATGGTCCCCAAGTTATCAAACAGGCCTAGGAGGGTGGTCTGTGCAGCCCCCCTCCTTTTTAAAAATATAGCTCTTCCGAAGTGGCGTTCCCTGGGACACGCTTGAGTCCATGGAAGGGGGTCTGTGCAGCCTCCACACATTATAACATTAAAGCCCTTGCTAGGTGGTGGTTCCTGGGGCTAATAAGAACCTAGGAGGGAAGCCCCATGCACCCCCTCCTTTTTGTTTTTAATGCCTAGTCCACAGAGGGGCTACAGTGTAAACAAACGTGGGAAACTGCACTTGTTTTTTTTTTGCAGTGAATTCGCAGATTCACCCACGAATTTGTGGCAAAGTTGCAAAAAAAAATGTTTTCAATCCACAGTGGGGTCCCTGTGGGACCCTACCACCACATCTAGGGGTGTCATGGTATTATTTACCTTGCCCCCTTTTCTTTATTTTAAATGTTTTTTGTGGGACTCAACTGAAGCCGAGTTCCAAGATGGCTGCCTACACTTTCTGGTTAAAGTGTTGACAGATACTCAGATTTCATCATGGAAACTGTTGGATTTGTGGATGATCGGCATCCCTAGATATATAAATTTGGTTTTCATTGAATATCTCAAAAACTACTGAACGGATTTACACCAAATCACAAAAAGTGTCCTTTCTGGACCAAGAGCTAGCTTTCTGCCAAATTTGTTATAATTCTGTCCAGCAGTTCAGGATGTAGTCAGGTCCTGCTCCCGGTCGCTGGACTTGGCTGGAGTGCCACGCACACCTGTGCACCCTCCCCCAATGCAGCTGACACTCTTGCAGCAGGGACCCACTGCCAGGCCTGCCGCCTGCTGCTGTCAGCATGGAGGGAAGGTGTCGCTGCACAAAAAAACAAGCAATACCTCCTCCGCGTCAAAGATTGCCCGGGGCTGCACCCCCTGGTGGTGCTGCCATCCGCAGGGTAGGCCGCTGCTCTGTTTGCAGTTCGGGGGCATGGTGCCACCGCTCCCCTGTTCCCCCTGCTCTGACGTGGCACTGGGTGGGGGAAAAAGAAAGACAGCGGAAGGAAGATAGGAAGGAAGGAAGGAAGGAAGGAAGGGAGGAAGGAAGGGAGGAAGGAAGGAAGGAGGAATAATACAAATTAGGAAGTACAGGAAAAGTAAAAAAGTATAAAAGCTCACGAAAACACACACTAATACAATAAATCAAAATGGGGGTAGATTAATTAGGAAGGGGGTGGATTAAAAAATTTGAGAAGGAATTCAAAAACAGGCCAGCACCAGGAACAGAGTAAGAAAACAAGAAGGCTGCACCTGTGCTAACCTTGTGGTGCTGTTCGTGCTAGATTTCCAATGTAAGGACGTACTTCATGCTGCATTTGACATAAAGTGCAATGGGAATGGCCGTGCTGGAAAACTCCGCCCACCCGCAGAACTCCGCACAGTGGGGCAAAGATTTTTTCCACTTTGTGGAGCTCTGCGTAGCATGACTACGCAAACTCCACCCAGGCATAAAAAGTGAGTGGATGTGTGAGTGGCTCCATACGCCAGTGACTGGGTGTGTGAGGGGCTGTATGGGTCATGAGTGGGTCTGTGTGTGGCTGTATGGGTCTGTAAGTGGGCCTGTTAGTGGTTGTGTGTGTGTGTGAATGGTTGTATGAGTGTGTAAGTGGGTGTGTTAGTAGTTCAAAGGGTCAGTGAGTGGGTGTGTGAGTGGTTTTGTGGGTGTGTGGGGGTGTGTGAGTGGTTATGTTTGTGTGTGAGTGGGTGTGTAAGTGGTTGTATGGGTCTAAGTGGGTCTGCAAATGGCTTTATAGGTGTGTGAGTGAGTGTGTGAGTGATTCTATGGTAGTGTGAGTGAGTGTGTGACTGGCTGTGTGGGTCTGTAAGTGGAGTAGAGAGTCACAGAATGGGTGTGTGAGTGGGTGTCTGAATGTCTTTGTGGGTATGTCAGTAGCTGTGCGGTTGACTGGGCCAGAATAGAACTCATCTGCCCCTTTATCCAACAAGAGTCCATACTTTTGAACAAAATGTCTACCCAACAAGAGTACTTTCTACTGGTTAATTAGTAAGTGCTACCTCATTGGGTAAATATGTAGTGCATCTTCTACACTACAGCTGTGAAAGGGAACATGAGGAAATGTCTCCAGTGACCATTTGTGCATTTCAGCACTGTAAGTGTTCCTTGTGCGTCTTCATCCAGAAATCTCTGATAACAGGAGCCCTCCTATAGAGAAGACAACAAGACTACAAACAGGTGAATCTCCACCAAACAAGGGTACTTCCTCTTAACTTTATAAAGCAAGTGCTTCTTTGTTTGGTGGAGATGTCCTTATATTCTTCTGCATCAAGAGCGCATAGCCAAAATCTGCAGGAAAGGCACTGGGGGGCCCTTTTGGTAAGTTGTCCATCATCCATGCAAAAGACTTTTGCATACTATCAAGGTGGACAGGGCGGGCTAAATGTGTGAGACTTCCAAGTGATTTTGCATAGTTGCATAATCATTGAAATTCAAAGGGAGAACCATGGACTCTGCTTTCACCAGGAGAGGCCAAGAAAGAACCCACTCATCATACTCAGTACAGATTGCGCTCCGATACATCACCGATGCATTCACCCCCACTAAGGTCATTTAAGTAAGGTGAAAGGGGCCTCATGGCCCCTTACCTAGGTTGGTATTGACTCTGGGGACCCCTATCCCCCATGGCGTGGCCACTTGCTGCTGGGTACCCAGGGCACCCAGTGTGCTGTGCTGGGGACCACTGGGGGAGCTTCAATGCCCCTGCAGTCCTTGCCAGCTCCACGCCTCCAGCAGGAGCCAGCATTGCTCCCACATGCAAGGAGCAGCAAAAAATGCTGCTCTGTGCATGCGAGAGCAAGTCTTTTAAGTATTAATTATTTGTTGTGTTTGTGTTCTACAAAGCTTTCATTTTTTTTCTAAATAGCATGCTGCTCACACTCAGAGGTAAGTTCCATTTAGTTTAGTTTGAGCTAGGCAGGTGCTTGGCGCTTCCTAATTGTACTCGTTGGCGCTTGCTTTGGCTGATTATTTAAGTAGCCATTGTAGACTTCTCTGTCCACCTGTCAGCATAGTGAATTAGTGATATCAGTGAGATAGCATTCTCTGTGACTTTCTTTCTGTAGCTCGTACAGCCCCAAGCAATCTCACAGTGATGTGTAGTACCACTACTAGTATGCATCTATGTATTGCAAAAAAGGGAGACTGAGTTTGTTCATCAAGGGGGCTGCAAAATGAGAAAAGTATCAAAGATCATTCATTACAATGCATTAGTTCCAAATGTAGATTTTACTAAGTTAATTTGGAATCGGGATTTTAGGATTAGTATGGTCAACTCAACGATAGTCAATACTAGTACTGTAGGCGATCTGATTTACATAAGTACAATGTTACTGCGATTAACTGTACCATTAATCTATTTTTTATCTTCTTTATTTCTTACATCAGCACCCATGGGCAGGAAGAGAGGCAGCACAGAAGCGGGTCCGGGAAGAGCTGGGTAGGAGGTGTCGACCACCAGTGCCACTGCTGAGGGCTCTGTTCATCCAATAACTCCGAAAATGTATTATTATTATTTCCCTAACTTTTACCTCTGTCCACTATTATACTACTTTTAATTTTGCCTTGGTTTTTTTTCTACTGACTCTTTTTTACAGTCCCCTATCCAATTTTTGTTTCATTCTTGTTATCCCTGTCTTATTTTTTTTTCCTTATTTCATGTTTTTTTTTGGTAACTGACTTTTTCCAGTCTGTACTAATCTGTAGTTTTCTTCTGTTTTTTTGGTAATCTTTCCCTCTCCGCTCTATATATTATGGTGCTGTAAGACTAAGGACAGATTTTTGGTATTCTGCTGTCTACTGTAAAGATTGCAGGCCCAAGTAAGTTATGTATTGAGGTTGTATTTTTTTGATTAAAAATCTAATTGGCATCTAAAAAATGTGTAATCTTTTTTTCTAGCCTCACAGAGTGCTGTCGGCTTAAGTGCTGCTGCAGGAAGAGAAGGAGATTTGGTTGGAGGGGGAAATGCAGCAGCCTTGACAGGTGGTAGTAAGTCACATTGCTTGCTTATTGACAAATACTATTATACTCACTAGCTACAAGTGCATCATCATGACTCGTGATCGTGAACCCCCCGCTTTACCAGCTACAGCAGTAGTTGAGTTATGGCCTCTTCTATTTGCAACTCAGCAAAATCTCACATAATGAACGCTAAAAATAATGTCTTCATGGAAATGGGAAAGAACAGCAAGTTACACGCTCTATATATAAAACGTTTTGCCCTTTATTTTATTATTTGCTAACTTCACCCCAACTAAGAACAATTAAGTACAACCTGCTCTGCGTTGACCTTACTGCTATATAAGTGCGTATAAGAGCATTGTGGTGAGAAAAGCAGTTCTTTTGCAGGACGTGTGCTGAGGTCCAGAGCAAAAGTAGGTGATTCCATGAGTCCACCAGGGATAGAAAAAGGCACAGCAAAAGAGCGGGCAATAGAGCGGCCAGGTGCTGAGAGGAAGGTCCCCCTGGGTAAAAGAATGATGGCCCCTGGCAATATAGGATTTGTTCTATTTTCCGACCAGGGAGCTCACCATGAGTCGGACTGCACAAATGAAGGTGTTGGCAACACAATCATTTCAAATTTGAGTTCTCAATTCCCTTTCACTAGCAGTGAAGGCGGTTTATCTATAACCACCATCATAAGCACCATCATAAGTCAGCAAATGGGGGAAGTGGCCAGTGCTCTTATGATACAGCCAAGCAATGGTTGCCTGCCCACATCAGCTAGAGGCCTCCGAGACAATACCGGGGATGTCCAAGAGTTACAAATGGCCATGGATCTGCCAGCAAATAATAATTTATCTAAGCCAGTACTTGAGCTGGAGCCCGTTATGTCTATTGCTGTCTCTGGTATCTCCCCTCCAGAAGCAAAGAAGACCCAGGCTCCGAGCAGAAGGCCGAAAGCGGTTAGGCTGGTTGCAGGCTTACCATCTTCCCAGCTAGACTTTGTTACTAAACATTTTAAAGTTAGAAGTCCAAGCTTAAGATCTGGCCCAAATGAAATAGTAGAGGAGATCAACCTGATAAAATGTCAAAGTGAAGTGGATGTGGAAAATGAAACTGGAAATATTACTGCAAAAGGAATAGAAGAGCCCCTCACCATAGGAGGGAGGGCATGAAGATGGTGTGAGGGGGTTTGATTTCACCTTTTCTGAATCCCCACGCCTGTCTGCTCCAGAGATAAATACAGTGATAAATCAGTTGGTGAAAGATGTTACAACCTGTTTGGAGGTGGTTGCTGCCTTCCCATTAAGGAGTATGAAAATTGAAGCGGACTGTTCAAGTTCTCTATCAGGAGGTTTTGGCCAAGTTGCAGAGGGCACTGACTTGTCAAGTTGCTTAAACCAGAAGGAGTCCCAAAGGGGGGTTTGGGGGCAAGACCCCCAAGATGCTCATCATCCCCAATGCCTATGAAGGGAGTTGGGGTGTGTATAGTGCTGAATGAAGCAGTGGAAAATCTGTATCATGAATGTATCTCTATCGAAAAGCGTGAGGAGCCTGAGGAATCTACAGTTGGCCTTATGAGGATGACTGATGAAAACAAACAGGTCAACCTTGAGCATAAACATGGGATTAACTCCCTGGGAAACATTTCTGATTTTGCTCAAGACTTATCAATGTTGAATCTTCTCTCCCTAATGCAAGTAACTTTCCAGGGTATGCTAAAAGCGTTAATTTTGAATAACACCCAGAATGTTAAGAATATAAATCTGCTTGAAACTATTGACAAATCTTTAAAGTATGAAGTTGAAGAGGTTCCCATAAGAGAAGGGATAGAGGGGGCTATTTGAAAAGCTGGTGTTCTGTCCACACCCCAAGATGAGGTATGCTGCCGCAAGGAGGTTACAAATGATGAGATTTGTGTCTCAAGACGTTCCACCTAACTTTGCGAAGAGGAAATGTTTTTGGGAAAAAGGGTTGTATCTAGGTATAGTGCTATTTTTATGTGGCCAGGGGGGAAATGAGACACCAGGAAAGGAGGGGTGAAAGAAATTGTAAGAATATGCAGAGGATATGTGGTATAGCCCCTCTTCGCCAACTGTTTAGTCAACCCGTTAACTCCACAAGCCTAAGGGTCCCTCACAATAGGGATGAAAACAGAAAAATTAGAAGAAAATCTGTTACTGAGGGGCAAATGAGCAAGAAAGATTTAGTGCCCAAGGTTAAGTCTATGGAGAAAGGGGGAAGGAAAAGCAAGGAATCCACAACAGTGAAAAATGAGTCAGTCGGGAGGAAAAATTATAGCAATAATAGGCCAATTAGAAAAGTTAAACACATGGAAGGTCGTATGGTGAGATTTTCTCCTCATTTGATAGGTTGGAGTGTATGATCTGCAAAAAGAGGATCAGCTAAAAAAATACGCTAGCAGATCCTAGTACTGTTGTTGCAGCACATACTAGAAAAGATATTGAGCAGACGAGACCCCCAGTGTTATTCCTAAGGGTGCAACCTAAAAAGAATAGGAGGCAGGCAGCTAAACACCCCCTCAACAGGTCGGAAATTTTAAAGGTACTTGCTAACATCAAAAGGTTGAGGAATGTTTCTACAAAGGATTTGGCACTGGTTGGCTTTAGGGAGGTTGCGGGGGAAGAGATAACCAGAGTTGTGTTTGCCTCAAATGATACAAAGAATCTAGTGGAAGCAGCTCAGTCAGTCCTGGTGTCAAATGGCATCTGTCTTTGTAAAGAAAATGAGGAAACACAGTTAATCCCTTTCTAAGTGACGTGGGGGGGATAAAACAGAACCAGGTTTATCTGGCCAGACCTACTGAGCAGAAGCAGAGACCAGGTGCTGGGAGGAGCTGGTGGGAACATAATGGTTTTCAAGAAAGGATAGTTACCATGACCTTCACTAACGACGAAGTGCATGATTTGAGGAGTCGGAATTGGTTCCACCGCTGGCAACTGGATGAGCGACAGAGGGAAAATTACCATAGCACTTGGGAGCAGGCCCCATTAAGGAGAGAGAGCTGTCTTTTCAAAAAGACTCAGGATAGTTACTTCCCTTCATGGAATAGTTTTAGAAGCAGATGAGATTGGTGGGAGACAAGGCACCCACAGCCAGTGCGAGTCCTAGTATGGAACATTCATGGATTCAAAAAGATTTACAGATATGGAAAACCATAGAGCGATTTTGAAGAATCATTCCATCTTATTCCTTCAAGAAACCTGGCTGTTTGAGTACCCTGCAGTGGAGGTGTTTGTTGCCATAGCCCAGAATGCTATGGCCTCATCAAGACAAAGATAACTGGGTGGATTACTCACCTTGGTGGCACAAAGGTAACAAAACTCCAAACCTCCTGCTCATGGTTTCTTGCATGTTTAATTGACCTGTGTGTAAATAAGGATGGGTTTAAACAAATTATGTGCTTAAATGTGTATGTACCACCAATCCCTCCTCTCCCTGAGTGTGAGCTCCTAAATCTGGTTAATAACGTAAAAAGAAATGTTTGGGGAATTTCCTGACACCTTGTTAGTGGTAGGGGGGATTTTAATAAAAATTCAGCCTTTAAGGATATCGATGAGGCTACGAAAGAATTGCACGAAATATCCCGGAATTAATTTTTTCTGAAAGCCCCAGAGAAAGAGTTGCGAAGGTTTTGCATTCTCTAGTGGAATTGAATTTGAACAATGTAAATGGTAGGTGTCAAGATGATATTCACGCTGGGAGATCATTCAAGTATGGTAAACGTAAACTGCCCATTGACTATGCGATGGTCCCAGTTCACCAGTTCCAATGATAGAAACACTTTAGAGTTGTAGATATGGGCCCCAGCGATCATCTTGCCCTTAACCTGAAGTTTAAAGAGTTACATCCACAACTTCCATATGTTACAACCTGTTTGGAGGTAGTTTACCAAAAGAGAAATAGAGTCCAGATTACGGAAGAGGCATCGCATGACCTTTTTTACAGTGGATTTTAAGCCTTTTCCCATAGAAGTAGGCCAAGATGCATTGGATTGGTACTGTAGGCTGACAAAGAAACTACTAGCTCAATTTAAGCTGGTAAAAGGGGATTCAAGCATAGGTAACAGTCAATGGGATAAGAGGAATTCTTGAATTGATAATGAATGTCAGGAAGGTAGAAGTGAGGTAAATAGGATTTGCCCCCATTTGGCGCAAAATTTACATAATGATAATCTAAGAACAGAAATGATTGTCTCAAAATCAGCATATAGGAATTTATGTGCTCATAAAAAGGGAGTACTGTAGGTTAAACTGGGAGGCAATGTCAGTGACAATGGCTAACAAAAACTAGTAAACAGTCCTGGCAGCTACTGAACTCCATAACCTTCTCTTTACCATCTTTGCGAGATGCTCAGATAAGTGAAGAAGACTTGCTTTGTCTATCTCCACTTTATACAAGGGTGGGAGCATGGAGATTAGATTAGTGATGCAGGATAGCTCTGAAGGCGATATTGAGATGATAGCTAATGCTCAGACAGCAGTAATTCTGTCAGATATAATCTGTGATATGAAAGCTCCATGGCAGGAGGCCCTGATGGTCTCCCATCGGTGATGTTTAAAAACGATCCAAGGAAATGGGGATCCATCCTGAGTAGATTTTTCAATGGGTAACACTGACAGGCTCCCTTCCAGAGTCTTGGAGGGGAGCTATAGTGAAGCCCATTCATAAAAATTGCAAATTGGATCAACCAACTAACGACTGTATGATTTTGCTTTTATATATCTCATCTAAATTGTATGCCCAAACTCTGTTAAGGCACTTAGCGGCCTGGGCCTTTGATACTTGTTTGATTCCAATTTAACAAGGAGGTTTTAAACTGAAGCACTCTACAAAGGATCACTGCTTCACATTGTGGGGAGTCGCAAGGTAGTCAATGGGGTTGCTAGGTGGCCTTTGTTGCTGCTTCGTTGACTTCCGAGCCATTTTCGAAAAGGTGGATAGAGATGCACGTTGGTGCAAACTACAGCAGTGGAAGATATCTGGGTCCTTGTTGGGATTGGTGATGAACTTCCATAGTGGTAATTTGGTTCAGATTTATCTTGATGGGCTTGAGAATCTGACTAGGAAAAATCCAGTGGAGAATGGCTTGCAGCAGGGGTGCATTTAAGCACCCCTGCTATGCAGTCTGTTTATCGCAGACCTTCCCTAGATGCTGCGTGCTGCACACAGTTTTTTTCATCAAAGGTTGGAGGTAGGCATATTAGTTACTCCATGTACGCCAACAATCAGGTGGTGATGGATCTTACACCTATTGGGCTACAACTGAACTAAATGCCCTAAATGCTTACAGCCTTGAAAATAACAATAAATCTTGGTAGGACAAAAATAATGTTTTTTGCTAGGAGGAAAAGGTTGTTTGCGTGGTTCCGTGGTAATATAAGATTAAAGCAGGTAAGAGAGTATAAATATCTAGGTCTAACCTTCTCAGTTGATTTGAGGTGGAATAAACAAATGGATATTCGGAGGGTTACCCTGTCTGCAGCAGTGAATGGGGTGGAAAGGTTTGACCGTAAATTTGGCAATCACATCTTCGTGCCACTGAGCAAAGTTATTCAGGGTAAGCTAATTCAGCAAGCCTTATCTGGAGCAGAGGTGTTGACTTTAGAGAGGCGAGTGATATGGGAAGGGCTACAAGGTAATTCCTTAAATTACTTCTTGATCTCCCTATAAATGTTAAGATCCAAGCTGTAAGAAGGGAGTTGAGAACTGTAGCCTGGAGTATGCTGGCTGATGCCAGAGCCTTGTGCTTTTATATGTCTCTTAAAGATTGGCCCCCATGCAGCAAATTGTCAGAGCAAATCTTACCAGAGATGATGACATCATTCTCAGGTAAAAAGAATCTGGTGACACTAATGCAAAAGCATTTCAATGTTCCAGAGAGGTGTATAGAAGGAGGGAAAGTGGTTTTGATTAACCAAATACAGAGCTCATTTATTCAAAGTGCCAAAGAAACTAGTTAGATAGAGGATTTGTATTGTCTTAAAACTAAGATCTCAGCCATTCCTTTCTTACTTTCACAAGAGAGCACAAACTGGTTCCCATACCTATATAATATTCCAGACAAACGCTAGCAGAACGAAGCCTTACACTTGATGGTGGGAATTGACCCTGGGTGGCGCATTAAAGGCTTAAAAACAGAGGTTGTTAAGAACAATAGCCAGTGACCCTGTAAAATAGGGAGGAAATATTCAGTGAGTCATTTATTGTTGGATTGTGTATTCTTCATTGAGGCAAGGAAAAAGATCCCTCAGCTTGTGTTTAAAAAATGCGGGATCCAAACTAGGGATGCGGGGTTAGAGTTGATTTATAGTCTTAGATTCCGAGATGTAGCTATCGCCGTTGGTCAATATTTGTATAAAATCATAAAGCCTCAACCGGTATTAACTTCCCCATAGGGTTAAGATCTAGGGGCCAGATGTACAACCCTCCAATTAGAGAGTCGCAAATTGCGTCGCATTTGCTACTCGCAATTTGCGACTCGCTAATTGGGATGCACAACAATGTCTGAGACACTGTTTGCGATTCCCAATGAGGTCGCAAATTGCATGCCTCATGCATATTAATGAGGCTGTCGCAATTTGCGACCCCATTGGGAATGGCTGGCACTCCCAGGGATGGTGGCCTGCTGGGGTCAGCAGACCTCCATTTTTAAATAATATTTTTATTGTTCATATAAAATATACACAATTTATGTACAATTTTGTTCTCTTTTTTTTTTTTTTTAATATATCTTTATTAGGTATTCCTTTTTCAGATACAAACAAAATAGTGCAAATTCGAAATGCAGGACAACAGTTATTCATCAGCATTATTAATCATGCAGTATGAGCTGCTAATAAGCAGTTATTATAAGCATATTTAAAACTTACACTTGCATCTTTATTCATGTGTCTACATCCTGCAAGGTATGTGTATCCTGATGCCTCCATACACAGGAAAGGTGTCAAACCCCCGCACATAATCGCCATCAGAAACCAAACTATCAATAAACAAAAAATAAAAAGAAACACCATCTAAAACTGTAGTCGGCTGTGTTATAATGTTAACGTCTAAATGAGAACCAGTGTCAGTGCGTTGCAGCTTGCGCGAACAGATTGTTAAGTCTAACCAGGCAATGTGCCTTCTCATTGCTCAGTCGCAATATGCAATGCCTCATGGTGCCGTGTATTGCAGAGGGGGGGGGAGGGGGCTTTCTTACTGCGCTGTGTCCCCATCTACATCACTGGGAGGCGGCGAATCCTGTCCTGCAGGGTCTGACTGTGCAAGAACCTTGAGCAGGTTATCCCAGGCCTGTGCAATTGGGTATTTGCGTAGCCCCGTAGTTTCCTCCCTATGTAGTGTGGTGCTTTCTGCTTGTGCCCAAACTATAAGGGATTGCTTCCAGCTGCACTGCACTGGAGGGTCACTGTGTTTCCACCTCTTCGTGATGAGGCGTTTTGCTGTTATCAAACCCAGATCTCTAAACCTGGAGAGCACCTTGTTGTTCTTTGTCCGTGGGTACAGCCCCAGCACACAGGCCTCCCAGCAGGGCTGCAGGGATGACCCAGTGCACTTTGTTAATGTTTCTATGACTGCGTGCCAGTATAGTTGAAGCGAGGGACAGGACCATATCATATGTAATAGATCAGTGCCTATTAACTTACATCTGGGGTAGGCAGAGGTGGTGAGATTGAAGTATTCATTTAGCTTGTCCGGGGAGAGGTACGCTCTGTGTAGTATGTACGTCTGGATAATTTTGAATCTGGAGTTGCGTGGTATGTAGGTGGAACCGGAAATGACCGTATCCCACTCCTTGTCCATCCATGGGCGCCCCCTGTCCATAGCCCACCTCTCCCGAAGTCTCAATAATGGCTTCTGTGTATGTATAAGGAGTGCCTCCACTAACCAGTGTACCACATGTGAGCCTTCCCCCATAACGTGTAGGTACTGAATAACCAGGTGTGTTTGTGGCTCAGCAGTCAGGTCTCCCCAGGCGACCGACAAAGACCTTATTATAGCAGCATGAAGAAGAAACTGGCCCGCAGGGATATCGTTTTCTAGAACCAGAGTGTCAAATGATAAGAGGGTGCCCTCCACGTATAGATCGCCCGTTGCATCAAGACCTGCCCCATGCCAGGTCTGCAGTTCCGTTTTTGATATCCCACCTGTGCCTCTAGGAGTGCCTATTAATGGTAGTTGCGGGGCATAAGGCGGCGTATTGCGGGTCAGGTAGAGGCTTCTCCTATAACATCGGTGGGCCAATGCAATATAAATCTGTGTCGGGCATGGGATTCGGGTAAGGGGGTGAAATAAGTGGTATAGTTGCGATGGTGGCCACGGTGGTGTCCTGGCAGCAGTGTCTTCCAGTCCCTTCCCACTCATCCATTTCGTCATCCATTGTAACTGAGATGCTAAATAGTAAAGTTCCATGTTTGGAACTGCCAGGCCACCACTACGTGTGGGTGCATATAGTTTGCTCAAAGCTATTCTCGGTCTGCCAGTGTTCCAGATTAGATCCCGGAGGATACCTTCTAGGGTGCGAAGAAGTCGAACAGGCACATACACCCGGAGATTTGAGAAATAGTATAGCAGTCGTGGTAATATAATCATTTTGGTTAAGGTGACCCGACTCATTACATTTAAGGGCAGTGTCTTCCAAAAACGTACCTGCGTTCTGATCGCGGTTATGGCCCTCATGAGATTGCCATCTAATATATCAGTGGGGGATCTGTATATATAGATACCAAGGTATCTGAACATGGACTGGTGCCAGGTCAAGGTGGCTCCATTAATGACAACATTCGTTTCAGCTGTAGTGTCAGTAAAGGAGTATACGCCAGATTTTGTCCAGTTCACTTTAAGACCTGACATTTTTTCAAATTGCTGAAAAATATCTGCTATTATTGGAGGAAGATCGTGCAGATCTCTTATGTATAATAGCAGGTCGTCCGCGTACAGCGAAAACACATGCAGGCCGTCTCCTAATGGTATACCCCAGTTATCTCCGCTGTCTCGCAGTGACGTTGCCAATGGCTCCATTGCAAGAGAAAAGAGCAATGGGGACAGTGGGCACCCTTGTCTCGTCCCCCGGCGTATTCTTAAAGCGCCAGATATCAACTTTCCTGTCTTAACCCTTACTGTAGGGCACTGGTAAAGGAGATGCACCATGTGGATATAATTTTCTCCTAAGTCATATTTATGCAGCACTGCAGCAAGGTAAGGCCATTTTAAGGAGTCAAAAGCCTTCTCTAAATCCAGGACCAGGCATCCGGAACGAGGCCATTCACCTGGAGCATATGTTTGTATCCGAAACAGTCTCCGTATGTTAAGGGATGTACTTCTCGTGGGAACAAATCCGTTTTGATCGGGATGTATTAAGGAGCGTACTAAAGGGGCCAGACGTTTGGCTAACATGGATGCGAATATTTTGTAGTCTGTATTAAGGAGCGCTAGTGGGCGATATGAGCCGAGGAGTTCAGGGTCTCTGCCCGGCTTGGGCAGGGAGATAAGTGTTGCCTCATTTTGTGTGGCTGTGAGTGTAGAATCCTCGATAGCGGCTTCATATAATCTTAGCAAGTGCGGGATAAGAAAGTCCGAATATGCTTTGTAAAACTCTGCCTGTAGGCCGTCAGGACCCGGCGATTTGCCATTTGAGAGGAAAAATATGCTGTCTCTGATTTCCTCTTGTGAAAGGGCATCATTTAGCTCTTCTTGCTGAGTGGGAGTGAGTTGCAATAGGGTAAGGCCTGCGAGAAAGGACTGTATCTCAGCGGGTGTAGCCTGTATGCGGGATTTGTACAACATATCATAATAAGATGTAAATTCATCATGGATAGCCGTCTGCGCATATATCGTTGTGCCCTGTAGTGTACGCATGGATGTGACCGGTGAGGTCTCCAGTTCCTGCCTAATCAACCATGTGAGGAGTTTGCCCGCCTTGTCACCCTGGTGGTGAGTCTTCACAGAGTGCGCTGCATAATTTAAGCAGCGTAATCTGTCCAATAACTGAACGTGTACCTCACGTTCCCTTGATAGAGCGTCTCCAGCCACCTCATGTCCCTCCCGTTCAAGTGTAGCTAACATTTGTTCTGCGCGTTACAGGTCTTTTTCTAATTGTTTGTGCATACCCACCTGTGTATGGAGACAGTGGCCCCTCACTACCACCTTGAAGGCGTCCCATTCTAAGTGAGGCATTGAGGCTGTGCCAGTGTTTTCATTGAAATATTGATCAATGGCGGTGGCCAAGGAGCCTCGGAAGGGGGCGTCAAGTAGAATGTCAGGCTGCAATCTCCAGACTGGAACCGGTGGTCTACTTTGCTCCCACTCGAAGTCTAAGGTGTGGGGGTTGTGATCCGAGTGTGTCCATCCCAGATAACTTGCCGAAGTTATATATGGCAGGAGAGTGTTGGAAATCGTGAAGCGGACTAAGCGCACATGCAGCCCATGCGCACCCGAGTAGTAGGAGTACACCTTGTCCGTAGGATGTTGATGTCTCCATGCATCTGTCAGGCGCCAGTGAGTCGCCCAGTCTTGCAATGCTCTCATTGCAGTAGTGATGTTCGTGCCGGTCAGGGGGGGGAATGAGCGATCTAATGCTATATCTAGGACACTGTTGTAGTCTCCTCCCAAGAACATAGGGGTGTCATGCCAGGGCGCCAGTACCTGTGAAATGGTATCTAAGAATGATCCTTGCTCTGTGTTAGGCGCGTATAAGGAGGCTATCACTATTGGCCTGCCATCTAGTACACCTTTAATTACAACGTATCTGCCCTCTGCGTCTATTTTTGTGACTAGTATCTTAAAAGGAACTCCCGGTCTGATCCATATTAAGACCCCCCGCGCAAACGCCGAATGACCTGTGGCGTACAGCTGCCCCCTCCAGCGGCGATGTAAGTGTGGCAGTTCGGAGTGGATTAAGTGCGTTTCTTGCAGAAGCGCTATTTGTATATGATGGCGCTTGAGGTAGGAGTATATTTGATATCTACGAGCCGGTGTATGTATACCTCGCACATCCCAGGTGCCTATTTTAACCGAGGTCATTATGTGTTAAGACTATAAGCAGCAGAGTAGTGAATGTGCATTGCATTAGGGAACAAATCTGTGCACTTGTCATGACGTATAGCACTATTGGCCCCTGCGGAGCAGTGTGTTGAGGATGAATGTAACAGTGTGTGTCAGATGGTGTTGTGAACAAAATGTAACAAATATACAATTCCAAAAGGGCGAACATGCAACAAGCAATCGTCCAAACTGTGTACCAAAACAACATTCACACAATAGTTGGGGGGGTGCGCTATGCGCTATGTCACTGGTAAGGAATATGAAAAATGCCTTGATTGCTTCTCGGAGGGGGGGCTCCCCCCTACCAGTCAGTTATAAATAAGCGGGGGCATGCCCTACATTATCATAGGCTAACACCTCTTAGCAGTACGTGAAAAGTTGCGCAAACACTAATATTAATGCCAGTTGAATTCTCACAGCCATCACACAACCAGTTACCTTAATACAGTTGCCCTTCTAATGCGTCAGGCTTACTAGCAGATGCCGCCTGGGATAACTTAGTGTACAGCAAACTAAATTTGCAGGCCTTGCCTAAAGGCAAGGAAGCATCATCCAGGCGAGGCTATGTAGTACTGTTCAAGCCACTTCATCAGACGTTTGAGGAGTGACGCTAGGCAGTTCACAGGAGTCCTGCGAGGCTTGCAAATCTTCGGAGAGGTCATCATTGCTGGCCCGCTCATGCCGGCTCGAGGTGGAGGCGGCTTCATCCGTCAGAGAGCCTGTGATGTCCGCTGCTGCCCGGAGGGCCCCGTGTCTCTCACTTAGTGTTTAACTCAAGTCTGGACCCATAGGTGAAGAAGGCTGAGAGCTCCTCCATCTCTTTTCAGTGCGGCGGCGACGAGAAGGTACGCTTCTTGTTTGTCTAGTCACAGTATTAGCAACAGCGCCAGTGGATGCAGGTACATTAGCATCTAGCCATTCGTCCGCTAGTTCCAGAGTAGTGAAGAAATGAGATTTCCCATTTGCGATCACTCGCAATCGTGCCGGAAACAGCAAAGAATACTGGAGATTATGCTGTCGGAGGCGCTTTTTGACTGACATGAAGGAAAAGCGTTGCTTCTGCACATGGATCGTGTAATCTGGAAAAAGCATTATTTTGTGATTGTCAATCTGAATGTCCTGTATTTTTCTGGTTTCATGCAGAATTGCGTCTCGATCTCTATAGTTAAGAAGACGAATTAGAAATGGTCGCAGATTAGATCCCGTGGGCAGGGGTCTCGCTGGGACTCTGTGTGCTCTTTCCACGACAAAGCAGGGCGAAAGTGAGCTCTCAGGCATCAGGGATCGGATCCAGGTCTCAATGTACGCAACTGGGTCTTTTCCTTCCTTCCCTTCCGGCAGGCCCACCACTCATACCTTGTTTCGTCGCGCCCTCCCGTCTGCATCTTCAACCTTGTCTTCAAGGAATTCTACTCGGTTCAGTAGGTTCTGTATTTGTTTGTCCGTAGTCGCAACTTGCAGAGTGATGTCCGCTATACTAGTTTCCACGGCAGTGGTGCGGTCAGATAGTTTGCGGTGGTCGGCACATAGATGTGTGAGGTCAATTGAAACTTTATCAATTTTATTCTCTAAGGAGGTGCGGGTTTGATTCCTGGTTTCACTCAGTTTTTCGACTGCCGCAAGCACTGCATCTAGCTTACTGGAGGTCGTATCTGTGGTAATTTGCGTTGCCATTCTGCTTGTTTTGCTTTTGAAAGACAGAGGCGAAATAAGGGCGCCTCCTGCTCCTATCTTAGCGCGGGTGCCCTGTGACATGAGGCTCCAACTGAGTATGCGTGGCGAACCCCGATTGAAAACCTACTGCTTGATCGTGGCCGTTAGGCAGTTGGATGCACAAAGTGACACCAGACCTCAAAAGGCGCTGACAGGGAGCGAGCACGTCAGGCAGCCCCCACACTCCACGGCCGGGCCACAGGCTAGACGGAACACGCCGCGTTGTAATGATATCTGAAAACATTAGGCCTATGACACATCATGTTGTAGTTACGCCCAGCAGCGCCAAGAAACAGTTCTTTGCTCCAGGCACAGGCGAGCAGGCACAATCTGCTGAGCGCAAGTGACAGCAGTGGGGCAGCCAGTGTAGTCACACTGCCCACCCCGCTACACTCGCCTCCAGTCATCGTCGGCGTTCCGATCACCAGAGGGGATGCCAAGGCACGGGCCGCGGGAGATGTCGTGCAGCGCTGGGGTGCTCCGCCGCCTCAGTGGTCTTCACGCGGGGCAGCACGAGCGCCTCAGGGTGTCCGGGGCTCAGCGCGGCGCGAAGGCACCACCCGCAGATAACACCACAGCTGGCCACCGCCCGGCACAGTCAACGGGGTCCTCTTGTGCATCAACCAGTGAAGAGGCTCACCAGTGCAGCAAAGAGTTGGTTTTGGGGGAGGAGGTACTGGCTGTCGGAGCGAGCAACACCTGCAATTGTCCTCCACTTGGGAAATGCTGTCCAATGTTGCCTCACGAGGCTATGAATACTCAGGTCTGCAGTCCCAGTCCATGGAGAGCTTGTGACCCTTGTTGATGGCAGGGGGCAAGAGAGCGAATCGGCCAGGGACACCCAGGCGCGTGACTGACTGCAGGAATCCTCCGCTTGCCGCAGCTTATCCTCAGCTCACCTCCTCGTCCCGCTCGTGTGACACAGCAGGGCACTGCTGAACTCCACAGCGTCCAACCTTTGTGTTCCTGCGTAGAGGCTCGAGGACTTCATGGCGGCCCCCAGGTGCCAGTCGCCAACTTCCAGGCTCGCTCCTCCCGATCTCAGGCTCCGCAATGTGGGGCGGGCAAATCGGGAGGCGGCGCAGTTCAGCCGGGCCCAAAGGCTGCAGGTCCTCCGATGGTGAACACCAAAAACGTGCCCCGTGGCAGCTGCCCAGTCAAGGATTGTGTGCACACACGGCACCCGTGGCAATGTTGTAGCTCTGCTGTGTCTAGAGCACCCGAGTTCGTCCAGCTGCAGCAGCTCAGTTCGTCTGCGTCACCGAGTCGGGCCTTGTGGGCGGGACCCGACCACGGACTTGGCTAGGCCACGTCTCCGGCCTCCCCGCGGGCTCGCTCCGTGTTCTGCAGGGTCGGCGATCGCAGCACGTCGCGTAGATGCCAATCAGCACAAAAATCACCACAGAGGTGCAGGAAGCATTCGAATGGTCTCGCAGCCAATGCGGATCTGTGTAGTCGGAGAAATGCGGCTGGAGAAGGGAGCCCCCGACGGAGCTCTACCGAGGCACGTCTTCCACCATTGCTGGCTTAGCCCCGTCAGCAGACCTCCATGTCTGGGACTGCTTTTAAATAAAGCAGTTTTTTTCATGCAGCCCGTTTTCCTTAAATGAAAACGGGATGCATTTAAAAAATAAAAGTGAAACTTTTCAGTTTCTTTTTTTAAGGGCAGGCAGTGGTCCCTTGCAGGGGAGCAGAGCACAAAGGAGGTTGCGGCTGGGAAGGACCTTAGATGAATGTGTGACTACAAGGCCTCCCCCCTATGCCCACTTGGGAACAGACGCCCTGTTAACTATGGGAAAATCTTCTTAGGAAACCAGCAGCAAGTATTAGACTTGTTCATACAAGATTACTAAATGTGCCTTATACAAATAGCGTACCTATAGGGGCATATTCTCAAGGAGCTATCGCCGAGTTAACGACACTTTAACGCAGCCAAAGTTGCGATAAAGTTATCGCCCCATTCACAAGCTGGTGCTAACAGCCCATAACACCAGTTTCCCTCCGAAAGCAGTCGCAAAAAACATCGCCACAGAGGACCCCGGCAACTATCGCTAATGAGATGCAGAGTAGGTGTTCCGGAGCAAAAAGCCGCGACAACAGCACAACGCAACATTCTCAATGACCAGCCACATCTGCGATAGGAACACAAACCAGGCGATACGGCGTGTTACGAGCAGGAAATTAACACCTGCTCTGACCTGGTGCAAAGTCGGATGTCAACCTGCACAAGAAAAGTGAGCCTAGCCCACAGCCACACCTGAAGAACAACAGATGCCATGGAGCCACTCACCATGCACCCCGGAGCCCCCAGAGGGCAACAACACCCACCGGCACCACCCCCAGGACCGCCACCCCCCCAACGGACCCCCCCGCCCCTCCCCCAGACCACCACAGAGGCAGCGCAGACAAAGACAACGGACCTCCAGGAAATGCACCAGCCCCACAGACCTAACACCAGACAATGCCAATGCCCACTACAGGCCCAAAAGGACAACCATCCTCCGCAACCTGAACATCATTGCCCACAGGCTGACGGTACCAACACAGCGGACAACCAACATCCCTCCGCAGTCAAAGCTGTTGGCTGTGCTGCACCTGTTGGCCTCTGGTACCCTCCCAAACAACAACCGCCCGAGTCGAAGGAGTCTCACAGCCAGCCCCATCCAAGTTCCTCACACCTGTCCCAGATGCCCTCACCAGCTCAGGACCCCAGCACCCATACGTCCCCCACAATGCGCAGGAACAGCTGGAGACCAAGCAAAGACTATATGCCATGGCTGGAGCCCCGCACGTGTCGGGGGCAATCCACTGCACACTTGTCCCACATGTGCCCCCTGCCAACACCACACACAGTACCCCAACAGAAAGCACACACATCCCATCAATGTGCAGGCAATAGTGGACCACAGGGGACTCCTCACCAATGCCATGGCCAACTACCCAGGCAGTATGCATGTCCCCTTCATCGTCCAACAGTCCAACATCAACCAGCGCTTCCAGGATGGCACCCATGGGAATGCACTGCCCGTTGGCAAGTACCAAATGAACACACCACACACCTCAACCCCACAGTCATGCAACTCACAACTCTGGCACTGCACACGTCACAAAACCACATACAACATGCCAAACAACATGCCCCCCCACCAGACACGACAGCACAACTTGCTGTGGCAACCTTGGTCAGCCATGTACATGAGCCATCAACGGCATGGCACCTCAGCCACACAATACCGGAATGTGGGGAGAGGTGGGAACCAGGCATGTGCGAAGGAGGCAAGTGACCCATTAATGAGCATGTACACAATGCCAAGTGTGGCAGAGATGTGCTGGACAGACTGCAGTATGCAGACCACAGACACAGCTGGTGTCTGGAGTGTCGTGGAAAGTGGACGCAATGATGTCACCCCAGCCAGTGGGGAAGATCGCGGAAATGTAGCCTGTGACGTCCCCCCGTAAGCATGTGCGGAGTGGGCTGGCCCGGCGTACACCAGGCCAGCGCAGGGGTGTGAATAAAAAGCATGTAGCACTGGGCATGGTTCTCTTCTGGAATGCCCAACGCGTCTGCCAGGGCGGCGCCTCCCACCCTGCCACGTTGCCGTGAGCGGTGTGGCCTGCGACCCTGTGCGCCTGCTGCACCCCGGGCCGCTGGTCCCCGGAGCTGTCATGCCCGCCCCTGCGCAGCCAGGCCTCACTGCTCACCTGCCGACACCGGCGTGTCTAAGAGGGCCCACCACGTGCCGGCGCAAGCTCCAAGCCCGAGGCCCGCAACCTTCGCAGCCTCCTCAGACCATCATGGCCTCCGCGACACAGGCCCGCTTTACTCCTTTTTCGTTGACGTACACCACCGCTGCCTCCGGCCTACACTACGCTCAAGTAGGTCACACATTTGGAACTGAGTCTTGATTATGCTATGGTACACACTTTATGGTGGAGTTTATATCACTATACTCCCTTCGATGTAGTGACACAAAGTATGTGCATGGCATCCCAACCACACGTGTCTGTGGGCCCTTGATGACTACTCCTTCGGCCTACACTGCGGTCGAGTAGGACACACATGTGGAACTGAGTCATGATTCATTTATGGCAGAGCTGATATCATTGTACTGGCATCGTCGCAGACTGCATCCCCTTTCAGCTCCGGTGACACTAAGTCTGTTCTCCGACATCCATGGACACTTTCTTCTTGAGATTTGTTGGCGACTGAGTCTATGGACTGGGGGTTGTCTTCATCATCATGTCAGTGATACTGACTATGTGGCCAGAACGGGCCTGTAGCATTCCACTCCTTCATTTGCCGCTTCCGGCCGGCTTCTGCCCTCTGCATCATGCCCTGGTGGACACCTTCCACTGTCCCCCGCAAACCTCCGCTACATTCACCTTCGACATCGACGAGGACCCGCCCACCTCACGTGGGCCTATCTCACTGCAACGCAAGTCACCGTCCCATGGCGGTGTGCCTGTGCCGGCCGCAGTGCATCCGGGGCCACTAACTCTGTTCAGCTCAAATCATGGCCCCAGTCTGGTGGCATGATGGATGGCCTCTGGGTCGATGGCCTGGGGGACATCAACACCATGTGTCTATGGCCCTGCGCTGTCCGCTGCCTCGGCCTTCAACTGCGGTCCACCTGGGCTCACACATCAAATTGAGTCCTGACCTGCCTGGACGTCGCATCACCGCAGGATGCACGCGCCACCACCGCCAGGACCAACTCCAGACAACAGGTGCCAGAGTCAGAAGTGTCTTACTGCCAGACTTTCAGAGTAGCTCACACCAGTCGTGGATGCCATCATCAGCTTGATACCCTGCTCAGCTCCTCAGGTGCCACTAACTCAGTGCACCACAAATCAAGGACCATTCTGCCTGCATGTAGGGTGAACACTGTACTCTCTCCGGCAACCACCATGATGCTTCACAGTTGTTTCTGTTATGCTGATGTTTTATGTTTCTGCTTCAATTGTGATCACTGTTCAAGTTGTTGCCAGCACCAACGACTCCCTGCGGGCTGGCTTACACTCACCCCACACACATCCAGCACACATCCAGCACATGCGTCACTGTACATGTGACCATGCCAATAAAGGTGTCGAGCGCACGTGCTCGTGGCCAGTTCAACGAACTATCTGAGTGTGTCCGTGTGCTCATGATGTATGCATTAGGGCCCCGGCCCCACAACCTTACATTGTGCCATGTGCAGAGGACAAAGTCATGTCACCATGCAGCCATGTCACCGCAGGCAGAGGGTGAGACATTGCACATGTAGCTTTGTCGTCCCCCACCCAATACGTAAGAGGAGTGAACTTGGCCGGCGTACGCCAGTCCGGCGTGGGGGTGTGGGTGATTATCACATGGCTCTGGGTGTGGTTCAGTACTGGAAATGTGCAAAGGCATGTGTCCCTGTCGCAGTGTGGGTCTCCGTTGGGGTGTGTAGGTGGTCCATGATGGGACTTTGACACCCACGTATGGGATCTAGTTCATCTCCCATGAGGTAGTACTCCACCCGCACATGTTCGGTCAGCCCCTTCTGGCAGTCTGAAGGCTGGCCTTGTAATGGGATGTGTGCTTAGGTGGGCTGCTGTGAGCCAGCCGGGGTGGTGGGTGCGTCCAGCTGTGTTGTTCGTGCAGGGGGTGGTGTGTCCTCGGTGCAGCTCCTGGAGCTCTATTGCCTGAGATGTCCATGGACTGTTGTAGGGTGTCGGTGTCAGAAGTGTGGAGGTCCTCTTCAGCATCACTGATGGGTTGCCTGGTCTGCTCTGCTGGAGGTGTTGTTTGTCCCTCTGCAATGTGAAGGGGAGATGCTTGTTGACATTATGTTGGCATGTATGTTGATGCATTGTTCTGGTTTACATACAGACTGCATGACAATGTACATTGTGACTGTTTTGGATTGGCGGACTATTTGATGCTGGATAGTGACAATTGGACTACATGACGTAGGTGATGTTGTACACGTACATTTTCATCTCACAGTTTCCTGCTATGTCAGATGTGATTGGCCATTTTCTACGCACAGGCGGAGCCAGTTGTGTCCTCTGTTCTGCAGTGTAAGTGTTGCACTGTGTCCCAGATTGCCGTCCATGTGGATGTGCTGTGATTGCTATGTGTGTGTGCTGCATTGTGTGAGAGTCGCACCTGCTGCTGTGATTTTGCTGCCCCTTATGCCTTGGAGGCGGTGTGCCTTTGGCTTTTGTGCTTTTGAGGTGCTGTGATGTTGGCGACTGAGGTCATTTGTGCTCCTGGACGGATTTTGTTCTCTTGTGCATTGTTTGTCTGCAGATGTATTGTTGACGTCAGTGGTTGTTTGTGCACGTGGATGTGTCAGGGTGTGACCTGCTCCTTCCGGATGTAGTCCACACTCAGCCACCTCAGTCTCGTGGCATGCACAGTGTCATGGTGATTGTACTCCAGCCATGCTGCTCATCATGTGGTGTCACTTGCATTGTCAGTGTGGCTCTCGCATACGCATCTTTGCTGTGTTTCGCACTGGTGCATGTGTGTGTAGTGGAATTGGTGTTGTGTGGGGTGGGACCCCTTCGGGCACATGGTGGACGGGGGCCTACTTGGTGTTTGTATGTGTGCTGCAGTGTGCCACGGGGATCAGGGACATGACCCAGGGTCGTTGTGGGTGTGCGGTGTGCTACACGTCGTTGCACATGTGTGCCATTGTGCCTGTCACCCCAGTCCCTGTTAGTTACTCACCCTGTTGATGTTTTGTCAAGTCATGTCGAGCAGTGTCCGGACTCCTGACTCCTTGCACCGTCTCCACACTCATGACTGTGTCCACCATTTGCTCCAGCTCCTCCTGTGGCACAGGACTCCCACCTCCATTCGCCGTTGCTGCCTTCCGGGTGGCAGTGGGTTTCTGCTTGGTTTGGCTTTTGACTTCGTGCCAGCGCATCTTGGCCTCCTCGGCAGTCCGACTGCATTCACGATGAAATGCCATTTTTCCGTCTGTGTTGCCAATGATATGGTGGTGGAGACGGACAGTTGTTGTTAGTGCTCTGTCACCTCCGTGACGACGATCAGGTTGTCATGCGGACTGTACCCCATCTTCCTCTTCCTCTTCTCCTTGGCCTTCCCCGACCCCGAGGTTCCTTGCTGGTGGTCTGTGGGGCTTGTGGGGTTCGCGTTGACCTGGGCACTCGTTCCGGGTGCGTCCATGTTGCTACGCATTTTATTTTGTTTATGGTGTGTTTATCTTGTTCTGCTTTTATGGTGCATTTTCCCGCCAGGCGCGTGGGAATTGCAGGCCTGTCGCTGGTTATCACAGTTTTTTTTTCCGAGGTTGGCCACATCGCAACTTTATTTGCATTGGTGTTTTGCATTTTTTGGGCGTTGCGTTGTTTTTTACGTGGTCATTTGGTGCATTATCGTGGGACTATCGCATGGTGCCGCCAGGTTGAGAATTCTACGTTAACACGGCGTTGTTTTCCCGCGATGGACTGCGATGTGAGAAGTTGCGTTAAGCTAAACTTGCGGTGGTTATCACACGTTCTTGAGAATATGCCCCATAGTGCACTCACGTCTCTGGGGGAAGTGACCTCATCGCATCCCACCCTGGCGAAAGCCCGGGACTTTTATAGGTCAGTAGAAAGGGCTGAAACATGTTGATGTCTAGCTTAGGGTCATAGGTCCATCACATCCTTAAAACCCTACTATAGTGTTTTTACTCATCCCTCCCACTCCAACAATAAAGAATACCTTTAGGAGAAGGTGAGGAATTTTATCTTTAAAGTTACGCCCCCATACACCTTTTTCATAAGTGCTCGCTGAAATATGGTTGAGCCCACCCCGACCTTTAGGAGTTGGGGTGAGCCCGATGATGAAGCATATCACTACTAGAGTGAGTGAGGGCTATATAAAGAAAAGGGGTTTTCTCCCTTCCCGCCCATAGTTACGGGTTGGTTCCAGAGTTGTTATAGGACCTCTCAGACCTTAGTCTTTTTTCCCCCCCTCTTCCTTAAGAAACGCTTTGCGTTCTCTTGAAGGGACACCCATTACGTTTGGTATGAATCAAATTTATGCTCCAGCCTGGTTATGGATGTGGCTATTGTGTTTATAAAGGCTAGTCAAAGTTCCAAATTATCTGACTGCCAGGTGAGGACGGTTATTGTGGAGGTCATGGTGGAATTAATGGAGGCCAGTAAGTTTCCCTGATTAGTATCTGTGTGAAGGAAAGAATGGCCTGGTCCCGCACCATTAGTTAGTAACTCCATCTGGTTGAAATTCTGGGAAGGGAGAGACCAGTCATCATTCAATTTAGGGATTTGAGTGCATTTACCAGCATTTATTTTGGAGTAACTGTGCTTTGTTGAATGCTAGTCTCCCAATGGTTATCATTGTCAAGGGTGTTCAACCAATCCTGTGAGCTCCCTTCCAGAAGCACAGCGTTGTCAGCTGAATATGGTGCTAGTGCCTGCAAGCTGTTGGGTTCAGAGGGCCCTGGGATTTCTTGGGCTGGTTCATTTACTTGGGTCACCAAAAAAGCACTGGAGATACAAAGGCTCGGTTTGAGGGCTGGAGCAGAATGAAAGTCTCTGGGGTTATTTGTGTCATTGTGCGATATACATCTAGCTATTGCGTTTTGTGGGAAGCATGACCTCAGGGTTGAGCTTTTTATTAATCTTGGGTCACATTTCAGTGATGCACTTAGCATGCTATCAGATGATAGTTGGATAATGGAGATGTTCCAGAATGAGGCACGGCACGAAGAAATCTGACGTTGTCGCCCTACTTGGCCAAACGCTGTAGGTGGAACCAGGATTGAGTGCTCTAGATAGGCAGGGGGAGACTGGGCTGCTTGAGCTGCTCAAGCTGAAGATGCCGAAGTTTTGAGTTGGGTACTCCCCCTTAGATAAAAATATTAAATTATTTTGCCTTACAAGGTAGGTATTTGTTGCCAGTATTATTTAAAGTTGGTTGGGACTCAAAGTGGACTTAGTCTTCTTCAGGCGGGCCCTGTCCACTACCCTTTTATGCTAATCTGCTCCCTCGCATCTGTTGAAGTGCTTGGGGCAGTCTAGGTCAAATGAGCGGATGCTGTGGGTTAGGTGTGGACTACGACTGGGCCAGCTTGAGATTTTCTTGACGTTGAACCCTTCTTTTTTGTTATTGCACTTAAATGTCTGTTGAGGTAGAACTTATATGATAATTTCCAACCTGTTGAAAATGGATTGTAGGGTCTGGCTCATTTCCTTTGTGTGAGTCGGGCCCGTTGTCTGGTCTTAGGGATGCTGGCAACATCTGATTTGGCCCCAGGGGGGTTTCCTCACAGCTTCCTTGTACGTGGACCTCCTTTCTTAATCCTCCAATTGAATGAGGAGGAGCATCTTTAGGACAAATGTCTGGCATATATATTAACTGTCTTTTTTTTATAATTTTTTTTTTTATCCTCATTCGCCACCAACCTCACTTCAAATCACACCCAAAATATCTGTACCCGCACTCAGCAAACTGAGGAACGTAGGCCATTGGAAGTGGAGACCCGCCTACTGGTACCAGACCAACTTGGGGATCAATAAAGAAACCAAACTGAGATACCTCTTCTGCCAAGCTCCAAGAGCTAGATGACTCTCGTCGTAGAACTACCAGAGAGACTGGCAGTACCCAACTTAGCCCGAAGAGTATTAGCGGCATAATCATAGGACTCAGAGAAAAAAAGAAAAAAAAACTCAGCCCATCACCTCTGAGCCCCATCTGAGTTGCAAGAGGTTCCAAAATGCTCTCTTCTTTTTACTGCCTGATCTGGCAAGATCCAGCTTAGAAACCGCCAAGACTGAAATCTGCCAGTCTAAGAAAGAGGGGGGATTGATTCTGTCCATCTTATACAGATTTGCCTCCTAGCCAGGAGGATATCATAGAAAAGCAGAGCTCCAGCAGGACCAGTAACTTTATCTGCAGAGCCAAATATGATTAAGTGTAAATCGATGTTGATAGGACATCCCAGGGTGCTTGTCAAAAAGTTTCCAACACTATCCCAAAAGGAAGCAAGTGTTGGACATTCCTTGAACATGTGGATGTCAGAGGCAGAAACCTGCCCACATTTCCTGCAACTCACCGGTGGCCCTTTAGTAATTTTTGACAGTTTGTAAGGAGAAAATAAGCCCTATGGATAGTAAACAGGTGGTTCCTTTTTAACCAGGCTGGTTTCACTACTTCATTTAAGGTCTTACAAGAATTCTGCCACAATTGAACACAGTCCTGTGCAGGTAAGGAGCCACCCCACAATTCCTCAGACAGATTGAATTCGCCATCCACATTTTCAAGCATGGCCTGATACCAAAAAGAAACTTCCTTCTTCCCAGGGGGCTTGGTCACAAGCTGGCGTTCTAAGAAACTACCACAACCCATGGCGTTCTTACGATTTAGGTGTGGGTGGGATTGAGCCCAGCTTTCTAGTTGAAGATATTTAAATCTGGAAAGACCTACTCCAACCTTGTCCTCCAGTTGTTCCCATGAAACAAGGGTACCTCCAGGGAGCAGGTCCCCCCAAACCGCTAACCCAGCTTCTCTCAAACGTATTGCCAACCTGTCCTTTAAACACTCTGGAGCCCCCGGGGAATCCCAGAGGGGAGCTAAGCTGGAAAAATAACCAAGCGCCACTGAACCCCTCAATTTGGCCCAAGTTTTAGCCAGGCCCTTAAGAACCTTCAGCTTGACTTTTTTTTAAAACTTCGGGTCCCCGAATTTAAACAGGAAACCCTCCTCTGAAAATTTGGCACCTCTAAGCATAGCCAAAAACATCCCCCCCGCACCAGTATTCACAGGCATTCTCAACAGCATACGTGAATGTGAAAGTTGGAAAGCCCAGGCGTATAACTGGAGATCTGGTAAAGCTAGGCCTCCCTTTTCTCTCCTCCGCCTCAGCTTTTTCCAGGCAATCCTGGGTGATTTATACGCCCAGACAAATGAGTTGATTTCACTCTGTAACTTATCGATGGTAGATTTTTCAAAATGAAGGGAATACAGTTAAAAAGGAAAGTGATCTTAGGGAGTATCGACATCTTAATCAAATTGACCCTACCTATAATGGATAGGGGCAGTAGGGCCCAAGATTTCATTAGCCTCTGACAATCCCTTGCCACCATAGCCATGTTGGTCTCAGCGATCTTAGTGATGTCTTGAAGAACATTGACTCCCAAGTATCTCATTTTGGAACTGATCTGGTGCTGGTGCTGAGTCCCTTCAAGATTCCAAGTCATGATTTCCGTCTTCAAGGCATTGATTTCATAGCCTGAGACAGAACCGAACTCCTGGGCTAGACTAATGACAGCCGGAAAAGCTGACTGTAAATTAGCAGAAAAAACTAAAATATCGTCAGCATACAGGGCAACCTTCCTCTCCCACTGCCCATACTTAAAAGGCTGGATATTAGGATTATCCCTGAGCCGTTGAGCAAATGGCTCAATATATAGATCAAAAAGGAGAGGGGAGAGTGGGCAACCCTGTCTGGTACCTCTTGAGATCTTAAAAGAGTCAGTAATATTCCCATTAACAAGGAGACTGGCAGTTGGATTCTGATAAATCAACTGGACCATGCGACAGAAATTTTCCCCTAGGTTAAATTTCCTCAAGACCTCCGACAGGTAGATCCAATTCACTCTGTCGAAGGCCTTGGTAGCATCTAAAGTCATAGCTGCTAATGGAAGGGAATATGCAGAAGCCAGATCAATTGCGCCGATAAGGTCATAGGTGAGGTCCGAAAGCTGCCGGCCCCTGACGAAACCCTTCTGATCTGAGTGGAGAATATCTCCCACCACGAGACCCAATCTCGCTGCTAAAATTGAAGTAAACATTTTGTAATCAGCGTTCAAGAGTGATATGGGCCTGTATGACCCACAGCTTGATGGAACTTTCCCAGGTTTCAAAATCAAAATTATTGTGGCGTCGTTCCACGAAGCTGGGAGCCCTAGGCCGCCCTCTAACACCCGATTGAAAAGCAACGTCAGAGTGGGGATGATCTTATCCCCCAGTATCCTGTAGATCTTGGCTGGAAGGCCGTCAGGGCCTGCTGCTTTCCCGTTCTTACAGCGTTGGATAGCTTCTCTGACCTCGGTCTGAGTAAACACCTGATCTAAATGCAGTTGTTGATCGGACTTCAGGGAGGGAAGAGGAATATCTCCCAGCCAACTCTGAACACTAAGAATATCCAGGCTTTTATCTTCGCAATAGATGTCCTGAAAATAGGTCTGAAAGGCCTGACTAATTTCCCCATCTGAAGAAAAGGTATCGTTACCACTAATGATTTCTTTAATATAGTTCCTCGCCTGGTCTGTTTTAGACTTCCACGCGAGGAGCTTGCCTGCCCCTTCCCCATACTCGAAGTGGGCCATCTTACTTGCCTCCCATCTTCGAGTAAGCCTAGAGTGCAAGATGTTCCCTAACTGGCCCTTTAGACTATCCAACGTAGCCTTTTGTTCTTGCTGGATTTCAGGGGAGGCTTGGCTAATTAAGTCGGCCTCGGCAACCTTCAGCTTTCCTTCAATAGATAAGATCTCTTCTTTGTATCTTTTGTTTCTGAAGCATGACCTGCTGGTAATTTGGCCTCGCAAAAAAGCTTTTAGAGAGTCCCATACATAAGTGATGGAAGTCGACCCTAAGTTCGTTTTCAGAAACCATTCGGTTTCTTGTTGTAAAAAATCAATCTCCACTTCCTCCAAGAGTAAGGAACGGTCGAACGACCATGTCCTGATAGGACAAGATAATGGACATTCTAGACCCAAAAGGATACCTGAGTGATCTGAGAGATGGTTAGCCAGGTATAAGATTTTATTGACTCTGCCTCTTGGCGAATTACTTATCAGCACATAATCTATTCTAGATTGGTGCCGATATTTGTAATTTCGAAACGATACGCCTGGCAACTGACCTGATCTTTCCCTCCAAATATCTGAGAAAGCAAATTGCTTTATTGCCTCTAATAAGATGTCCCGAGATTTTGAGGGGACCATGGCTCTATTGTTTGGAGTCTTATCCAATGCAGGGTTCAAGACGATATTAAAGTCCCCAGCTAGAATTATCGGTTCAGGAAAGTCTAATAAATGAGAGAAAATAGTCTTAAGACAGGAGGGGTCATCTTGATTGGGTCCATAATATCCAACCAGGGTAAACAATGTCCCCATTATCATAACTTTAATGATAACCCACCTGCCACCTGGGTCAACTAGCTGCTGTAAAATATACGCCTTAGCTGATTTCTTAAATATAATTAGGACCCCTCTGATATTTGCTGTCTGACTAGTGCAGACGTACGAGCCCACCCATCTTTTATTTTTAAAGAGAGAGACTGTCTCTTCTTTGAGAAGATGTGTTTCCTGAAGAATAATGACCTGAGCTGGTGAATCTTGAAGATACTGTATGATCTTATCTCTTCTCGGTCTAGTATGCAAACCATTGACGTTCCAGGACAAAATCTGTATAAGACTCATGATAGATCAAACGGAAAACCTAACATTAAAAGAGGAATTTGAATATGAAATGACCAACACCAGCACTTAAACCAACCCAGTTCCAAAGCCATCACTTTAGGAATGAGGTAAGTACAATCAAAATAAGGGAGAATGAGGATTTTTTTGTTTTTTTAGTCTGCTGCACCCACCCCCTAACCCTATCCCAGTGCTCCCCCCCAACCCTCCCCCACCCCTGGGAACCCTTACTCCCAATTATCTGGACAGATGGAGTCCAGGCAAATGCATCCCAGAGATGCCACCCCAACCAGTTACATTAGAGAAAGAAAAGAGATAAAAATGCAGAAGAGAAAAATGCTGAGGGACCCTATCTACCCTATGAGGCAGTCGGGACCGATTTAGAAGGGAAGAAAGATGAATAAGTATACTCTTTTACTCCCATTTCTTCTCCTCTCTTTAGTGTTATTATTTCCTTTTAATATGGGCCCCTCTCACCCATGATCCTCTATTATGCTGACTCTTCAGCACAAAAGGAGAAAGAGAAGGCTGAACCTTCACTTAATAGTACTACTACTACCCCAACCAAACGCTACCCCCAACTGAACCCCCCATCTGAACCTAACCATTATGATCCCCCTTGCTAATACTGTCAAGCAGCTCATCCGCTTCCTGCACCGTTCTTATATTGTGCATTTTATTATTGTACATCACTTTTAAAAAGGCCGGGAATTTTAGTTGGGCAACTGCGCCTATTTTTTTTAAATCCTCCAACCTCCTACCCAGCTCCCACTGCCTCTCCAAAGTGAACCTCGAGAGGTCGGACCGGATCTCAAATGAAAACTCTTTTGCCCGAACTGTTTTCAATTTCAATGCTGCGTTAAGGATTTTATCCTTTAGAGCAAAGGTGAGAAAATTAATAAGAATTTTCCTGGGTTTGGATCTATTGGGATTTCTTCGGAAAGGATCCCTATGCACCCTCTGTATATCCTGACTTAGTGCTTCTTCTGAGTCCTCGAGCTGTAGGGAGGTCTTGAGTAAAGAGACAATATAAGGTCGGATATCGGATCCTTCGCTGCCTTCCGGAACATTCAGTAAGCGTAGGTTATTCCTACGTGCATTATTCTCTAACTTTTCCATTCTGTCGCTGAGATCCATGCGTTCTATCTTTAGCGATTGAATGTCCGACTTCACTCGCCCAAGGTCCTCTTTTAATTCACCAACATTATTCTCGAGGGTTACAGTCCTGGAATTTAAGAGGTCCACTTTTTTTTCCAAGGATTCACAGAAGTTCCTGATTTCTCCTTGATTGACTGCAGATACTGCAAAACCCTTTTTTATATCTTCAGATAATGTGGTGAAAAGAGCTTCCAAGCCTGAGGGTGAAGATGATGGTAAAGATAAGGAGCCCTCCTCTTGTTCCCCCCTAGAGTTACCGTTAAAAACTGCTAGTGGCTGTGGTAGTTGCAGTGGCTGTTGCTGTGCCTGTGGCTGAATCTGATTCGGAGGGCAAGCCAAGGAGTTAGCGTTCGCACTGTTCTCGGGCCCCAAAGGCCCCACAGGCACCCCTAAGTTACCCTGATGGGAAACCTGGTCTAGTGCTAACTCCATACTGCTGTCAGATACCGTTATCAATGGTAATGTTGATACTACGGAGGTGTCCATGCTTGCCAAGCTCCGCTCAAGAGATCCGGCCTGCACAGTGATAACAAGAACCTCTGGTTGGACCCTGAAATAGGAACGCAGCGACGGGGTCACCCTAACTAAGGTATTTACGGAATTACTTTTTTGCCTCTTAGGTTTTATAGATCTTCCCTTGACCTGGTATATCTGAAAGGCAGAGTTGCTACTTAAAGCCGATATATCAACGGCGGAAGGGGACTCTGACCCCCGAGGACGACCTTACCAGTGCTCGGATCTTGAGACAGCTCTGAATCATTTCTAAGGCTATCTATACTGCCAGAGTTATTTTTTATATTTGCCTTAGCCCGTCCGCAGCTCCCCACAGCACCTTTCCTCTGCTTCTTATGGCCCCTTCTAGTAGTAGTGGCTAATTGCGGTGTAACTTTAATGGGAGAAAAAGCCTCCTGTGTGGATGTAAGGGTCTGGGGGTTTGACCCCCAGGGGCCAAAACCTCCTGCAATTGCTGCCGAAATTGAAGAGCTGAACCCCCAGTCCCTGTCTCTGCCCTTGCGCCTAGCTCCGGTATAATGGCAGAGACCTCCGCAGTCTTACCGCACCCTTCCCGCAGAGTCCTCTGATCAGCCGTTTGATCGAAAGAAGCCGCTGATGCTGACTCTGCCATCACTCCCCGGAGATGGCCTCGCGCGGCCGCCTTGCGTCCTCTGCGGAGCTCCAGGGCGGCTTCCAACCAGCGGGGCGGCGCAGGTATGCGTCTACCCGCCTCACCTCTACACATCCCAAGCCGCCCAAGCTTCACGCGACGGACAGCAACCACGCCGTGAAAAAAGATGGGAAGAAGACTAGGAAGGCAGGGAATCAGGAAAGCACACGCCGATGAGGTATTGCTGTTCTCCGATTAGATTATCTCATTGTCTCGATTCAGTACATTCGATGGCTGGAGCGGAAGCTCCGGGTGCTAGCGACTACCAACGTGCAGCCGCCATGTTCCCCCTATATTAACTGTCTTGTACATGTGCTGGAAATCTCAATAAAGAACTCAGTGATGCAGACGAATGCAGGGGGAGGGGATAGGAGTGATGGAGCGTGAAGCTCATGGAGTGATGCAAGCCAGCCACACCAGCATATCTATCCTGACCACTTCTGCCCCAATCCAGCTCAACCCTAGGGCTGCGGACTAACCCTGCTACCACACTCACTTACTCCTATTCCCACACCAACCCCCCAGAGGAGCTATACACCTTAATATATCCAACTTGTATCCTTCCAGCAGTTTGCCTACTGCCAGCTTTGCTGCAGCACCACTGCAGGGAGAAAGTGGGCTAGATTATGTCAGAAGAAACCCTGGTATGTCAGCCAGGGGGCATGAAGGGCCAGAAGAGGACTGTGGAGCTGCAAAGCTGTGAGCCAGGGTCCTTCATATCCCCTTCAGTGGCCCGGACTCTACAAAGTTGTTGTTCAGCACTGCAGCACTGCTGCTCAATTAAACACTGGGCAATGGTGTGAACTGATGGAAGCACCCACTCACCAGCCTACTTGCGCAGCACTGGCTGTACCACAACCATCTCTGTGGCATCTATGCGGCATCCACGTGGTCTCGGAGCTCCTCAACTCAGCGCTGCTTCTCAACTACTCCGCATCCCCATCGACCCTCTGTAGCACTCAGAGCTTGGGGTACAGAGGGTGTGGCAGTGGTTGTGGTGCTGCAGTATCATTGAGGGATTGGGCTTGGGCCTGAGCTTCCTGGGCCATGGTAGCCTGCGGCAACCTCAGCAGCTCCTCCTCACCATGGCTCCATTCTGCTTCGCTGTTTGCCGTCACTGTCTGTGCTTCGAAAGTGCATCAATCCTTGAGTCATCAAAAGGGGACTCAAAGTCGAGAGTGGACAAGGTTAAGCATTTGCACAACACAAGGCCTGAATGATGATGCTGACAACTGATGTTCTTTTATAGCAAAAATTGGGGTCATTTTTTTTATGGATGGGTAAATGGGGCCATTGTGGGCTATTGCTTATGTAATAGAAGATCCTGCAGTGAACTGGTGTCGCTTTCACCACATCCACCCCACCAAGTGTGTGAACCATTTATGTTGTAATTGAAGTCATGCCTCAATAAATGACACAGGGTTAGGGGTTTCATGAATGGATAGGAAAGGTTGTTTGGGAAAGGTGTGACAAAGACAAACCCTACACAAAGACAATAGTCATCTGGGCAGAAAGCAGCTCATCATCATCATCAATCTGTTGTGGAAGGAAGCGAAGGAATGAGTATGACACAGTACAGTTAAATGCATTGCAAACAGTCCTCCTGCACCAGAGACCCAAATTATCAGATATATAAATGTTCTGTCTCCTAGGTTGGAAAAAATCAACTTATGGTGGAATGAACCCACCAAGTTCTAAAAATATGATTGTTAAAAGAAAAATGATATAGTATTGCAAAATTGGCTGGTGCATCTGCATTCTCCTCAGGAATGTCCATCACTCCTGGGTACCTGTCTGGACCGGTCCGTCCTTTCGTTCATGCAGGAGACGAGAAGACCTGTGGTTTGTAAAACAGAAACTGTACTGTAGAGTCAAAGAGAAGGACAGAAGGCAGGTAAGCTTCATGAGGAGTGTACTAAGAGGAATCAGAGGCAGAGCAAAAACAGTGTTTCACTTTTGCCACAGGTGCAACACACACACTCAACAGCATTTTCTAAGTCAACGCACCTCTCTCCATTCCACATAGCTGAGTACTAGGCATTACAGTCATGTATCCCTTTGAAGTTGATAACGTCCTTCTTCTAGCTGTTAATAAGGTAGTCCCACCCGGAGTCCTTTCATTCTCCTACGAGTTACTTCGTCCCAGTCCCAACCCAAGCAAGATAGACGTGTAGTGCACTGTCGATGAAGAACAAGTAGGGAAGTGTGAAAGGGCCAATCAGCTTCAGGAAAAAATTATCTCTTATCAGGCCCGAAACATTGCAGATCATCAAAATCAAGATTATAAATTAGTTGAACACCCTCCCTCACTGTCTGCCATCACATGAATCATCAATCATCACTCACAATCACTCAATAATATATCACTCAGTGGTGCAATAGTTACCTGTTCCAATCCAAACATGGTGGTAGGTACACAATTGTATCTCTTCTCTGATGCAAGCAACAGATTGGAATTTGGCAGTCTCATAAATCAAATGATCTTCTGGAGCAGTCTTTCTAGGTGATAAAAAAAAGAAGGCTAGGAGTGGACCGTACAGGTTAATTTTCGCTAAGTAAGTTTGTAAAGGCTAATCACCTTCAGGATAAATGATCACCCATCAGGCCCCCAAACATTGCAAATCATCTAAATTAAGTTTACTCACAATCACTCACTCATTGTTGTGATAGTTGTAGATACCTCTTCCAATCCTAGCATGAGTAGGTTAGGTAGTAAGTACACAATTGTATTTTTGATGCAGCCAAAACATTGGAATTTGGTATTGGTTCTCTTGTAAATCAACGATCTTCTGGGGCAGCCCTGCTAAGTGATGTAAAAAAGGATAGACATGCGAGGGAGGCAGGCATTGTCTCCAATGTCATGAAGGAATTGTGAAGACTTCTTCACTGCACATCAGTCCAACTGCAATCCAGCCATATATGTGACTAAAAAACTGGTGAGGCAGCATAAATCTGACACAAACATAATATTGTACTTGCTACATTTTCTTTTGCCAACAAAGACGTTCAACGAGAAATAATTAAAAAGTTCTATGGTGGCACTGGCATACTCAGTCTGGGAAGTAAAGTGCATCCTCAAACTCAGGTGGTTCACCCAGAAGTTGGTGAGCTAACACATTTGATTCTGTGCTTCTTTCAGGAACGGTGTAATTGTGTGGTATGAAATTTTGGGTCATTTCGATCATGGTCAATCTCTCCGCATTTTGAGGCAAACGACTGGTCCTTCTCACTGTAACAAATGTGCCAGCTGCACTGAACATGAACTCTGCAGACACTCTGGGGACAGAACAAGCCAAATACTTTATTGCCAGTCTGCTGAGCTCTGCTGAGCTCTGGCCATTGGCGGATCTTCCCAGAATAACACATTAATAGGTTTTGATCCACATAGACCTATTTTGTATCATCCAGCTTCTCTGGAAAATCCTCTGTATAGTCAATGGTGCTGCCACTTGCTTGACCTCTTTTGCCATCATCTCTGTACTGGACTTAAGCCTTGCCATTTGATACAAATCCAGTGCAGAGGTTGGGTCTGATCCTTCTGTTGCTGTTGTTTGCGGTGTTCTGGTTGCTGGTGTTGGCTGCTATGAGACAAGACTGTCCTCTCTGGAAGTTGAAGACAGCACCCAGAACTGCGGAGTGGGAGTCTAATCCACCTCTTGTATCTTGAAACATCCCCTTCAGTAAAATTAATGAAAGAGGGCACAATGTTTTTGTATCATGAATCAAGTAATGTGGGACAGATGTATTGTTTGGATGCAATGATGTAATTTTGCAGCCTTGAATTACAAGAAAAGCAAGAGAGTAAGCTCTCAACCAAGGCATGAGATTCTGTGTTTTCTTTCACACCTGCAAGTGTGAACCTTTCAGACACCTTCATTAGTTGGCCCTGTAGCAGATGCAACAACGTATAGCTAGGCCCATCGTACTGTCCTCCTTGCTAACTTCCCTTGTAAAAACTCAAAAGGGAGTAGCATCTGACTAGGCCCCATTTCTCGGCATCCATGGTCATAGCTTTCCCAATTGCATCCCCTCCTCTTTGAATGACATAGTCATTGATTTGTTTGTACTGCTCAAACACAAGTTCCAACATGTAATAAGTCAAGTGTCAGTGTGTTGACACCTCCAGTATCAGGGTTTTAACTGGTAATCTATTAGTACGCTGAATACTCCGCAAGTGCTCTTGGGCTTTAAAAGAATGGCTGAAATCAGTGCAGATTCTTCTGCAGGTGGTCAGTGTGTTGCTGACTATGTCTTTTTACAAAAAAAAGTCTTGCACCACCAGGTTGATGCAATGGGCCAAACACAGGACCCTGAAATAAATGACTATGTTACTGCTATTGTCCATTCCAACAAATCCAATTCTGAGACCTCTGGGTCGCAGGCATTCACACACCTTGCTGTTAAATTCGTCCAAGATGTTTACAGCTGTATGTGATTTTTCCATGGTGAACATGGTCACTGTTGCATGCCACAGAATGCTCTTAAAACCTTCTTCAGGGCCAAGACTTGCAGATATCTTTTGCTTTATCCAGCAAAAGAGATCCAGTGTGCAGTGATAGTGTGAAGAACACTTTGCTACACAGCATGTCCAAACAATTGCGGCACATCGTGATGCAGCGATGGAATAGCAATTCTGGCTAAATAGATCCAACTTGGAACCTTCCAATTCAGGCAGATTGCTGCCACAAAAGAAAAAGGGAGGAGTTCCAGCCCTAACATTTTTACCAGCTTCCCACTGTACAAACGTGCCATTTTGTGGTTGCAGTCATAGGGCCCATCCTGCCTAAACATGCCTGTAATAGTAGCCTGTCGTTTTTTCTTCTTTTATGGGGCCACAGACGAAGGTGACTTTTGAGAAGTAGTTGGTGGAAGACTCAGTGCGCATCATGGTGGGGCAGTCACTGTATGCCATGGTGTCCCCATCTGACTCTGAGTCTTCTTGTGTCATTGTGAAATTGCTGAGGTTGGTGATTCTGCTGGCACACTGCTGAAGACAGGACTGATTTGCATAAGGATGTCACCCTCTTCTTCATCATCACCTCCCACCTGATGCTCCCCAGCTTTCCTCACCTTTACCACTATGACCACGCGCAGGAATCCCCCCATCGGATTGCGTGATAGTTTTTCATCTGGGTCGTTTGGCCTTCATTACCATAATATGAACCACGCTTACCTCGATGAACATTCATGTGGCAAATAGTGCCTATTGCAATGTGCTCCCCCTGTGTGTCAACCGTAAAAGAGTCCCAAACTGGGAAATGTACTTTTTTACTGGGTCAATGCCTGAAAAAGAACTGGAGGTAGGTGGATGTGTTGTCAATTGCCTCTCTGCAGTGCATAGTTCAACTGAGGTAGGGGTTAGTGAAGGTCTCAGCTGGGGCTTAGCAAATATGGGTACTGGTGGTGCTACCTGTGCCACATCCAGTGGCGCAAGTTGAATAGAGGTGTCAGACTCCTCTGTGTCACTTTCTAAATGACTAGTTTGTCATTGCCATCCTCCTCATCATCCCCTTCCATTATTCTAAGGCTTTCAGGAACTTTTCTTTTCCCTTGCCTCTCCTGGCATCTCCCGGACTCTGGCGGGGTCCATGCCATGTCCCCATCATCACCATCAGAAGTGGTGCTTAGAGAAGATGGTGGAGTAGTTCCCTTCCTTTTCCTTGCTGAACGTCTAGGAGCCAATGATTCAAAAAGAGGAGGTTCTTGCTCGGCAGGAAGCGCAACCTCCTGTTCTGCTCCAACATAAGGAAGATGTACTATTGCTGGCTGTGGCTGCTGTCCACTTTGCTCTGTTTCCTGAAAAGATTGGGTACTACTTTGCCAAAGGGACAAATCCAATTCAACGTCACTTCTAATCAGCATCGCATGATTGCAATGGCTGCCTCACTGACAGACATGGTCTTGGGCTTAGGTTGGGGTGGTGCTGTTGATGGGGAAGAGCTGCTCCCAGCTTGCTCCCTGAAGGCCGGTGCGGCAGGCACACGGCATTGTCGAAAAAGGTTTGAGCTGACACACCACTTAGGTAAAGCTGCTTATTCTTACTGGCCACTTTCTTGGGAACAACTTTCCTTGGGGCCAACTTACAGCTCTCAGTTGGCAGAGGCACTAAGCTGCACAAGCGAGAGAGATTGGACAACTGACATCATTGTTCAGGCCTTCTGTTTGGCAGTACTGCAGGTGATGTCTCTTCTCTTTGGCACCAAAAAGTAAACAAGCAAGGAAAACATTTAGTGAAACGTGACATTGTTGCAGTTTGAATTAGTACATACAAAGGCAATATTATTGTGGTTGGTTACTTAGGTAATAATAAATCAGTCACTTTACACTCAAACCCCACCACCATACCATAAAATGTAATTTCCTATCAGGATAACACAACATACAATTATAGCTCTTTGCTTTATGACCATATATTCTAAAGGAGACACCTGTGGCAGTCAGGGTACTGCATGGGTAAAATGGAATAATATAATCTTTAAAAAAATGGTTAGTGTGCACCAATGACAGGCAATGTGGTCCGACAGAAAATGGAATTATCAATAAAAAAATGAATTATACTGATGTGTCTGCAGTGCACCGCAGCCAGGGTGCCAAAGAGGAAGTGGAATTATACCTAAAAAAACTGAATACTATTGCATGGCTGTGTGCCTATGGTGGATGGATGGATGGATGGATGGATGGATGGACCAAAGCAAAATGCAAAACAATTAAATAAAGAAATAAATAAAAGAACATAAAATAATACAAAAAATATATAAAATTTACAATTAAAAATCAAAATACAAAATTAACGTAAATAATTAAAATAAAAAAAAGATCAATAATTTCCAATGTTTATATGGGAGGATGGGAAGAAACCTCTTGTGAGGCAAGTAGGTGCAAAATAAAAAAATATTAAAAAATACATGTAATATATAATAAGTGCTGTTCATCAAAATTACATTCTTAATATACATATACTACAATGATCCTCAAGCATATTATTAAATAGATATCATATCCATCCATGCAAGCCTATGGGAAAGGCACACTGGGTGGATGCACAAAATGGCTGCCAGCCACACGGTCAAACAACAACAGCAAGCAAAGAGGCTTGGGGAACAAAGAACAAATGCAGGTCTATGGCAAAGGCACACTGGGTGGATGCACAAAATGGCTGTCAGTCACATTGTCAAACAACAGCAGCAAGCAAGGAGGCATGGGGAACAAAGAACACACATACGCCTATGGCAAAGGCACACTGGGTGGAAGCTCAGAATTACTGTTAGCCACATGGCCAAACAACAGCAGCAAGCAAGGAGGCATGGAGAGCAAAGAACGCATCCAAGCCTATGGCAAAGGCACACTGGGTGGATGCACGAAATGGCTGCTAGCCACATGGTCAAACAACAACATCAAGCAAGGAGGCATGGGAACAGAGAACACATGAAAGCCTATGGCAAAGATACACTGGGTGAAAGCACAAAATGGCTGTCAGCCACATTGTCAAACAACAACAGCAAGTAAGGAGGCATGGGGAACAAACAACACATGCAAGCCTATGGCAAAGATACACTGGGTGGATGCACAAAATGGCTGTCAGCCCCATGGGAAAACAATAACAATGAGCAAGGAAGCATGGGGAACAAAGAGAACACATTCAGGCCTATGGACACAGACTCTTCAAAATGGCCCATGTCCACATGGCATGTAGAACAAAGACAAATAGTGGCCTACAGCAAGCACACTCACTGGCCAGACAAAGGAGGAATGGTAATACTGAAGAAAACACTACCATTAATTCAGGAATGCCAAAAATGAAAATGACCTGAGCCATAAACACACATCCTCCCATTGCATCAAATATATTTCTCCACCTATACACTTTTTGTACACAAAAAGTGAAATACAAAACAAAACACATTTTTAATTTAATGCAATGCCATTCCAGCCCTAAATGATGGTTTAAAACAAGATACACAACAGAAACAGTTGCTTCATTCACCCATGACTAGCATTGGCCTGGGATTGCTGACTGGGTGGCCCTTTGGAAGACTAGGCCACAGAGTAAAATAAATAACTATAGCAAATTTAACAAACATGGAGAACATGTACTGAACTGTACAGCATTGTTCCTTTACAAAAAGAAGAAAAATTAAATGCCTCTACTGAAACTGCAGGACATCAACCACAATAAATTTGAAAATTCAAATAAATGTTGAAATAAATACTAGTTCATTCGCTCTATCAAACAAACAGCACCCTTATACAATAGTTTTTTTAACTTATTTGTGAAATCTCACATACAGAGTCCTTAAATCCAATGGTATATATGCAGTGGACAAAAGAGTGATCCTTTCAGCTCTGAATCCAAATGAAAGTGACCAGGAGATGGACAAAACACTTAGAGGAGCCTGCTGTACAAGAACAGGAACAGGAAGTTGGAATCTCTAGGACACTTCCTTCCTGTTGGAAAAAAAAGTTTAAAAAAAGTCTTCTCACACTAAAAGACAACTCGAACATAGGCCTGGGCACAAAAACTCCGCTCTGCTCATGCAGTTTGCCGAATTCTGCAACTCCACATTCCATGGAGAACACAGAGTTACTGATAAATGCCGTACTCTGTAACGGAGAGGAGTTCTTTTTCCGTTGGTGCACTGGTAATTTCACTTCACGCATGGGAGAAGTGTGATGATACTTGCCAGGTGGTCGTGAGCACCCACGAGATTTTCTAGTCACCCGTGAGCTCCAGCAAGATTTTGCAGCTGTTAGTGCAGTTTTAGGCCACGCCAGTGACTTCCGTCGCTTGTTTTGTGTCATAGGCAAGCACGATCGACCATGGCTGCAACCTGGGGAAGATTCTCTCCTTGAGAAGCAGCTAAATCTCCTCAAAATGACAATTTGGAGTTAAGAAATATCTCAAATGGACTGTTTGTGTTTGTCTTTTGTTTTCTGTGCAAGGACCTTATTTTTCTTTTTCTTTTTTCCAACAGGAAGGAAGTGCCCCAGAGACTCCAACATCAAGTCCCTGTTCCACAGGCTACTCCCAGTGCTTTGTTCACCTCCTGGTCACTTCTCATTTGGATTTGGAGCTGGAAAGATCACTTGGTTTGACTGCTGCTTATATACCATTGAATTTGAGGACTTTGTTTTTGTGATATCACAAGTTTATTCAAAAGCTGTTATATAAGGGTGTTGTTTCTTTGATAAAGGGCATGCAGCAGGATTTATTTGCACTTTTATTCAATTTTTAAAATTTATTGTGGTGGGTGGCCTGCAGTTTCAGTAGGGGCCGAGTTATTTTTTTTTACATGTAATTTTTCTTCTTTTATAAAGGAAAAATATTTCACAATTCAGTACATTTTCTCCATGTTTTTAATAAATTTGCAATATTGATTTAATTCTCTATGAGACCAAGTTTGTCAATGGGGCTTCCACCAGTAGGCCCAGCACTAGTCATGGGTGCATGAAACAACTGTTTCTGTGGTGTATGTTGAATTGAAACATCATTTAGGTCATGAATAGCATCAGACTAAATTACAAAATGTTTTTTTTGGGGGTATTTCATGTTTTTGTTCTGCTAACAGTGTATAGGTGGGGTAAAATATTTGATGGCTTTGGAGGATGTGTGTTGCTGTGAACTCTTTTAGCATAGTTAATTTTAGTTTTTGATATTGCTGAATTAATGCTGTTTTCTCCTGTGCCACATTTGTCTGGACAGTGTGTGTGTGTGTCTGCCAATGGCCGTTTTGTGTAGTCAGTGTCCATAGACCTGCATGTGTTCTTTGTTTTCCATGCCTCCTGCTTGTTGTTTGACCATATGGCTGGTGGTCATTTTGTGTAGGCAGCCAGTGTGCTTTTCTTGCCATAGGCTTCCATGTGTTCTTTGTTGTGGCCATGCCTCCTTTGGTTGTTGTTGTTTGAACATGTGGCTAGTAGCCTTTTTGTGTATCGAGCCAGTGTGCTTTTGCCATAGGCCTGCATGTGTTCTTTGTTTTGGCCATGCCTCCTGCTTGTTGTTGGACCATATGTGTAGTGGCCATTTTGTGCATCCAGCCCATGTGCTTTTGTCGTAGGCCCGCATGTGTTCTTTGTTGTGTCCATTCCTTCTTCCTGGCTGTTGTTGTTTGACCATGTGTCTGGTTGCCATTTTGTGTAGCCACACAGTGTGCTTTTGCCAAAGGCCTGCATTTGTTCTATGTTGAGGCCATGCCTCCTGCTTGTTGTTTGACTGTGGCTGGTGGCCATTTTGTGTAGCCGGCCATTGTGCTTTTGCCATAGGCCTGCACATGTTCTTTGTTGTAGTCATCTCTTCTTGCTAGCAGTTGTTGTTTGACCATGTGGCTGGTGGCCATTTTGTGTAGCTAGCCAGTGTGCTTTTGCCATCGGCCTGTATGTGTTTTTTGTTGTAGCCATGATTCCTGCTTGTTCTTTGACCATGTGGCTGGTGTTGGAATTACAAGATTCTAAGAAGTGATCCCAACCTTAAAACTCCAGAGAATGATAAGAGGAGTGATAGAAGAAGGCTTAACTAACGATTAGATAGGAGAAAAAGAGGTAGCATTTCTGTGTAAAGCAAAACCAGTAACTCCCTATTTTTATACATTAACAAAGGTCCATAAAGAAACAACTAGAAAGACCCATAGTTTCGGGAATCTATTCAGTATTGGAACCCCTCTCGCAATTTTGCGATTTTTTTCCTCAGGTCATTAGTAGTGAAAAAGCCATCCTACCTTAAAGATACAAGGGATTTTCTGAATCTAATTAAAGATATTGCCTTCAATCCAAATAGTGAACTTCTGGTTGGGTTGGATATTGAATCACTGTATACCAATACCCCCCAAGAAGAAACATTAAGAGTAATAGAGAAAATCATATACTCAGAAGAATGGCAGTTCCAAACTCCAAGAACCTTTGTTTTGAATTTGGCAGAGATTGCCCTTCCAAAAAACTCCTGTCAGTTCAAAGATACATTGTATCTACAGCCACATGGAACTTCCATGGCCAGTTCATTCGCCCCCAGTTTGGCATGTCAGAATTTCAGGATGAATACATCTATGCTTCTACCCCTTACTCTGAATCGATAAAAATCTGGCCCCGTTCTATTGACAACATCTTTTTAATCTGGAAAAGAAATAAAGACTCATTGGCTTTGCCCAGGCATGCCTGCGCGCGTCCCGCGCTGCAGGGGTGTGGCGCTGTTTTTATGCGCCTCCAGGTGCGATGGCGGTGTGTTGGCAGCCCTTCCTGCTGCTGGGGCTCCTGGAAGATGGAGGCCTCTGCCCCCGGTCTGCTGCACAAAGCGTCCTGCGCTGCAGGAGTGTGGCGCTGTTTTTATGCGCCTCCAGGCGCAATGGCGCTGTGTTGGCGGCCCTTCCTGCTGCTGGGGCTCCTGGAAGATGGAGTCCTCTGCCCCCAGTCTGCTGCACAAAGCGTCCCGCGCTGCGGGAGTGCAGCGCTGTTTTTATGCGCCTCCAGGTGCGATGGCGGTGTGTTGGCGGCCCTTCCTGCCGCTGGGGCTCCTGGAAGATGGAGTCCTATGCCCCCGGTCTGCTGCACAAAACGTCCCACGCTGCGGGAGTGCGGCGCTGTTTTTATGCACCTCCAGGCGCGACGGCGGTGTGTTGGCGGCCCTTCCTGCCACTGGGGCTCCTGGACGATGGAGTCCTCTGCCCCCGGTCTGCTGCACAAAGCGTCCCCATAAATCAAATATATGGAAGCATCCTCTTTTTTGTGTGAATAGACCATTGTATATAATTTCTTTTTAAATTTGCAGGTTGCACTGTCGTGTGTAGAATGTCATGAGATACTTGCCATAATTCTTCGAGATTGCAGCCAGGCAAGTTCTCTCCCCACAGCTCCGTTGGTAACTTAAATTCGCCCTCTTCCAGGTCAAGAAGTAACCAATATAGAGTTGCCACCTCTTTTTTCTTTGCAACTTTTTTTGATAGTGTCGTTTCCAATTCATTGGGCATGCCCACATCCATCCCAACAGTCTGATACCAACTTCTTATTTGCCAGTATTTAAATTTAGATAATCCTTTATCCACCAATGAGTTTATCTCCTCCCAAGATAACAAAGTTCCATCCCGGGCTAACTGACCGCATCGCTGAATTCCTGCTTTGACTAAAGGAGTTGATAGAACATCTCTAGTCCATTCTGGTGATCCTGGTGCATTCCATATGGGGGCGAGGGCGCTAAAATAGCTAATTTTTAAAATGTTCTTGATCTTAGCCCAAGTATGTACTAAATTATATAGTATTTTTAGACTCACTTTTTAAAAAAAACCTTGGATCTCCGTATTTGTATAAGAAGCCTTGACTTCCGCTCTCCACATCCAGGAGCATCTCCTTGAACATTACCCCAATGTCAGAGCCATCTGGTATATCCATAAGCATTTTTCCTGCCCTCAAAGAGAATACCCTTGCATATAAAACTAGACCTGGGAGACATAGCCCTCCTTTATTCTTTTTCCTTCGTAGCTTCTTCCACGAAATTCGGGTTCCTTTTGAGGCCCAAATAAAGGTATTTAATTTTGCCTGTATAGTTTTCAAGATTTTTTCATTAAATGCTAGCGGAATATTTTGTAGTAGAAAAATTATCTTTGGCAGCAACATCATTTTTATTAAATGTATTCTGCTAATCAGGGTCAAAGGAAGATAGGCCCATCCTATTATGGAATTTTGTATTTCTTTTCCAACTTTGTGAAGATTTGTTTCTGTGATCAGGGTCAAAGGAAGATAGGCCCATCCTATTATGGAATTTTGTATTTCTTTTCCAACTTTGTGAAGATTTGTTTCTGTGATTTTGTCAATGTCTTGAGTAATCAATATTCCTAAATATCTTATTATTTTTTTGTTGAATAAATACAGTCTCTCAAGTTCCAGACCATGCATTCAGTTTTAGCCTCGTTTATTTCATATCCAGAAACCTGTCCAAATTTCTGTGCTTCTTGATATATTAACGGGAGTGTAGTATTCAAATTCGTCGTGTATATCATGAGATCATCGGCATATAATGCCACCTTTTTCTCCCATTCTCTAAACTTAAAAGCTGGTATTTTATAGTGTGTTCTAAGCTTTTCAGCCAGCGGATCTATATACAGATTGAAAAGCATTGGAGAAAGCGGGCAGCCCTGACGGGTACCTCTCTGGATTTTATCTGGGTCAGAGAGATTACCATTTACTAAAATTCTGGCTGAGGGCGATTTATAGATCAACGAAATTGACCTGCAAATTTTTTTTCCCAGGTTGCTTTCTTTTAATATATATTCTAAATAGGTCCAATTCACTCTATCAAACGCCTTTGTAGCATCTATTGTTATTACTGCCAAAGGACTTTTGTGTAGAGTCGCCACATCTATTGCTCCAACCAAGTTGTAGGTAAGGTCTCTTATCCCCTGCCCCTAACAAATCCCTTCTGATCTCGATGTAATAAATTCTCTGCCACCCCATTCAATCTCTCTGCCAATATTTTTGAAAAGATCTTATAATCTATATTGAGCAGAGAGATGGGCCAATATGAATCACATGAACGAGGTGGTTTAGACGGTTTGAGAATTAGTGCTACCGTTGCTTCATTCCATGAAGGTGGTATGTCTCCCCCTTCCTCAAAAATGTATGAAAATAATAACGTCATGACCGGAATGAGGGCTTCTTTTAAAACCTTATATAGTTCCGCAGGTAACCCATCTGGACCTGCGGCTTTCCCAGATTTACCCGATGTTATAGCCTTTCTGATCTTAACCCTAGAAATCGGCATATCCATATTCTTAGATTTATCGTCAGTAATTCAGTTTAGAGGTGTCTGGCCCATCCAATTCCTTATATCTAGTTCTTGAAGAGCTAGATCTTCATGATATACCTTCTCAAAATGCGACTGGAAGGCTTTTTCAATATCATTTGGGGAATTAAGTATTACACCCTGGGTATCTGCATTGATCTCATTAATGTTGCTTCTAGCTAGGTCTTGTTTTGTCTTCCATGCCAGAAGCTTCCCGCAGTTCTCCCCATACTCAAAATGAGCTAGTTTGCTGGCTTGCCATTTCTTTTTTTAGCCTTAACTCTAAGACTGCCGCCAAGTCTGATTTAAGAGATTCTAGCTTTCGAGAAATATTAGCATTCAGTGCATTACCTTGCTGCATATTGAGGTCATACTCTATTTTCTGTATTTCTCTTTCTATATCCTCTATTTCCGTTTTATATTTTTTATGTCTAGCGAATTGTATAGAGGTTATTTGACCCCTTATGAAAGCTTTGTAAGCATCCCAGACCACTTGTATCGGAGCAGTATCTAAGTTCGTCTGGAAAAAACTCTCTGTTTCCAAAATTAGCTTCTCAATTATGCTTTCCTCCTGAAGAATGGTCCGCTCTAACGTCCATCTCCTGGAGGTCGGTCCAATTGGAATATTAAGTATTAAAGATACTGCTGAATGATCAGACAAGTGCTTCTCCACATGTTTGACATCCTGGACCCATTGTTTTAAAGCTGTATTTAGAAGAAAATAGTCTAATCTAGACTTATGTCCATATTTTTTGTTATGAAAGGTATAACCTCTCTTATTGCCCATTTTTGACCTCCAAACATCATACCACGCTAGTTGTTTCATCTCATTCTTAATTAATGCTCTTACTTTAAAGTTTTGGATGGATCTACTTGTTCTTGATTTGTCCAATACCTGATCTAAAACTACATTAAAATCTCCTGCTAATATTAGCGAGTCTGTATAGTTTAACAATTCCGATAATAAGTTCTTAAGAGGAGTTGTGTCATCCGTATTTGGACCATAATAACCCACAACTGTAAATTTATAAGCGTGGATTTTAATTTTGGCTATAGCCCATCTCCCCATTTTATCCACCATGCTGGTCTCCAGGGAGATATCCGAATTTTTCTTTATGATAATTGCTACACCTTTAGATGGAAATGCTTGTACAAACTACGTCTTGGATCCACTTCCTAGGTTTACATAGTGATCTTAACTCGTTTTCTAACAGATGAGTTACTTGTAATATGAGAATCTGCTCCGGAGTATCTCTTAAATATTGGAAAACTTTTTCCATTCTATATTTCGTTCTTAACCCATTTAAATTCCAGGTAAGCAATTTTAACTTGAAATCTTGATTCCTTATTGGACAAATCATCTCTTAGATATCTTCGCTATATTATTGATTCTATTATGGCGATTTGGTGAATAGACCATTGTGTGTAGCCAGCCAGTGTGCTCTTGCCATAGGCCTGCATGTGTTCTTTGTTGTGGCCATGCCTCCTTGCTAGTTGTTGTTTTTGTTTTACCATGTGGCTAGAGGCCATTTTGTGTAGCCATGCCTCCTTGCTTTTTGTGTGACCATGTGGCCGTTTTGTGCAACCATCAGTTTTCAAACCCATCTGTATGTAAAGGCTTAAGCCTTTTTGTTTGTGCTAATTTTTTTACTTTTCCCTGATATCAGTTTAATTAATTAATATGCTTGAGGCCCTGTAGCTCAATGTTCATACTAATTTGTACTGTATGAACAGTGTTTGATATTTTTATGTAATTTGTTTGCTTTTTTGCCTGCACCACTCCTTGCCTTTCAAATCCCAATGGGTTTCTCATGGTAGTCCCCTAGTACATCCACAATAATATTGTTTTATTAATTTTTCTATTAAATATAAAAAAATAATGTAAAAATGTGTTTTTATTTTTTTAAATGTGTTTTCTTTTTCACAATTTCCTTAACATCCATCAACCCCATGTCTTCCATTGGCGCAGTCGCACAACAGCATTCATTTTCTAAAATTGCATCTTTACTGGGTTACAAATTACACACTTTTAGAGACTTTCTTTTTCTTATAAAGGATTTTTTAATTGTATGTAATTTTTTATAAACCAGCATCTCAATGCCTTCATCAGCAAATAAAGCCCTTTGACCCTTGGAGAGTCTCCCCGCAGCGATGGAAGCAGGTGTGGCTCTGTTCATCCTTGCCTCGCTCCCTTTAGGTTCCTGTGCTTCTTGTGTGATATCATGAGGGAGTTCCCTCACAATAGCCCAACATTCCATTGCACAGCAATGTGTTTCTTGAGCAGATAGATAGATAGCTACATTTTATTGTTTCTAGTTATTAAAAACCGTCCAATATAACAAACAAGGTAGAATAGTGAGACATTGTAAAAACCACAAGTAAAAAGTATGACTTCAATACAGTGCCATAAAACTGAGTGGAATAATGGAGCGTTATAAAAACGACAAGTAAAAACTCTAAGCAGTGACTCGAAAAGAGACCGATTTCTGTAAATTGGCCATGCTTCGATTAGAGATGAATGAAAACCAATTCTAAAAGACAAAAGAAGATTCTGAAGCTCTCCCACAATTAAAAAATTTGGATGGAGCGAGGGCCAAATGTTTTTGAGTTTCTTTAACAAATTTCATGCCCCTGGCTGTTAATTGTGGGTTCAGATCGCTCAGGAAAGCAAGAACAGGAGTGTTGCAATCCCTTATGCCGAGATTGCGAAACAGCGATTTTAGCCAGAAGTCTCACATATTTTTTAAAATTGGACAGACACATATTATGTGTGCTAGAGTTTCCTTCGGAAAGTTACATAGCCAACATTGTTGATCAAAGGACCCAGATAGTCTTTCAAATGTATAGGCCTTTAAAGGGATGAGCCCACATCTCAATCTCATTAACTCTCTCGTGATCACTATTTTCATGTGGGAGTCCAGATACGCGGCTCTCTCTGGTTTTTGATATAGGGGCTCACATAAATTAAAGTGGGCCTTCAGGGACAATTCATGGATATCTGTAACCCTTGATTGGATCCATGCCGATTTTAACAGTAATTTTGTTGAAAGCTTTGCAGACAAGTTAGGAAGTGGAATAATCAGCATCTCAAAGGCTCTCATTGCATCGCTGAGGTAACGTACCCATGGTAGAGATTTATGAAGGATACCTCGAAGGATCATTTCCTTTAGTGACCCTGGCTCTGCCGTGCTCAATTTTCCGTAGTATTTCAGGAATCCTGCTTTTGATGGTAATACTTGTTTGCAAAGCCCAAATTCCAGGCGAACCTGTGAGGACGGATCCACGTTAGGAAGGTTAAAAAGTCATCTGTAACACCTCAATTGGACTTTGTCCAGCCAGGCAGAAATATTAAAAATAAAGGTTCCATACGCAAGAGTAGGCATAAATTTGGCGTTAATTACATTACATAAGCCCGTGAGATCTGGCCCATTTAATGACAAAACTAACCTCTTGAAATTCATTATCATTGACAAGGTGGACACTTTAAGTTGCTCTAAGTGTATAACATGTGAGCCATAGGAATTAAAGTAGATGCCCAAATATTTTAAGCTGGTTACTTGCTCGAGCACTACGTTGTTTATACTGAAATTGAATTTAGCTGGTCGTTTATTTCTCAGTCCACAGGCCATTATTTTCGTTTTGTAATAGTTGATTTCAAGCTTATTTTCAACAAAGTAGCCTACAAGGGCCATTAAAGAACTCTGCAGTCCTACCGCTGTATGGTTGAAAAGTATAGTTTCATCTGCATACTGAAGACAATGTAAGTGATAGCCAGCAAACTTTGGAGGAACTGCATTTACGGCCTCTAATACTTTGTTAATATCAGCAAGACAGAGATTAAACAGCAATAGCGCCAGAATACAGCCTTGTTTTACTCCAGTGGAGGTCTTGCTTTTAGAGGTAGTGACTCTATCGGGTGCTATTTTTACTTATACCCATGTGTCAGTGTATATGCTTATGATAGCACCCGAGAGGCCTTCAGGTATGCCCCACATCAACAACTTTTTCCATAGTCTTCCTTTGTCCACTCTATCGAAGGCAGTTTTAAAATCAATAGAGGCCACATACAAAAGTGTAGAGTTAGTGGAGTTTGCATTTTTAATGAGCACAGAGAGAATCATCAAATTATCTTCCGTCCCATGTCCACTCCTGAAACCAATTTGGGTGATTGGAATAAGGGCCTTGTAGCGGGACCATTCTTTCAGTTCATTATTTAAAATGTTTGCAAAACATTTGCCGTCCACATCCAGTAGGACAATAAGTCAGAAGTTGGCCGGGTTATCACATGGCCCTTTTTGTGGATTGGGGACAGTATGGTGCCTCTTCAACTGTCCGGGACTGTGTTTTCCATTAGGCAATTTTTTAAGAGTGGCACGAGAAGGTCAGCCCAAGCTGCTGCTGCATTTTGAAGATCCTTGTAGAGATGCCATTCGGTCCAGGGGTTCCTGCAGCTCTAAAAGAGGCTAAAGTGCACTTAATCAAATCCGTAGTAAATGTGCCACCTGACCACAGTGATGTATTTAGAGTTGGAATGGTGTCCTCCAAAAACTCTTCAAAAGAAGTCTCAAGCCTGCCTACTAATTTATTGTAGTTATATAGATTATAGATGTAATGATTCCACTGCTTGGCTGATACAGCTGGAAACTTCTTCACATTGTTTTGGCTGGATTTTCTCTTAACCAGTGACCAATTTTATTGTTTTTTTGTTTTTGTGGCCTTGTACATTTTTACCCACGCTTGGTCTTCTTTGGTCATGGCAAATTCCCTGGCTTTTTGTTTGTACATCTTCCGGGCCTTCCTGACCTTCATTAGCACACTCTCTGTGGCAAAACCTCTATGGACCAACCTCCGGAGTTTGTTTAGATCACATATCAAATGCCTCAGATCAGGACTGTTGGTTTCATTTGCGTAGCAAGCTCTACCTATTGTCTGGTGATTGTGTAGCAATTTAGCTAATAATCTAGTCATTAAAGTTTGCCACCTCGAGGAAGAAATTAATTTTGTTGATGTTTTACTTTGCAGTGTGTTTCTCAATTCTGCCAAGTCTTCCGGGGTTGGATTCACATACCATTATATTCTTTGCATCCTGCCAGTACCAGCTTCTGTACCAAGTTCTTGTAATTGAGGTAATTTCAAAGTCTCTCTATGGATGGAGCAAAGGAGAAAGGCATGGTTGCTAATTGGGAAGTGGCAGACTTGAAAGTTGCTTATCCAGGTGAAATACTGAGCAGAGACCCAGATATAGTCAATTAGCGACATGGAAGAACCAGTTGTATCAGTATGATTGGCTGGTTGATCCTTAGTTCCCCTTCCATTTAAGGTTCGTAGGTCCAAGGAATTTAAAGCAGAGGCAAAAATCTGACCAGATTTATCTTTCTTAGGGGGGCCTGGCACAATCTCTGGGATATTCCATAGATTGTCCTCTTCTTGCTGCCCCGGGGATGTATGGAATGTCTCAAGCAAAAACATATTAAAATCTCCTGCCAGCATCGAGAGTTCTTTTGGATGTTGTTAGCGTAAAGCCTTAATCAGTTTAAAATCTCCAGTTTGATTAATTTCTTTTTGGGTTGCTTCGGGTTATATATATGCTTCCTATGATTAACCATGGACTCTTTTTTTTAGGTCAGTGGATGATATTCCTGCAAGCCTGAGCAGAATGCAAGCTTCGGGAACAAGTGCCATGATTGACACCTCCATCTTAAGAGATTTATGGACCAGGATTTGTCACATGGCCCATAGGGACATTGTCGTTTTTCACTAAGTTAGCATGAGCACGTTGCAGCTTGCCTGCTGCTTTTGTGCACGTTTCTACACGTCTTTATTTTTGCAATACGTTCAATGATTGCTTTCACATGAGAACTCATCGCTGTGTTCACTCTCTGCATGTTCCTGGGATGTTGACTGAACATTATGTGCAAGGTCAAACGACAATGCCCATTGTAATTTTGTTGTGGCCAGACCTTAGCCCTTAGGCAAAACATACAGATGCAGCTGTTGTTTGGACAGCATACTTGGGTTTTTAGTGGGGTACATGAATAGGTGACACACACTTGGAGAGGGACCTTTCCAGGGAGAAGAGCGAGACAGCACCTATGATGTAGATCTACCATCTATAGGCTGAGGTATGGGGTCTGTTGACAAAGCCCAGAGATCTTCTATTATATAATAATACTTATTCTTAGCAAGGGTAGGGAGGTTAGGCACTATAGTCCTTTCTCCATTGTCTTTCAATGATGACATCTCCCTTCATGATATATGGACTAGCTGATATGCTGACAATATTTGTACTATGCATTTTCCTGCTTGTTGTGGCACGTATACTGCATGTTAGGGCACGTTAGTTAAAATAAATGTTTTAAACTATTTCATGTCTCTCTCAGATCTTATTGTGCACAAGTACAAGAGAGTGAGTGAAAAGGTGTGTCTTGTTACCGCGATTCCTGAGAGCTCTGGGAGTGTTGTGTTCTGGGGTGTCTAATCATTTGTTTCTCTGTGAGTGAGTAGGAGAGCAAATGAGACACTATAGCTAGTTGGTCCTGGGTTCGTGGGTATTAAGGTGGTAGGAAGACCCAGTCCCTATACACTAAGGTCCCATAATCCTACGCATATTTCTGTATTTCTGCAGAATCCCTGCAACAGATTGAGACACCTCCCGAGGCATGTCCCCCTGTTATAGAGGGAGAGGCAAATGCATAGTATTCATGGTGTTCAGGCCAGGACTTGTACGCTAATTGCCAGGTTTCTTGCAGCCAAATTATGTATTTAGAGTATATTTTGGTAAGAGCTCAGTTGTCCTTTAGAGGCGAGCTTAGGCCAAGTATGTTCCATGAACACAGGTGCAATATTGACATAATTGTTCGTTTCATGGGAGTCTGTAGGCTTTTTTTCCCTGGAGTGTTTCGTAACCTTCAGTAGCTGTTCTGGTCCGTTGAGATTGTGATACATTCTGATTCCAGCTGGGAGAAAGACGAACCCTTTGAGGCGCACAATACTGAAGCTGAGTACTGGCGAGGCATGTTTTTTGTTGGGAGCCATGGATACTTCGGTTTTACGGGCCTACTGAGGCTTATGCCCCATTCTGCCAGGGTCTCTCGCTGTGCTTCTATCAGCCTGGACATCTCTTTGTTTCTAAAGAGAACTTTTGTTGCATCCTGTGGGCTCTCTTTGGCCCCTGGGATGAACATAATATAGATCAAGTCTCTCAAGTCCAGAGTCCCCAACTCTGGTAGAGCTGATACCAACTTAAGCAGATTGCTTAGAATCTAGTGGTTGGCTGCTATGCTGGAAGTTCACTGTTTCATAATTTGCGTATGGTGTGGCTATAAATGTAGGTGGAAAAAGGGTTCTCTCCGGCTGGGAAACCCAAAGTGGGATTTTCAGGCAGCCCGGGCGTCCTCGATGTAATGAGAGGTCCGGTATTGTAGAAATGTTGGATGTTTCATGCTTTTGGTCAGCGGGGCAGGCCAGTGCTTGGCTGTAGAGTGCTCTATTTTCTACTTGGAAGAGGTGGACATTATTGACAGTAGATGACTGTTGTTTCATTCCTTTATCTCCTTCCCAAGATGAGATAGCCTCTATCTGTGCCCCTGTCATTTTTGTTTGTTTACAGCTGTGTACTGAGGATAATGCCTCACCCATAGTAATTTGAGCCTCTGGTTTTATGCCTTGTTTAGTTTTGGGGGTTTATCGAGCGGCCATAGTAGGTCTGAAACTCAGCTGAAGGACACAAGGGTTATTCGTTGGTGGGGTCCACAAGGGCGAAGTTTGATACTTACTGTCTCCTTTAATTTGTCTGATAGAGGTCATCAGGAGAGATGATTCGGTTGGCAGAGGGGAGATGCTAGGTGAAGAGTTTTCCTTTTTCGAAGGCAGGATCTCCAATGGCGGTAGCTGTCTTTTTCCTGAAAATAGGATACAGTTCTATTTTGGATTTTTGTTTTTGCTTCTTATTCAATTTTTTCAGGCATTTTTTGTTCTTTTTGGAGATTTTATTTGAAGGGCTGTCAGATTGAGGTACTTGGCCTGCAGTAGGAAGAGACAACATCTCCTTGGACAATATTTACTGCCAGAGGGGAATTGGCAAGGTTCAGCTCTTTACTACTATCTGATTCCAGCCACTCTGTTTTTGGCTCCACTTTTTTAATCAGCAATTTGGTCAGCGCTTTGGTCAGCATTTTGATAGGAAGTGACGGAGGCAATCTCGCCAAGCTAGACGTTGCGTGGAGACGGCCTTTCTTTACTAACATGGTGTAAATAATTTCATTTGTATTCTCTGAGGAGATCTGACATATTTACTGGGAGAGCCGAGATCTTTTCAAGAAGTAATGAGCAGCAGCACCGCCCCATTTGCTTGTTGGTTTGGTGCTGGGCATTCATTATAAGTGAATTTAGATTATCCAGACGTGTTTCAATCTTCCATATGTTGTTCGCCAGGGACTGTAGTATTAGAATCTGTGAGTCCATTTTATCCGCATGAAGCCTAACCTTCTGGCTCATGGATGTTCAATAATTGCCCACCAGTTCTGTGACTGGCTGTTCCTCTCTTATGTTTCATGGCTGGGCTTTTCACTGTTAGCCAATAAGTTGAGATTGTCAGCTCTGTCTTTCTGAAGCAAGGAACATTGTAGTGATTAGGGGTTTCAATACCTAAGGCAGAGCGGGGCTCCTCCTGAGACCCTTTAGTGGCTGGAGAAAGTGCTTGATCAATTATCACTTTGATTATTTTTGATTTAAGGTGGTTGCTGGAACTGTTTCTTGTCTGTACATCAAGTGGGTCGGTTACTAATAAAAGTTCTTCATCCATTATGTACAAATCCTCAGTTTTTTCCATCTTCATGTGGCAACTGCTCTCCCCATTGCAGTGAGGAGAGCCTGTATTTTTTTCTAAGGTCTCATTAGGGGATGGTTCAAGATTTTCTGAAGATATTAGTACTGGATTATGGGGGAAATCAACTCGATAGTGCCCAGGGGAGTGGGAGGGATAATTGCTGCTCTGTCACACATCTGGTATACTGGAATTCACCCTGGGTGGACTGCGACTATCATGACTTCCAGTGAGAGGGGCCAGGGTGGGGAAGCCGATTGTGTTTCTGAGTCCAAAGTCCTAATTGATGTATAAGACGAGGGGTTGAGGGAAGGTAAATGCACCAACGAGCAGGCTAGCTTGACAGTCATCCTTTTGTTCCTCCTTTTGCTCCCAAGCTCGGAGTGACTCAGGCATAAATACCTCTCTCCTTCCACCATGTTTGCTGCACTGTTGTTGGACACGACAGACTGTGGGCTTGGGAGATGAATAACTTTATCTATTTCTAGCTGTGACCTGCTAATTGGATTATAATAATTCCATAACCCACTGAGGACTGCGCTTTGGAGGTCTGTGATTTAACAAATATGCCCCCGCCTTGTTTAAGGGAGAGGGGTTTGGTGGACTTTCTTTTTAAGAGGGTTGGTCTCTCTCCTACTTGCCTTACTGGTCTTGTAGGATGTGATCTCACACGCAAAGAGCTCCCAATCCCACTCCACCTGGTTGGGGGAGTTGACTGTAGGCAATTGCAAAATCAGTCGATAAATCACTCAGCCGCTTCAATGGTGGGCGCCCCACTCCTCCCCCGGTAGTGCACACAATCTGCTGAATCATTGCTCGGTGCAAGGTGCAGGGTATCGCTGGGGGGTAACACTGGTGGAGAAGGCACGTGCATGCCCAAAAAAAAGAACAGAAATGAGCCAGGTCCTTCTGTATGTTGTCTGATTTTATCCACCAGATATGCCCCCTTTCAGAGGAGAGAGCAGCAAGCCCCTTTCCATCAGGGATCCTGTAGTTATGCCAGTCAAGTGTCCCTGGTTATCCTAAAATGCCAAAGGAAATCTTAGAAATCCTGGAATAAATCCTGAAATATAGGTCCTGGTGTGGTGTGGCAGAGGAAAGCAGCGTAAAGCAGTGCAGAGGTTAGAGGAGGAAGCGGGACTCCGTGGTTACAGGCTGCACCCCGCCTTTTGACTTTTTAATCCTGCCAAGGTGGACCAATAATAAAGGAATTTAGGTGGTGCCTCCTTAGGCAGTTTTAGCTCACTTTTCTCTGCACCAGTGATCCCTCACAAGGGAAACTTTTTCTTCTTTTCTTCTTTCTTTTCTCTTTACCTCACCCAAAAAATCAGCGACATATCCAGCGTGTTGTTCTGCACCTGGGCGTCGTAAGCGGCCCTATGATGAAGCATGCCACTATTTAGTGGGTGAGGCAGTATTTAAAAATCTGTTGATTTTTCTCTCTATCCCTCTCTCACAACCCCTTTTCGTTACGGTTTTTCTAGGACAGAGATACAAACAAAATTGCTTACAGTAGGGTCTCCTCTGTTATGTTTTTAGTCCTTCTCTTTTTGTTAGTTATGGTGTACTTGTGAGGGGAGTTAGAGAAGGCTCACTCCCTTGTCTCTCTTTTTGTGGTTTTGCACCGGCCTAGTGCCGGCTGCCTCCATACGGACTCATGGAACTGCAGCACTAGCCCCTCCTACTCCTCTCAGCTGATCTCAGCAGTCTCAGCGGTCACCACCATCAACAGCATTGATGCTTCTGTTCTTCCCTACTGCACAACCACACAACCCTACTCCCAGCAACAACAACCTTAATTTTCTAAGGATTATTCCATTATCACCTGCACTTCCCTCAGTGCCACTTCCAACTTTATGGACATAAAACAAACAGTTTCATCTGTATGTTGTGGCTCTTACTTATCCTTTCAGAGTGTACATGAAAGTTTATGTTGGTGTGGTTTCACGAATGGATATGCTGTATTGTTGTTAATTGTTTTTCAACTGTCAACAATGCCACGTTTCACTGATGTTCTTCTTACTTGTTTGCTTTTAGGTGAACAAGAGAAGAGACATCACCCACAGACCTGCCAGACAGAAGGCATGTGCATGATGTGACGTGTGACCACACAACACGAACATCTCTTCAGCTTGTGAGCTAAGTGCCACTGCCAACAGACAGCTTCAAGGTGGCCCCAAAGAAAGGTGCTACCAAGAAAGTGGCGAGTGATAAGATGGAGAATTCTACCATTGGTATGTCACCCCAGACCTTTTTCGGGCAAAAATGTGTGCCTGCTGCATCGGCCTCTGGGGAGCAAGCTGGGAGCAGCACTCCCACATCAGCAGCCCCACCCCAACCTAGGCCCACGCCCATGTCTGGCACAGAGGCAGCCACTGTAATCATGGCAATGCCGATGAGCAGTGACATTGAATTGGAGTTATCTCTTTTGCAAAGTAGTACCCAGTCATTGCCGGAAATTCAGCTAAGTTGACAACAACAGCAGCAGCCAGCAATAGTAGTTCCACCCAAAGTAGGAGCACTTCAGAATATTGAGCTTCAAGCTGAGGAAGTAGAAGAAGCCCCAACATTCAGAAGATCGATTGTCTTCTAGATCTCCAGCAAGAAAAAGGAAGGGTACTCCACCATCTTCTTCTCCAAGCCCCCCTTCTGATGATCAAGACTCAACTTGGATGCTGCTTCAGTCTGAGACATGCCAGGAGAGGCTAGTGAAATGGAAGATGTCTGAAAGCTTTAGAGTTATGGATGAAGAAGAGGAGGATGATGACGACACAGGCATCATGGATGTTAGCCCAGCCCCAGTAGAAACTGACATTACTCCATCTCATTTTCATAACCAAAAAGGGAGGGAGGGTAGAATAACGGAGCCACTCTTAAACCCCCTGGAAATATAGCAAAAACAACACAAGAGTGGAGCCAAAGGAAAATCACAACGGCAAAGAGAGTCACTCAAGAGTGTAAAAAGAACCCTCACTCACCAACCTGGTTGGTGACATGCTTCATCATTGGGTTCCCACCAGAGAGGCCGAATGCCTCTCTGGTGTGGTACAACGCCTGGTTACAGCGGAGCAGGTTGATTGTGACAGTGACAGTGCAAGGAAGTGAATCAAAGTGAATAGTTAAAATTGAGTTTACCCAACCACAAGAATTATTTATTAGTGGCAAGGTAAGTCAAGGCTAAAAACGTGAGGTGGACGGTAAACTGGGTAAATTGCCCAGTCACATCACTGGTATAACAAAAGACATGGTCTACATGTTTCAGCCTCATAGATGCAACTTAGCAAGGCTTTCTTCAGGACCAAAAAGCCACGGCAGTATGTACACTCTAAGGTACACCCTAACCTGTGGCAGAAAAATGTAACCGCATAACTTACGGTTATCAGGAACACTTCAGAATTGCTGAAAGCGTTAATTATAGATAACGTGGTAAAATATCACGTCATGGACCCAGGCGGGGAGCGAGGACTTGTAGTCACACTTACTCCAAAGTCCGACGCTCACAGAAACACCTAAGTTCACCCGGCAGCAGAATCCCGATGGTCCATGACGTGATATTTTACCACGTTATCTATAATTAACGCTTTCAGCAATTCTGAAGTGTTCCTGATAACCGTAGTTATGCGGTTACATTTTTCTGCCACAGGTTAGGTGTACCTTAGAGTGTACATACCGCCGTGGCTTTTGGTCCTGAAGAAAGCCTCGCTAAGTTGCATCTATGAGGCTGAAACATGTAGACCATGTCTTTTTATACCAGTGATGTGACTGGGCAATTTACCCAGTTTACCGTCCACCTCACGTTTTAGCCTTGACTTACCTTGCCACTAATAAATAATTCTTGTGGTTGGGTAAACTCAATTTTAACTATTCACTTTGATTCACTTCCTTGCACTGTCACTGTCACAATCAACCTGCTCAGCTGTAACCAGGCGTTATGCACACCAGAGAGGCATTCGGCCTCTCTGGTGGGAACCCAATGATGAAGCATGTCACCAACCAGGTTGGTGAGTGAGGGTTCTTTTACACTCTTGAGTGACTCTCTTGCCGTTGTGATTTTCCTTTGGCTCCACTCTTGTGTTGTTTTTGCTATTACTCCATCTCAACCTGCTCTGAAGGATGTGGCACAGATTAGGCATGGGCGGTTTTCGCAGAGTTCCGATACGCAGAACTCTGTGAAGCGACAAAAAAAACCTGCGTAGTTCCACAAGTGGTTGAGTGCAGTGCGAGCTGCTGTTCATGCTGATCTTTCTGCCGCTCGAGAAGAAATTCTACCCGTCCGGCAGCTCGCTCTCGCCAACTTATCATTGGCAAGTGTGAGCGGGGAAAAAACCCTGCTGCACTACACAGAGTGGAGTTTTCTGGAGTTTTCTCCACTCTGCAAAGTCGCGAACAGAGGTGAGTTTACCGCCCAGGCCTAGCATAGATACCACCACCACCAGCTTCCATATTAGCAAGGCCCCGGATGTGACCTAAATCCCCAATCACCTCAGTAGAAGTAGGCACTGAAGAGAAACAAACGTGAAAATACTGACCTACAACCGCTTCTTTCGACATTGGCAGTGACACTAGTGTCAGAAAGTTGACCTCCCGTTTAGGACTTCATTAAGGTTAGCAATAAAGAGCCAAGCATTGCCATATGCTCCATTTGCAAAGCAAGTGCTAGTCGGGGTAAGCTTGGTACAAACTATGACCAAAATACGAATCAGCGAGAGAAGCCATCAGAAAACTACATTGGTTGCCAGTTAGACAACGATGTAAGTTCAAAGGTCTCTGTCTGGCATTTAAATGTTTGCAAGGACTGGGACCTGACCAGTTTAAGAGAAAATTTAAATTGTACATACCGTCAAGAGCACTACGTTCAGGTTGGACAGGGAACATGATGGACTCCCCATTTAAAAAGGCTACATGGGGGGTAGGAGCATTTACAGGACAACGGCAATGCTCTGGAATAAATTGCCACTTACCCTAAAAACAGCTCCTTCTCTTCTCAGTTTCAGAAAAGCCTTAAAAATCTGGCTTTTTACACAGGATGGATAAAGCATCTTAGCCTCCCGCGTACCACATTGGCTATTTCTGTTGCCCTTGATCAGAGTTCTATAGCGCCAAGACGCCCTCAGGCATAAGTCACGCTTTATAAATTATATTTACATCATATTACATTATGATACTGGAGGCCAAACAATCCATTTGCAATAACACCACGCAAGCCGCTGGGAGGCGCCTTAGCAAAAAACATGCAAGTGGTGTTGGTGAAGGTGGTGAGAGCAGGGAATCTGATCCGATCATGGTGGAAGGTGATAGTGAAGAAGATGGTGATATTTTTGTTATGCAAATCAGCCCTGTCCCCAGCAGTACAGTAGTATCATCCACATTGCGCAACAGCGCAATGGCACAAGACTCAGAGTCAGGTCAAGACTCCAAGGTTAGAGCATACAGTGACTGCCCCGCTGAGATGCACATTGAGCCTACGACCTTTTGTTCTCAAGAAGTCATGTGCATCAGTGGCACAGGAAAAGAAAATAATACAGGCTACTATGCATGCCATGTTTAGAAAGGAGGGGCAGTAAGAGCGCAACCATCCAGCGGCACATTTGTACAACTGGAGGCTGGCTAAAATGTTAGCGCTGGAACTCCTCCCTTTTTCTTTTGTGGAAGGAGTGGTTTTTCTAGAGTTTGTGGCTGCCATCTGCCCAAACTGAAAGGTTCCCAGCTGGATCTATTTTGGCAGAGTTGCTGTTCCATCGCTATATCACGATGTGCTGGAATTGGTTGGACAAGCTTTGCAGCAGGCTGCTGTTCACACTATCCACCAGATGACAGACATGTGGACCAGTTGCTAAGCCACTGATTACATGTGCATCACTGCCCACTGGATCTCTTTTGTGGTGGTTAGAGGAATGATATCTGTAGGTTTTGACACTGCTGAAATTTCTAATGGCGCTTGGAGCATGAAACAGTACTCATGTTCGCCATTGAGAAATCCCATACAGCTGCAAAAATCTTGGATGAATTTAACAAAAAGGTCTCTTTATGGTTGCAACCCAGATGGCTTAAGATTGGATTTGTTGCCACGGTGTCACTCACAGAATAACCACTAACCTGAAATGCCCGAATCCACAGGAGCGAAGAGTAATCCCCCACTCTCTCCGAAGTTAGTGCTGAGATGAGATTTAGATACCACTTACTCATAGGCTACTCTCTTCCGGGAGACAGGGGGAAGAATTCACTGAGGGACCACACCGACTCAAAATAACAGGAAATTGATACCCCAAATAAGACACTAGTTTTTCTGAATCCCCAAATGCAATTAAGAAACAAGACAACCTATTAGTACAGGATATAGCCCCAAAATACTCATAGCTCTCCGTTCTCTCCATTAAAGTGCATTTTACATTTGGGGGTGCAAAGATTCATGCACCATGAATTCTTCCAACAGAAATATTGACAAGAAGTACCTAGGAGTTTCAGTCACTCCTTAGAAGGCTTGTAACATATATGAAGTTTCTTACGTCAGAAAGTCTGTGAGGGGACGCCTTATAATTGAGTTTTAGGAAGTCCCAATAATTAACCGGCGTGGAGGAAATACGAGTAAATGAGGATAGTCAGTGCACTGACCTTTGAGCGCTCCTGCGCTGAGAAATAATACCTTAGAGAAGAGAAGGGGTCCAGAAATCCGGTCCGTAGCCAGTAAAAAAGAGGCACTCCAAATGCCTTCAGTGCGGGAGTCCGAAGCAGGTAGACACTAAGCGTGTCAAGAGCGAGTGAATCCGAGACTCTCTAACTGTCTTTGAAGCCAGAAACACGTCTACATGCAGCGGCGTTCTGAAACAGTTCACTCGGTCAGGAACCGCCAGCTGCCGTTGAGTCAAGTCAGATCATCAGGAAGCAAAGCTCCGCCAGCCAGGTGGGGGTGTGGTCACAATCCAGGAACAGTAAGCCAAGCAATGGCTTGCCGGTGCGAAGCATTTTTAAACGCTTCGCCAGGGATGTGGTACAAATATTGACTCCCGTCAAGAAACAAAAAAGGATTTGTTCCATAATGTACTTTAAATAAAGATGGTATTTATTATGGGCAAAGTCAAGCGGTCTTTAACCGGCCAATTATGAAATGCACTCTAATGTTTATAGTCTATTTCATGCTATAGCGCAGGACGCTCAGGTCTTGACACACAGACAATGGCAGTAATATAGTTAAGGCTATGTCAGATGGTGGCTATTCCAGGGTCTTGTGTTTGGCGCACTGAATCAACATAATTGTACAGGACTTTCTAAAAAAAAAGACTGAGTCAGCAACTTCCTGTCCACCTGCAGAATAATCTGCACTAATTTCAACCATACTTTTAAAGCCCGGAAGCAATTGAGGATTATTTAGTATGATTATAGAATGCCAGTTAAAGAACTCATACAGGAGGTGCCAACATGTTGGAACTCAACTTATTTCATTTTGCAAGATCTGTTTGAGCAGTACAGACAGATCAATGAATATGTCATGCAGAGAGGGGATGCAACTGTGAAAGGCATTATCATTGAGATGGAACAATAGGGCCTAGTCAATACCTGACAAAGATGCTGCTTCCTTTTGATGTTTTCCCACAGGAAGTCAGCAAAGAGTACTCTGGGCCATGATTGCAAAGGACTATATTCTTGCTCTGCCTCTAAGTCTTCTTGGTACACTCCTCATGAATCTTACCTTCTGTCCTTCTCCTTGATTCTACAATATCGTTTTTGTTTTACAATCCACAGGCCTTCTCTTCTCTTGCACAAAAGGCAAAAGCACTATAACACTCATGCTTACCTTACTGGACCACTTCAGGCAGGCATACACCCAAGAGTGATGGACAATCCAAGAAGAATGCAGATGCACTGCCCAATTTTGCAATAAAGTATCATTTTTCTTTTAATAATCATTTTTTAGAACTGTGCTTGTTTGCTTCACTCCTACATGATATGCATTTACTATTTTTCAAACGTAGCTGATAGAACATTTAGATATATAATAATATAATAACTTGTGTCTCTCTGTGGATGAATATTGTCTTTGTATAGTGTTTATCTTTGTCAGACCATTACCCAAATCCCCTTTCTCATCCATTCATCAAACCCCTAACCTTCTTCCCCCAGGCTGTATGATTTATTGAGGTGTGACTAAATTTACACCATTCATTGATCACAGACTTGGGGAGGCAGATGTGGTGAAAGCAACACCAACTCACTGCAGGATCTTCAGTTCTATTACCTAAACAATAGCCCACACTGGCCTCATTTACCCACCCATGCATAAAATGTTATCAATATTTTGGATATAGAAGAACATCATTCATCAGCATTATCATTCAGGCATTGTGTAGCATAAGCGCTTAACTTTGTCCACTCCAAACTGTGAGTCCACTGACCAAATGAGAAATGAGAAACTGGTTTAAACTTGGGAATTTTCAGAAGTGTTCGTCTAACAGCGTTCTGAAGAGACTGCAATTTTTTTAGCAGGTATTTGGCAGTAAAATGTGGTACATGCAAAGAATGAGTTTTTCAAATTTTTGATGAGGCCAGGACAGAACTTAGGAAAGAGTAAAGGAGTGAAGTACTAAGTAGTGACTGAGTAGGTACTGAGGGAAGGAAAACACACCTTGTTTACGCATTGCCATGCATTGAAAGCTTCGTAAATGCCATATTAACTCAAACAGATGCACACTGCAAAGCCAACACTGCAGTGCCGAATTGAACCATGCAGCAGTTAGGTCATCATGGGTGGCACTGGCGAAATGCCATGGGAGGGAGGTGATGATTGAAGATGAGTGGGAAACATAATATCTGACTTACTTAAAAAATACTTTGAGTCAAGTAAGTAGTCAGAAATACCACCGCAACCCTTTGAATCAAAGCTTTGATAAAACCATTACAAACAAGTGAAGGAGGTTAGCAGTACCTGCCCCTATCCAGAAGAGCTCCCTTCTTTCTTCATCCAAGTAATTATCCGTTCATCATTGCATTGTTCTTCTAGTATTGTTTATCTTAACCCTTGGTTTTGATACACACCATTTAAGCTTTACATTCTCTCATCCAGTCTTTTTCCATTGAAAACCATCAATCAATATATATCCATCCATCCAAACATGGCTCTCGGTCTTAACAAATGTTTCACCAACATCCATTTACCAACCCACGCATTCTTTTATCCATTCACTCATCCTGATTTAACTCACCCAAGCATTCCTTTCAGCCACCCAGTCAAGCATCCTTTCACCCATACCCTTTCATCCATTCAGACAGGGATCCTTTCACCCATGCATCCTATCACCCACATATGTGCATCCTTTCATCCACGCATCCTTTCACTCATATTACATTTCACCCATCCTTTCTCCTTCCATCCTTTTTTCCCTTTTCCATCAACCCATCATTGTTAAAGTTCATTGTGAAACTTTGTCTGCTGAGTTGCAGATAGAAGAGGGCATAACTACTCCTGCTGTATCTGCTAAAGCGGGGTGTTCATGAGTTAATGCCCTTGCTATGAGTAATATTACTAATTGTCAATAAGCAAGCAATGTGACATACCAACACCCGTCCCTGTCGTCGCTTGGACCCCCCCTCAACCGCCGATGTCACGTTTGCTCCGCTGGTGCTCTGGCTGCCGGCCCCGGCACTGGTGGTCTGTGTGGTTAGAATTTTTTTTGACATTTTAGATGCCAGATATACCTTCACCTGTTCTTTTTTCTAGCAAAAACACAAACACAATGCATCACTATAATTCAGTTACAGTATCTTATATCAAAATATCACATTGGTCACTTTTTGTAATGGAGGGGCAGAGCTATGATCAATATGAGTTATTGAAGCATAATGAAGGGGTGCAATAATTGGTCAGTGAAGGACATATTGTCTTGGTTGGCAAATCCAATGGGGCCGTCCCCCTCATACTTCCAGCCCAGCTGCACTGTAATCAACTGCTGATATACTATGATAATAATAATGCATACACAACATTGGGGGTCCACCACGACCATGGCCACTCTCTCATTTTACTGTTTGTGCATGAGCAAGAAAAAGAAAGCCTTCTCAACAAATATGCGTAGAATACCTTACTAGGGCATGCAATCTTCACAGTACAGTACATGACTTAAAATGGGTTCTCTGAGTCTTACAGTACCACCAGTCCACAAGATATATAAGGGGAGAGGGAAAGCTTACTGACAAAGCAAAAGAAATGAAGCCGCAAAAGTACAGAAACTTGAAATATAGAAAATAAGTAAATAGGATAATGCAGGGATTAGAATAATGTAGAAAACGGATAGAATGAAGAGGAGTTGGAAAAAAAATAGGAGACAGACACAGTAAAAAGGAAAAATAATTCTAATGTGGAGTGGTAAGTTATTGAAATAATAATATTAACAACAGGAGGACTTACTGGGGCCAGCAGAGCTATATGCCATGGCACTTGTGGAGGCACCTCCAGCTCTCTCATCCTCCTTAGTGTTTCCAGGGCCAGCCCTCTTCTTACCCCTGGATGCTGACGTAAGAAATAAATTAAATTTTAAAAAACATTAGTAGTACAGTTAATAATCTCCCCAAAAATGTTTTGACAGTAAAAAGCAAACGCAGTTATATTGAACTTTTCTAAGTGGGCCTATTCCTAATTTCCTAAACCTAACCCTATTTCAAATTTCCTAAACTACATTTTGGAACTACTTATAAATTGCAAAGAATAATTTTTGCTTCACATCTCATTCTCAATCTCTCAACCCCCTTTGACGGACCAAGTCAGTCTGCATTTATTTTTTATCCATGCACAACACACATTGCTGGGAAATTACTTGGTGTTGGGACCACTCGCGTTACAAAATAGAAAGGTGGTAAGGCACAGAGAAGTGAGAGAATGTTAGCTCACTAATACAAATAACTATCTCTATCTTAGTAACAGGACAGAGGAGTCTCTGCATGACTTCTTAAATAATCAGCCCAAGTGAGCATCAACAAGTAAGATTAGGTAGAGCTGAGCACCTGGCTAGATATAATCATATGATATTTGTAACATAAACTGAACTTACCTCTGAGTAGGAGCAGCTGTAGTGTAGTTCCTATTTCCCTAATAGGCTCTGAGCATTGGAATAATATAACCTATAGGTTTGACATAGGACTAAGGTCGGTATGTCCCTATCGATTATATTAAACTTAATTACCTGTGCCAGCTAGCTCAGAGGCCACTAGAAACTCCTTGAGAACAAGAAGGGAGTAGTTTCTGGCAACCGAAAAACATGACAACTTTGTTTCCCTTTAGAAGCGGAACATGTCTCAGAATCGTGGAAACAATAGATAACAGTTTCACTCATTCAATCGTGCATGCTTAGTTTCTGCAGAGTTACACAGAAAGGAAAGACGGGCGTTTCAATAAAAGGGTTTTATTGAACAGTCTTGTTTCTCGTGTAAGAGATATGTGCTGTTATGATCACAAGACAGTATGCAAGATAAATAATGTACAGCGTAAGCAGTAGAAATAAATAATACTGCGCTAGCATTATCTTTTAGCATATATTCACGTACATAAATTACATGAGCTAAGAATGCGAGTACTCATATGATGCATCTCTAAGCTAGTTCTACCCCAGTGTACCTAACCTAGTCTAGGTGTAGGGAAGAGTAGAAGTAGGTGGAGTATTCTCTAATATGGTAGACTAAGAGTATGTTAAGTCTAGTATGCCAAGAGTTCCTCTAGGATCTAGTCAGCTCCATACCTTGAGAATGAGAGAGGTGGGAATCTCCTGCTGGATCTTGGAACTCTAACACCCCGCGAAGGGAGTCAGAACACTGGAAGCTGGATTCGTCTGCGTGCAGGAATGACAGCGTCTTCTCAGTGCGTCAGGCCGGTATACGGGCTCCTCTGAAGTCGAGGTCTCCTCTAACTTGCTTGGGCAAGGGAAGGTATATTTATACCTGGTAGGTGTCGAGGAATGTTAGCATTGACGTGAAGTCGGACAGAGGAAGACGTCAGGAATGAACCCTTAAGGTATAACGGTTCATACATAATGGATGAGTTCTTGGAGAAATCAATAGTCCTGTGCTAGGGGAACTCCCGAAGCTTAAGGGTCTGGTTTCTAAGAACTCGTTGTGACGTTAGGGTGGACGGATGTCGGTGACCATGCCTGTATTTGGAGTGCACGGCTAATGCCTAAATAAGGACAGGGATTCTATGCCTATATAAGGGCAAGGCGAATTGTGCCTATATAAGGACATGATTCAGGAAAACCTATATACGGACCGCTAAAACGGAATACAACACAGCATGCTTGCTATCTGAGAAAAAAATATTAGAACACAACAAATAAATAATTACTACTCACCAAGGCCCACAACCTCAACACCCAACAGGTCGAGTAGGTCCTGTTCCCTGTCCAGGATGTCATCCCACTGGTGCATAAGCTGCTCTTTGGTGTGCTGGACCCCAGAGCTGTGGTGCACAGCCTGGGGGACCCTCTCTCAGCACTGCTGATGTTCCCTGAAGCTGTACCCACTGCCAGGCCTGCCGGTTGCTGCCAGGGAGGAGGGGAGGTGAAGCTGCACATTAAAAACTAGTGCAGTCACCTCCACCTCTGACAAATTGGAGCAGGCTGCACCCCTTTACAGTGCAATTGACTGTATCGTAAGCGGCTGGTGCTATGGGTGGTTTGGGGGCATGGCACTGCCAGTCCCCTGCTCTGCATTGATGCTGGCTGAGGGAAGTAGGAGATTAAAACTAGAAACAGGAAAAGGAAGGAAAACAAAATGAAGAAGTAAAGCAAAAAATGAAAAAAGTACAAAAGTCACGAAAAAACATTTTTTTTCTAAAAACGTAAAATACACACAAAAAACAAAAGGACACACAGAAATAGAACAAATAAAAATGAGTTGAAGTGTAGATAAGTTTGAGGAGGAGGATATGGCAAATTTTATATTGAAAAAGGCAGTTGTACTGCTGAAACGCGTCTTTCCTGTGTTCTTGTTCCGGGGGTAACCTGATCCAATAAACAACAGTAAAATTTCCTCCGCCTTTGAGTGGCGTCCTTCATTCTCCCACCAGGGTTTGGCATTATTTGTGATATATATATATTTATATATATATATATATATATATATATATATATATATATATATATATATATATATATATATATATATAAATATTATCTACTGGCGGTCGCCAGTAGATAGTTATAGTTAGAACCTATTTTCCATAGGAAATCCTCGACATTCTATTTGAAATAACTCTCTTGCCGGTTGACGTATCTTCGCAAAATTTTCAAACTTTGTGGGGCGCTCCGGTCCGCTCCTACCCTGAAAGTCTCGGGGTGATTCGTCAAGCGGGGGCCGAGAAAAAGGGGGTCCCAAAACGCGTTTTCCCCATTCATTTTTCCATAGGAAACTTTAGACACGGCTACAGCCCGAACTGCTGAACGGAATTACACCAAATTTGGCAAAGAGGTAGTTCTTGGTTCAGAAAGAACCCTTTTTGTTAAATGGTGTAAATCCGTTCAGTAGTTGCTGAGAAAATCAAAAGTAAAAGTACATATATATCTATGGGCATGGAGGATCCGCGCACCCTGAGCGCACCCTGCGCGCACCGTCCCGATCACGAGCTGCATGTTAATTGGCTGTCAGCTGGCTGTCAACATTCCGATTCAGGAAATGTTGGCAGCCATTTTGTCCCTCGGTAGAACCGAGGGACAGAAACAAGTGCGCAAAGCGCACAAAGGGGGCAGGGTAGAAACACCCTGACCCCCTAGGTCTGCTCAGGGGTCCCATAAGGACCCCTGGGCAGAAAAAAGCATTTTTTTAAAAAATCGGCAGGATGCGCTCAGGGTGCGCGGATCCTGCCGATGAAAAAAAAAATCGAAGCGCGGTCTCCCGCGCTTTGATGTTAATTTGCCCTCGGGTGGGCCAAGTCCCGGGGGCATGCTGGGGGTGTTTATTTTATGTATGGGGGGCCTCTAAGGGCCCCCAAGCCCGGGGACCGCCACCCCCGGGGCTTTCTTTTAAAATGGTGCGGGAGGGCTCTGAGCCCTCCGCAGCCCCGGGGACCATCACCTCCCGGGGCTTCTTTTTTTTTTTTTTTTTTCCTGTGTGGGCGGGGGCTTGAACCTCCCACACGCCCGGGACCGCCACCTCCCCGGGGCACTAACAAATTAAAATGGGGTCCGTTTTGGACCCCGAAGCCCCGGGGACCACCACCTCCCGGGGCTGTGCTGATGTGGGGAGGGGGCCGCGCGGCCCCCTCCTGGAGCCTGTGGTGGCCCTGGGGACCGCCACCCCCAGGGCCGGCTCCTGCAGTGTCCCGGGGTGCCTACCCCCGGGACACTGCTGTTTGCAATGACAGGACGGGAGCCTCGCGGCTCCGTCCTGTCATTGCAAACTGCTTGGATATTGGAAGAGAGAGCAGGGAAACCTGCTCTCGCTTCCAATATCCAAAGACAATTGCTTTTCCACACGGGGAGCAGCATGTTAGCTGCTCCCCATGTGTAAAGCAATGCCGGCTCCCGTAGGACACGGGGAGCCGGCAGGACTGTGGGGGTTTGGGGACCCCCACAGTCCCCAACCAGAGGCCAGGCCCCGGGGGATGGGGTCCCCGGGGCAAGAGAGGTGTACAGAGGCCACGCCCCTTTATACACCTCTCTGCAACGCAGCTCTGTGGCGCTTTTTGGAGGTACATGGTGGGCTAGTTGGCCCCCAGGAACCCTCAGGATTCAAGGGGACTTAATCCCCCAACTTAAAACGCGCCACGGGGCGCGTTTGCACAGTGGTGAAGGGAGGGGCGGGGCTTCAGGTGACATGTGTGCAAACAGGCCCCGTGGCGCGTTTTAAGATGGGAATTAAATCCCCTTCAATCCTGAGGGTCCCTGGGGCCAACTAGCCCAACAGGTACATCCAGAAAGCGCCACAGAGCTGCGTTGCAGAGAGGTGTAAAAGGGGTGTGGCCCTCTACACGTCTCTGCAACGCAGCCCCTGGCGCATACTGGAGGTTCCTGGTGGGCTAGTTGGCCCCTAGGGACCCTCATGATTCAAGGGGACTTAATCCCCCAACTTAAAACGCGCCACGGGGCGCGTTTGCACAGATGTCACCTCAGGCCCCGCCCCTACCTTCACCATTGTGCAAATATTCCTCTAAAATCTGCCGAACTACGAATTCGGATTTACTCACCTGTTATCAGGAGAGACCTCAGTGCTGCATCTTTCAGCCCAGTACTAATCCTGAAAAATAATTTTAACCGTACTTACCAGTAACTTGAATTTCCTTCCATAGGATATCATTGCCTGCTTTTTGCTGAAAAAGTTTCTAAGTGTTGATTTTTGAAACATACAAATATTCCTCTAAAATCAGCCGAAATACGAATTCCGATTTACTCACCTGTTATCAGGAGAGACCTCAGTGCTGTATCTTTCAGCCAAGTACTGGTCCTGAAAAGTAATTTTAACCGTACTTACCAGTAACTTGAATTTCCTTCCATAGGCTAACATTGACTGGTTTCACTTGGAAATTCTTCTAAGTGTGGAGTTTTGGAACTTTAAAATATTCCTCTAAAATCAGCCGAAATACGAATTCCGATTTACTCACCTGTTATCAGGAGAGACCTCAGTGCTGCATCTTTCAGCCCAGTACTGATCCTCAAAAGTAATTTTAACCGTACTTACCAGTAACTTGAATTTCCTTCCATAGGATATCATTGTCTGCTTTTTGCTGAAAAAGTTTCTAAGTGTTGATTTTTGAAACATACAAATATTCCTCTAAAATCAGCCGAAATACAAATTCCGATTTACTCACCTGTTATCAGGAGAGACCTCAGTGCTGTATCTTTCAGACCAGTACTGGTCCTGAAAAGTAATTTTAACCGTACTTACCAGTAACTTGAATTTCCTTCCATAGGCTAACATTGACTGGTTTCACTTGGAAATTCTTCTAAGTGTGGAGTTTTGGAACTTTAAAATATTCCTCTAAAATCAGCCGAAATAAGAATTCCGATTTACTCACCTGTTATCAGGAGAGACCTCAGTGCTGCATCTTTTAGCCCAGCACTGACCCTGAAAAGTAATTTTAACCGTACTTACCAGTAACTTATATTTTCTTCCATAGGAATCCATTGTCTAGTTTTCAGCAGAAAAGTTTCAAAGTGTCGATTTTCACAAACTACAAATATTCCTTAAAAATCGCCTGTATGACTTAAACGCATTCTTTCAACTGTTTACAGGAGATGCACCAGTGCTGGATCCAGGATCCAACACTGAGTAAGAAAAAGTAATGATAACAGTTTTTACCTGCTAAGTGAATTTCCTTCCTTAGGATAACATTGGTGATTCTATGAGAAAAAGTTTCAAAGTGTCAACTTTTAAAATACAATAATATTCCTTAAAAATCACTAATGTAACCAAAACGCTTTTACTCAACTGTTTACAGGAGATGTCCCAGGACTGAATCTAGGATCCAGTCCTGTGGTTAGAAAAGTAATCCATAAAGTAACTAATTGCATTTAACTAGAAATTCACATTGAGCTGAATGTTGCATTGTGTTTGAAAATGTGTTGCCCATTGCAACAACTGTAACTACTGTACTTAAAAGTCTATTGCCTATGTGCAAAGTATTTAAACTAAAGTAATTCATTCTGAGAAAGTATTTTTGTAATGTATAATGTAATTACAATGTAATTTAAAAAATAAAATATGTAAAAAAATTGTTTCTAAAAATGTAGTAAATCAGTATTAAAAAAATAAATATAACAATTAATACATTTAAAAATTGTCATTTACAAAACCTTTGAAATTCACTGAAAAAACCGTAGGTTTCAGACATGTTATAGTTAGAAATTAGCATTTAAAAAACCTTTGAAATTCACTGAAAAAACCATAGGTTTCAGACACGTTATAGTTAGAAATTAGCATTTAAAAAACCTTTGAAATTCACTGAAAAAACCATAGGTTTCAGGCACGTTATAGTTAGAAATTTGCATTTAAAAAACCTTAAAAATCACTGAAAAAACCATAAGGTTTTAGGGACAGTTATAGTTAGTTGGACATTGCACTCGTACAAAACCCGTGAAATTCCCCCGTTATAGTTAGTTCAGGTAACTATAACTCGCGCCCCGCAATGCACTGCTGATGACGTCACATATTACATCACTCATGACATGGTCAGTGACATCACTGATGACATCACTGATGACATCTCAAATGACATCACTGATGACATCACTGATGACATCATCCATGTGAGAATTTAATGCATCTTCTCACACCCTAATATAAGTTTTGAAACACCCACTCTAAATTACAGACTGCCATTCTCAAAACCATACACACTCCAATACCAATAAGTACATACCCACTCACTGATTCTTAGGTCTACACACACACATCTACTCACTCACCCGTACAGTCACTCATACTTACAGTCACTCAGTACAGGACTATCATATGCACTCATACACCTATATAAACACTCACACAACGCAACTCATCCATAGAGGTACTCACACACCTAGTCAGTCATGCAAATAATTAATCACACTCCAATTTACTCACCTATACAGTTATACACACCAGCTCACTTACTCATAAAAATACTAGCACATTCTTACGCTCCTATGCAATCACTGATGCAAGCACACACTCATCCATATAGCCACTCTCACAATCACACACTCTCACTTATAGCCATTTATATATTCCAACACACATATATACTGCCTTTCACATATGTAGTTACTCACACATGTACCACTGAGATATACATTCAATCACTAACACACCCATACACACACTCACCCACCCATACAGTCCATCACAGACGCACTCTTGAAACCATGCACCCAGTGAATCACCCACTCACACATCTATGCACAGAGTCACACTCACCCCACCCACACAAACACTGAGGCACCCATACAGATACTCAGAGTACCAATCCATAACCCATATAGACACTCATTTAGCTAGTCAGAAACCCATGCAGCTGCTTACACAACAACAGACAGACGGATACAGACATTCACACAGTTTAGTCACTCACCCATGCATCCAGCAAGATACGTTTAATCACTCACTTATAGACTCAGTCACGCACCTACTAAATCATCCATTCAGACACTTATACACCCACTCATTCTTCAATACGCCTTTCCCTATATATATTAAACATATTTAAACTTTACACAAACACACAGTCACTGGATGATGTCATCAGTGATGTCATCAGTGATGTCATTTGAGATGTCATCAGTGATGTCATCAGTGATGTCACTGACCATGTCATGAGTGATGTAATATGTGACGTCATCAGCAGTGCATTGCGGGGCGCGAGTTATAGTTACCTGAACTAACTATAACGGGGAATTTCACGGGTTTTGTACGAGTGCAATGTCCAACTAACTATAACTGTCCCTAAAACCTTATGGTTTCTTCAGTGATTTTTTAAGGTTTTTTAAATGCAAATTTCTAACTATAACGTGCCTGAAACCTATGGTTTTTTCAGTGAATTTCAAAGGTTTTTTAAATGCTAATTTCTAACTATAACGTGTCTGAAACCTATGGTTTTTTCAGTGAATATATATATATATATATATATTTATATATATATATATATATATATATATATATATATATATATATATATATATATATATATACATATATATATATATAACCATCAAGAAAAGGTTGCCCTCAGGGGGGCGCCCACACTGAAGGTTAGCCCCTAAAGGTGGGGGCCACACCAGGAACAGCTCACACTTCTCAATCGCGTCATGTTGGCTTAACGCGTTTCAGACGGAAGTCCTTGTTCACAAGCCATTAGTAAAGAAACACAGCAAAAGTGATGTAGGACACCTGCTATTTATTAAATCCCGCCCTGATGGGCGTGTCATGAAAGGCCACTGCCTCAATGCATCCTGGTATTAGCAGTTCATACACCAAAATTAAACACCTCAGTGGGTATGCTGTGAGTCCATATATATATATATATATCCAAGAATGACGTGACTCAAACCTCAAAGAGATGGATTCACCAAAAAACTAAAATATATTTCCACTACTTCCATAGGAAAAGCATTTTTTGACTTGATATAAATTTGGCATCGTTGACCAATGTGCATGAAAGTTTCCCCAAAAAGTGTCAAAGTTGGTTCTGTGTGTCATGGAGAGTTTGGGGTTGATTTGTGGAGTGGGGACCAAGAAATAGGGGCACAAAATAAGGGTGCATTTCTAATGTTAATTCCCATAGGAACACTTTGTTGAACCTACAGCCCGAATTGCTGGATAGAATTACAACAAATTTGGCAGAAATGTAGATGTTGTTACGCAGATTGTGCTTTATGATATTTAGTGCAAATCCGTTCAGTAGTTTTTGAGACATTAATGCTGAACAATATAGTGATATCTCTGGCCGCAGATATTTTGCGGCAATTCAGCGATGGCCGCAAATATTTCATAATGATTTTGCTGTAAATCACGAATGCCCGTGAAACTTTGTGTCAAAGCTCATATAACGGGTCAGGGTGGAGATACTCTCATCCCATGTTTGAGAAATGGGGATGTTAGTGACACACGTTATGTGTCCAAAATTCATTTTTTAAAATCTCACGTGATATTTGCGACAACGCCGGGACTGCCATCGCGACCCCCCGTGTACCACCTTGGGGACATCGCAACTATCATGACGTCTTTGCGAATATTGGTGAAAATATAAAATATATATATATATTTGTACACAATCTCTGGTTTCTGTTACAGACTCATGTATGTTCTCTCACACTCAGTCAGACATTTATACACCCATTCACATACCCACTCACACACTTATAAATCCAGTCACATACCCAGTCAGATACTCATGCACCCACTCACATACCATTTCAGGTACTCATGCACCCACGTACAGACTCACACAGAGAGTGACGCACACATGTACAGACCCACTCAGAGTCATGCACCTACTAAGAGACTCACTCATAGACTTATGCGTGCAGTCCCATACCCACTTAGATACTCTTACACCCACTCATAGAACCACCTGGGCACTCATGTACCCACTCACAGACCCACTGAAATACTCATGCACCCACTTACAGACCCACTCACACCCTCATGTATGTACTCACAGACCCACTGATTTGCTCACACTCCCACTGACAGACCCATGGAGATACTCATACACCCACTCATAGATCCACTCAGACACTCATACACCCACTCATACACCCATAGGTTACTAACACACTCAGTCATAGACCCTCTTAGAAACTTATGAACTCAGTCACTCACTCATATAATTAGAGACTCACACACCCACTCATAGACTCACTCAGATACAGACACACCCACTCACTCACCCAATCAAAGACTCACGCACCCAGACACATACCCACTCAGACACTCACCCTCCCAATCACAGACCCATTGAGACACTCATACACCAACTCACAGATCTACTCAGACACCCATACAGCCAATCACAGACCCACTCAGATACTCAGACACCCATTTAGTCACTCACACACCCACTCAGAGACTTATGCAGCCAGTCACTGATACACTCAGAGACTCATGCACCCACTCACAGTCCTCCTCAGAGACCCATGCTCCCACTCACAGAACCACTCAAACACCCACACTCTTAGTCATTGACCCACTGAGTGACTCATGGACTCACTCACAGACCCACTGAGAGAGGCATGCACCCACTTACTCACCCACTCAGACACCCACTTAGACACTCATGTATCCACTCACAGATCCAGTAAGTCATATACTTACATTCAAATGCACAAAGGCACTCATGCACATACTCGTAGATTGACTTAGAGACTCATGCAAAAATCACAGGCCCATTGAGACAGGGATGCACCCAGTCATAGATGCACTGAGACAGTCACGCTGCTGTTACAGAACCATTGAGAGACTAATGCACCGTCTCACAGATCCACTGAAATACTTATACAGTGCATGAGAGAATTACTGATACAGTGATGTATGCAGTCACAGGTTCCACCACAAGAGTTATACTCTGTGTTATAGAGATATTAAGGGAGTTATATATGCTAATACAGATTCTTTTAGCTAGTAATGTGTTTAGTGTGTTGGCTATAATCTATTTTTAAATTAGAAGTTTTGTATGTGATGGTGGCTATTGAATGCCTGCTTTTGTCATTTCGTGACATATTCGCAGTGATCGCGGCTACCAATTTCATCAGGACACTCGGCATCATCGCAAAAAAGGAAAATTAGTTTAAAAGATTGTTTTTATTCAAACTCCCTACAACATTATGACTTTAAACAGTGCAGTAATAAACACTTAGGGGGTGATTAGGATGTAGGGCGGATCGCCACGGCCCGCATGGCGGTGGCGATCCGCCCGCCATTTCCCACCACCCGCCTCACATTTCCCCACTGCCATATTAGTATGGCGGTGGGGACCAAGGCGGACGGAAAGACCGTCCGCCGGTTTTCCGCCAGTAGGCAATCCGCCCGATTGCCTACCGGGCGGAAAAGGCCTGCAATATGGAGGTGGTGCCTTGCAGGCACCGCCATCCATATTAGGATGATGGCAGTCACATGCCTTTCCATGGCGGAGACTCCGCCATGGAAAGGCATGCAGAGAATGCCTTTGGGGGCCCGTTGCGGTCCCCCTGGGGGGTGGGAGGGTGGGGGGCTGCACTTGGGGGATACCCATGGTACCCCCCAACATTGGCATGCACAAGGTGGCAGGCACCGTGCGGTGCCTGCCACCTTGTGCATGCCAATGCACACAGTGCATTCCCAGCATTGTGGCGGGCGGTGCTGTGTCCACCGCCCGCCACAATGCTGGGAATGGAGGATGCCACCGCCACGGTGGCGGTGGCATCCTAATCGCTGGTGCGGGACTGTTGCACCACTGGCGGCCGGTCCCAGCACCGCTAGGGTGGTGGGCGAACGAAAGTCCGCCCGCCATCCTAATAGGCCCCTTAGTGTCTAAAATACTCTAAAATGTGTGCATATATGTTTTTTAATTAGTAATCGCAAAACTCACTAGAAAAATATGTGTACAAACTTGTTGTTTAAGCAGTGATGTAGTTAGTATTATGTGTGAATAGGAATACTTAGAATGAATTTTTTAAGTTTACATTTTTAAATCAGTGTCACAAAAACCAAAAATATCTTGAAATATAATGATTAATGTACTTTTTAAATGAATTGATGAGAAATACAACATAATTATGGGGTTACCTATATATAATAAAAACACCTCTCTCTGGTTTTTCTTTCAGTGAGTGGTCCCTGTTAGCTGCAAATATAATGACTGGGAGAGTTATATGTGACAGCACTGATTTATAACTAAGGTTTTTGGGACACCTTTAATACTGAATATACGTGATCTTGAATGTGCAATACAATTATGCACTTTGTCTTGCTGTCTTACGTGGCACAATGGATGGACTTTGGATCGGAGTTACGACTCCTATCCACTATACCCTCATTCTTTTTTGTTTTTTTCTTTTACTTTTTTCCTTTAACACTTAGGATAACAGTGTTTTTTCTCGCTTTTTTGTTTTCCTGACTCTTTGATTTATTTTATTTTCTGAGAACTTTCACCATACTAACTATGGGGAAGATTAGTGGTGTAGACAGTTATGGGTTTTATTTTGTTTTGTTTTAGCCCTGAGGAAGTCGTTGGGAGATTATGTTGGCTACATCGGCTACATCTGTCTTTTGGATAGACCTCAGTGTTTATGAGGCTTTGAATACAACATATGAAGTATAATGATGCAGACTGGCTGTAACATTGCTGAATTTGAAATTGGACATTTGGAATAAAAAGAAAAAGTCTTTGCGATTACAAATTTGTGGAATTTGAATTTCATTGGACACCTGCTCAGGATAATTTTGTGTAGAGAAATACAACAATAAGTGGTACATGTGCATATGTAATGTTCAATATCTAATAATAGAAAAAAAATACAAGGACGGTATAGTTATGAAATAAAATTAAAAAAGCCTTAGAAATTCAATAAAAAAACAAAGGTTACAGGGACATTATAGTTAGGGAATAGAATTTAAAAAACCTTAGAATTCACTGAAAAAAATGGTTACAGGGATGTTATAGTTAGGCTGGCATTTCACACGTACAAAACCAGAGAAATTCAGTAGTTATAGTTAGCTCAGTCAACTACAACTCATGCCCCCACAATGCACTGCTTGTGACCTCACATATTATATCACTCATGACATGGTCAGTGGCATCACTGATGACATCACTGATGACATCTCAAATGGCATCACTGAATGCATCATCCAGAGAAACACTAACACACCCACTTATACCCCATAAAACATCTCATAAACCCACTGCCACACAATCATTAACAAACTAATTCACAGAACACATACAAATACTCACACATCTCGTCATTGGTCCATACAGCCAGTAAAACATCAATTCACCCATAGAACCACTAACAGAACCAGTAACTCACATATACAGACACTCATGCACCTGCTCGCTTACCAATACAGCCAGTCCCATATCCACTTATAGACACATAGACACACTTACAAATCCAGTCATATGCCCATACAGCTACAGACACAGTAAATGAGTTAATCAAATACCTATTTACACACCTACTCATTCACTGAGTCAGTCACATAGCTACTAACTCATCTATACAATTAATCACAGAGCCACTCACTTACTTATACATATATTAATACATAAACTCACTCATCTATACAGTGACTGAGAGCACCATATACTAACCCAGACAACCTCTCTCATACTCACTTACTCACCTATACAGCCACTCAAATACCCATTCACTCACACATACTGTCACTTCTACCACCACTCACTCACCCATACACCCACCTACACATCCATTGAAGCACAGAGACAGCCACTCATGTGCCCTGTCACTCGCCCATACAGATACTTATGTATCTGCTCAAACACCCATTCAGTCACTCATGCACCCTCTCATTCACCATTTACATTCAGTAATACAACAACTCAGTCAACTATACATATACTCACACAGCCACTCATTTACTCATACATGCACTGACACACCCACTTGCTCACCTATACAAAAACTCACACACCCACTATCTAATGTATACACTCTCTTATATACCCAGTCACTCTTCTATACTCCACTTACACATGCACCCACTTACCCATATAGGCACTTCCACAGTGAGTTACCTTAGTATACATGTTCAACACTCTTGGAAAGATATGTAACTTTTAGAAAACAATCACAATCACTGGATGATGTCATCAGTAATGTCATTAGAGATGTCATCAGTGAGATCATCAGTGATGTCATTTGAGGTGTCACTGACCATGTCATGAGTGATATAATATGTGAGGTCATAAGCAGTGCATTGCGGGGGCATGAATTATGGTTAGCTCAGCTAACTATAACTGCTGAATTTTTCTGGCTTTGTACGAGAGAAATGTCAGCCTAACTATAACGTCCCTGTAACCTTTGGTTTTTTCAGTGAATTTCTAAGGTTTTTTTAAATGGTAATTTCTAACTATAACGCCCCTGTAACTTTAGGTTTTTCCAGTGAATTTCTAACTCTTTTTTATTCTATTTCATAACTATAACATACCTGTATGTTTTTCTATTATTAGATATTGAACTTTACATTTGGATGGTGCACCACTTATTGTTGTATTTGTCATCTATTTGTTCAAAAAGTACATTAATCATCTTAATACAAGACATTTTTGATTTTCACAATGATGTTATGATTGCCAAGGACAGACCGCAAATACTGAGGGGTCGATTCCGATTCGGGCCGGAAAAAGCACCGACCGACTCGGATCCGGAAATTAAATCGACCGACACGTACCTGTGGCGCCCGACACGCCAAGTACGATGCAAGGCGTGCAAAATCCGACCGACACGTACCGAACCCAAGTCGAACGACCGAGCCGCACGGAAAACAGCAATCCGGTCGGAAAAACACGCGAATCCAACCGACCGACACGCACCCGGAACAAATCCGACCGAAACGTACACGCGAACTCCAAACCGCAAAGTACGATGCAAGGCGCGAAACCACGAGCGAGTCGGACGGAGGACAAGCCGTACGACCGACACGCATACAAAACCGAGCCGAAGTAACACAAAACACCGCGACCGACGCGTACGCAGCATAGAAAACTGCACAAACACAGCGTGAACGAAACGGAGAAGACCGTACGAGACAAATGCAGGGTCCGACTCGGTCACAAGAACGTTTCCAACATGCACAGACAGTACAAAGGAAAAATCACACAAAAAAAGGCCAAACAAGCAATTACTAAGCCAATAAATACTGGGGTGGGGTGGGGACAGAGAACAAAGACACACCCACAACTCCACCCATATAAAGGACACAAATCACAACCATGATCCTTTGCAAATGCCATTCCACTGCCAGCACCCAAGAGAAAGCAACCACACACCCACAGCTCATCCCTCACACAAGCCACACACCATCAGCACACCAACAAATACCTACCTCACATACACCCAGCAAAACACACACTCACACACCCTCACCTGCACACCAACACACACATCACTCACCATCACCACCCATCACCATGCCCCCAAGAAGAATCCCAAGTTCCTAGATTGTGAATTGGAAGTCATGGTAGACGAGATCCTCAGGGTAGAGCCACAGCTGTTTGGCACACTGGTCCAACAGACCCCCATCTCCCAGAAAACCAAGATGTGGGAGAGGATCATCAACAGGGTGAACGCACAATCACCATGTCGGCGAACAAAGAGTGACATCCAGAACAGGTGGTATGACGTGCGCAGGAGGGTACGGGACCTGCTCAAGAAAGACTACATCAACAGCCAATACACCGGCAGTGGCCCTCCTGCCAAGCCAATATACCTCAGGCCCTGGGAGGAGAAGGTGCAGGCCATCCTTCCGCCAGTGAGCATATATGGACTAGAGGACATCCCAGAGCCTGGTGAGTACACAACAAATGTACACAATATACTGCCACAAAACACACACACATCACTGTCAAGGGGAGAGTCAAACCATGCACTCATAGCAATTACACAGCAACCAGAACAGAATCATCCCAAAATGAGTATGTCAGTCAGATAAACACAACACATGCCATCAAAAAAGTCACATCCAACTGTGCCATCACATGTACAAACACAACTACAACTACCGCTAGGCAGTGGCACAAATAGAACTAACAAACACATCCAGACATGTAGCCACCACAACAACACCAACACACAGTGAAGACCACTCAAAGGAAGGAATTCTGTGTATGCTGGCCAAGTCAGTGTAGCCAATAGCATCATGGGAGTTGCAGTCACACATATTCCCCCCACAACTGTCCCATCAACACCACCATGAACCATGCGCACATCACAGGGAGTGGAGAAGGACTCACAAGATGGCTGACACTGGCTACTGCTGTGGGGAGCACAAGGCCCTGCTGGCAACTGTGCACCAACAAACAGCAGGACACCACTGACTGACATCCTGAGAGACAACTTCCACTCCCTGCAATGCAAGCACGTACCATGGTGGGATATCTGGCTGGCTGGGTGGAAAGGAGGACTTGCAGCACTGACCATAGTCACAAGCACCTCCCCTCACACCCCCTCAACACAAACTCCACAGAACCCACCTGGTAGAATGCAATGCCCCCATCCTAACACAAGATCCCACAAAGAACCACCACCCTGGGTTATGTTGTGTGAAGCACAGGGACACTCTTGGGACTGTTAGCCAAACAACTGCCAGGACAACACTCCCAGCCATCCTGTCAGCACAGCCAGCCCATCCCACAGGGAAGCAGAGTCAAAAGGAAGGAAGCATGGGCATGCTGGGAAGGGGGTGGAGGCAATAGCATGATGGGAGTCGTAGTCACTGATATTGGTCACCCCCACAACTGTCCCATCAACACCACCCTGAACCATGCTCACATCACAGGGAGTGGAGAAGGACTCACAAGATGGCTGACACTGGCTACTGCTGTGGGGAGCACAAGGCCATGCTGGCAACTGTGCACCAACAAACAGCAGGACACCACTGACTGACATCCTGAGAGACAACTTCCACTCCCTGCAATGCAAGCACGTTCCATGGTGGGATAACTGGCTGGCTGGGTGGGTGGGAAGGAGGACTTGCAGCACTGACCATAGTCACAAGCACCTCCCCTAACACACTCCCCAACACAAACTCCACAGAACCCACCTGGTAGAATGCAATGCCCCCCATCCTAACACAAGATCCCACAAAGAACCACCACCCTGGGTTATGTTGTGTGAAGCACAGGGACACTCTTGGGACTCTTAGCCAAACAACTGCCAGGACAACACTCCCAGCCATCCTGTCAGCTCAGCCAGCCCACCCCACAGGGAAGCAGAGTCAAAGGAAGGCAGCATGGGCATGCTGGGAAGGGGGTGGAGGCAATAGCATGATGGGAGTCGTAGTCACAGCTCTACATCCCCCACCACATGGCCCAGCAAGCTCACACTCACGCATGCACATCCCACAGAGAGTGGAAAGGCCCATCAAAGATGTCTGACACTGTTGCTGTGTCGTGGGGAGCACAAGGGCATGCTGGGAACTGCACACCAACCAACAGCAGGACACCACTGTCAGCCATCTTGCCATTGCTCTCACACCCACACACACTGAACTCCCCACAAAAGCAAGTAAGTATGGGAATGCTGGGAAGTGGGGTGGAGGCAATAGCATGATGGGAGTCATAGTCACAGACATAGCTCACCCCCACAACTGTCCCATCAACACCACCCTGAACCATGCTCACATCACAGGGAATGGAGAAGGACTCACAAGATGGCTGACACTGGCTACTGCTGTGGGGAGCACAAGGCCCTGCTGGCAACTGTGCACCAACAAACAGCAGGACACCACTGACTGACATCCTGAGAGACAACTTCCACTCCCTGCAATGCAAGCACGTTCCATGGTGGGATAACTGGCTGGCTGGGTGGGTGGGAAGGAGGACTTGCAGCACTGACCATAGTCACAAGCACCTCCCCTCACACACCCCCAACACAAACTCCACAGAACCCACCTGGGAGAATGCAATGCCCCCATCCTAACACAAGATCCCACAAAGAACCACCACCCTGGGTTATGTTGTGTGAAGCACAGGGACACTCTTGGGACTCTTAGCCAAACAACTGCCAGGACAACACTCCCAGCCATCCTGTCAGCACAGCCAGCCCACCCCACAGGGAAGCAGAGTCAAAGGAAGGCAGCATGGGCATGCTGGGAAGGGGGTGGAGGCAATAGCATGATGGGAGTCGTAGTCACAGCTCTACATCCCCCACCACATGGCCCAGCAAGCTCACACTCACACATGCACATCCCACAGAGAGTGGAAAGGCCCATCAAAGATGTCTGACACTGTTGCTGTGTCGTGGGGAGCACAAGGGCATGCTGGGAACTGCACACCAACCAACAGCAGGACACCACTGTCAGCCATCTTGCCATTGCTCTCACACCCACACACACTGAACTCCCCACAAAAGCAAGTAAGTATGGGAATGCTGGGAAGTGGGGTGGAGGCAATAGCATGATGGGAGTCGTAGTCACTGATATTGGTCACCCCCACAACTGTCCCATCAACACCACCCTGAACCATGCTCACATCACAGGAAGTGGAGAAGGACTCACAAGATGGCTGACACTGGCTACTGCTGTGGGGAGCACAAGGCCCTGCTGGCAACTGTGCACCAACAAACAGCAGGACACCACTGACTGACATCCTGAGAGACAACTTCCACTCCCTGCAATGCAAGCACAGTCCATGGTGGGATAACTGACTGGCTGGGTGGGTGGGAAGGTGGGCCGGCTGTCAACCAAACACAACCAATGCAGACCATGTTCACACCCCAAAAAATACATAGAAATGCCCAAATAATGCAGGACAATGTGCCACACCAATATCAACCCCTGACTGTGACGACTTAGGACAATGCAATGTACAGGCCCGCACCCAGAGGCACAGTCACAACTGTCATGTGTGTCAACCATTGATGCCTGCAGAAACATAACATACATTGTGTGTGTCTCCCAAAAACAGTTGATGATGGGGACACAGCAGCAGACGCTGAGGAGTCCCAGTCCCAGGCTCAAGAGGATGCGGAGCTCACTGGCGTCGTACAGCCTCTGCCCTCCTCGGACGAAGAAGACCAACCTGGCACATCCGGTGCAAGTCTACATGCAGCACCAGCAGGACCACCAGCTGCAGCACCAGCAGGACCACCAGCTGCACCCCCTGCACCCACCCCTCCAACGACTGTCACCACGAATACCATCCCTGCCGACATGGACAGAACAAGGAGCAACACCAGCACAGGGACCCTGGACCAACCTGGGGCCATGGACACCACCACCACCACCAACCCCCAAGGTGGACCAGGGTCATCTGTGCGTGCCACTGCATGCACTGCACATGTCAGCAGGGGTGGTGGGAGGGGTGGGAGACAGAGGTCGCTGCTTGCAGAGGTTGCTGGTGTGCATGATGACCCACAACTGGTACGCATAGCTGATGCGTACCAGTCCAGCACCGGAGACCTCAGCCAGGTAGTGGGGCTCCTCAGAGACATGAAACAGCAGCAGGCTGCCCATCATGCCCGCTTGGACTCTCACATGTCCCACGTGGAGTCACACATGTCCCGCGTGGACTCACACATGTCCCGCGTGGAGTCCAAGTGGGATGCACTGCATGAGATGACGGCGGTGCACAGGGACATTTTACAATGCCTCCGCCAGATGAACAGCAACCAGTCCACACCTCCCTGTGTGCCAACAACATCTGGTGCCGAACAAACTGCAACTGCCACAGGGAGGGAGGATGACTCTGGCGGAGAGTCCCCTGCACCGCAGCAGCCTGTACTTGAGGGACCCCCCAAGAAGAGGGGTCGTCCGAGAAGGGGCAAGTGAGAGGCCGATGGCCAAGCGCAACTCCCAGGAAGCCTGAACCTGTTCTGGATGTTCACCTTTGTGCACAGACTGTTCACCCTGTTGACGGCAACACTACTCCCACACATTGCATGGGGAGTACAAGTTGGACCAATGTGTCAGACAACTGTGGCCCTGATACTGGGGATTCTGTTTACCAGGTCTTTCAATTCACCTAGGAACTTCGGATTGCAAGATTTATGTACAGCACTACCCATCCTATGCACTATTCACACAAATGTATCACAATAAACACACTAATACACCATACTTGCCTCTGTTGTGATTCCAACGTGGGTGCTGTTATGGGGATGATGAACTGCAAAATCACACTGTGTATGCGAACTGCAACAGCAAGGACAACACAGGCATGTGAGTAAAGGCAACGTGACACATATGAGGGAGACACACCACCAGGGCTACACAACACATACACACCTAGGCCATCTGACTCATTGCCTACACTGATGTTGCCAGGGAAGACGGTGCAATGCACAGACACCACACCCATTCCCAGTTGTAGTCAAGTAGCCCACAGGTGCAGTAAGCAAATGGCAGTCAAATGTGTGACCACAGACAACGCACATCACAAAGTGAAGCACAGGTTTATTACACAGTTGCAACATGTCGTAACCACTACAGATGCAAGGTAATCCCACCTGGCAGCGGGCACACAGTCAACAACTGTAGACGGAAGGAAGTCCATGGGTGTGGCGCACATCACCTGTAGGGACACAACAGCTACCAGCCTGGAAGTGCAATCACGTCGTCGGTGGACACAGTTGACCAAACGAATCTGAAAGTACCCTGTGAAGGACAGAAATGACACACAGTCAAAAGCAATGGAGTACAGGACAGAACAGCAAAACTCATGCACAATACATGTTACAAGATACCCACCCAGAACCAAGTTAGCATGTCAACACTGTTGGGGAGTACAGCCCACCTGTAAGCACACATCGCAACACACATCCAGTCAAGTAGCCCATGGACACACTCCAACAGCACCAGAGCACCACCTACACATCATGCCAACTCACATCATTGACATGACACCTCAGGATACTCACATTCAGCTAAAGAAGTTGGTGATGAGCTGTGTGCGGACATCACCATCATCATCATCATCATCGTCACTGGCATCGTGGTCCAGGCCAGGATCCTCCACAGGTGGCGGATGTTGGTCATTGTCATCCTGGATGAGAGGCAACTCCTTCCGCACTGCCAGGTTGTGGAGCATGCAGCAGACGATGATAATCTTGCACACTTTCGCAGGGGCATATGGGAGGGACCCTCCGGTCTTGTCCAGGCAGCGGAAGCGGCTCTTCAGGAGACCAAATGTCCGCTCAATCACTCTCCTGGTCCGACCATGTGCCTCATTGTAGCGCATCTGGGCTGGCGTCACAGGGTTCCTGAGGGGTGTCAGCAACCACGGCATGTTGGGGTATCCCGAGTCACCTACGGACAGACAAGTGCACATTAGCTGACTTGGAAAAGTGGGGGAATACTACAGATCAGATCACACACAATGGTACAAAGTCAGTACACACCGACAAGCCAGGCACGCTGGTTCTGCATCTGTGCCATCATCCTGGGGATGCGACTACTCCTCATCACAAAGGCATCGTGTGCTGAACCAGGGAAACGGGCACACACGTGTGTGATGGTCATGTCTGCAAGACACACCACCAGTGCATTGACCGAGTGGTAGTGCTTGCGGTTCCTGTAGGCCTGCTCCTGGGCCTGTGGTGGTACCAAAGCCACATGTGTCCCATCAATGGAGCCAATGACATGCGGCATTCTCCCCAGGGCATAAAAGTCACTCTTCACGTCAGTGAGTCGTCGCAGTCTAGGGAAATAGATGTACCGGTTCAGGAATAGCAACATTGCCGCCAAAACATCGCGGAGCACACGGCTCAACATGGTCTGTGACATCCCACCAGCAGTCGCCACAGTATGTTGGAAGGTACCGGTGGCAAAGAAGTGTAGGGCTGCCATCACCTTCACCTTGGGGGTCAGCGCTGTAGGATACGGCCGGCCAGGCTGCAAATGTGGGGACAACTGCACTGCCAAATCCTCAATCAGCTGCCTGGTGAAGCGGTACCGTCGGATGCTGTCCTGTTCCACCATCGTTGCCAGGTCTGGGAATGGTCGATGGACAGCAGGAGCCCTGCAGTGCAGAGGAGAAGTAAGCAAGATTGTCAGTCACCCCACATATGCGGCATTGAACACACTCAATATCCCAACACACATCATTATGAGGCACAACTACATGAAGTGTGCAGTTCCGTAAGGACATGTATGGTACATACATGGCCAACATCTGTCAACACGGTCCAACAGGTGGCATCAATTAGTCCCAGGTTGGCCCATTGGATATCATGAGGCCATGTCACAGTTCCCATCTCCTGCTGCCGTGTCACAATCACCCCCCTCAGTGACATGTGTGCCCCAGGCACCACAGCTCAACGACAGGTACATTCCCAGGGACCCTGTATTGCCACATGGACACTGGCATTACATGGAGTATCATGTATACACCACAGCAAAACAACCATGACCCCCACAGGTAGTGGTCCCACTTGCCACGGCAGGACAGACATGGACGTCTGTGATACACACACGCACAACATCAAAGTCCATGCACACACAACGTGGATGTGGAGACTGTCTCCCATTGTGCACATGAAATCAGAGACATTGTAAACACTACATGCACAAAGACTGTGGAGGACCATCACTATTGTGCCACTGGGACACCCTGGCTCAAACATACCGTCCCACATGGGACTCACGGGGTATGTGACATGACATACACATACACCACTGTGAAATGTGACCATGGCACATGCACAGATATGAACAGTTGCACATCACAGTGGTCATGTACACGTAACACCCAGGATCCTGTCCCCATGAACACGTGCACAGCCTGGGGGTGGCTGCCCACAGGTGACACCCACAGGACAACATGTACACCAACATACACACAATAGGAAATGCAGCCTTACATGCCTTATGATAAAGTTTGGACAGGCTGTTGTGATGCAGGTGTGCCCCTCACTCCCTGGGAGCTATCTGTGGCTGGCATATGTCCATCTGAGACAGGCATGCTGACATATGCCAGTCACATGTTCAGTGATGCGTTGAACAGCAATGGACCAATCGGTGCCCCGGCCGGCCCATTGCATTCAATGTGTGCGGGTACGCGTTGTACCCCTGTACGCGTTGAACTGCAATGGACCGATCGGTGCCCCGGCCGGCCCATTGCATTCAATGTGTGCGGGTACGCGTTGTACCCCTGTACGCGTTGAACTGCAATGGACCGATCGGTGCCCCCGGCCGGCCCATTGCATTCAATGTGTGCGGGTACGCGTTGTACCCCTGTACGCGTTGTACCGCAATGGACCGATCGGTGCGCACCCATTGACAATGGCCTTGCCTGGCAACGGACGCGTTTTCGAATTTCGAACGAGTCGGTTGCTGGAAAATCAGTTGGTCACCCACAACAATGTTGCAAAATCATGTATGTCATGAAGTTGAAGATTTGAAGGATGCTGTGGGCGTGTTTCGGTGCTGCTATTCCATGGATTGGCCAGATTCAGAAGATGCAAACGACTTGGACCTATCACTTTGGACACATGGGACAGTATCTGCCTCTGCAGCACATATATATTGCTGGCTGTTCCCCTGAGAGCTCACTTGCCTGCACTACATGCTCCAGGACGACATCTGCCACTGCACTGCTGCTGTCTCTGCCCCTCTGGACCCTGCAATGGCACGTACTGTGGAGAGAGCCCCAGCCTTCAGCCTTGAGGAGAACCAGGCCCTGCTGGACAGCCTACTTCCACAGTACAGCAAGCTGTTTTGGACACCAGGGGAGCAGGTGAGTGTTCTGTGCACTGCCTTTCTGAATGTGCATATTGTCTGACTAGCAAGGCTGAAAGTCTGCAAGCCACTGGCTAGCAGGCTCACTGAGTAGTTGTCACCCCCCATAGTGTGTAGTGACATGCACTGGACAGGTATGGTGCAGTGACAGTGCATTTGAACAAGGTTTTACTTCCCATGCAATGATACCATGTAGTGACGTCTGCCAAACTGTCCATGGGCAGCTTTGCACTGCCTGTGTACATCATGTGCCCCTGTGATTGAGACATGTATATACAACTGTGTCATGCACGGATATGTTGCATGTGTAGTAATGGCCTTTTCACTTTGTCATCCTCACAGGTTAATGCCCATCGGAAGCAGGAGATCTGGAAGGACATCGTCCGGGCTGTCCGGTCCGTGGGGGTCTACAAGCGTCGGATCCGCAACTGTCAGAAGAGGTGGCAGGACCTTCGGGGCTGGACCCGGAGGATTGCACGGGTCCAGGTGAAGCTGTCGCCTCCTCGCAGGAGGGCGGAATACGGACCCTGACCCCCACATGCTCCAGATCCTGGCGGTGGTGTTTCCAGACCTGGATGGGCAGCTGAAGGCCAGACAGCAGCAAGGAGGGGGTGAGTCAAAGACTGCACTGTGAACTCTGTATTACATGCTGTGTGCCCTCCTCTGGCCTGGTTCAACTGCCACAGTGCAGCAGTCATGTTGTCCAGGAGCCATGTCCCTCTATTGTGCACTGCCCACTGCTCATCTGATACCCAGGTGTGGCCCTTACATTCAGGGAATTGTGTCACTTGGGACTGTGTCCTTGCAGTTTGCTTCACTAAAGGTGGGGGACAGCATCTGTTTCCCTAACTCTGTTGTGGGCATCATGGGTGGGTCCATTGTTCACACTACGCCTGTGTTCGGACATGTAATCTGCGTGTTGCTTTGATATGCGGTCCACTTGCTCTGCTGAGCCACCACATGTGCCTGGGGTATGTGGCACACGCCCATGCAGCGGGTGGGAACAATGTTTGGGCCCCAGGAGTGTGCAGATTACGTGTGTCACACATACATAGCCAGCTATCCACTGACAAGGGCTCATCCCTCATTCATGTGGAGCAGGACAGTCATGCCTACTCCAGGCCATGCAATGCACTCTGTACTCCCACTCCCGTGTATCAGCTGACACATTGTGCGCAGTGATTTGACCCCTCAGGTGTCTGCCTCTGTGTCAGTGTGCTGTGGATTAGTTGCCAGGACTGCTGGGGTGTTTCTTGGTAGGGGCTCAGCATGCCCCTGGAGTTGTGACCATAGGAGACGATACTTGTGTGTCACATAGGTGTTTGATCAGCTGCCCGTGCAGACTGGGGTATGCGAATGTGAAGTTCAGGCAGCTGTTCCCCATTCACAGCAGATTGTGAGGGGCTCAGGTTCAGAGGGTAGTGTCACAGGTCTCCCATATGTCCAATAGGTATGACCTGGACAGATGAGGGTTAAGATGATGTGTTGTGTGGGGGATGTACATGTGCACTTGTGCAGCTCCAGGACTTGCATTCCCCATGACCTACTATTGTGACACAGTGCATAGTGTTGTTGTCTGGCTGCCAAGTCATACATCACTGAGACAGTGATGTATGACTTAGCAGTCATGCCTCTGCCATGGCATGTGTCTACTTATTGGTGGTCTTGCAGGGGAGTGACATGTGCTACATGCACACCATTGTGGCGATGGCTATCAGGACATGGGTGCATCATGGTGTCTGTCACTGGTATGCATCACATGCATTTCCTATTTGACTCTGGGCATCCCTTTCATCCGGAAACCTGTACTGACTCAGTGGCAAGAGCTGTGATGTGTGCATGTCCACATGCCACACCGTGTCCTCTGCACTGTCCAACTACTGTGTACTTGGTGCATGTGTCCACACTGGGGTGTTGCAATCCAACAGACACCAGACAGATGGGTGCAAGGCCATGTGGGATGTGAGTGCCATGCTTGGCATCAGACTGACAATTGGCTTCTCCTGTTCAGTTAGGGCACTTTTAGCAATGTACAACTAATGATGCCAGGGCTTGCTCTGTAATGTGCTGTGCTCACAGTGGTGTGTGCGTTTGGTGCAGGTGACTGATGTCTGTCTGTTTCCCCATTGTTTGCAGATACATCCACGGCCACGGAAGGGGACAGCTCCACGGACCAGGAGGAGCCAGAGAGCCAGACTGGGTCAGCAGCCGAGGAGTGGTCGGAGGGACCCAGTGGCACGGAGGGCGAGGGGAGCCACACCGAGGAGTCCTCAGCACCATCCACCTCAGCTGAGGACCAGAGCAACTCGGAGGATGACTCCCTTATGGAGGCGGGTGTCAGCAGCCACCACACCCCAGCTAGTGTTGCTGTCCCCACCACCACCAGCACCACCACCGCCCTCCCATCGGCTCCCATTCCCCAGGTCCGTGGAGGCTCCCATGTTCGGGAGCGTGTCTCCTTTGGGCCAGGCACCGCACCCCTGCCCCTGTGTCCCCTGCTGCCCTGAGTGAGGAGTCTGTGTACCTCCTTCGCCAGCTCCATGTAGGGCAGACAGCCATGCTGAGTGTCCTCCATGCGCACACCGCTCTGTTGACTCAGCTGGTGTCGTTCATGGAGGGCATCTCATCGGGCATGTCTGACCTACAGAGGGGCAATAGGTCCATGGACTCCTCCCTGACGGCAGCAGTGTCCCTCCTCAGACAGTCCCTCACCCCTCCTGCCTCTGCTCCATCCACACTCCCCAGCACCTTACCCGTCCCAAGCACACACACACCGGCACAGGCACACACCAGCACACACACGTCCAGCACACAGACACACACGCCACAAACAAAATGCACACGCACGCACAGTCAGGGGACTGAAACCAGACTCACAGGGGATGGGGCCCAGGTACACACACATGCATCCATGGGCACTGCGCAGTCCTCAGTTGCCTCTCCCTCCAAAACACCCTCCCTTGCCTCACCTGCAACCCCAAAGACCCAGCGTCTCTTCCTCAGTGACCTCGGCCTCTTCCCCTCCGATCCAGCTGCTCCAGCATCCAGGGGGAAGAGGAAGCCCCCCCACACGGAGCAGAGTGCCCCTCGCCCCCGGACACCCTCCCCCAGGCGCAGACAGACTGAGGCCCCCACCCGCAAGTCCCCCGGAGTGGTAAGAGCAAGACCCCGCCGCCGCCCTGCAGCTCAAGCACCAGGTCTCCTTCCTCCATCCCTCAGGCCCCCACTCCACAGGTGCCCCCACCACACCCTGCCCCAGATTCCCCCACCCACAGATATACCATCCCCAAGAGGATCCGGCCTTCTCCCCCTGCCACTTGCTCTCCCGGCACCACACCCCCGCTGCGCTTGTCTGTGCCACTGATGTGGTGAGGGTGTCCTCCCCCTCTGTCCAGCCCACCTTGCCTGTTCCCCATTCTCCTCCCCTGGTGGTAGGCACTGCAGTGGAGTCCACTACCACCCTGTCTGACTTGGGCACTGCAGTGGCGGACCTGTCCACTCCATCTGCAGGGTCCACTGCAGTCGTGCCGGCACCCACAACATCTGAGTCATGCCCCCCAGTTGTGCCAGCACACACCATGTCAGACACCTCCACTGCAGTTGTCAGTGGCTCTCCAGCACCCACAACCCCTTCCCTGCTTCCTCCTGGTGAGCCCTGATCCTGTCCCTGCGGTGCCTGGCCTACCCCCCCGGTTGCCCCTCCTAGTGGATTGTCCCTGGTTTTGTGCAGGCATGTGTAGGGTGGCATCTGCCACTGTCACCCACTTGTGACTTTGTTGATGGACTGGCCATTGGCCTTTGTTTATTTTCTACCGGACTTCTACTTTTAATGCCACATATGCTGAATAAAGCAACTTTCTGTTCTCTAGTGCTTTTGCTTCTGATGTACATGATGTTGATGATGCTAACCATGCCCTTGCTGCAGTGATGGTGATATTTGGTCTCATGATAATGAAGTGTTACTCTGCAGGAACCCATGTGGTCCAGGGGGAATGTGTCCTATCCTGTGGTGTATCCATGTCATCCATAGCAGCATCTGAGGGTGTCATGTGTTCAGTATTTGGCAATGGGATTTCCTACTTAGATTGCCTATTTCACATCTGTGGCTTCCACCCCTGCACATCTGTTGTGCCTGCCATTGTTCAATTCGTCTACTTCCCTGACCGTGTGGCCATCTCCAGTGGACATGCAGGTTTGGGCATCAATGGGGAAGGACTCATCTGTGTTGTCAGTGCAACATTGCTATACAAGTGTGTTGGATCTGTGCTGATGATTCCGTTGGCACTTCCATGACCAGGCTGATGTTACGGGAGCCCTCATTTGGTGCTAATTGTTGATTGTGTGACCAAGTGCTCAGCTGACATGATGGGGCCCTACTGAGGCAACATATGGCACAGCTTTCCTCACACAGGAGTGGAATCCCCTCATGGCAGTGTGTACTCCTGTGACATTGCCTGCGCCCAAGGTGTGTGTTGTATGTGCATGTCTGTGTGTTCACTTCCGTTTAGCTGTGCAATCTGTGATCCCTAGTGTTGTACCTGTTTGTGATGCTAGCTGAGTTGAGCTATGTTCCCCCAAAGTCTTCTCCCTGGGTTCTCTGTGATGTGGGTGCATGGCACATTACTGGTCATCAGGGTGTCACCCATAGGTGTGTTTGCTGTCAGGGCTGAGTTTGTGTGCAGACGCAGATGGGTCACAGTCAGGTTTCCCCTTGGCACTTGTTGTTTGCCCCTGTCATGTGATTTCCAGTTTGTGTTATCTTTCAGTGATTGTGACACGTTGTGTGTGTGACTGCTGGCACTCCTCAGGGTCCGGGCTGCAATGTTGGTTGTTGTCTATGTGTGTTCTTTGTGGGTGACCTTGGCTTCTTCATTGGTGTGTGACTGTGGCTGGGATCCCATTGGTTGGTGTGGTATTGCCGTCATGTCCATGTTCAGCGTAGTGTGCAGTGTGTCAGACATTCAGGAGTCTTGTTGAGTGGCCATGTGTGATGTGTTTCTTCACCTTGGTTCCCACCCACCACCCTGGAATAGTCATGGGTGCATGTGCAATGTCACCAGTGCATGTGTACTTCACTGCTGCACATTGTTGGAGGTCGAGGGGTGTGGTGTTGAGTGTGTGCAGATGAGAGTTGTTGCCCGGCTAGGCCCCTGCCTCCATGTTGGCCTTGGCTTACTGGCCATGCTGTTTGATTTGTGCTTGTGTAGGTGTGATTGTAGTTAGTTGCTCAGGACACATGACTGTGGTTCACAGTGTGAACCATTTAGCTTTGTCATCACAGTGGGATTGTAATGCAGCCCAGGGTCACCACATTGTGGGGGCCCTGGGGGGGGGGTGCTGTGGTGTGTCTGTGTCTTGCTGTGTCAGTTGCTGTCCCTACGTGCCTGTGTGACATGTGTGATTTGTGCTCCCTCTCATCTGACAATGCCTGCTTGCCCACATAGGGGATTTCGATCCATGAGTTACCTTTGTGTGGCACTGTATGCACATCTGTATGATTGGTATTCAGGTCTCCTCATGTGTTGTGTGGTTGCCTGGGGACACTGGCACCCCCTCACCTGTTGTGTATGATGTGCAGTGTGGGTCTGCCTGTTTGTGTTTGTGCATCTGCACCACTGCATTGGCATATCTTGGGTGTGCCATTGGCTGTATGTAGTTTGGTGGGTTTCCCCTGCTGTCCCTGGGACTCCTAGGTCATCGGTCAGCACAATGATCATGGTTTGTGTGTCCCATTGCTGCCATGGTATGGTATCTGTTCACCTCACATCTGCAGTCTCCACAGGGTATCTGCATTTGTGTGCCCATTGGTGCAAATATGTGGGTCTGCATTCTGATGGTCACTTCTGTCATTGTGTCATTGATGATTGTTGACGGTGTCAGCCCCCATGGGTGTTGTTTGTCTGCACATGGCCAAAGGTATGTCTTATTTGCACTGCAGTATTTGGCTCCCCCAATTTATGTTGCAATGGGACACATACACTACTTTGCCACTGATGTGTTTGTTGTTCTGTGACCAGGAATCATCCATGCAGTTTGGCAGTTGCACCTCTTTCTTTGTCAACACTTACCTTTTGGTCACTGTGGTGATGGGGGTTTAGACCCCATTGCCACAATGTTCAAGATGTGCTTCAGCTATGGACCCCACACTTACATTTTGGTCACTGTGATGATGGGGGTTTGGACCCCATTGCCACAATGTTCAAAATGTGCTTCAGCTATGGACCCCACACTTACCTTTTGTTCACTGTGGTGATGGGGGTTTAGACCCCATTGCCACAATGTTCAAAATGTGCTTCAGCTATGGACCCCACACTTACCTTTTGTTCACTGTGGTGATGGGGGTTTGGACCCCATTGCCACAATGGTCATGGCCTGCTTGCATTGTGGGTGCCACACACATATATGTGTGGCACATGTGCTAGGGGGTCACATTGTATGTTCAAAGTCATGTTCGGTGTTGTAGGCATTTGACACAGTCTACACACGCTTGTCATGGTGTTGGGGGATGTCTTCTTCTTGCATTCCCTAGGTTGTGGTGTGCTGGTTGTGTCATGCATTGTCCATCCTATGAGTGGGGGTGGTAGTAGTGGTTGGCATCCAGCCCCCCCTGGCTAAGGGTGGTGGTAGGCATCCAGCCCCCCCTGGCTCAGGGTGGTAGTAGTGGTAGGCATCCAGCCCCCCCTGGCTAAGGGTGATAGTAGTGGTAGGCATCCAGCCCCCCTGGCTGAGGGTGGTAGTAGTGGTAGGCATACAGCCCCCCCTGGCTAAGGGTGGTAGTAGTGGTAGGCATCCAGCCCACCCTGGCTCAGGGTGGTAGTAGTGGTAGGCATCCAGCCCCCCTGGCTCAGGGTGGTAGTAGTGGTAGGCATCCAGCCCCCTGGCTAAGGGTGGTAGTAGTGGTAGGCATCCAGCCCCCTGGCTAAGCGTGGTAGTAGTGGTAGGCATCCAGCCCCCTGGCTCAGGGTGGTAGTAGTGGTAGGCATCCAGCCCCCTGGCTGAGGGTGGTAGTAGTGGTAGGCATCCAGCCCCCCTGGGTGAGGATGGTAGTAGTGGTAGGCATCCAGCCCCTCCTGGCTAAGGGTGGTGGTAGGCATCCAGCCCCCCCTGGCTGAGGGTGGTAGTAGTGATAGGCATCCAGCCCCCTGGCTAAGGGTGGTAGTAGTGGTAGGCATCCAGCCCACCCTGGCTCAGGGTGGTAGTAGTGGTAGGCATCCAGCCCCCCTGGCTCAGGGTGGTAGTAGTGGTAGGCATCCAGCCCCCCTGGCTAAGGGTGGTAGTAGTGGTAGGCATCCAGCCCCCTGGCTAAGGGTGGTAGTAGTGGTAGGCATCCAGCACCCCTGGCTAAGGGTGGTAGTAGTGGTAGGCATCCAGCCCCCTGGCTAAGGGTGATAGTAGTGGTAGGCATCCAGCCCCCCTGGCTAAGGGTGGTAGTAGTGGTAGGCATCCAGCCCCCTGGCTCAGGGTGGTAGTAGTGGTAGGCATCCAGCACCCCCTGGCTAAGGGTGGCAGTAGTGGTAGGCATCCAGCACCCCCTGGCTAAGGGTGGTAGTAGTGGTAGGCATCCAGCCCCCCCTGGCTAAGGGTGGTAGTAGTGGTAGGCATCCAGCCCCCCCTGGCTAAGGGTGGTAGTAGTGGTAGGCATCCAGCCCCCCCTGGCTCAGGGTGGTAGTAGTGGTAGGCATCCAGCATCCCCTGGCTAAGGGTGGTAGTAGTGGTAGGCATCCAGCCCCCCTGGCTAAGGGTGGTAGTAGTGGTAGGCATCCAGCCCCCTGGCTCAGGGTGGTAGTAGTGGTAGGCATCCAGCCCCCTGGCTAAGGGTGGTAGTAGTGGTAGGCATCCAGCCCACCCTGGCTCAGGGTGGTAGTAGTGGTAGGCATCCAGCCCCCCTGGCTCAGGGTGGTAGTAGTGGTAGGCATCCAGCCCCCTGGCTAAGGGTGGTAGTAGTGGTAGGCATCCTGCCCCCCCTGGGTAGGGGTGGTGTTGCGCATTCAGGCCCCTGTGTGCATATGTGGCATTGGTGATGGGCATCCCGCCCCTATGGTGCTGCTGTTGCTGGTGTAAGTATATTCTGCATCCCTCTGTGTGTGTGTGATGTGTCGTGTACGTGTTGTATGTGTTTTGTGGTTGGTGTCTGACTTACCTTCTGCGCCGTACGCGTCCGTGCCTGTTCCGGTAGTAAATGTAGAATATTGGTATGATCGGGACGAAGGGATTCATGGTTGGTTCGTGTCGTTCGTCCTTCTCGTTGCTTCGCGTCGTCCTCGTCGCTTCGCCTCGTCCTCGTCGCTGGCGTGTTCGTCTCGTAGCCGTGGATCGTGTTGTGGCGCGAATCAGAGCTTATGTGCGCCTCTCCCGGATGCTTTGACGTGCCGTGCATAGCGACGGGTTCGGCGCGTACGGAAAGCGCATCGTACTCGTTCGGCCTGACGGAGCTGCATTTTTCCTTCCGTGCGACTCGATTCGGCGTTTCCGGAATTCGCCTCGGTCGGGGAACAGGACCTGGTTTGGGTGAGTACGGCTCGGCCGGATTCTGTGCTGTTGTGCGCATCGTACTTACTCGTTCGGTGTGCTGAACGGATCGGTCGGGAAACAGGCTTTCGCATGGCTTTTTTCCCGACCGAATGGTATTGGGTGCGCCTCCGACCGAGATCGGAATCGGCCCCTGAGTGTTTTTCAGAAAGTGTAAAACACATATATAGACATATTTTAGATAAAGTTTCAGTGTAGCTGTTTAATAAGATACTAAATGAACTTTCCCCTTTGTATTTATTTGCCAAAAACACGGCATAACAAATAAATGCATTTATCTTCTTCACAACAACACCAGAGATCACGATGACGTCAGTAGTCACGAATATAAATGACAAAGTGTAAAACAGATATATAGACATATTTTACACACAGTTTGAGACTAAGGGGCCGATTCCGATCTCGCCCGGTAGTGCTCCGAATCGGATTCGGATTTACCGGATCTGATTCGGAGCCCTGTTTCCCGACCGAATCGTACGCGGGTCCGGCCGAGCGAGTACGATGCAAGCTCCCGCGAAATCGCCGACCGACTCGTACGCGGCTTCAACATGCTCTGACCGACTCGCACGGACACGACTCGCACCGCGCTATGGAGACGTTTCCCGGCCGGGTAAGTACGATGTGCGCCGCGAGCAGTCCGACCGACTCGCGCCGTCCGGCTCGAAAGAGCTGTCGGAGCCGGACTTTGGGGGTCCGCGTCGAACCCCCCTGTACGCGTAGGCGCGCGAGTCGCACACTGGGGGGACCCATGGGTCCCCCCTACCTGTGCATGGATGCCGCGATGCGCATGGACGCGTACCCGCTGTAGGGGGCGCCCTTGTTCGCCTCGCACCCATTGAGTCAATGGGAGCCCGCGTACGCATTGTACGACCGGCTCCCATTGACTTCAATGGGAGTCCGACCGAATCGAGTCCGATAGCATGCGAATGCATCGTACTCGTCCGGTCGGACTGCTAGGGTCCGATTCGGTCGGAATTCTCTCCGGGTCCGGCTCGGTCGGAGAGATTTCCGGCCGGAATCGGAATCGGCCCCTAGGTCTTTAGTAACATATTGGTTTAACTTTATTTTAAAAACTCATTTGTAAAAAACAACAGTTTAAAAAAATAACTTTCAACCTCGGAACTCACAGATAGAACCTAACTACCAAACAAAGAAATTTCATTGGTTTACACAGTTTTACAGCTAAATTAGTGAAGTGTAGCATATGTGAGAAGACATCTCGGGGCACAGCAATAAAATATTTATGTGGTACAACAAGCATGTTGTACCACTTGAAATCATACCACAAGAAGCAACTTAAAATTCCACAGAGAACAAAAGGAGAGGGAGCATCAGTCTCCAGACCTCTAGCCCCTGCTCCTGACAACAAAGTTCCAGCTTAAGTGGAAAGAAGAAGCAGTGAAATGTCCACCAGAACTAAAGCATTTTGCTACCTTCTACATGGACTTCAACACCATTGTAACAGCCGGGGAGCAATCTGTGAATGTAATTTTCCAGACTGTGAAAAACCATAGTTGTTAATTTGTATTCTTCTTTTATTGCAGCAGTTCAAGTACTGTGAACAAATGTAAAATAAGAAGAATGTATTAGGATTTCATTTTGACCATTAGCCAACCAAAACAAGATACAATGGTGAAGTGGAAAAGAGACCTCTTAGATGCAACTTAAGGCTGTTGGTATTATGGTACATCTGTTTCATTTTTATCTATAGTAACAGAATGTAGTCCTGTAATATTTTATAAATTCATTTCCTTCAGTTAAAAACAGTATTTCATTTCTAACAACATGTTGCAGACAATACCCCTAATAGGCCGGATAATGTCTCAGAAACTCATAATTCATATACATTTCAACACAATACCACGTGGGCATTTTTGGGGAAATTTTCAAAGGCCACAGCTTTGCAATCTGGTAACGCCAAATAGAGGAACCGTTCCAAATTAATTCCAGTGCTACAGGTGAATTCACAATGTTCGCAATTATTGTTTCATTTATAACTTAAACCAAAGTATTCATTGATAGTCACATCCTCTTCCTCCAATAGTCCTAGCATTACCATTAAATATTCTTGAGTATCCTGCTCAATATTTTGAGAGAACACTACTAATCCAGTACAGTATTTTACCTTTTAGACCTTTCTGCAGCTCTGTTGGTGTTAACTTGCCTGTCTTTGGCTCCATACAGACTATAGCCTGAAATGGATATATACTTTGAATAAGAATTCGCTCATAAATATTTAAAACCTTGAAGAGGTTCTGGAATAGGAACCTATACTAACTTGTTATGCACAGCTGTAGTTGGCATTTTATTATCCTCTAATTTATTGTAACAGTACTTACATATAACTTGTTGTGTGGACAAGACAAAGCGTTTCTCTACAAATAAGTATACAACAAACTTTTGCCAGTTATCTTTATTTTCTTTTTCACTTTTTAAATACAAGTCAACAGTCTGTGTTTGAATCATGCAGTGAGTGCGTCGAAAACATATACAAACATACTCTAGTTGTTCAGGGCACACTGAGCTAAATTTTGTAATCGCTTCTTCGAAACTATCAACTATAATACCTGTATCCTGTTTTGCAACTCCTCCTTTTATCAACTCTTCATTTTCCGTATATTCCTGTTCTGCTCAACAAAAGAAACAAAACTGCACATCATCAAACCTTTTCTACCTCTGCCACAGTACCATACAAAAGTGCTCTATTCATTTCTCCTAAACATAAAGCAGGAATTTTCATATAGTACAACCTCCTAACTAAAGTTCACATTGTTGAGAGGTGTACAGCTTACATCTTGAAATGATGAAAGGTGCTTTGCCACATTATGTTTCAGTGTCCCTCCAAATGAATATGCTTTCTAACCTTGCAAGTATCCAATCCTTGAAAAGTACATATTTTGTGTTTTAAACTTTGTCTTGGAAAGATATGTAGAAATTGTCTTAGTATATCAATGGATTGCTGTCAAATACTACAAACACTACTACAGTACCATTTGTATACAGGGCCTGACTATGCCTTCCCTGTACCTCTCATGCAATAACTTGTTCTACATTTCTAGACACCATCACCTCTTTTGCTAAAGGAGTGCCATTCTTCATTTCATAAGATCATCCTCTTTCATCAATAGCATGAACTAATGTGTTATCCTGCATATAGCTTTCTTTATTAAAGAAAGATTCTGTAGTTGAAGTATGTATAAATGCTTCACTAAAAACTGTACTAAAATTACTTCTATTGACTAATCTTTTCTTCTGGTTTTGTCTCCTCATATACAATACTATTTTGTCAAGAGCCTTCATTCTATTTATAATGAAAATGAAAAACTTCCTCTTCAAAGCAAAGGCCTTATTAACTACCCCCTCAACTTGTTCTTTCTGTTTAAGCGCCTCTCTCCTTCTTCTATACTTCTTCATATTTCTCAATACATTTACAACCACTCTACTATGAAACTACTTGGCTCTGATTTACTTTAAATGCTTCTGTCTCCTGGTTAAGGTGTGTCCATCTTTGTTATATTCTTTCCTGTTCTTATAATATAGATTTTGTCCACTCATTTGTTTCTCATAGTTTGGTTTTTATTTACAATATTTTGTAATCTTTGCAGGTATCCAGATATATTTTTAAGAACTTACTTTGTCCTCCTACCAGTTGTTCTTTTTTCACCACTTTTCTGCGTTTGCCCCTTTTGTGTGCCAGTTCTGCAGAGATACTGTAGTTGCTTCTGTTGCTTTTTCCTCTGAAATTTTGACGGCATTCTAAATGTCTGTAATTATGTATATATTCTTCTGTAAAAAAATAAGTATATTTACATTTTTACTCTAGCCAGAAAACCAACTACTTTACTACTGACTTACACATAATACAAAAACTGTTTTTATGTTATGTTGCAGTTTTATATCTACAGATGAGCCTAGCTGTACAACTACATGTATTTACTTCAATACACCAAACCCAAAGCAAAACACAAAACTTTATTTATTAGTTACATTTTAACATTATAAGCACCCTCTCCTACAACACAGCTGCACTATATCTCAGCTCTCACTTATACACAGTTAAAGACCAGTTTATCTCTTTTGTAGTAAATTTTAAAATGCACATCAACCAATATGTACAAGTATGTATAGCGTTTCAACACTGTAAATCCGAAAACACAACATAAGAGCTATTTGTGTGCCTCTCTAACACTGTGTCACTGGTGTATTTAGTATCTCAGTACTTTTCTACTTAAATGTATCATATTTACATTTTGGGAAACAGTGCATATAAAAATCTGCATATTAATCTCTAGAAGAGCATATAGCTCACTAATTTTTCCGATTACATGCAAAGAGTGTGTGACATGTTGCAAATATAATTCGCCAGATGGATCTAAAATTTTACATATTCCTCACTAAAACATGTAAATACATCTGCTTGTGGTTGAATACATCAATACTCCATGGATGATTGCATGAGTGAATAGGTAGCACCTAGGTGATTCCCTGAGGATACAGGTAGTGCCTGGATAATTCCCTGAGTATATGAGAACTCCATGAGTCGTTCCATATCTGCATAGTTACTGCCTGCGTGTTTGCATGAGTATATCACTACTATCCGGGTGTTTGGATGAGTGCATGTGCAGTGCCTGAATGACTAGATAAGTGAATGAATAATGCCTCAATAATTCAATACATGAATAGATAGTGTTTGGATGATTAAATGAGCGCAACTCTAGTGCATGGATGATTGCAGGAGTGCATGCATAGTAAATAGGCGATTTATATAGTGCATGGATAGTGTATACGTGATTGTTTAAGTGCATACATAGCACCTAGCAGATTGGATGAGTACATGAATAGTGTTTCAGTGATTGGATGAGTACACGGCTGCTGCCCATGTGTTTTTGGTTTTGGTAGTGCCTGGGTATTTAGATAAGTACATGGATAGTGCCTGGATAATTGAGTGGGTGCCTCAGTAATGCCTGGCTGATAAGATGAGTGCACTACTAGTGTCTGATTGATTGCATTAGTCCTTTGTTAAAGCTTAAGTGATTGGATGAACGAAAGTGTACTACTAGGGTGATGGTATTAGTGCGACAGTACTGTCTAAGTAATTGAATGATTGCATAGGTACTGGATTGGTGCTAGGTTCCCTGCAATGGTACTGCCTGCATAATTGGATGAGTGCATGGGTTGTGCCTCAGTATTTCGATGAGTGCATGGGTTGTAAGTGGGTGTTTGGATGAGGGCATGGGTAGTTGGTGATTGTATAGATGAATGGTTAGTGCCTGGGTGATTGGATGAATGCATGGGTAGTGCCTGCATAGTTCAATCACTGCATAATTAGTGCCTGCGTGATTGTAAGAGTGCATAAGACAGTGTGTGAGTGATTTGATGAATGCGTTAGTAGTGACTGACTGATTGGATGAGTGCCTGAGTAGTGCTGGCTTACTGTGAAAGTATTTCCATTGCTGTTAGATACATAACAGTTGTGACTATATCTATGACTCATTGTCTAAGTGCTCCTGTCAGTATTAAATTGCCTGTTTAGTGTACCTATCCTTTTCTACTGAGCTATGTGTGAGTGAAGTCTAGATATCAAACTTGATATATAATTAGATACATGGATCTCTTGGAGCATACATTGCTCTGTTACTCAACGTGCACATGCATCGATAAGTTTCTAAAACTGAAAACAACATTTCTCCCTTTCTCAAAGCACAAAGCCTTTTCTTAATGGCATACCTACATCATTTCTCAAATATTTCTTGTGTCTTTAAAACATATTTTGAACATTTCTCAAAGAAACGTTACACACCAAGTGAAGCTAGCACAAGAACTCTCAAGAGACATTCTGCACTACTAACCTCCTTAATTTTAAACAGATCATGTTTAAAGAAATACACCACCCTCACCATATACATAAAATGTTCAACAGCCTTATGGAACATAGATCACCTTGTAAACATATATGCGATTTCATAATAGATATACACCTTCAGGCAATCTTTCCAAAAATATATAGTTCTCTACATCTTTTGTAAACTCAAGAGTCTCATCGTACATATAACTATCTGCAAGCAGAAAAACCATATCTCACCAACTAAACATATGCAAACCAGTCATATAAGTTAAAAAACACATTGACAAACACTTATAATACAACCCTAACAAGCATTACTACTTTATAATCCATATACAGGCACAGCACATTTTCTTATGTTTTATTCATGACTACGCTACTCTTGTTTAATAATGTGACTAAAGTACTAAAGTGCTGTGCATTGCTCACGGTAACTTTCAACAGTACTAAAAAGTTATATATATACCAGTGAATTGAGTATGCAGATTATATTGTTGTTTTATCTCTTTCTGGATAGTTTTCACACTGTTGAGATTTGTAAAAACTAAGCACAAGAATGGTACACCACTCTCAAGGGAAAGCAACTATAAAATAGTAACCTCCTCAACTTTCCACTCTATGATCATGAGAAAGGCAGAAAATGAAATCATGTTTTTAATTTTAGACTACTGTATCTCCACTTGTGAATGGTTAGCATCTGTTAACCCTTTCTCTTTCCCAAACCGATATTTAGCTTCAGGTTTTTTTAAATTTAAATACTGCACATCAGTTTATTACCTAGTCCTCAATTGAAAATTAAAGTTTATCATTACTTAAATTGTGTGATATCTCCTCATTTAAAAAAAAAATGTTCTTCTCTTTAACACTCTTCCCCCCCAATACACTCTTAAGTCAGTGGACCTAGCAACCCAGTGGAACCAGTAGGTCACAAGTACAGAGCACATTCTAGAAGGAACATGCTACTTCTAAATGAGATACAGCAGATGTGGTTTACTCCACAGATTCAAAAGAAGCCTGTATTACATTTCTTTTTAAACAACAGCCAATAACAGGACTTCTAGCTATTGCATCCAACCCTCTACCTAATTCTATTCACTTATGTGCTGACAGCATCCAATGAAATATATCATTTAAAAAAAAGAAAGCACATCCATTTTAACTGCCAATTATAGGACTTCTGACTATTGCATCCAACACACTACCTAATTTTATTCACTTATATGCTGACAGCATCCAATTAAATATATCATTTAAAAAAAGAAAACACATCCATGTTAACTGCTTTTCATTAAGACAACTACCTAATTCAGCTCCAGCCTTCTCCTGACTGCTGTTGCGCCTTCACTTCAAAATGCCTAGGTTGTGAATTTTTGTTGGCCACAGCTATGTTTATTGAGCTAAAACGGCTGCAAAAAAGAGAGGTATTATCAGGAACTTGGGTTTGCCAAGTGTGGAGATTACTTGGGGCCTGATTATGGTGGCGGAAGGCCCACCATCGACAGCCTGTCGGTGGTGGGCCCTCCGTCATCGTACTGCGGTTTTCCGCCCACCAGATTACTACGGTTCTGACAGGCGGTCATTTTCCGACCGCCTGTCGGAGCAGCCACATTGCCCAGCATGGCGGCGGGCCCCCCTTAATCCCTGGGCCAGGGGAAAGAGCACCGGGGGGCACTTATGGTGCTCCTCTACATTTTCCTACACCATGTGGCAGGCACCACATGGTGCCTGCCACGTAGTGCAGGGAAATGTTAAGGGTGCATTTTTAACTTTGCGGCGGGTGCTGCAGCTAGCACTTCCCACCGCAATGTTAAATATGGCAGATGCAACCACCGTGGTGGCTGTCGCATCGTAATTGCATGTGTGGGACCACCGCCTAATAGGCGGGTGGTCCCCATCCCCGGGACGATGGCGGACGGACAGAAGTCCATCCGCCATTGTAATCACCCCCTAGGTTTGGCCATAAAGGGTTAAGGTTTCATCAATTGCTGGCTTTGGGTAAAACCATTGTGGATTGCCAAGCTCCTCACCTCATGATTGTGCCCTGCGGTGGCAATGATCTAGACACATTGACTGGGGAAGCGCCGAAAATCCTATGAAAAAACTTTTGCTGAATTGATTATGCTTTTCCCTCATGCTGTCTTGGTGTACTCTAGCATATGCCAAAGACAGAAATGGAAGTGGTCTAATCAATTCTGTCCACTGATTGACAAAGCCAGGAAACATGTTAATATAACTGTTGCTGCTTTACTAAGAGACCATAACATGGGCTCTATATACGACAACCTCTGTTTTAACATGCAAGGAATTTATAGAAGTGATGGAGTTCACTTTACAGACAAAGGGAACTGGTATTTCTAAGCAACCAGAAACTCTGCATACAGTCTTAGCTGTAGAGGTCTTACACACACTCTCAACACAAAGACTCTTGTCAGACCACCCAGGTGTCCACAATTGCATTCATTTTCTTGCTCAATAATTTTTTTTTTTTTTTTTAAATTCGCGACAACGTTGCGATGATCACAGTCACGCTGTGAAATCAGGAAACAAAAGCAGACATTCAACGACCACCACCACATTAAAACATTTTAACTTAAAAATTAATTCTAAGTATTACAATACACACATTACTAACTACATCCCTGCTTAAAAAACATCTTTGTTCACTTTTTTTATAGTAAGTTTTTTAAAAAACTGTTTGAACCCTACTTTCCATCTTCGCAATTACATTTTTGGGAGGTGAAAACACATATATGCACACATTTTACAGTATTTTAGAAACTAGGGGTCTATTAGGCACTGTTTTAAGTCATATTTTTATAGGGAGTTTGTATAAAAACAATCTTTTAAATCTGATTTTCCATTTTCGCGATGATGCCGGGTGCCGCGATGATATCGGTAGCCGCGATCACAGTGAATTTGTCGCAAAATGCCAAAACAAAAGCAGGCATTCAATAACCACCACCACAAACAAAACCTAAAACTGCAAAATAGATTATAACCAACACACTATACATATTACTATCTAAAAGAATATAATATTGCATGTATAACTCCCTTAATATCTCTATAACATGGTGTATAACTCTTTCAGTGAAATCTGTGACTGCATGCATCAATGTATCAGTAAGTCTCTCATTTACTGTATAACTATTTCAGTGGACCTGTGAGATGGTGCATCAGTCTATCAGTGGTTCGGTAGCAAACTACATGACTCTCTCAGTGCATCTATGAGTGGGTGCATCAGTGTCTCATTGGATCTGCGATTGGTTGCATAAGTCTCTCAGTCGATCTGTGAGTAGATGCATGAGTGTGTTTGTGCATTTAAAAATAAGTATGACTGTCTGACTGGATCTGTGAGTCAATACATGAGTGTCTAAGTGGGTATCTGAGACTGTGAGTGAGTGGGTGCATGACTGAGTGGGTCTGTGAGTGAGTACACAAGTCTCTCAGTGGGTCAATGACTGGGAGCTTGAGTGTCTGAGTGGTTCTGTGAATGGGTACATGGGTCTCTAAGAATGAATGTGAGTGGGTCCTTCAGTTTATGAGTGTATCAGTGGCTGGGTGCATAGGTCTCTGAGTGGGTCTGTGAGTGGGTGTGTGTGAGTTAATGTATGAATGTATGAGTATCTCAGTGGGTGTATGAGTGAGTGTATGAGTGTCTGAGTAGATCTGTGAGTGGGTGTATGAGTGTCTCAATGGGTCTGTGAGAGAGAGCATAAGTCTCTCATTGGGTGAGTGAATAGGTGCATGCATGAGTGTCTGAGTGGGTCTGTGACAGGGAGAATGAGTATCTGGGTGGGTCTGTGAGTGGATGTGTGAGTCTTTGATTGGGTGAGTGAGTGGGTGCATGTATATCTGAGTGAGTCTGTGAGAGAGTGTGTGAGTGTGTGTCTCAAAGTGTATGAGTGAGTGACTGAGTGCAGAAGTCTCTAAGAGGTTCTGTGACTGAGTGGATGAGTGACTGTATAGGTGTGTGAGTGGGTGTATTGTTATGAACCCCGATGTACCCTAATATAGGCCTAAGTAGCTACATGACCCTTTACCTACATTCATCCTACCTTGCTCTGCATAACGGTTCTAGCACTGACTTTTTACCTAGTTATGTGCTGAATAAAGGTCGATCAGTTTTCTCTGAAACTGGCCCCATTTATTATGCATGAGGATTCCTAGTATCATATCTTAATCCCCTGCCCAGGAAGTACACAGCAGGATTATCATATTCTGTATAATAGCTCTGTACAAAAGTTACCGCTTTCGTCATCCTTGGATCACAGGCCGACTACACATAATGGCAAACCACTGCACATCTAGGCAGAACCCCTGAGGGTACCTTTTGGGTATAAAAGAACCACATCTTCACTGGAGTACCAGAGGAGAAGCTTCCATGCTGACATAAGACGCCAGGGTCCCTGCACGCAGAAGCTCTAGCACGCAGTGGTCTGACATCCCTTGCGGGGTGTCCAACTCGAGGCCAAGACGGGGTCCTTCGTTCTCTCCCATCAGGTAATGGGTTGGCTCTTTCCTAGGGAGATTCTTGGCTCCTCACCCACATACATGCTAGATACATTTAGGTACACTTAGATAGGGTCTACATTGTAGGAGTACGAATGATTACTGCCATGTATCTGTATGCCTGCATATATTCACTGTTTTAATACCATGGTAGAATTCTACCTGTTATTTACTCTGTTGGTGCTTGTAATCTTATACATCTGTTTCTGTCTAATGATTATTGCAGCAAACATGTTTCATACTAGAATGACGCTGGTTCAATAAATGGTTATTGAAAACGTCCCCATTGTTTATTCTGTGTATCTCTCTGAGACTAAGTGAGCACGTTTGACTGAGGAAAAAGTGCTGTACTGTTTCCACGATCTACTCCTTGGTAAGGTTAGAGGTCTTATGGTGGCACTGTGAGCTAGCTGGTCTAAACGCTAACATATACTTTAGAGGTGTCTGGAATCAGTCTGGACACAATCCCTTAGTTTATGTTGTCTAAATGTGCAGATCCTTTATAGATTTGTAGGAACTACACAACAGTATGAATGTCTGAGTGGATCTATAAGTGGGTGTATGATTGTCTCAGTGGGTCTGTCAGCAGGTGTGTGTGTGTCTCAGTGGGTCTGTGAATACATACGTGAGTGTGTGAGTAGGTCTGTAAGTGGGTGCATGAGTCTCTGAGTGGGTCTGTAACTCTCCAAGTGAGTCTGTAAGTGAGTGCAAGAGTATCTGAGTGGATCTGTGAGTAGGTGCATCAGTGCCTAGGTGTGTCTGTGAGTGGGTGTAAGATTCTCTAAATAGGTATGAGACTGTGCACATAAGCCTATGAGTGAGTCTCTCAGTAAGTGCATGAGTCTCTGAGTGGGTCTGTTCATGGGTGCGTCACTATCCAAGTGTGTCTGTAAGTGGGAGCTTGAGTATCTTAATGGGTATGTGAGTGTGTGCATGCAAGAGTATCTGAGTGGGTATGTGACTGAATGTATAAGTGTGTGAATGGGTATGTGAATGGGTATATAAGTGACGGAGTGAGTTTGTGAATGTGTACATGAGTCTGTGACAGTGACCGGTGAGTGTGTACGAATATATATCTATTTTTTTGTTTTATATTGCCACCAATATTTGTGGTTTTACCGCAATAGTCATGACGTCGCTGCAATAAGTACACAGGGGCTGTGCTGGCAGTCACGGCGTCATCGCGATTATCACGTGCGATTAAAAAAAAATCATTTTTGGACACATAACTTGTGCCACTAAAACCCCCATTTCTCAAGCATGGGGTCAGAGTATCTCCTCCCTGACCCTTATCTTAGCTTTGACACAAATTTTCAGCCCTGGGAACCATTCCTGATCGATGAAATGGTGGCCGCAACTTGTTGTTCAGATTCCATCCAGCCAATCAGAGCATTTCCGCTGGTGCACTTTCGCAATTTACCTCGAACACTTTGCGATGCCATTGCGATCAATGCGGAACAGCCCCAACTTTCTGTTCAGATTGCGTCAAGCCAATCAGATTATCCCCGCTGGTGCCCGCTTTTGTGATTTACCTTGAACACGTTGAGATTTAACCGCGATCACTGCGAAACCAGCGCAAAATATCTGTGGCTATAGATATCACAATATTGTTTGGATTCATTTTCTCAAAAGCTACTGAACGGATTTACACCAAATAACAAAAAGCACAATCTGCGTAACAACATCTACCTTTCTGCCAAATATGGTGTAATTCTGTCCAGCGGTTCAGGCTTTAGGTTCGACTACGCGTTCCTATGGCAATTAACATTTCAAATGCACCCTTATTTCGTGCCCCTATTTCTCGGTCCACACTGCGCAGAAATACAATCATTTTAGATCTTAGTCCCCACTCTTTCAACCCTAGCACGAAGTAGATGTAAAAAGAGGCACTCTTTGCCACACCATACCCTTCTATCAATGTCTCTATTCAACATTCTCTCTCCTGAGTACTGTGAGCCTGATTTACAAAGATAATCTTAGACTTCAGTTCTAAACTTAGACTTCAGGTCTGAGTTTGCCTTTGTAAATCAAACCTTTAAACTTCAGGTCTAAACTTAGACTTCAGGTCTAAGTTTACTTTTGTGAATATGGCCGTATGGCCATTGCATTGTTGACTTTGATGTCCAACTTGTTAGCAAGACTATAATTATTCAAGAGTGTTATAGCCCTTAAAGGCCAATACCAGCTACATCAAACAACACAGTACTACCTGTGTTTTGCAAAACTGAAATTGTAGCTTCCCCATGTTTAGGGGTAAGGTGGATGCCTTGCTGAAGCAATTGGTTTGATCTACAAAATATAGACTAAAAAGGAAGGGGGCAAGGATACAACCATGCCTGAGTCCTTGATTTCTTAAAATTCTATCAGTAGTGCTGCAACTAGAGGTGCGGCAGCTGACACAGCACCCCCAGACATGGAGGCAATCGAGGAAAGTAGTGTGAAACTATGAGTCCTGTCAATCAGTTTTCATTTCACAACAGCATTGGCTGTTTGTTTCAATGCAGTGAAAGGTCAATAGTAAAGAAAACCCTAGAGAGCAAGTTTTAAAACAAATAACTGCACAATGCTTGTGATTTATATCTAAGTTTACTTAATGTGGGTTCAAAGAGATGGCATTTGCTAACAAACATTTGTTACTCTTGTTATTGGGTTCTGTGGAAAATGAAAGACTGACATACATGAAAGCCACCAAAATAATAAAGCTAATTTTAAGAGTTACAAATATTCAAAATGAGGCTCATTTGGGCCTTTTAATTGTAGACTGCTGTGGCAGGCAACTCTAGAAAAAGAGTGAGAAAACAAATCAATACACATTTATTTCACCTTTGCATGTAGGCACCAGCAAAACTTCTCTGATGTATTATTAGTATATTTTAAATAACTTAATCTTTGAATAAAACTTTACATGATTTCTATGTATTTACGTATTGCACTATAATTTAATATAAAACATGGGTACCCAATCTCAACCTCATTTGAACCCATCTCTCTGAAAACAGTGTTTGCGTAATTCCTAACACAGTGAGAGAAATACTCCAAGTATTTGCTTTTTTCCAGAGCACGTTTCTGTCCACCTCATCAAATGCCATGCTATTAGCTATACCAGGCACAGAATGGAGTTTTCTTAATATGAGAGTGATTTTGTATCAGAGCATTGCACACCATCATGCAAGAGTGGTTGAACTCCATTTAATAAGGAGCAAGCAAGTGTGGTATGTCCATCTTGAGTTGCAACTCATGCAATAATGAATCATGGTCCATATCACTGAAAAGAGTCCTGAATTTACAGGCAACCAATCTTTTACAGATTTAACATATTTGTGTCCATTGTTTATCAAAGTGTTCCCATTTGTTATCTGCAAAAAATATTTTAGAGCTCCCCATCAAACACTTATACTTAATATAATTAATCACCTCATCCTGTTCCGCCAACATATAGAGCTCTATAAACTATGACTTTCTTGACTAAGAGGCCTCATGTGCAGTGCTTAATTTGTAAAATCATAACTGCCAGGGCCCTTGTCAGAAGTACACCTCCACTTACACCACCCATTGCAGATGTCATCGGTGCCAATTACAGTAACAACATAAGTACTAACCATCAAACTAATACACGTGTGGCAGTTCTGGCTATTCCAGGCCCCAAAGCTATAAGAATGGCTGTGGCGGCAGGTATTAGACATTTTTTATGTATTCTGAATCAATAAACAACTATAGTTCTTCTCTCTAAAATAGACAAACAGTGCCTCCATGTTGACAATTAAGTGCTGGTGCTGAGTACCAGAGTCCATCTGCTCAAGTTAAGCACTGCTTGAGCTAGGTCATTCTAAAAGTGTCAATAGGATGCTTTAATTGCATGTGACCAGGGCCGGACTGGACATAGCGGGCACCCGGCGTTTCCCCGGTGGGACAGCTTTTCCCCCGGTGGGCCAGAAGGGTGGGGGACGGTTTTGGACCGGTGGGGGCAGTTTTGCAGCAGTGCTGCAAAATCCGCCCTTGTAACAATAGTGCAGCTGCAGTGTTCCTGCCAGCCCCCCCACCCCTCCCTTGGGGCCTGTAATGATGTGATGTCATCTGAAATGAACATGGATTCTAGAAAAGAAGGTTAGGGGTTTTCAAGAAACAGCAGTTCAGTTAGTTCAGGGACTAAGAGCTAGCATACATGAATCTGTGTCTGGCTCCAATAAAGATTACTTATAGATATACATATATGAGTAAGGCTATTCTTCACAATGGCGACAGGAGCGGAAGAAACATGTGGAAAAGACTTACAGCTTGCTGATCTATTCTGTGAAAAATCCTGAAGCAGCTGTTGAGCAGTGAAGAGGAGTCGCGAGTGCCTGGCTGTATCACGAGTATTCCTGGGTGAGGTCATGACTCCAGAAGACGAGGCTGAGCAGAAGGTGAAGGAAAAAGAAACGAAAATCTCCGGTGAGTGGAAAGTCTTTGCGCGCATAAAAAAAAAAAAAAAGCGTGAGGTGTCTCTTTGCTAAGCGCGAGCGTGTGCGCGAGCAGCAATTACAGTCGGAAGAGCCAGAGAGCGTAATTACGTCTTCGGGACGTTGCCTGACTTCCGCCTGGCCTAAAAATGGCGTTGTAACGAGCCGACGCGGCGCGGAAAAAAAAAAGAAAAAGAGGAAATCAGCTGATAGAGACGTGGGACGTCGGTCCGTCTCTTATAAATCAAATAAAAAAAGGATACCAGCAGTTTTGCCTCACAGGAACTCCATATAGAGACGTGGGACGTCGGTCCGTCTATATTACTAAAAAAAAAGGGAAACATAATAAAAATACAAGTATAAAGAATAAAAAAAAAAAAGACCAGAAAGTATTTCTCATAGCAAATATTTACAAAATAAACACAAGAGGACAGATATAGAAAATAGTCATGAATACAGAAAGCGCAAGTAATGAAATTACTGTGAACATGGATTCAGAAATATTTAATGAAGAAGATAATTCAGGAAGCATCTCAAGCACAATATATAGAAGACCATTACCCTTTAACCTAAGTGACCAAGAAAATGTTGCACAAAGATGGGAGAAGTGGACCAGGAGATTTGAACATTTTTTAAAGGCAACATGCAAGAAATATACAGATGAACAGGCGAAGGACTTATTACTCAATCTTGTAAGAGATGATGTCGAAGACTTGATCATTACTTTTCCAGAGCGTGAAAGGAATACATATGAAGGGCTCATGAAATGTTTAAATGCAAAATTTGATCCTCAAAGAAATCTAGACTTTGAAAGATACAATTTTAATATGGCATGTCAACGAGAAAATGAGACTATGGACGATTTTGTGTCGAGATAAAAAAAATTAGTAGCATTTTGTGAATTTGATAAATTCAATAACAAAGAAGCAATAAGATTAAGAGTAATACAAGGATGTAATTCAATAAAATTTAGAAAAAAACTTTTGGAAAAAACATTCAATTTACAAGAAATACTGCGCATGGCAAAAACAGAAATGCAAGCAGAAAAACATGCCACGAACATGGAAGAAGGAAGAATAAAGGCAATTGAACAAGTCAGGCAGATGTAAAAAAATGAGTATAGGAGAAAAGATGGAAACGCAAGTCAGAGGAAAAAGACTGTGTTACAGATGTGGATTTCAATTCCCACATCAGAGAACATGTCCAGCAATGGGACAACAGTGTAAAGAGTGTGGAAGATATAATCATTTCGCAAGTGTATGCAGGTTTAAAAAGAGAAAAAGAGTTCGGGACAAGAAAAGAAAACTGGAAGCAAACTAATCCTAACATAAAAAGAAATGGAAATATAAGATACGTGAGACAAATGAAAGGATTTGAAGAAGACTCTGAAGAAGAAGTTTAAGTATCAGAAAAACTCTACATGATGCAAAAAAGCAGTGAATTCCAACAAATCAACATGATCAGGAGGGAAAATATTGAAAAGACCACATCTGTAGATTTAATGGTTGGGTCTCAAAAAGTTCCATTTGTCCTGGACAGTGGCGCAACATGCAACATATTGTGCATAAGTGAATACATGAAAATGAAGGAACAGCCAGCTTTAAGTCCATCGAATGTTAGTGTCTTTCAGTGGGGGCTAAACATCCGGTTCAATGTTTAGGAAAATTTGAAGAGATGCTGCAATACAAAGATGTAGTAAGCAAAGAAAACATACATGTACTAAGAGGCGAAGTCCCAGGACCGTGTTTACTAAGTAACGTTACTGCTCAACTTATGGGTCTAATAGCAATGAATTGTAACATTTCAACAGATCACCCGATTTTGAAGAAATATCCGAAATTATTTGATGGACTAGGTAAATTCAAAGTAAAACAAAAATCACGTTACATATAAATGAAACAATAAAGCCAGTAGCACAAACACACAGAAGAGTACCAGTTCACATGCAAGCAAAGGTGGAGAAAGAAATGAAGTCATTACTTCAACAAGACATAATAGAAGAAGTGACAGGACCAACACCTTGGGTATCTCCCATTGTTGTTGTCCCAAAAAAGGATACTGATGACATCAGAATATGTGTAGATATGAGAATCCCTAATACAGCCATTGAAAGAGAGCGATATCTGGGCCCACATTTAAACGATATGATCAGTACTATAAATGGGGCTACGGTTTTTTCAAAACTTGACTTATGTAAAGGTTACCACCAATTGGAGATTGATGACCAATCCAGGTATATCACAACGTTTACAACACATTTAGGATTATTCAGATACAAGAGGTTAAACTTTGGAATATGCTCCACAGCTGAGATCTTTCAAGAAATAATAAAAAATATCATAAGGCCAGTTCAAAATAGTATGAATTACAGTGACAATATTTTGGTTTTTGGAGAAACACAAGAAAAGCATGATCAAGCGCTAGATGAAGTATGCCGACAACTCGAAAAAGCCAGGTTAACTCTAAATCTAAAAATGTGAAATAAATAAGAAAGAGTTAACATTTTTGGACATATATTCTCAGCAAAAGGAATGAGACCTGATCCTATTAAAGTAACAGCTTTAAATGCAATAGAAAGTCCAAAAGATATAACAGAACTACGATCATTTCTAGGAATGGCTAGTTATTGTGCACGATATGTAAAAATCTTTGCAACCACAAGTGCACCCCTTAGAGAACTGACAAGAAAAGGACAGAGATTTCAGTGGAATAATGAATGTGAAAAAGCATTTAAAGAAATAAAATTAGAAATATCAAATGCGGCAAATTTTAAATATTTTGATCCCCATTTATGTACAGAACTTGTAGTAGATGCAAGTCCTGTAGGGTTGGGTGCAATTCTGGTACAACACAAACCTGGAAGGGAAACTCCTAGGTATGTGGTTTCTCACGTGAGCAAGAGCTTATCTGAAGTTGAACAAAGATATTCTCAACCAGAAAAAGAAAGTTTGGCTGTTGTTTGGGCATGCAAACATTTTCATGATTTTATATATGGAAAATCGTTTGTAATTATCACTGATCATCAAGCTCTAATTTCCATCTTTGGGAATCCAAAAACAAAAATGCCGCCAAGAATAGAAAGATGGGGAATGAGACTAATGGATTACAACTTTAGAATCATACATAAACCAGAAAAAGAATATAATCCAACAGGTTATTTATCAAGACATCCATGTAAAACAGAAAGTGAACAACAACTAGAAGTGGAAGAATATATATGTTTCATAGTCAGATCTGCAGTTCCAGGAATAGTGAAAGAGAATGAACTAATTGAAGAAACTCAAAAAGATGACACACTTAGAGAAGTAAAAAAAATCATACATGAGAATAGATGGAAATTAATAAACAATGGAAGTCAATTTGAGAAAAATGTAACAAAGCAAGATATATTGGCATACAAAAACATAAATTCAGAATTATCTGTGGCTTCCTCTGGAATATTATTAAGGGGAAATAAAATAATAATCCCTACAAGTCTGCAACGTCGTGTAATTGATTTAGCACATGAAAGTCATCGCGGTATCTCTGCAACAAAGAACTTCCTGAGAGAAAAGCTGTGGTTTCCAAGACTAGATAAACAAGTGGAAGAAGTTGTTCAGTCTTGCTATATATGTCAATGTACGTCTAAAGATAGAGGGATTGAAGAACTACACATGTCAGAACTTCCGGATGCTGTGTGGTCTAATGTAGCAGCAGACTTCTATGGACCATTAGATTCTGGACACTACTTGTTAGCAATAATAGATGAATATTCTCGTTTCCCTATTGTGAAATTGATATCATCAATGTCTTCGGCAGCAGTACTCCCAATATTGGATGAAATATTTTCAACATGGGGAATTCCTAATGTTCTGAAAACAGACAATGGACCACCTTTCAGTGGAGATGAATTTCGAAAATGTATGAGTTATCTAGGAATAGTACAAAGAAGGATAACTCTGATGTGGCCTCAAGCAAATGGAATGATAGAAAGACTGATGGCTACAATCAAAAAGGCAGTACAGAGAGCAAAACTTTTACAAATATCAATAAATCAAGCATTATGTCAAGTCTTGAGAGATTATAGAAACACACCACATGTGTCAACTGGAAAATGTCCATCAGATTTAATGTTTGGGCAATCAAGACAAACTCGCCTGCCTCATCTTCCAGCAATTCCACCAAAAGATCACAAAGAAATAAAAGAAAAAGATAAAGAGGCAAAAGAGAAGATGAAGCACTATGCAGAAAGTAGAAGAAAAGGTCAAAATCAAGAATATCAAATTGGTGATCTTGTATTAGTTCGACAACAGCAAACAAGGAAGTCACAAAGTAGATTTCATCCTATTCCTTTAGAAGTGACAAGAGTTAAAGGAACGGCAGTAATCATGGAAAATGAAGACAGAATGATAACAAGAAATAATACATTTTTTAGAAAAATTAAAACAAACACTGAACATGAAAGTATACAATCAAATGGTCAACAAAGTGAATGGATGCATAGAAGGTCTGAGAGAATCTCAAAGAAACCGGAGAGACTAATTGAACACTGCTGAATTTTTTTGATTTTTTTATTATTTTTATTTATTTTTATTTTTTATTGGGGGGAGGGGGGAGAATGTAATGATGTGATGACACTGTGATGTCATCTGGAATGAACATGGATTCTAGAAGAGAAGGTTAGGGGTTTTCAAGAAACAGCAGTTCAGTTAGTTCAGGGACTAAGAGCTAGCATACATGAATCTGCGTCTGGCTCCAATAAAGATTACTTATAGATATACATATATGAGTAAGGCTATTCTTCACAGGGCCAGTCAAAACTAATTGCCAGGGCTGGTTTGCAATTCCAGTCCTACCCTGCATGTGACTGGTTTCAGGAAGTAGGTTTGTCCTAGTTAGCTTTTACATATTGAAAATTAGAAGAGTTTTTGTTGCTGGAATACTTTGAGCAGTTGGACCTGGAAGAGAGCACCTATCAAGGCGGCCCGGAAGCACGACATGTCCTGCTGAGATTTTTTGAAAGATTTACGAATTCTACCAGTAGGTTAGCTAGTTCCTAAAATAGGATTGATGACTTAAAAATCAAGTCTGCTCCCAGATTAAAATGGATGTTCCTGATTCAAAATTTAAAAATGCTGAAATTAGGTCAGTATTCACCAGGAACTATAGGAAAGCTTTCACACACGTCTTCAATGATGTAGGAATGCACTTTCCTCTCAGTCCTACTTCAACCAAAAGCACCTATAAAAAGAACAGTGGTACAGCAATCTGGAATGACATGGAGGAAAGGCATTGGTACATTTTCATTAAAAAAGGCAAATAAAGACATAAGAGTTCTGCCTGCTTATCCTACCCTTTATCTAGTGAAGCATCTTAACTGCCCCCAGCAGCCTGTCTCCCAGTGGGGTCATTAGAATATGCTAATTGACAGTAGCATTCGTTGGCCTGTTAGAAATGGGGGTCTCTAGTTGGCAGTGGTGTGCACCTTTGTCCAAATAGGGACCCTTCCTTCTAGTCAGGCGAAAGGGGGTACACTACTGAAATAACCCCTGCTCACCCTCTTGGTAGCTTGCCACGAGCAGTCAGGCTTATCTCAGAGGCAGTGTGTAAAGCATTTGCACATGGCCAACAGTAATATAGTGAAAACACTAAAAAGGGACACCACACCAGTTTAGAAAAATATCCAATACTTTATATATTCAAAATAAGACCAAAACGATAAAAATCCAACACACAGTACTTAAAAATATGCACTTTGCAAGAATAACCGTAAAATGCAGTTCCTTGAAGTTGGTAGCTCTGTCTGGTGCTACCACGGTGCAAGGAACAAAAGAATCCAACAGTTCTGTCTCACCGCATTGGTCACGATGTTGGTAGACTCGTAAACAGTACCTTTTCATTGCGGCTGATCACGTTGATGTGAGCCGGTCGTGACAACTGTTGTGTTTGCGATGTGGAGCGTAGAGGTGCAGTGTGCGGTGCCCTCAAGGCACGGTGCAGGCAGCGGTGTTGGTGACACCAGGGCTGCGATGCGGAATGAGGCGGTGCTCGTTGCGGTGCTGACAGGTCATGGTGCAAGCGACAGAACCAGTTAGGGGGAGCTGGTGTTGGTCGGCCAAGACTGCGGTGTGGGACGAGGCAGTGCATCGTGAGACTTACCAGCGGGGCTCCCAGCCATGATGCAGTCACAGGTATCGAAGTCAGCAGGCAGTGAAGGCGTCAGTAAGATCAGGGCGTTGTAGTGAAGCGAGACGGAGCAGAGTGCGGTGGCCACAGGTCACGGTGCGAGCAGCGGCTCAGTGGCAGCAGCATCAGTCATCATCATCGGTGAGACAAGGGTTGTGGTGCGAGATGTGGTGGTGCCTTCTGCGGTGCCTTTAGGACACGGAGCCAGTGACAGAGTTGGTTGCTTTTTCCCCTCTGTGGAAACTGAAATCATGGTTCCAGAAGCGGCTCCCAGAGGTTGGTGAAGTGTTTGGAGTCCCTGAGACTTCAGAACAGGAGGCAAGCTTTACTTCAAACCATTGGAGATACTCAGCAACAAGTTGAGAAAGTTCAGTCCAGTCCTTTCACTGCCCAAGGCAGAAGCAGCAACTGCAGGCCAACCCAACAGAGCAACAACACACCAAAGGGGCAATACTCCTCCTGGCATCTCTTCCAGCTCTTCTTCTTGGCAGGTTCCTTGATTACAGTGAGTTCTAAAGTTTAGGGGTTTGGGCCCCAATATTTATACTCAGTTTCTCTTTGTTCTCTTAGGAACAGAGAGTCCTTACCTAGTCCCAACCAGTTTGGTCCTCTCTGGCCCAGCTTCCCGGAAGGAGGTGGAGACAGCATTGTCTAAAGCAGACCAGGACCATTCAGGTGCAAGGAAATCTCCTTTCACTACTCTAAATGCAGCCCAGGTCTATTCAGCCCAGCCCTGACTCATCCAGAAAAGGCAGGACACACCTCGACCCCCCCAGTGGCTGTCTGAAGAGAATGCACATCCCCGCCCCTGTAACTCCAAAGCCAGACAGTCAATCCACAAAACCAGCAGAGGCACACAGGATGGCTAAGTAATAAATTACCTACTTCTAAAAGTGGTATTTTCAAACACAGAACATAATAATCATCTTTACTAAAAGATGCATTTTTACATTCTGAGTCCAGGCATACTAAACTCCATTTCCCTATCTTGTCCCAATGGGAAGTTATGCTTAAAAGATGTTATAAGTAAACTCTCATTCTATCCTATGTGACAGATAGTCTTTCCATAGTGACAAACGAAATACACAGTAGTTTACTACCAGGACATGTCACACACACCAGTACATGTCCTACCTTTAACATACAGAGCGCCCTGCCCACAGGGGTACCTTGTGCCTACCTTAGGGATTGACTTACATGTAAGAAAAGGGAAGATTAGGGCCTGGCAAGTGGGTGGACTTGCCAGGTCGACATGGCTGTTACAAACTGCGTGCAAACACTGCAGTGGCAGATCTGAGAACCCTTTATGGGGCTGCTTTTGTGGGTGGCACAATCAGTGCTGCAGGCCCACTAGCAGCATTTGATTTACAGGCCCTGGCACTCTCAGTGCATTTTACTAGGGACTTACTAGTAAATCATATATACCAAACATGGAAACATCAATCCATAATACAATTTACAACAGGAGCATTTGCACTTTGACACTGAACAGTTGTGAGAAAGTGTGCAGAAACACTAAACCAGCAAAAACAGAGTCAAAACCAGAAGGTCAGAAAGCAAAAATACAGGGGAACAACGCCAAAAGATGCCAGGTCTAACATGGCCTCTCTAAAGTAAACAACAGAACTTAATAATGACATACACAAAACAATACAAAGCAACCTAACACTCAATTTAAACATAACTGACACAAAACAACAAAACAGTCAGAACAGAACACAGCAATGCAGATCAACTCAACTGGCTCAACCCAGCTTTATCGCTGAATCACTTAATTATGAGGGATTGTGTCACCTTGGATAAAGCCAGCAGTATTCCATGGCTATCCTATGTTAAGTCCATGCTTTTGAAACTGAGGCACCCTGAACTTTTTGATGCTCCTGAAAGGATTAAAAAGGAGGATGTGAAATGGGCTAGGTCACAATTTATGAATATTTTAATAATGGAACGTGAAGAGCAGGAACTAAAGAAATCCACTATTAGGGCTCATTATTTGACAAAATCCTAACTATTAATGGAGCCATATTTGAGAATTGTAACTAAGCCTTTTCACCGCTGGCTCCTAACCAGGTTCTGTCTTAATCTAATCCATTTCTCGCTTGGTAATCTGACGAGCTGGTGCAAACCAGAGGATTTAGGCACATGTCAGTGTGATAATTTCTCACTACAGGACACGCTACACTTCATGATGTTCTGCGAATATTATAGTGATATTCGTAGGAGGTTCCTGGTCCCCCTTTGAGGGATAGGGGCTTCCTACAGGTTAGACCTGCATTGCTTTACCTCCAGATGCTGAATAACACTTGGGTCATTTTTAATGTTGCTAATTTTTAGTTGCTGCGGTTCGCCTTAGGAAAAAGAGACTCCCATGCCATCTGTTGTATGAAATTCCAAATTTTATATTCTTATGCAATTTTACCAATATTTCTTGATTAATTCTGATGAATTATATATTTGTTGCTGACGCTTTTTATGTTTAATTTATCATTGCCCACATGTATTGTCTGATAATATGCATTGCCTTTTATGGATCTTTTTGTATTATACTTTTGTGATTTTAATTAATCGAATAAAGTGGTTATGACTGTCAAAAAAAAAACTACAAAAAAAAACTGCATAATATTGCAAAAATGCAGCACAAACACACAGCACATTAAAAAACAACAGTGCATAACACTACCAAAACAAAAGTCATATGAAAAATAAGGACAAACATTCTTGTCATACCTTACCACTCCAAGAAACCTCTTTTGAAAATACGGCGGTAAAAAGTGTTTGCATCAGCACTGCCTTATCTTACCACCAAGGATATGAGTTAGTATCAGTCAAAAATGTTTTGTGATCCGCCCCTTTGACAACAGATATAAAACTGTCCAGTTCTACTTTCCTCACCACTTGTGCAATTTATAAGAGCTCTGTTTACCACCCAGACATTCCTCACAGACAGAAGTAAGTTAAGCGATGTCTCAATTGCTGAAGCCGGATTGAAGAGCTCATTTTGCAAGGAGTAATTCTTCTGCTGTTATTATTCAACGTCCTTTCATAACTAAAACACGAGAACAAACCAGAACGAAGGGCTCATAATAGAAGCCCGCCCGCACCAGCCTGCAGAGATAACTAAAAGAGCCGCGCACAATGACAGACAATCTGACAAAGAGACAGGAGTCTTTGTGAGACTTATTACAGCTACAGTTTTCACAAATATAACAAATCAGAGGCAAGTTACATATTTTCCACTCAAGTTCAAGTGCTACCTGTTGGTTTTTAAAATGAGGTTGAATGGAAAACTGCCAAAGGGCTTTTTCTCCGTCGCTTGAAAAGTTTTAACTTGCAGTGCCATGGCAACCATGGAAACAAAGGACAGTTCATTCATTCAAGAGTGTTCACGTAATGTTTAACCTGCGCTTGTCAATGGCTTTGGTGAGAACGGTTTTATTAATTGCTGCCCGAGCTGTGACGTGATTCATGTCTGTGAAAATATTTAAAGATATGCTCGCGCTAAGAAGGAAATTACATTGACTCTGTGCCAAATGTGCTGTTAACTGCCTGCACATTTGCTACGACAACAAACCATCTGCCAAAAGAAATGTTTAAGAACGTGAAGTCTGAATTTAGAGCACTTTATCTTGGTCGCTGGAAAAGTAGAATTCGGGCCAGTCGAGAGGATGAAGATTACTAATTGAATCAATCGTGAAGTAGAGGAACAAGCAGCATTCCAAGTTCCTGCCACTCCGAAGCATGATTGTGTTACTCATGTATTTAGAGGTTTTATAATGCGCTGCGCGTAGAGGCGTCGAGCCGCTGAAAGCTCGAGCCAGGCTCGAGCCTGAAGCCTGGCGCTGGCTCAGCTGGAGATTTTTTTAGAACCTCGAGCCCATCTCGAGGCGAGCTTTCGTGTGGCTTCTGCCTGCCAAAATGGCTCTTCGACCCTCATGCACAAAGCAGTGGCGGCTCCTGGAGGAGTGTTGCGGGGTGGTGGGGCGGGGTGGGGCGGGGAGGGGCAGGGTGGGGGTAGTAAACTACGGCGCACGGCCGAACAGATTTAAGCAACTAAATAAATAAATAAAACGAATTACGTTGCGCGCGCTGCATCGCCATTTGCAATGCAGCGCGTGCAATGTAATTTGTTTTATTTATTTATTTAGTTACTTACATTTGTTCGGCCGTATGCCGTAGTTTACAACCCCCCACCCTGCCCCTCCCCCGCCCCACCACCCCGCAACAGTCCCTCCAGGAGCCGCCACTGGCACAAAGAGGCAAATACGAAGCATTAACATTTGAGGTGAAAAGGAGAGACACTTTTACACATTTAGTGGCTGAGTAGTACAAAGTCAAATGAGGGAATCTGCATGAATCACGGCTTCCCCGTTTATCCAAAATGTATGCTCTTAGGCAAACATTTTATTTTACCGATACTACTTTTTCTTGACTATGCCAAATTAAATCTCCTTCAAATACCCGAGTTCCGAATACCATATGAACAAAAAAATATTGTGTTTGATTTAATAGACTATATTGTTGCTCTATCTACACAAATCTGGGCCACATACATGGTTCAGGTGACAACTGTGATGCCTCGTAGTTCGCTTATGGCACGCTTGTAAGAGTAGGGGTTGAGGCAGAATAGTTCTAAATTCGTCTTTAAAATCTTTTTAAAAATTACTTCACTGTGCAGTGCTCAAATGGACATATTAATGTTAAAGGTTCCATATATGAAATAAATACACTTTTTTAAAAATTTAAATTTGACTTATTTACATTTTGTTTGCTATGTGTTGCATGATTCACATTGAAAATATTTTCTTAGTTCCGCTTGTGCATGGGCTTGACGAGCCAATCCAGATCCTTGGCTTGGCTCTGCCTCGCTACGCCCCGTTGATTTGTTGGCTCCCCAACCTCTACCTACATGTTGTAAAGCTGCATCACAGAGCTAGAAAAGGGGAAAAAAAATGAAAAACAAGGAAACTATGAATAGTTATTCGGATGCACAAACAGGGCCGGGATTTAGCTTTCTTCAGTTATTCCCATATGGAGATTTGACATCGTATAAAATTCTTCCGCATTATGTTAGGATTTTGATATTAGAAAGAACAATTAACCCCTTCTCGTGCGCGCGTCGGCCAACGGCCGTCGCGAGCACTACCTCGCTAGTGCTGCGCACGTCCGTTGGCCGACGCGGCCCCGCCCACTCAATAGAACTCCCGAACCGCTGCGGAATTTGCGCCGCGGTTAAGGAGTTAATATTCTGTGTTTATGTGGAATTAATATGTGTCATCATATTGGTATTATGCAGAGGTCTTCAAACTTTTTTGCTCTGAGCCCCCTAAGCAAAATGCTTTGAAGTCGAGCCCCCTCCAAAAAATAATGCAAGAATAGTACGAGCTGGAGGGGCAGGGTTGACCCCCGGACGGCGCTTAGGAGAACATTTATGGGGTATTTTTTGTAGCTCATAATCCACACAATGTGAGACTTATAAAAGTGCAAATATATCAAACTAAAACAGAAATTGACCAAAAGCACCAGTCCCCATAATTGGGGTGTTGTGAGCCTGGGTCCCAATGCAACTGCAACTGCTGCACTACAGGCCCTTAAAAAACCAACTCCCCACCTTCCTCATGGCATCTCTGAAGAAGCTGTCTGATTTTTAAACTAAAAATGCTCCCCGCACCCCCAAATAGCACCCCTTTCTCTGGACCATCTCTGATGCTTTCAATGAATCTCACTACTTTCCCCTTTCCTGGACCATTACCTTGAGGCCTAGGGTCCGGACGATCAGAGCGCTCCATCTGCACGTGACCCTGCTGGCCTCATCCCCATCACCCCTGGACTCACCTTGAAGGACATATGCATGTAAACAGAGGTCGAAGTGGACGGGATCCATGGGGACCCCCACATGCCACATGCTTTTTTAATTTTTAGAAAAGCAGTTCCCATACTTTTTTATTAAAAAGCAACGACCCCTGAATAGTTATTGTGGCTCCGTGTAAAAGTGAAGGTAGGGTGGGATTAGGGTGGGGAGGAGTTTCCCTGTGCTGCGAAAGCACTTGTTTTATCTTAAAACACCAAATTATTTTGCAGCAGCCTCCCTTATACTGTGTATAATACAATTTTTAAATAATGACTTACATACAGCGCTTTCTGCTCCAGGCTGGGACCTTGTAGCACTATAGTCACTAATCCCCACATCTGCAGTGGTCACATAACCCAAATGAAATTTCGTAACGTAAAAGAATGTATTTCCAACCGATTACCTAAATTTGCATTTATTTTTCGTTTAAGGTTTCTGCATTATTATATATGCAATTAACTGAAAGTAAAAACCAAAACACTTGAAGAATATTTTGTTCTTTTCAGCTATGATTTTGACCGTACTACCGCCCGTGGCTAAAAAGAACAAAATATTTTGTAAGTGTTTTTTTCCACTTACAGTTAAATGAACATAAAATAATGCAGAAGCCTTTAACGAGAAATAAATACATATTAAGCTAATTTCTTTTATTTTATGAGTTTCCCCATATACCTTTTTTATCACTTCAGGGACTGCATGTAAATGAAGACAGCCTGGAAACGCTCCACATCGCGCTTCCAGGTCATCTTCATTTACAAGTCCTTGTTGAGCCATTTGCGCCCCCTGGGAATGCAGCCACGGACTCCCAGGGGGCGCGCCCACAGTTTGAAGACCTCTGGTATTATGGGTATTAATTATAATGGTACAATTGAAACCTTTATTGCATATTGTATTTACAAAACAATACATTGGACAGACAGATCCTCATCAATATACTTTATTCGGCTAATATAGCCATAAAAGATGACAACAATAAAAACATACAGTTAAAAATACAAGTAATACAAATAGTGCGACCATAAGAATAATAAAAAGCACAATAAAAACACATATAAAACTTACAATAGTAGCAGTGCCACTCTATATCAAATAGGTCTTAATTCATGGCTAGGTATGGGAAGAATTAGATAGCAGTACAGTGTACATTTCTGTATGCATACAGGACTCCAGAATGTCATCACAAAATGGGAAAAATCTCGTTTCAACCCCCTAGTCCATTTTAAATTATATTAACAATTCTTTTAGAGACTCGTGTATTGCAATTAAAAATCTTCCTATTGCACATACAACATTTAAAAATCTCCTATTTATCAACAGACTAAGAGCTTGATCTATATTAATAATTTTATCAGTAATAAAAATAGGTTTTAAAAACTCCTTCTGTTCATGCAGGAACCACAAGCAGTCCAGCAAGATATGTGGGCCACAGCATTTTACGTTTAGCCCACATGTACACAAGCAGAGTTCATTTCTCATAGCAGTTTTTATCTTCCTTCTGCATTACATGGGTTCAGGCCAACTCTAAATTTCAGTACCACGGTTCCAAGCTTAGGACTTGGCATGGCCTCAATGTAAGGGAACATATGACCATTGCTCCACCCTTTTACCATGAACTGGGTGGACGGTTTACTCCCCAGATAAAGTACATCTTCTTCTTGAGGCTGTTTGGCTATAATAGCGCGTAGCTCCTGTTTGGGGATCTGCTGCCTTAACTTCCATTGTTCTGGCAAATCTTAACTAGTGTATGTCTAACTTCAGATGCCCATTTCAATCCATTTTCCTCTATTTCTCTTTTACAAAGGTGTGTCATATTTTGGGGATCCCTTCTCTACTGAGTCTCTGCCAGAAATTCAACGTAGCTTGCAATCCCTGATAGTTCCAGGCTGTAAGATGGCATTCTGCTCTCAGGGCCTGGATCATAGTTGATGCTGGGAGAGCAAGAAGCTGTTTCATACATTTGCCCTCCTCAAGATTCCAATCCAATTTACCCCCTAAAGACAGAACCAACTACTTTTTATTGACTATGCCGAATGAAGGCTCCTTCAAATACCCGAGTTCTGAAAACCAGATGTACAAAAAAATATAGTGTTTGATTTAATAGACTATATTGTTGCTCTATCTACAACAATCTGGGCCACATACACGGTTCAGGTGACAACTGTCTTGCCTCGTAGTTCGCTTTTGGCTTCTTGCAAGAATAGGGGCGGAGGCAGAATGGTTCTAAATTCATGTTTAAAAACCTTTTAAAAATTACTTTGCGGTGCAGTGCTCTAATGGACATATTAATGTTAAGGGTTCCATATATGAAAGAAACACAAATTTAGATTTGACTTCATTGCATTTTATCTGCTGTGTGTTGCATGATTGCCATGGAAAATATTTTCATAGCTCGGCTTGTGCATGGGCTCGAAGAGCCAAGCCAGACCCTTGGCTTGGCTCTGCCTCAATACGCCCCATTAATTTGTTGGCTCCCCAACCTCTAGCTACATGTTGCAAAGCTGCATTACAGAGCTAGAAAAGGAAAAAAAATGAAAAACAAGTAAACTACGAATAGTTGAATCGGATGCACAAACAGGGCCTGGATTCAGCTTTCTTCAGTTATTTCCACATTGAGATTTGACATTGTAAAATTCTTCCGCATTATGTTAGGATTTCGATATTAGAAAGAACAATTAATATTCTGTATTTATGTGGAATTAATATGTGTCATCGTATTGGTATTATGGGTGTTAATTATAATAGTACAATTGAAACTTTTATTCCATATTGTATTTACAAAACAATACATTGGACAGACAGATCAACTTTACCCAAACACAAGACCACCAGGCTGTGTTGGCCTCTTTCAATCAGAATGCAATACCATAAAAATTACCCAGATTCTGGAAGCACAATGTGTTCATACAGTTTGCATATGAACACTATGCAAATAGAGGAAACAGAAAAAAACAGAAAATATTCAGATCTGTCACAAAGTGAGTTGTGCAATTTTCCCTTTCATCTCGATCTACCTGTCAGCCCTATGAAATAAGATGCAATATTTCTTCTGTACGGTCAGATGTTACTACCTTTCAAAACAATGGGCCTGATTCACAAATGTTAACTTACACTTTTGTGTAAGTTTACTTTTTAGGTCTCGCAGACCTGCGTTGCAGCGCGCATGCGCTGCTCGCTCTGTGAGGCTTCTTGTAATCGGGATATTTCAGAAGTGGAGTTGAAGCCACGCCCATCTTTTTGATTGGCTGGCGTCATCGTTTATGCTAAACGGTGGCCTCCGATTGAAAATGAGGCTTCTTTGTTACCGCCCTGTCTCCTTTTTGGACGGCCCATCCGGACTGGATGTTTTACTTGGGCGTTACAATGTCTCCTTAATTAGTTAGTAGGCACAATTTTTTTTTCACAATGGCGACAGCTTGTTTACGGACCCCAGGCGGCGCTGCGTCCTCCTGTCGCCATCTACCTCAGGCGCCGCCGGGGCCGTCCAATGTGTCGACAGCTTATTTTTCTTTACTTCATTTAAAAACGTGCACCACCGGGACACGCTGACAGATGGAGCCTGCAGGTAGGGACATGCCGCTTTCCTAGCCATCATAATAAGCTGATATCAGAGTAAGGTAAAGCGGAATGCAGGCTTCATTTCAACCCTCTGTGAGCGTTAAAGGTCAGTTGTGTTAATCTTTTCTCAAACTCCCCCCACACAGCCCGACAGTGTGTGACAGAATGCGCAACAGCCGCTAACACCGCGAGCAGGCCTCCCTTCTAAATTACACCAGCCCTGGGCAGGGGAACGGGCACCAGCAAGTTATAATAATAAGTTACCGACAGACCGCCTCACTGTATGAGCGCTTCTTAACTTGGTTATGACAGCCAAACACAGGATGAGCCCGTCAACAAATGTGACCTAGATTTGCCCCCCGCTGTATTCCCAGATTCCGCCAGCTCTGTCCAGCTGACATCACGCGCCAGTTCCTGCTGGACAAATGGCCTTGCGTCAACCCTTATTGGAAACACAGCAGAAGGCTCAAACGCCAAGGTGTTTTATTAAAAGGCAGCTGGGAAAACTTGATTAGTACAGAGTCGATTCGCTGCAGTAAACACATTTTCAAAACTCTCTTAAAATAACCCTGCGTTGATCTGTACCTGCAGAGTTGAAAAGCTCTACTTTGCAGTGCATAATAAAACGCTCTATTTCAAAGTATGTGTATTTTCTGCTCAATTCAAAGTATGTGTATTTTCTGCTGAAAAGTGTTGTGGTGTCCTTATTTTTTTTCTAATATTGTCACCCAATATTGCATTTTCCCTCACGCAGTGTACAGGATGAAGGTAGGGCTGAATTGCACCGACGGGCAGAATGGCAGTAGGTTTTATTTTATATTGGTGTCAAATATACTCAACCGCTGTCCTGCAGTGTAGACGAGGATGAGGACGCAGGAGCGGCCTGACATGGTGAAGAACCCACAATGCAATGGGACTCACTAGCGATGAAGTGCAACGTATCGTGCTCGATAGATAAAAACAATAACAAGCATTTGTAATGCAAAAGGTCTCGCATTTACATGAGTTTAAGCTATTGGCATTGTAAATCACAATGCCTTTTATTTATGTTTTAAAAACCAAAACATAAATAAAAGGCATTGTCATTTACAATGCCAATAGCTCAAACTCGCGTAAATGCGAGACCTATTGCATTGCAAATGCTTGTTTTATATATTGTCAAATGTCACAAAGTGACAGGACACAGCGACATAATGGAACAGAGGGAAGAGGAAGACAACGCACTCCCTCCTTACGTTTCTCTTCTCCTCTATTTTCAGCCCCCCCACATACTGCCTACCTCAGCGTGAACTGCATCCTTGAAGAGGACAGCTCCCTAAGGAGAATGACTTCCTGGAATCTGATTGTGCTGACGTCACCGAGCCACGAGCACGAATGACAGCCAGTTCTCTGAGCACTGGCCCTTTGAAAATCAGACTTTCTGAGAGGAACGCCATCAGCGTCCCGAGCACCGAGGAGCACTTGAGAGAAGAGGACCAACAACAGATAACTGGCGAGGAGAGAAGTTTCACCAAGAAGCCCGGGTCGGGAGACTCACATCTGCTGAAGACGGAGGTCTATGCAAAGGAACCAGTCTCAGCGAGGAGAGGAGAGCTGGGAAGTGAATCACACCTCAAGTTGTCCTGCCACGTTCCCGGGGGAGCGTGACTCTCCCAGGTACGTGGACGCCTTAGGGGCTTCTTGGGCAGAAATAATTCAGACAGCAAAGAAGTCTGATACTGGGGAGAGGAGTTTATACGCAGGCTTTACCAAACTATGATACCACTTCCAAGCGCTGCGCCACTGGTGGAGGATTACTCGTGGTGAAATAACTTCCCCTCCCCCACTCCTATTCCCTAAAATAGTAGTAAGAGAAAGGGCAAAACCACTTACCTGAGCTTTTGTCTTCTTTCCGAGGGACGGCTACAGCTGGGGAGATCAAAGGAAGTGGCTACCCAGAAGACCCTAGGAGGAAAAAAGGAGACTGTTTGCGCAAAATTCTCCTTTGAGAAGAATAAAAACAAATAGAAAGCCAATATTATCGAAGTATTGCCTCTTTGTCATTTCCATAAAGTGCCACATCAAATTAGAAGTTTTATTTTACGAACTGAAATTTTATGACTGCGGAGACTCCACAGTTGGGACAGAGTACTCGCACATAAAAAGACAGGACAAGCCTATTGATTTATGTGCAGAGTTCCTGCCATGAGTGCGGAGTCTCCGAAGTCGAAAAATAACATATTAGTAAAATTAAACTTGTGGTTTGTGAATACCGAAAAAATAGTAAACTTACACAAATGGGTAAGTTTGCCTTTGTGCATCAGTCCCATTGTGTTTTCATTTAATATGTCTTCTTTTAACAGAGGACTGATACATCGATACATCTGAACCCAGCGTTCTGACATAAGTAACATTGCGATGTAGATTTCATCAATAGGAGGTCCATCTATGTATTACTTTTATTTTAAAAGGAACTTCATACTTCATACATCCAATTGTAAATCATTATGTATGGATAGGCAACAGTTGTTATGTTTTGTTTCATACAGAATCTTTAATTTGAATATTCACCCAACAACCACAATCATCACATGATTTGAAAGCTCTTTCTCAAGGCTTTCAATACTATTAGAAGTAATTAATTTCTCATTCCATGACAGAGAGCCCATTGCGAGGTCATGCTGCAGTAAGATCATGTTGCCTATAACACTATTGGGGAAACTAAAGAAATGTATGAAACTTAAAAGGACATTGACATTATAAGCAAAACAGCGGATGATATTGAAACTGAGATGACCTAATTGAGTAATAAATTGCAAAATATATCCTAGTACCGGGAATTATTTACTGTTGATCCTATAGAAAACCTTGAGAAAGAGTCGTTTCCTCAAAATATGAATTTGCTATGGTTGCCGGATAAATATTCAAATAAAAGATTTTGTATGAAACAAAGCAGCCCTCCCTGCATGAGTTTTTTTTAAAATTATTATTATTTATTATTTTTTATTAGAGCAGAGCAAAGAGCCTCATTACGAAATACAAAAATAGAAAGCAAAAACTGAAACATGTCATATTATTATCAATCATACATACAAAATATCAGAAAAAGAAAAAAACATTCCATCTAGCAGCATTAAGAGACAATCCTTAAAGGGTACATACCAATAGTAGCATATTAATTACTAAGGGCCAGATGTATCAAGCCTTTTTGAGTTCGCAAACGGGCAGATTTGCAGAATCTGCACATCTGCGAGCGCAAAAATTGCTTTTCTGATGTAGCAAACCTAATTTTGCGAATCAGTAACCTGTTACCGAATCGCAAAATAGGTTTGCGATTCGGTATTAGGAAGGGGCGTGTTTAGGGCATCCCTTCCTAATACCGAATGGTATTGGTATGTATGAATGTTTTGTGACTGCAATTGCGGTCACAAAACATTCGCATTTTACCACCTACTTCAAGTAGATGGTAACCCATTCGTAAATTGGAAGGGGTCCTCAAGGGACCCCTTCCGCTTTGTGAATGTTTGTAAAAACATTTTTAAGAGCAGGCAAGGGTCCCACGGACCACTGCCTGCTCTTAAAAAATGAAAAGAAAACTTTTCATTTTTCTTTTTGTAAAGTATCTCATTTTCCTTTAACCAGTTCGCTGCTTCTGTCGGCCAACGGCCGTCGCTAGCACTACCTCCGTAGTGCTGCGCACGTCCATTGGCCGACGCGGCCCTGCCCACTCTTCAAAGCCGCCGCACTGCGGCGGAATTTCGGCCGCGGTAAAGGGGTTAAGGAAAATGGGCTGCATTACAAAAAAAAATTGCTTTATTTAAAAGCAATCACGGATATGGTGGTCTGCTGATCTCAGCAGGCCACCATCCCTGTGATTTTTGCGATTCCTAGGGTGTCACAAATTGCGACCTACCTCATTAATATTCGTGAGGTAGGTCATTTGCGACCCCCTAGGAATCGCAAAAGGTGTACTATACACCTTCATATGTTGCATTTTGAGATTCCCTAATTGCGAATCCTTGTGATTTGCAATTAGGGAATCATAAAATGCTATCTTGATACATCTGGCCCAGAATATTCACATATTACTACATAAACCTCTGTGATCTAAATTAATCCTAACTAGTTGTTTCAAAAGTTATAAAAGTGCCTAGATGATTAGCAGCATATACATTTCTAAAGTGCAAGAATGCTATTACAAGAAACAGTACTAATTGATTACAATAAAAATCAAATAATTTATCAAATGAGAGGAGAAACTTGTCCATATAGCCCTAAATTTTACAGTGGCACCTAACCTCTTCACATAAGCCTCCTCAAATCTATATGTCCTGTTCATGTTATTAATCCAGTGACCAATCATTGGTTGCATATTTGTTCTCTAGTTCTGCAAAATAAGTGACCATGCCACTGTTATAGATATAGATATAAAATACTGCTGATATTTTTTAAAACGTTTTACCTCCCCGGAAGAACCAAATAAAAACAGCATACAAGATGGGTCAATTGTTATAGACATACAATGAGTAATAATTATAAAAACTTCTTTCCAGAATTGCTCCAAATTAATGCACTCCAAAAATGTATGTAACCAGCCACCTTCGTCCTGTTTTTTACATCTAAAACATTGATTGTGCATTGTTGGAAACATCTTATGTAATCTCAATGGCGCATAATATGCCATCCATCTAGATAAAAAAATAATTCTCTTGAAATTCGCACCTTGCAGTGCTTTGTGACTCATCTCACTAAGCTGTGACCATTCTTTTATATTAAATTTACATCCTGTCTCGGAATGAATTTTCAGAAGCCATTCTATAACAACTTTTTCCCCATTAGCATTCTGATGCAACAGATGGTACCAGGTTTCTATACCCACCATCTTATTTGCCATCTGCCTGGTGATCAGGCATGCAGATTCAGTCAGCGTACCATAATTATTTTTTGGGAAATTCACTACCTGGTGAAAGCTCACACACAGAGCCACACTTTGGTTGCCAAATTGTACCCCATATTATTTACCATGTAATTAATCTATCATGATTATAAAAATCCCCAAGCTGATCAAAAGCTAATTCTTGCCATGATTGATAAAGCCCTTAAGACTGCTTTAAGCCTACTACTGAACAATCTTGAATGGGGTTATAGGCATGGTATATAGGTATATCTCGGGATTTGAAAAACAACTGAACTCTCCCTGATAACGCAAGAAAAACTTTATATCTGGTTCTTTTGGGCAGTTTTGCTGACCGTAGAAAAATTGGTAGGCTGATTGCACTCTCCTTTACCGTATGGTTACATTTTGTTTTACCATAAACCAAATCTGTTTCACCTAACTGTATTATCAAATTAACCAGGGAGGCCTGATAGTATGTTGCAAAATGTGGCAGTGTTAACCCCCCATGAGCTATATGTAATTGTAGTGTAACTAGTTTTACCCGGGTTGCTTATTGTTCCAGACAAACTTCTGAATCATTCATGCAACTGTTTAAAATAGGAACTAGGAATTTTTAGGGGAAGAATAATACAAAGAAATAAAAACAGTTGGAGTACCGACATTCTGACCATAGAGATCCATCCTATTAGTGATAAGTTCAAAAGGGTCCATTTATCTATTAGTTTTATAACTTTCCCCAGCATATTTCCGTAATTCAATGGTAACAGTTGGGCATATTCATTTGTTACAAAAATACCCAGGTATGTAATAGGGCGTAATGATACATGCTGTAAACAATTCGGGGTCTCTGAGATACTCAAATTGAATCTAAGAGTTTCCGTTTTGGCTTGGTTTACTCTGTATCTCCCAATTTACGTACATTTCTGAATTTCATCCAGTCCCCTCTGTATATTGGGTCCCTTGGCTTTAAGATATAAAATTATATCATCTACATACAATTTGATTTTTGCCATCCCTTCAATGGGAGGTATAATCAGCATATTAATATGTATTTTTGCTGCAACAGGTTCAGTAAAATGGGAAAACAGAAGGGGGACAGCGGGCATCCTTGTTGAGTACCCCGATTGATATTCACCATCCCAGCTTCCTCCACATTATTAATTTTTGCCTCCGCCTGGCTATATACTTCTCTCAGCATACCTATCAACTGATGTGGAAAACCAAACGTTTTTTAAATAAAAAATAAAGCATGCCAGTCTACCAGGTCAAAAGCCTTTTCGGCATCCATCATGAGTTTTATAGGTTTGATCTGGATAGCTGAAAGTTAATAAATGGCTTGCATCAAAAAATAAGTATTGGTGGCCATTAACCTCCCATGAATGAAACCATTTTGATCCGTATCCACCACCTGTTGGGCACATGGAGCAATTTCAATATATTTTGTCATCTGTTTAAACAGGAAGGGGTGGGAGCACACTGCTGACCTCCCAGCACAGTTCGCCCCTTAGCATTCTGGTAAATGCAGTTTGTAGTGCATGCTTACTTGGTATTTTGCTGGAGTGTTCCACCAAAGTTGGTGCAGATTAGTGCAGTCATCTCTAGACACATGTGTTTCTGGATTTTATCCGTCATCAGTAGAGATCAAAAATGATTTTCTTCTGGGGTTGCTGAGCAGGCTGCCACAATTCTTACAGGTCTCAGTACCTCTCACAGGTGCACAGGTGCATCTCCACTAGCTCGTCAGCTCAATGGCTCAAGGGAGCCTTTTTAAACAGGAAGGGGTGGGAGCACACTGCTGACCTCCCAGCACAGTTCGCCCCTTAGCATTCTGGTAAATGCAGTTTGTAGTGCATGCTTACTTGGTATTTTGCTGGAGTGTTCCACCAAAGTTGGTGCAGATTAGTGCAGTCATCTCTAGACACATGTGTTTCTGGATTTTATCCGTCATCAGTAGAGATCAAAAATGATTTTCTTCTGGGGTTGCTGAGCAGGCTGCCACAATTCTTACAGGTCTCAGTACCTCTCACAGGCGCACAGGTGCATCTCCACTAGCTCGTCAGCTCAATGGCTCAAGGGAGCCTTTTTAAACAGGAAGGGGTGGGAGCACACTGCTGACCTCCCAGCACAGTTCGCCCCTTAGCATTCTGGTAAATGCAGTTTGTAGTGCATGCTTACTTGGTATTTTGCTGGAGTGTTCCACCAAAGTTGGTGCAGATTAGTGCAGTCATCTCTAGACACATGTGTTTCTGGATTTTATCCGTCATCAGTAGAGATCAAAAATGATTTTCTTCTGGGGTTGCTGAGCAGGCTGCCACAATTCTTACAGGTCTCAGTACCTCTCACAGGCGCACAGGTGCATCTCCACTAGCTCGTCAGCTCAATGGCTCAAGGGAGCCTTTTTAAACAGGAAGGGGTGGGAGCACACTGCTGACCTCCCAGCACAGTTCGCCCCTTAGCATTCTGGTAAATGCAGTTTGTAGTGCATGCTTACTTGGTATTTTGCTGGAGTGTTCCACCAAAGTTGGTGCAGATTAGTGCAGTCATCTCTAGACACATGTGTTTCTGGATTTTATCCGTCATCAGTAGAGATCAAAAATGATTTTCTTCTGGGGTTGCTGAGCAGGCTGCCACAATTCTTACAGGTCTCAGTACCTCTCACAGGCGCACAGGTGCATCTCCACTAGCTCGTCAGCTCAATGGCTCAAGGGAGCCTTTTTAAACAGGAAGGGGTGGGAGCACACTGCTGACCTCCCAGCACAGTTCGCCCCTTAGCATTCTGGTAAATGCAGTTTGTAGTGCATGCTTACTTGGTATTTTGCTGGAGTGTTCCACCAAAGTTGGTGCAGATTAGTGCAGTCATCTCTAGACACATGTGTTTCTGGATTGTATCCGTCATCAGTAGAGATCAAAAATGATTTTCTTCTGGGGTTGCTGAGCAGGCTGCCACAATTCTTACAGGTCTCAGTACCTCTCACAGGCGCACAGGTGCATCTCCACTAGCTCGTCAGCTCAATGGCTCAAGGGAGCCTTTTTAAACAGGAAGGGGTGGGAGCACACTGCTGACCTCCCAGCACAGTTCGCCCCTTAGCATTCTGGTAAATGCAGTTTGTAGTGCATGCTTACTTGGTATTTTGCTGGAGTGTTCCACCAAAGTTGGTGCAGATTAGTGCAGTCATCTCTAGACACTGTGTTTCTGGATTTTATCCGTCATCAGTAGAGATCAAAAATGATTTTCTTCTGGGGTTGCTGAGCAGGCTGCCACAATTCTTACAGGTCTCAGTACCTCTCACAGGCGCACAGGTGCATCTCCACTAGCTCGTCAGCTCAATGGCTCAAGGGAGCCTTTTTAAACAGGAAGGGGTGGGAGCACACTGCTGACCTCCCAGCACAGTTCGCCCCTTAGCATTCTGGTAAATGCAGTTTGTAGTGCATGCTTACTTGGTATTTTGCTGGAGTGTTCCACCAAAGTTGGTGCAGATTAGTGCAGTCATCTCTAGACACATGTGTTTCTGGATTTTATCCGTCATCAGTAGAGATCAAAAATGATTTTCTTCTGGGGTTGCTGAGCAGGCTGCCACAATTCTTACAGGTCTCAGTACCTCTCACAGGCGCACAGGTGCATCTCCACTAGCTCGTCAGCTCAATGGCTCAAGGGAGCCTTTTAAACAGGAAGGGGTGGGAGCACACTGCTGACCTCCCAGCACAGTTCGCCCCTTAGCATTCTGGTAAATGCAGTTTGTAGTGCATGCTTACTTGGTATTTTGCTGGAGTGTTCCACCAAAGTTGGTGCAGATTAGTGCAGTCATCTCTAGACACATGTGTTTCTGGATTTTATCCGTCATCAGTAGAGATCAAAAATGATTTTCTTCTGGGGTTGCTGAGCAGGCTGCCACAATTCTTACAGGTCTCAGTACCTCTCACAGGCGCACAGGTGCATCTCCACTAGCTCGTCAGCTCAATGGCTCAAGGGAGCCTTTTTAAACAGGAAGGGGTGGGAGCACACTGCTGACCTCCCAGCACAGTTCGCCCCTTAGCATTCTGGTAAATGCAGTTTGTAGTGCATGCTTACTTGGTATTTTGCTGGAGTGTTCCACCAAAGTTGGTGCAGATTAGTGCAGTCATCTCTAGACACATGTGTTTCTGGATTTTATCCGTCATCAGTAGAGATCAAAAATGATTTTCTTCTGGGGTTGCTGAGCAGGCTGCCACAATTCTTACAGGTCTCAGTACCTCTCACAGGCGCACAGGTGCATCTCCACTAGCTCGTCAGCTCAATGGCTCAAGGGAGCCTTTTTAAACAGGAAGGGGTGGGAGCACACTGCTGACCTCCCAGCACAGTTCGCCCCTTAGCATTCTGGTAAATGCAGTTTGTAGTGCATGCTTACTTGGTATTTTGCTGGAGTGTTCCACCAAAGTTGGTGCAGATTAGTGCAGTCATCTCTAGACACATGTGTTTCTGGATTTTATCCGTCATCAGTAGAGATCAAAAATGATTTTCTTCTGGGGTTGCTGAGCAGGCTGCCACAATTCTTACAGGTCTCAGTACCTCTCACAGGCGCACAGGTGCATCTCCACTAGCTCGTCAGCTCAATGGCTCAAGGGAGCCTTTTTAAACAGGAAGGGGTGGGAGCACACTGCTGACCTCCCAGCACAGTTCGCCCCTTAGCATTCTGGTAAATGCAGTTTGTAGTGCATGCTTACTTGGTATTTTGCTGGAGTGTTCCACCAAAGTTGGTGCAGATTAGTGCAGTCATCTCTAGACACATGTGTTTCTGGATTTTATCCGTCATCAGTAGAGATCAAAAATGATTTTCTTCTGGGGTTGCTGAGCAGGCTGCCACAATTCTTACAGGTCTCAGTACCTCTCACAGGCGCACAGGTGCATCTCCACTAGCTCGTCAGCTCAATGGCTCAAGGGAGCCTTTTTAAACAGGAAGGGGTGGGAGCACACTGCTGACCTCCCAGCACAGTTCGCCCCTTAGCATTCTGGTAAATGCAGTTTGTAGTGCATGCTTACTTGGTATTTTGCTGGAGTGTTCCACCAAAGTTGGTGCAGATTAGTGCAGTCATCTCTAGACACATGTGTTTCTGGATTTTATCCGTCATCAGTAGAGATCAAAAATGATTTTCTTCTGGGGTTGCTGAGCAGGCTGCCACAATTCTTACAGGTCTCAGTACCTCTCACAGGCGCACAGGTGCATCTCCACTAGCTCGTCAGCTCAATGGCTCAAGGGAGCCTTTTTAAACAGGAAGGGGTGGGAGCACACTGCTGACCTCCCAGCACAGTTCGCCCCTTAGCATTCTGGTAAATGCAGTTTGTAGTGCATGCTTACTTGGTATTTTGCTGGAGTGTTCCACCAAAGTTGGTGCAGATTAGTGCAGTCATCTCTAGACACATGTGTTTCTGGATTTTATCCGTCATCAGTAGAGATCAAAAATGATTTTCTTCTGGGGTTGCTGAGCAGGCTGCCACAATTCTTACAGGTCTCAGTACCTCTCACAGGCGCACAGGTGCATCTCCACTAGCTCGTCAGCTCAATGGCTCAAGGGAGCCTTTTTAAACAGGAAGGGGTGGGAGCACACTGCTGACCTCCCAGCACAGTTCGCCCCTTAGCATTCTGGTAAATGCAGTTTGTAGTGCATGCTTACTTGGTATTTTGCTGGAGTGTTCCACCAAAGTTGGTGCAGATTAGTGCAGTCATCTCTAGACACATGTGTTTCTGGATTTTATCCGTCATCAGTAGAGATCAAAAATGATTTTCTTCTGGGGTTGCTGAGCAGGCTGCCACAATTCTTACAGGTCTCAGTACCTCTCACAGGCGCACAGGTGCATCTCCACTAGCTCGTCAGCTCAATGGCTCAAGGGAGCCTTTTTAAACAGGAAGGGGTGGGAGCACACTGCTGACCTCCCAGCACAGTTCGCCCCTTAGCATTCTGGTAAATGCAGTTTGTAGTGCATGCTTACTTGGTATTTTGCTGGAGTGTTCCACCAAAGTTGGTGCAGATTAGTGCAGTCATCTCTAGACACATGTGTTTCTGGATTTTATCCGTCATCAGTAGAGATCAAAAATGATTTTCTTCTGGGGTTGCTGAGCAGGCTGCCACAATTCTTACAGGTCTCAGTACCTCTCACAGGCGCACAGGTGCATCTCCACTAGCTCATCAGCTCAATGGCTCAAGGGAGCCTTTTTAAACAGGAAGGGGTGGGAGCACACTGCTGACCTCCCAGCACAGTTCGCCCCTTAGCATTCTGGTAAATGCAGTTTGTAGTGCATGCTTACTTGGTATTTTGCTGGAGTGTTCCACCAAAGTTGGTGCAGATTAGTGCAGTCATCTCTAGACACATGTGTTTCTGGATTTTATCCGTCATCAGTAGAGATCAAAAATGATTTTCTTCTGGGGTTGCTGAGCAGGCTGCCACAATTCTTACAGGTCTCAGTACCTCTCACAGGCGCACAGGTGCATCTCCACTAGCTCGTCAGCTCAATGGCTCAAGGGAGCCTTTTAAACAGGAAGGGGTGGGAGCACACTGCTGACCTCCCAGCACAGTTCGCCCCTTAGCATTCTGGTAAATGCAGTTTGTAGTGCATGCTTACTTGGTATTTTGCTGGAGTGTTCCACCAAAGTTGGTGCAGATTAGTGCAGTCATCTCTAGACACATGTGTTTCTGGATTTTATCCGTCATCAGTAGAGATCAAAAATGATTTTCTTCTGGGGTTGCTGAGCAGGCTGCCACAATTCTTACAGGTCTCAGTACCTCTCACAGGCGCACAGGTGCATCTCCACTAGCTCGTCAGCTCAATGGCTCAAGGGAGCCTTTTTAAACAGGAAGGGGTGGGAGCACACTGCTGACCTCCCAGCACAGTTCGCCCCTTAGCATTCTGGTAAATGCAGTTTGTAGTGCATGCTTACTTGGTATTTTGCTGGAGTGTTCCACCAAAGTTGGTGCAGATTAGTGCAGTCATCTCTAGACACATGTGTTTCTGGATTTTATCCGTCATCAGTAGAGATCAAAAATGATTTTCTTCTGGGGTTGCTGAGCAGGCTGCCACAATTCTTACAGGTCTCAGTACCTCTCACAGGCGCACAGGTGCATCTCCACTAGCTCGTCAGCTCAATGGCTCAAGGGAGCCTTTTTAAACAGGAAGGGGTGGGAGCACACTGCTGACCTCCCAGCACAGTTCGCCCCTTAGCATTCTGGTAAATGCAGTTTGTAGTGCATGCTTACTTGGTATTTTGCTGGAGTGTTCCACCAAAGTTGGTGCAGATTAGTGCAGTCATCTCTAGACACATGTGTTTCTGGATTTTATCCGTCATCAGTAGAGATCAAAAATGATTTTCTTCTGGGGTTGCTGAGCAGGCTGCCACAATTCTTACAGGTCTCAGTACCTCTCACAGGCGCACAGGTGCATCTCCACTAGCTCGTCAGCTCAATGGCTCAAGGGAGCCTTTTTAAACAGGAAGGGGTGGGAGCACACTGCTGACCTCCCAGCACAGTTCGCCCCTTAGCATTCTGGTAAATGCAGTTTGTAGTGCATGCTTACTTGGTATTTTGCTGGAGTGTTCCACCAAAGTTGGTGCAGATTAGTGCAGTCATCTCTAGACACATGTGTTTCTGGATTTTATCCGTCATCAGTAGAGATCAAAAATGATTTTCTTCTGGGGTTGCTGAGCAGGCTGCCACAATTCTTACAGGTCTCAGTACCTCTCACAGGCGCACAGGTGCATCTCCACTAGCTCGTCAGCTCAATGGCTCAAGGGAGCCTTTTTAAACAGGAAGGGGTGGGAGCACACTGCTGACCTCCCAGCACAGTTCGCCCCTTAGCATTCTGGTAAATGCAGTTTGTAGTGCATGCTTACTTGGTATTTTGCTGGAGTGTTCCACCAAAGTTGGTGCAGATTAGTGCAGTCATCTCTAGACACATGTGTTTCTGGATTTTATCCGTCATCAGTAGAGATCAAAAATGATTTTCTTCTGGGGTTGCTGAGCAGGCTGCCACAATTCTTACAGGTCTCAGTACCTCTCACAGGCGCACAGGTGCATCTCCACTAGCTCGTCAGCTCAATGGCTCAAGGGAGCCTTTTTAAACAGGAAGGGGTGGGAGCACACTGCTGACCTCCCAGCACAGTTCGCCCCTTAGCATTCTGGTAAATGCAGTTTGTAGTGCATGCTTACTTGGTATTTTGCTGGAGTGTTCCACCAAAGTTGGTGCAGATTAGTGCAGTCATCTCTAGACACATGTGTTTCTGGATTTTATCCGTCATCAGTAGAGATCAAAAATGATTTTCTTCTGGGGTTGCTGAGCAGGCTGCCACAATTCTTACAGGTCTCAGTACCTCTCACAGGCGCACAGGTGCATCTCCACTAGCTCGTCAGCTCAATGGCTCAAGGGAGCCTTTTTAAACAGGAAGGGGTGGGAGCACACTGCTGACCTCCCAGCACAGTTCGCCCCTTAGCATTCTGGTAAATGCAGTTTGTAGTGCATGCTTACTTGGTATTTTGCTGGAGTGTTCCACCAAAGTTGGTGCAGATTAGTGCAGTCATCTCTAGACACATGTGTTTCTGGATTTTATCCGTCATCAGTAGAGATCAAAAATGATTTTCTTCTGGGGTTGCTGAGCAGGCTGCCACAATTCTTACAGGTCTCAGTACCTCTCACAGGCGCACAGGTGCATCTCCACTAGCTCGTCAGCTCAATGGCTCAAGGGAGCCTTTTTAAACAGGAAGGGGTGGGAGCACACTGCTGACCTCCCAGCACAGTTCGCCCCTTAGCATTCTGGTAAATGCAGTTTGTAGTGCATGCTTACTTGGTATTTTGCTGGAGTGTTCCACCAAAGTTGGTGCAGATTAGTGCAGTCATCTCTAGACACATGTGTTTCTGGATTTTATCCGTCATCAGTAGAGATCAAAAATGATTTTCTTCTGGGGTTGCTGAGCAGGCTGCCACAATTCTTACAGGTCTCAGTACCTCTCACAGGCGCACAGGTGCATCTCCACTAGCTCGTCAGCTCAATGGCTCAAGGGAGCCTTTTTAAACAGGAAGGGGTGGGAGCACACTGCTGACCTCCCAGCACAGTTCGCCCCTTAGCATTCTGGTAAATGCAGTTTGTAGTGCATGCTTACTTGGTATTTTGATGGAGTGTTCCACCAAAGTTGGTGCAGATTAGTGCTGTCATCTCTAGACACATGTGTTTCTGGATTTTATCCGTCATCAGTAGAGATCAAAAATGATTTTCTTCTGGGGTTGCTGAGCAGGCTGCCACAATTCTTACAGGTCTCAGTACCTCTCACAGGCGCACAGGTGCATCTCCACTAGCTCGTCAGCTCAATGGCTCAAGGGAGCCTTTTTAAACAGGAAGGGGTGGGAGCACACTGCTGACCTCCCAGCACAGTTCGCCCCTTAGCATTCTGGTAAATGCAGTTTGTAGTGCATGCTTACTTGGTATTTTGCTGGAGTGTTCCACCAAAGTTGGTGCAGATTAGTGCAGTCATCTCTAGACACATGTGTTTCTGGATTTTATCCGTCATCAGTAGAGATCAAAAATGATTTTCTTCTGGGGTTGCTGAGCAGGCTGCCACAATTCTTACAGGTCTCAGTACCTCTCACAGGCGCACAGGTGCATCTCCACTAGCTCGTCAGCTCAATGGCTCAAGGGAGCCTTTTAAACAGGAAGGGGTGGGAGCACACTGCTGACCTCCCAGCACAGTTCGCCCCTTAGCATTCTGGTAAATGCAGTTTGTAGTGCATGCTTACTTGGTATTTTGCTGGAGTGTTCCACCAAAGTTGGTGCAGATTAGTGCAGTCATCTCTAGACACATGTGTTTCTGGATTTTATCCGTCATCAGTAGAGATCAAAAATGATTTTCTTCTGGGGTTGCTGAGCAGGCTGCCACAATTCTTACAGGTCTCAGTACCTCTCACAGGCGCACAGGTGCATCTCCACTAGCTCATCAGCTCAATGGCTCAAGGGAGCCTTTTTAAACAGGAAGGGGTGGGAGCACACTGCTGACCTCCCAGCACAGTTCGCCCCTTAGCATTCTGGTAAATGCAGTTTGTAGTGCATGCTTACTTGGTATTTTGCTGGAGTGTTCCACCAAAGTTGGTGCAGATTAGTGCAGTCATCTCTAGACACATGTGTTTCTGGATTTTATCCGTCATCAGTAGAGATCAAAAATGATTTTCTTCTGGGGTTGCTGAGCAGGCTGCCACAATTCTTACAGGTCTCAGTACCTCTCACAGGCGCACAGGTGCATCTCCACTAGCTCGTCAGCTCAATGGCTCAAGGGAGCCTTTTTAAACAGGAAGGGGTGGGAGCACACTGCTGACCTCCCAGCACAGTTCGCCCCTTAGCATTCTGGTAAATGCAGTTTGTAGTGCATGCTTACTTGGTATTTTGCTGGAGTGTTCCACCAAAGTTGGTGCAGATTAGTGCAGTCATCTCTAGACACATGTGTTTCTGGATTTTATCCGTCATCAGTAGAGATCAAAAATGATTTTCTTCTGGGGTTGCTGAGCAGGCTGCCACAATTCTTACAGGTCTCAGTACCTCTCACAGGCGCACAGGTGCATCTCCACTAGCTCGTCAGCTCAATGGCTCAAGGGAGCCTTTTTAAACAGGAAGGGGTGGGAGCACACTGCTGACCTCCCAGCACAGTTCGCCCCTTAGCATTCTGGTAAATGCAGTTTGTAGTGCATGCTTACTTGGTATTTTGCTGGAGTGTTCCACCAAAGTTGGTGCAGATTAGTGCAGTCATCTCTAGACACATGTGTTTCTGGATTTTATCCGTCATCAGTAGAGATCAAAAATGATTTTCTTCTGGGGTTGCTGAGCAGGCTGCCACAATTCTTACAGGTCTCAGTACCTCTCACAGGCGCACAGGTGCATCTCCACTAGCTCGTCAGCTCAATGGCTCAAGGGAGCCTTTTTAAACAGGAAGGGGTGGGAGCACACTGCTGACCTCCCAGCACAGTTCGCCCCTTAGCATTCTGGTAAATGCAGTTTGTAGTGCATGCTTACTTGGTATTTTGCTGGAGTGTTCCACCAAAGTTGGTGCAGATTAGTGCAGTCATCTCTAGACACATGTGTTTCTGGATTTTATCCGTCATCAGTAGAGATCAAAAATGATTTTCTTCTGGGGTTGCTGAGCAGGCTGCCACAATTCTTACAGGTCTCAGTACCTCTCACAGGCGCACAGGTGCATCTCCACTAGCTCGTCAGCTCAATGGCTCAAGGGAGCCTTTTAAACAGGAAGGGGTGGGAGCACACTGCTGACCTCCCAGCACAGTTCGCCCCTTAGCATTCTGGTAAATGCAGTTTGTAGTGCATGCTTACTTGGTATTTTGCTGGAGTGTTCCACCAAAGTTGGTGCAGATTAGTGCAGTCATCTCTAGACACATGTGTTTCTGGATTTTATCCGTCATCAGTAGAGATCAAAAATGATTTTCTTCTGGGGTTGCTGAGCAGGCTGCCACAATTCTTACAGGTCTCAGTACCTCTCACAGGCGCACAGGTGCATCTCCACTAGCTCGTCAGCTCAATGGCTCAAGGGAGCCTTTTTAAACAGGAAGGGGTGGGAGCACACTGCTGACCTCCCAGCACAGTTCGCCCCTTAGCATTCTGGTAAATGCAGTTTGTAGTGCATGCTTACTTGGTATTTTGCTGGAGTGTTCCACCAAAGTTGGTGCAGATTAGTGCAGCCATCTCTAGACACATGTGTTTCTGGATTTTATCCGTCATCAGTAGAGATCAAAAATGATTTTCTTCTGGGGTTGCTGAGCAGGCTGCCACAATTCTTACAGGTCTCAGTACCTCTCACAGGCGCACAGGTGCATCTCCACTAGCTCGTCAGCTCAATGGCTCAAGGGAGCCTTTTTAAACAGGAAGGGGTGGGAGCACACTGCTGACCTCCCAGCACAGTTCGCCCCTTAGCATTCTGGTAAATGCAGTTTGTAGTGCATGCTTACTTGGTATTTTGCTGGAGTGTTCCACCAAAGTTGGTGCAGATTAGTGCAGTCATCTCTAGACACATGTGTTTCTGGATTTTATCCGTCATCAGTAGAGATCAAAAATGATTTTCTTCTGGGGTTGCTGAGCAGGCTGCCACAATTCTTACAGGTCTCAGTACCTCTCACAGGCGCACAGGTGCATCTCCACTAGCTCGTCAGCTCAATGGCTCAAGGGAGCCTTTTTAAACAGGAAGGGGTGGGAGCACACTGCTGACCTCCCAGCACAGTTCGCCCCTTAGCATTCTGGTAAATGCAGTTTGTAGTGCATGCTTACTTGGTATTTTGCTGGAGTGTTCCACCAAAGTTGGTGCAGATTAGTGCAGTCATCTCTAGACACATGTGTTTCTGGATTTTATCCGTCATCAGTAGAGATCAAAAATGATTTTCTTCTGGGGTTGCTGAGCAGGCTGCCACAATTCTTACAGGTCTCAGTACCTCTCACAGGCGCACAGGTGCATCTCCACTAGCTCGTCAGCTCAATGGCTCAAGGGAGCCTTTTTAAACAGGAAGGGGTGGGAGCACACTGCTGACCTCCCAGCACAGTTCGCCCCTTAGCATTCTGGTAAATGCAGTTTGTAGTGCATGCTTACTTGGTATTTTGATGTAGTGTTCCACCAAAGTTGGTGCAGATTAGTGCAGTCATCTCTAGACACATGTGTTTCTGGATTTTATCCGTCATCAGTAGAGATCAAAAATGATTTTCTTCTGGGGTTGCTGAGCAGGCTGCCACAATTCTTACAGGTCTCAGTACCTCTCACAGGCGCACAGGTGCATCTCCACTAGCTCGTCAGCTCAATGGCTCAAGGGAGCCTTTTTAAACAGGAAGGGGTGGGAGCACACTGCTGACCTCCCAGCACAGTTCGCCCCTTAGCATTCTGGTAAATGCAGTTTGTAGTGCATGCTTACTTGGTATTTTGCTGGAGTGTTCCACCAAAGTTGGTGCAGATTAGTGCAGTCATCTCTAGACACATGTGTTTCTGGATTTTATCCGTCATCAGTAGAGATCAAAAATGATTTTCTTCTGGGGTTGCTGAGCAGGCTGCCACAATTCTTACAGGTCTCAGTACCTCTCACAGGCGCACAGGTGCATCTCCACTAGCTCGTCAGCTCAATGGCTCAAGGGAGCCTTTTTAAACAGGAAGGGGTGGGAGCACACTGCTGACCTCCCAGCACAGTTCGCCCCTTAGCATTCTGGTAAATGCAGTTTGTAGTGCATGCTTACTTGGTATTTTGCTGGAGTGTTCCACCAAAGTTGGTGCAGATTAGTGCAGTCATCTCTAGACACATGTGTTTCTGGATTTTATCCGTCATCAGTAGAGATCAAAAATGATTTTCTTCTGGGGTTGCTGAGCAGGCTGCCACAATTCTTACAGGTCTCAGTACCTCTCACAGGCGCACAGGTGCATCTCCACTAGCTCGTCAGCTCAATGGCTCAAGGGAGTCTTTTTAAACAGGAAGGGGTGGGAGCACACTGCTGACCTCCCAGCACAGTTCGCCCCTTAGCATTCTGGTAAATGCAGTTTGTAGTGCATGCTTACTTGGTATTTTGCTGGAGTGTTCCACCAAAGTTGGTGCAGATTAGTGCAGTCATCTCTAGACACATGTGTTTCTGGATTTTATCCGTCATCAGTAGAGATCAAAAATGATTTTCTTCTGGGGTTGCTGAGCAGGCTGCCACAATTCTTACAGGTCTCAGTACCTCTCACAGGCGCACAGGTGCATCTCCACTAGCTCGTCAGCTCAATGGCTCAAGGGAGCCTTTTTAAACAGGAAGGGGTGGGAGCACACTGCTGACCTCCCAGCACAGTTCGCCCCTTAGCATTCTGGTAAATGCAGTTTGTAGTGCATGCTTACTTGGTATTTTGCTGGAGTGTTCCACCAAAGTTGGTGCAGATTAGTGCAGTCATCTCTAGACACATGTGTTTCTGGATTTTATCCGTCATCAGTAGAGATCAAAAATGATTTTCTTCTGGGGTTGCTGAGCAGGCTGCCACAATTCTTACAGGTCTCAATACCTCTCGCAGGCGCACAGGTGCATCTCCACTAGCTTGTCAGCTCAATGGCTCAAGGGAGCCTTTTTACACAGGAAGGGGTGGGAGCACACTGCTGACCTCCCAGCACAGTTCGCCCCTTAGCATTCTGGTAAATGCAGTTTGTAGTGCATGCTTACTTGGTATTTTGCTGGAGTGTTCCACCAAAGTTGGTGCAGATTAGTGCAGTCATCTCTAGACACATGTGTTTCTGGATTTTATCCGTCATCAGTAGAGATCAAAAATGATTTTCTTCTGGGGTTGCTGAGCAGGCTGCCACAATTCTTACAGGTCTCAGTACCTCTCACAGGCGCACAGGTGCATCTCCACTAGCTCGTCAGCTCAATGGCTCAAGGGAGCCTTTTAAACAGGAAGGGGTGGGAGCACACTGCTGACCTCCCAGCACAGTTCGCCCCTTAGCATTCTGGTAAATGCAGTTTGTAGTGCATGCTTACTTGGTATTTTGCTGGAGTGTTCCACCAAAGTTGGTGCAGATTAGTGCAGTCATCTCTAGACACATGTGTTTCTGGATTTTATCCGTCATCAGTAGAGATCAAAAATGATTTTCTTCTGGGGTTGCTGAGCAGGCTGCCACAATTCTTACAGGTCTCAGTACCTCTCACAGGCGCACAGGTGCATCTCCACTAGCTCGTCAGCTCAATGGCTCAAGGGAGCCTTTTTAAACAGGAAGGGGTGGGAGCACACTGCTGACCTCCCAGCACAGTTCGCCCCTTAGCATTCTGGTAAATGCAGTTTGTAGTGCATGCTTACTTGGTATTTTGCTGGAGTGTTCCACCAAAGTTGGTGCAGATTAGTGCAGTCATCTCTAGACACATGTGTTTCTGGATTTTATCCGTCATCAGTAGAGATCAAAAATGATTTTCTTCTGGGGTTGCTGAGCAGGCTGCCACAATTCTTACAGGTCTCAGTACCTCTCACAGGCGCACAGGTGCATCTCCACTAGCTCGTCAGCTCAATGGCTCAAGGGAGCCTTTTTAAACAGGAAGGGGTGGGAGCACACTGCTGACCTCCCAGCACAGTTCGCCCCTTAGCATTCTGGTAAATGCAGTTTGTAGTGCATGCTTACTTGGTATTTTGCTGGAGTGTTCCACCAAAGTTGGTGCAGATTAGTGCAGTCATCTCTAGACACATGTGTTTCTGGATTTTATCCGTCATCAGTAGAGATCAAAAATGATTTTCTTCTGGGGTTGCTGAGCAGGCTGCCACAATTCTTACAGGTCTCAGTACCTCTCACAGGCGCACAGGTGCATCTCCACTAGCTCGTCAGCTCAATGGCTCAAGGGAGCCTTTTTAAACAGGAAGGGGTGGGAGCACACTGCTGACCTCCCAGCACAGTTCGCCCCTTAGCATTCTGGTAAATGCAGTTTGTAGTGCATGCTTACTTGGTATTTTGCTGGAGTGTTCCACCAAAGTTGGTGCAGATTAGTGCAGTCATCTCTAGACACATGTGTTTCTGGATTTTATCCGTCATCAGTAGAGATCAAAAATGATTTTCTTCTGGGGTTGCTGAGCAGGCTGCCACAATTCTTACAGGTCTCAGTACCTCTCACAGGCGCACAGGTGCATCTCCACTAGCTCGTCAGCTCAATGGCTCAAGGGAGCCTTTTTAAACAGGAAGGGGTGGGAGCACACTGCTGACCTCCCAGCACAGTTCGCCCCTTAGCATTCTGGTAAATGCAGTTTGTAGTGCATGCTTACTTGGTATTTTGCTGGAGTGTTCCACCAAAGTTGGTGCAGATTAGTGCAGTCATCTCAAGACACATGTGTTTCTGGATTTTATCCGTCATCAGTAGAGATCAAAAATGATTTTCTTCTGGGGTTGCTGAGCAGGCTGCCACAATTCTTACAGGTCTCAGTACCTCTCACAGGCGCACAGGTGCATCTCCACTAGCTCGTCAGCTCAATGGCTCAAGGGAGCCTTTTTAAACAGGAAGGGGTGGGAGCACACTGCTGACCTCCCAGCACAGTTCGCCCCTTAGCATTCTGGTAAATGCAGTTTGTAGTGCATGCTTACTTGGTATTTTGCTGGAGTGTTCCACCAAAGTTGGTGCAGATTAGTGCAGTCATCTCTAGACACATGTGTTTCTGGATTTTATCCGTCATCAGTAGAGATCAAAAATGATTTTCTTCTGGGGTTGCTGAGCAGGCTGCCACAATTCTTACAGGTCTCAGTACCTCTCACAGGCGCACAGGTGCATCTCCACTAGCTCGTCAGCTCAATGGCTCAAGGGAGCCTTTTTAAACAGGAAGGGGTGGGAGCACACTGCTGACCTCCCAGCACAGTTCGCCCCTTAGCATTCTGGTAAATGCAGTTTGTAGTGCATGCTTACCTGGTATTTTGCTGGAGTGTTCCACCAAAGTTGGTGCAGATTAGTGCAGTCATCTCTAGACACATGTGTTTCTGGATTTTATCCGTCATCAGTAGAGATCAAAAATGATTTTCTTCTGGGGTTGCTGAGCAGGCTGCCACAATTCTTACAGGTCTCAGTACCTCTCACAGGCGCACAGGTGCATCTCCACTAGCTCGTCAGCTCAATGGCTCAAGGGAGCCTTTTTAAACAGGAAGGGGTGGGAGCACACTGCTGACCTCCCAGCACAGTTCGCCCCTTAGCATTCTGGTAAATGCAGTTTGTAGTGCATGCTTACTTGGTATTTTGCTGGAGTGTTCCACCAAAGTTGGTGCAGATTAGTGCAGTCATCTCTAGACACATGTGTTTCTGGATTTTATCCGTCATCAGTAGAGATCAAAAATGATTTTCTTCTGGGGTTGCTGAGCAGGCTGCCACAATTCTTACAGGTCTCAGTACCTCTCACAGGCGCACAGGTGCATCTCCACTAGCTCGTCAGCTCAATGGCTCAAGGGAGCCTTTTTAAACAGGAAGGGGTGGGAGCACACTGCTGACCTCCCAGCACAGTTCGCCCCTTAGCATTCTGGTAAATGCAGTTTGTAGTGCATGCTTACTTGGTATTTTGCTGGAGTGTTCCACCAAAGTTGGTGCAGATTAGTGCAGTCATCTCTAGACACATGTGTTTCTGGATTTTATCCGTCATCAGTAGAGATCAAAAATGATTTTCTTCTGGGGTTGCTGAGCAGGCTGCCACAATTCTTACAGGTCTCAGTACCTCTCACAGGCGCACAGGTGCATCTCCACTAGCTCGTCAGCTCAATGGCTCAAGGGAGCCTTTTTAAACAGGAAGGGGTGGGAGCACACTGCTGTCCTCCCAGCACAGTTCGCCCCTTAGCATTCTGGTAAATGCAGTTTGTAGTGCATGCTTACTTGGTATTTTGCTGGAGTGTTCCACCAAAGTTGGTGCAGATTAGTGCAGTCATCTCTAGACACATGTGTTTCTGGATTTTATCCGTCATCAGTAGAGATCAAAAATGATTTTCTTCTGGGGTTGCTGAGCAGGCTGCCACAATTCTTACAGGTCTCAGTACCTCTCACAGGCGCACAGGTGCATCTCCACTAGCTCGTCAGCTCAATGGCTCAAGGGAGCCTTTTTAAACAGGAAGGGGTGGGAGCACACTGCTGACCTCCCAGCACAGTTCGCCCCTTAGCATTCTGGTAAATGCAGTTTGTAGTGCATGCTTACTTGGTATTTTGCTGGAGTGTTCCACCAAAGTTGGTGCAGATTAGTGCAGTCATCTCTAGACACATGTGTTTCTGGATTTTATCCGTCATCAGTAGAGATCAAAAATGATTTTCTTCTGGGGTTGCTGAGCAGGCTGCCACAATTCTTACAGGTCTCAGTACCTCTCACAGGCGCACAGGTGCATCTCCACTAGCTCGTCAGCTCAATGGCTCAAGGGAGCCTTTTTAAACAGGAAGGGGTGGGAGCACACTGCTGACCTCCCAGCACAGTTCGCCCCTTAGCATTCTGGTAAATGCAGTTTGTAGTGCATGCTTACTTGGTATTTTGCTGGAGTGTTCCACCAAAGTTGGTGCAGATTAGTGCAGTCATCTCTATTCTTCTGGGGTTGCTGAGCAGGCTGCCACAATTCTTACAGGTCTCAGTACCTCTCACAGGCGCACAGGTGCATCTCCACTAGCTCGTCAGCTCAATGGCTCAAGGGAGCCTTTTAAACAGGAAGGGGTGGGAGCACACTGCTGACCTCCCAGCACAGTTCGCCCCTTAGCATTCTGGTAAATGCAGTTTGTAGTGCATGCTTACTTGGTATTTTGCTGGAGTGTTCCACCAAAGTTGGTGCAGATTAGTGCTGTCATCTCTATTCTTCTGGGGTTGCTGAGCAGGCTGCCACAATTCTTACAGGTCTCAGTACCTCTCACAGGCGCACAGGTGCATCTCCACTAGCTCGTCAGCTCAATGGCTCAAGGGAGCCTTTTTAAACAGGAAGGGGTGGGAGCACACTGCTGACCTCCCAGCACAGTTCGCCCCTTAGCATTCTGGTAAATGCAGTTTGTAGTGCATGCTTACTTGGTATTTTGCTGGAGTGTTCCACCAAAGTTGGTGCAGATTAGTGCTGTCATCTCTATTCTTCTGGGGTTGCTGAGCAGGCTGCCACAATTCTTACAGGTCTCAGTACCTCTCACAGGCGCACAGGTGCATCTCCACTAGCTCGTCAGCTCAATGGCTCAAGGGAGCCTTTTTAAACAGGAAGGGGTGGGAGCACACTGCTGACCTCCCAGCACAGTTCGCCCCTTAGCATTCTGGTAAATGCAGTTTGTAGTGCATGCTTACTTGGTATTTTGCTGGAGTGTTCCACCAAAGTTGGTGCAGATTAGTGCTGTCATCTCTATTCTTCTGGGGTTGCTGAGCAGGCTGCCACAATTCTTACAGGTCTCAGTACCTCTCACAGGCGCACAGGTGCATCTCCACTAGCTCGTCAGCTCAATGGCTCAAGGGAGCCTTTTTAAACAGGAAGGGGTGGGAGCACACTGCTGACCTCCCAGCACAGTTCGCCCCTTAGCATTCTGGTAAATGCAGTTTGTAGTGCATGCTTACTTGGTATTTTGCTGGAGTGTTCCACCAAAGTTGGTGCAGATTAGTGCTGTCATCTCTATTCTTCTGGGGTTGCTGAGCAGGCTGCCACAATTCTTACAGGTCTCAGTACCTCTCACAGGCGCACAGGTGCATCTCCACTAGCTCGTCAGCTCAATGGCTCAAGGGAGCCTTTTTAAACAGGAAGGGGTGGGAGCACACTGCTGAACTCCCAGCACAGTTCGCCCCTTAGCATTCTGGTAAATGCAGTTTGTAGTGCATGCTTACTTGGTATTTTGCTGGAGTGTTCCACCAAAGTTGGTGCAGATTAGTGCTGTCATCTCTATTCTTCTGGGGTTGCTGAGCAGGCTGCCACAATTCTTACAGGTCTCAGTACCTCTCACAGGCGCACAGGTGCATCTCCACTAGCTCGTCAGCTCAATGGCTCAAGGGAGCCTTTTTAAACAGGAAGGGGTGGGAGCACACTGCTGACCTCCCAGCACAGTTCGCCCCTTAGCATTCTGGTAAATGCAGTTTGTAGTGCATGCTTACTTGGTATTTTGCTGGAGTGTTCCACCAAAGTTGGTGCAGATTAGTGCTGTCATCTCTATTCTTCTGGGGTTGCTGAGCAGGCTGCCACAATTCTTACAGGTCTCAGTACCTCTCACAGGCGCACAGGTGCATCTCCACTAGCTCGTCAGCTCAATGGCTCAAGGGAGCCTTTTTAAACAGGAAGGGGTGGGAGCACACTGCTGACCTCCCAGCACAGTTCGCCCCTTAGCATTCTGGTAAATGCAGTTTGTAGTGCATGCTTACTTGGTATTTTGCTGGAGTGTTCCACCAAAGTTGGTGCAGATTAGTGCTGTCATCTCTATTCTTCTGGGGTTGCTGAGCAGGCTGCCACAATTCTTACAGGTCTCAGTACCTCTCACAGGCGCACAGGTGCATCTCCACTAGCTCGTCAGCTCAATGGCTCAAGGGAGCCTTTTTAAACAGGAAGGGGTGGGAGCACACTGCTGACCTCCCAGCACAGTTCGCCCCTTAGCATTCTGGTAAATGCAGTTTGTAGTGCATGCTTACTTGGTATTTTGCTGGAGTGTTCCACCAAAGTTGGTGCAGATTAGTGCTGTCATCTCTATTCTTCTGGGGTTGCTGAGCAGGCTGCCACAATTCTTACAGGTCTCAGTACCTCTCACAGGCGCACAGGTGCATCTCCACTAGCTCGTCAGCTCAATGGCTCAAGGGAGCCTTTTTAAACAGGAAGGGGTGGGAGCACACTGCTGACCTCCCAGCACAGTTCGCCCCTTAGCATTCTGGTAAATGCAGTTTGTAGTGCATGCTTACTTGGTATTTTGCTGGAGTGTTCCACCAAAGTTGGTGCAGATTAGTGCTGTCATCTCTATTCTTCTGTGGTTGCTGAGCAGGCTGCCACAATTCTTACAGGTCTCAGTACCTCTCACAGGCGCACAGGTGCATCTCCACTAGCTCGTCAGCTCAATGGCTCAAGGGAGCCTTTTTAAACAGGAAGGGGTGGGTGCACACTGCTGACCTCCCAGCACAGTTCGCCCCTTAGCATTCTGGTAAATGCAGTTTGTAGTGCATGCTTACTTGGTATTTTGCTGGAGTGTTCCACCAAAGTTGGTGCAGATTAGTGCTGTCATCTCTATTCTTCTGGGGTTGCTGAGCAGGCTCCGACCGAACCGCGAACTCCGGCTCGAAAGAGCAGTCGGAGCCGTACTTTGGGGGTCCGTGTCGGACCCCCCTGTATGCGTAGCCACGCGAGTCGCACACAGGGGGGACCCATGGGTCCCCCTACCTGTGCGTGTACGGTGCGAGTCGCTTCGCCGCGTACACGCTGTAGGGGGCGCCCTTGTCCGCCTCGCACCCATTGAGTCAATGGGAGCCCGCGTACGCGTTGTACGACAGGCTCCCATTGACTTGAATGGGAGTCCGACCGACTCGAGTCCGATGGCATACGTGCGCATCGTACTCGTTCGGTCGGGCTGCACGGGTCCGATTCGGTCGGAAATCTCTCCGGGTCCGGCTCGGTCGGAGAGATTTCCGGCCCGAATCGGAATCGGCCCCATAGTTTCGTTCCCTTTGTGACTATAAGCTATGTTAATCATTTGATTCATTATTTGATTACACATGCTAATTGTTTGATTTATTATTTTGATTGCACATAATCTTTTGTTTTTTGTGTATTTGTTGTACATTATGTGGTGATGTCGTATTGTTGTTTGTCATTAATGACAGTATTTCATGTATTATTAATATGATGATTGAGTCTTTGTGACTTTTTTGTATAGAAAGTTGTTAATATTTTTGTGTGTCTTTTTTGTTTGCAACTGAATGAATATTTAAAAAAACAAAATGAATTTTGATAAGTAAAAAATAAAATAAAAAACTTGGTCAAATAAAATAATTATCTTTGACCTCCACGGTAAATTATAAGTGTATTTAATGATACAAGGTCCAGGTAAAAAAAAACTTTTTTTCCTATTACATGGCCCTACCTGCACTTTGTCCACTTGGGCCTAATTCCTTTGTGTTGATAATTTAAAGAGCGGGTGTTGACCCGCGTGAGTTTGGACATCAGGGATCTGGTGACCACCTTTGAAGCAACAGCAATCTTTGCATTACAGGTGGTTTTTACCACTCTGTAGAGTATGGCAGAAAAAGACACGTTGTCTTTTACAGAGAGTCATGTACAAAATGTAATATCTGCTCCTTCTCCTTTTTCTTCAATTTCATTAAGCTCTTCTGCTAAACAGCAGAATGAGGTTGATAAATTAACTCGTCTTCACAAAAAACATATACGTACAGAGTTACACGGGCATTTCCTGCTAGAGCACCATAAAGCAGGCACTATGCCCTGGGGGCTCCAGGTTAAAAATATTCTGGTGATATTCATTGATGACCCTGAATATAAAAATGGCTTTAGTTTCATAAATACCAAATGCAGTAGGGATCTAATGGTTCGCACAATCGAGACTGCTCAAAGACTGTGCAAAAAAGAAACTGACGAACTGGAACAACTAGTTCAGGAAATTCAGAGTAATCGGACAGTAGCAGAAGCTAAGACACTGTTAGAAAAGATAGAAAAAGATATTCAGATGTTTAAAGATAGTACTATCAATTTTAAGACTGCTAAATTTGAGAGAGACACTAAATCATTTAACATCGAACAGGTGTATCCTTTCCTGAAAGAGGATTAGTACACTTCCCTTGAATCACGTAGGGCTCTTTCAACATATCAGGGACGCTCAAAAAATCACTTCTTGACCTTCTCTGAGACCTCATCCTCTGAGTCTTCGGGGGATTCGGACTCTAGAGAAGGCCCTTCTAAGAAACAGGTGTCTTTTTTAGACAAGGTTCCACAGAACCAGAGAGGGAGATTCAAACCGGCATGGGAAATGCGGACTCGGAACCGATCCTACAAATCGTAAAAACTACTTCAATCGTGAATTTATCTGAAAAACAATTGACCAAGGAGGAAGAGGAAGTCCTTAATTTGGGCCTTAAGTTTGTCCCTAATAAACTTACAGACTATACAAGACTTAAATTGGAGGCCATTGAGTTTTGTAGGAAGATTCGCCTTAAAGCATTTTTTGCGGGCAAGGAGATGGCAAATTCTAAAGAAGTAACAGGTTGAGAAACAAATTAAATTGTATCCCACCCTCTGGTAATATTCCTAAAGAGGTTCTGGCTTACGAACAGACCGTACTCTCTTCCATTAACCAGTTGGAAAAAAGAAACAAATTCTATAAAAGGAATATGTCTTCAAAACAGCAGATTGCCATTAATGACCTAATAAATGATACTTCAGTGGTCATTAAACAGGCGGACAAGGGTGGGGCTGTAGTTATTTGGCCCAGAGAGATGTACCTGGTTGAGGGTAGATCGCAGGTAAACAACCAGGAATGGTATCGCCTTGTAAAAGAAGATCCCACAAGAGCGATACAAGAAAAATCTCAGAAATACTCAAGGTTGGTCTAGAAGAAGAGATTTTGGGTCCTAAAGAATTTGATTTCTTAACTAAACGTTTTCCTAGGATTCCGGTCCTATATTTTTTACCCAAAATTCGTAAAAGACTAAGGGGTCGATTCCGATTCGGGCCGGAAATTTCTCCGACCGAGCCGGACCCGGAGAGATTTCCGACCAAATCGGACCCGTGCAGTCCGACCGAACGAGTACGATGCGCACGTATGCCATCGGACCCGAGTCGGTCGGACTCCCATTGAAGTCAATGGGAGCCGGTCGTACAACGCGTACGCGGGCTCCCATTGACTCAATGGGTGCGAGTCGGACAAGTGCGCCCCCTACAGCGGGTACGCGGCGAAGCGATTCGCGCCGTACACGCACAGGTAGGGGGACCCATGGGTCCCCCTGTGTGCGACTCGCGCGGCTACGGCGTACAGGGGGTCCGACACGGACCCCCAAAGTACGGCTCTGACAGCTCTTTCGAGCCGGACGGCGCGGCTCGGTCGGACTGCTCGCGGTGCGCATCGTACTTACCCGGCCGGGGAACGTCTCCATTGCGCGGTGCGAGTCGAGTCCGAGCGTGTCGGTCGGTGCGGTTCGAGCCGGGAACGAGTCGGTCGGAGCGGTCGGGATGCCCGGACGAGTCGGTCGGCGAATTCGCATCGTACTCGCTCGGCCGGACCCGCGTACGATTCGGTCGGGAAACAGGGCTCCGAATCGGATCCGGTAAAGCCGAATCCGATTCGGAGCCCTACCGGCCGAGATCGGAATCGGCCCCTAAATGATTCCCCGGGGAGACCGATTGTATCGGGATGTGACTCCCTTCTTGAACCGATCTCAAAATATGTAGATTTGTTTCTAAAGCCCTTTCTAATAGAGGTCTCATCGTATTTACGAGATACCACTGATTTCATTACTAAGGTGGAAGGATCCCAGTTTGATGTACAAACACAATTGATGGTATCTTTCGATGTAACATCTCTTTACACTCAAATTCCTCAGGAAGAAGCTCTCCAGGTAATTGAAATATACCTGGAAAGTAGTCAAAGACCACACAGGGTGCCCACTGAATTTATCTTAAAATTGGCTGAAGTTGCTCTCAAGAACAACTACTTTAAGTTTGAAGATCAGTTCTACATGCAAGTGAAGGGGACCGCCATGGGTTGTCCCTTCGCGCCGGAGATGGCGGTCCTCTTCATGGCCCAATATGAAGAGAAATTCCTCAAGCTAAACAATCCATTTCAAAGAAATGTGCAGCAGTGGCTGCGCTATATTGATGATATTTGGTGTCTATGGTCAGGCTCCTTAGAAGAACTGACTATGTTTCATGAGTGGCTGAACACGCGACATAGGGACATTAAATTCCCTGTATCCTATAGTAGAACAGCCTTGACTTTCTTGGATGTGGAAGTATGCCCAGATGCGAACAAATTGATTACATCTCTTCATCGAAAAAGTACATATAAAAACACCATTTTACACCATAAGAGTGCCCATCCGAAGAACCTCAAAGAAAATCTCCCTTATGGACAGCTGTTGCGAATAAGGCGGAACTGTTCCTGTAGGGATGATTTTGAAAGACATGTAGCAATTTTCTGTAAAGAGATGTTGGAAAGGGGCTATCCGAAGAAGCTTTTAAAACATTCTACAAAAAGGGCGTGGGATACACCTAAGGGAGGCCCTGTTACAGACTAAGCAGAAAGTGACATTGGATAGGCTAGTCTGTGTCTCCACATATGGCCCAGAGACAAATAAGTTCAAGCAGATCATTTTAAGAAACTGGCACCTGTTGCAAAATTTGGATTGTGATTATCAAAAACGACTGTTTGCAATGAAAAAGAATCGCAGCATTGGGCAACAAATTGTGAGGGCAGATATTTTCCAGACTAAGGCCAAAAGTGACTTGCGCGCGCAATGGCAATTGAAGCCCATTGAAGGTCATAGGAAGTGTGGCAATTGTGTGGCTTGCAGTACAACTCTTGAAGGAATCGAATTTGAACATAATTCATTAAAATGGAAACATACAGTCTTTACGAATTGCAAGACAAAGAATGTTGTCTATGCAATAGTTTGTCCTTGCCCAAAAATTTATATAGGCAAGACAAACCAACAAATTAACCAGAGAATCACGCGACATCGTTCTCGTATCAAGAAAAAGGTGGTAACAGCACCCATGGTTGAACATTTTATCGCTAAAGCCCATAGCGAGAATGATTTCAAATGGACTGTGATTTTTGCATATAATAAATCGAAGCAGATGGGTGACATCGACAGTTTGTTGCTTCAAAAGGAAGCATACTTGATTTTGAAATATGACAGCGTTTCAACTGGCTTGAATATGATGACTGAGCTTTCCAGAATGTAAAACTGAGTATTTCTTTCTCTTTTTTTTTTCTTTTTTCTCTCTCTTTAAATACATCCTACGGGGCCGATTCCGATCTCGGTCGGAGGCGCACCCAATACCATTCGGTCGGGAAAAAAGCCATGCAAAAGCCTGTTTCCCGACCGATCCGTACAGCACACCGAACGAGCAAGTACGATGCGCACAACAGCAAAGAATCCGGCCGAACCGTACTCACCCAAACCAGGTCCTGTTCTCCGACCGAGGCGAATCCGGAAACGCCGAATCGAGTCGCACGGAAGGAAAAATGCAGCCCCGTCCGGCCGGACAAGTACGATGCGCTTTCCGTACGCGCCGAACCCGTCGCTACGCACGGCACGTCAAAGCATCCGGGAGAGGCGCACATAAGCTCCGATTCGCGCCACAACACGATCCACGGCTCCGAGACGAACACGGCAGCGACGAGGACGACGCGAAGCGACGAGGACGAGGCGAAGCGACGAGGACGACGCGAAGCAACGAGAAGGACGAACGACACGAACCAACCATGAATCCCTTCGTCCCGATCATACCAATATTCTACATATACTACCGGAACAGGCACGGACGCGTACGGCGCAGAAGGTAAGCCAGACACCAACCACAAAACACATACAACACGTACACGACACATCACACACACACACAGGGATGCAGAATATACTTACACCAGCAACAGCAGCACCATAGGGGCGGGATGCCCATCACCAATGCCACATATGCACACAGGGGCCTGAATGCGCACCACCACCCCTACCCAGGGGGGCAGGATGCCTACCACCACTACCACCCTTACCCAGGGGGGCTGGATGCCTACCACTACTACCACCCTCAGCCAGGGGGGCAGGATGCCTACCACTACTACCACCCTCACCCAGGGTGGGCTGGATGCCTACCACTAGTACCACCCTCACCCAGGGGGGCAGGATGCCTACCACTACTACCACCCTCACCCAGGGTGGGCTGGATGCCTACCACTAGTACCACCCTCACACAGGGGGCAGGATGCCTACCACTACTACCACCCTTAGCCAGGGGGGCAGGATGCCCACCACTACTACCACCCTCACCCAGGGGGGCAGGATGCCTCACCACTACTACCACCCTTAGCCAGGGGGGCAGGATGCCTACCACTACTACCACCCTCACCCAGGGGGGCAGGATGCCTACCACTAGTACCACCCTCACCCAGGGGGGCAGGATGCCTACCACTACTACCACCCTCACCCAGGGTGGGCTGGATGCCTACCACTAGTACCACCCTCACCCAGGGGGGCAGGATGCCTACCACTACTACCACCCTTAGCCAGGGGGGCAGGATGCCCACCACTACTACCACCCTCACCCAGGGGGGCAGGATGCCTACCACTACTACCACCCTTAGCCAGGGGGCAGGACGCCTACCACTACTACCACCCTCACCCAGGGGGGCAGGATGCCTACCACTAGTACCACCCTCACCCAGGGGGGCAGGATGCCTACCACTACTACCACCCTCACCCAGGGTGGGCTGGATGCCTACCACTAGTACCACCCTCACCCAGGGGGGCAGGATGCCTACCACTACTACCACCCTTAGCCAGGGGGGCAGGATGCCCACCACTACTACCACCCTCACCCAGGGGGCAGGATGCCTACCACTACTACCACCCTCACCCAGGGTGGGCTGGATGCCTACCACTAGTACCACCCTCACCCAGGGGGGCAGGATGCCTACCACTACTACCACCCTTAGCCAGGGGGGCAGGATGCCCACCACTACTACCACCCTCACCCAGGGGGCAGGATGCCTACCACTACTACCACCCTTAGCCAGGGGGCAGGATGCCTACCACTACTACCACCCTCACCCAGGGTGGGCAGGATGCCCACCACTACTACCACCCTCACCCAGGGGGGCAGGATGCCTACCACCACTACCACCCTCAGCCAGGGGGCAGGATGCCTACCACTACTACCACCCTTAGCCAGGGGGGCAGGATGCCTACCACTACTACCACCCTCACCCAGGGGGGCAGGATGCCTACCAATACTACCACCCTTAGCCAGGGGGCAGGATGCCTACCACTACTACCACCCTCACCCAGGGGGGCAGGATGCCTACCACTACTACCACCCTCACCCAGGGGGGCAGGATGCCTACCAATACTACCACCCTTAGCCAGGGGGGCAGGATGCCTACCACTACTACCACCCTCACCCAGGGGGCAGGATGCCTACCACTACTACCACCCTCAACCAGGGGGGCAGGATGCCTACCACTACTACCACCCTTAGCCAGGGGGCAGGATGCCTACCACTACTACCACCCTCACCCAGGGGGGCAGGATGCCTACCACTACTACCACCCTCAGCCAGGGTGGGCTGGATGCCTACCACTACTACCACCCTTAGCCAGGGGGGCAGGATGCCTACCACTACTACCACCCTCACCCAGGGGGGCAGGATGCCTACCACTACTACCACCCTCAGCCAGGGGGGCAGGATGCCTACCACTACTACCACCCTTAGCCAGGGGGGCAGGATGCCTACCACTACTACCACCCTCACCCAGGGGGGCAGGATGCCTACCACTACTACCACCCTTAGCCAGGGGGGCAGGATGCCTACCACTACTACCACCCTCACCCAGGGGGGCAGGATGCCTACCAATACTACCACCCTTAGCCAGGGGGCAGGATGCCTACCACTACTACCACCCTCACCCAGGGGGGCAGGATGCCTACCACTACTACCACCCTCACCCAGGGTGGGCTGGATGCCTACCACTAGTACCACCCTCACCCAGGGGGGCAGGATGCCTACCACTACTACCACCCTTAGCCAGGGGGGCAGGATGCCCACCACTACTACCACCCTCACCCAGGGGGGCAGGATGCCTACCACTACTACCACCCTTAGCCAGGGGGGCAGGATGCCTACCACTACTACCATCCTCACCAAGGGTGGGCAGGATGCCCACCACTACTACCACCCTCACCCAGGGGGGGCAGGATGCCTACCACCACTACCACCCTCAGCCAGGGGGGGCAGGATGCCTACCACTACTACCACCCTTAGCCAGGGGGGCAGGATGCCTACCACTACTACCACCCTCACCCAGGGGGGCAGGATGCCTACCAATACTACCACCCTTAGCCAGGGGGGGCAGGATGCCTACCACTACTACCACCCTCACCCAGGTGGGGGCAGGATGCCTACCACTACTACCACCCTCAGCCAGGGTGGGCTGGATGCCTACCACTACTACCACCCTTAGCCAGGGGGGCAGGATGCCTACCACTACTACCACCCTCACCCAGGGGGGCAGGATGCCTACCACTACTACCACCCTCAGCCAGGGGGGCAGGATGCCTACCACTACTACCACCCTTAGCCAGGGGGGCAGGATGCCTACCACTACTACCACCCTCACCCAGGGGGGCAGGATGCCTACCACTACTACCACCCTTAGCCAGGGGGGGCAGGATGCCTACCACTACTACCACCCTCACCCAGGGGGGGCAGGATGCCTACCACTACTACCACTTCCAAACCCCCATCATCACAGTGACCAAAAGGCAAGTGTGGGGTCCATAGCTGCAGCACATTTTGAACATTGTGGCAATGGGGTCCAAACACCCATCATCACAGTGACCAAAAGGTAAGTGTGGGGTCCATAGCTGCAGCACATTTTGAACATTGTGGCAATGGGGTCCAAACCCCCATCATCACAGTGACCAAAAGGCAAGTGTGGGGTCCATAGCTGCAGCACATCTTGAACATTGTGGCAATGGGGTCCAAACCCCCATCATCACAGTGACCAAAAGGCAAGTGTGGGGTCCATAGCTGCAGCACATCTTGAACATTGTGGCAATGGGGTCCAAACACCCATCATCACAGTGACCAAAAGGCAAGTGTGGGGTCCATAGCTGCAGCACATTTTGAACATTGTGGCAATGGGGTCCAAACCCCCATCATCACAGTGACCAAAAGGTAAGTGTTGACAAAGTAAGAGGTGCAACTGCCAAACTGCATGGATGATTCCTGGTCACAGAACAACAAACACATCAGTGGCAAAGTAGTGTATGTGTCCCATTGCAACATAAATTGGGGGAGCCAAATCCTGCAGTGCAAATAAGACATAACTTTGGCCATGTGCAGACAAACAACACCCATGGGGGCTGACACCGTCAACAATCATCAATGACACAATGACAGAAGTGACCATCCGAATGCAGACCCACATATTTGCACCAATGGGCACACACATGCAGATACCCTGTGGAGACTGCAGATGTGAGGTGAACAGATACCATACCATGGCAGCAATGGGACACACAATGAACAATTAGCACCAAATGAGGGCTCCCGTCCCATCAGCCTGGTCATGGAAGTGCCAACGGAATCATCAGCACAGATCCAACACACTTGTATAGCAATGTTGCACTGACAACACAGATGAGTCCTTCCCCATTGATGCCCAAACCTGCATGTTCACTGGAGATGGCCACACGGTCAGGGAAGTAGACGAATAGAACAATGGCAGGCACAACAGATGTGCAGGGGTGGAAGCCACAGATGTGAAGTTGCCAATCTAAGTAGGAAATCTCATTGCCAAATACTGAACACATGACACCCTCAGATGCTGCTATGGATGACATAGATACACCACAGGATAGGACACATTCCCCCTGGACCACATGGGTTCCTACACAGTAACACTTCATTATCATGAGACCAAATATCACCATCACTGCAGCAAGGGCATTGTTAGCATCATCAACATCATGTACATCAGAAGCAAAAGCACTAGAGAACAGAAAGTTGCTTTATTCAGCATATGTGGCATTAAAAGTAGAAGTCCGGTAGAACATAAACAAAGGCCAATGGCCAGTCCATCAACAAAGTCACAAGTGGGTGACAGTGGCAGATGCCACCCTACACATGCCTGCACAAAACCAGGGACAATCCACTAGGAGGGGCAACCGGGGGGTAGGCCAGGCACCGCAGGGACAGGATCAGGGCTCACCAGGAGGAAGCAGGGAAGGGGTGGTGGGTGCTGAAGAGCCACTGACAACTGCAGTGGAGGTGTCTGACATGGTATGTGCCGGCACAACTGGGGGCATGGCTCAGATGTTGTGGGTGCCGGCACGACTGCAGTGGACCCTGCAGATGGAGTGGACAGGTCCGCCACTGCAGTGCCCAAGTCAGACAGGGTGGTAGTGGACTCCACTGCAGTGCCTACCACCAGGGGAGGAGAATGGGGAACAGGCAAGGTGGGCTGGACAGAGGGGGAGGACACCCTCACCACATCAGTGGCACAGACAAGCGCAGCGGGGGTGTGGTGCCGGGAGAGCAAGTGGCAGGGGGAGAAGGCCGGAGCCTCTTGGGGATGGTATATCTGTGGGTGGGGGAACCTGGGGCAGGGTGTGGTGGGGGCACCTGTGGAGTGGGGGCCTGAGGGATGGAGTAAGGAGACCTGGTGCTTGAGCTGCAGGGCGGTGGCGGGGTCTTGCTCTTAGCACTCCGGGGGACTTGCGGGTGGGGGCCTCAGTCTGTCTGCGCCTGGGGGAGGGTGTCCGGGGCGAGGGCACTCTGCTCCGTGTGGGGGGCTTCATCTTCCCCCTGGATGCTGGGGCAGCTGGATCGGAGGGGAAGAGGCCGAGGTCACTGAGGAAGAGGCGCTGGGTCTTTGGGGTTGCAGGTGAGGCAAGGGAGGGTGCCTTGGAGGGAGAGGCAACTGAGGACTGTGCAGTGCCCGTGGATGCGTGTGTGTGTACCAGGGCCCCATCCCCTGTGAGTCTGGTTTCAGTCCCCTGACTGTGCGTGCGTGTGCGTTTAGTTTGTGGCGTGTGTGTCTGTGTGCTGGATGTGTGTGTGCTGGTGTGTGCCTGTGCCGGTGTGTGTGTGCTTGGGACGGACAAGGTGCTGGGGAGTGTGGATGGAGCAGAGGCAGGAGGGGTGAGGGACTGTCTGAGGAGGGACACTGCTGCAGTCAGGGAGGAGTCCATGGACCTGTTGCCCCTCTGTAGGTCAGACATGCCCGATGAGATGCCCTCCATGAACGACACCAGCTGAGTCAACAGTGCGGTGTGCGCATGGAGGACACTCAGCATGGCTGTCTGCCCTACATGGAGCTGGCGAAGGAGGTACACAGACTCCTCACTCAGGGCAGCACGGGACACAGGGGCAGGGGGTGCAGTGCCTGGGCCAAAGGAGACACGCTCCCGAACATGGGAGCCTCCACGGACCTTGGGAATGGGAGCCGATGGGAGGGCGGTGGTGGTGCTGGTGGTGGCGGGGACAGCAACACTAGCTGGGGTATGGTGGCTGCTGACACCCGCCTCCACAAGGGAGTCATCCTCCGAGTTGCTCTGGTCCTCAGCTGAGGTGGATGGTGCTGAGGACTCCTCGGTGTGGCTCCCCTCGCCCTCCGTGCCACTGGGTCCCTCCGACCACTCCTCGGCTGCTGACCCAGTCTGGCTCTCTGGCTCCTCCTGGTCCATGGAGCTGTCCCCTTCCGTGGCCGTGGATGTATCTGCAAATAATGGGGAAACAGACAGACATCAGTCACCTGCACCAAACGCACACACCACTGTGAGCACAGCACATCACAGAGCAAGCCCTGGCATCATTAGTTGTACATTGCTAAAAGTGCCCTAACTGAACAGGAGGAGCCAATTGTCAGTCTGATGCCAAGCATGGCACTCACGTCCCACATGGCCTTGCACCCATCTGTCTGGTGTCTGTTGGATTGCAACACCCCAGTGTGGACACATGCACCAAGTACACAGTAGTTGGACAGTGCAGAGGACACGGTGTGGACACATCACAGCTCTTGCCACTGAGTCAGTACAGGTTTCCGGATGAAAGGGATGCCCAGAGTCAAATAGGAAATGCATGTGATGCATACCAGCGACAGACACCATGATGCACCCATGTCCTGATAGCTAGCGCCACTATGGTGTGCATGTAGCACATGTCACTCCCCTGCAGGACCACCAATAAGTTGACACATGCCATGGCAGAGGCATGACTGCTAAGTCATACATCACTGTCTCAGTGATGTATGACTTGGCAGCCAGACAACAACACTATGCACTGTGTCACAATAGTAGGTCATGGGGAATGCAAGTCCTGGAGCTGCACAAGTGCACATGTACATCCCCCACACAACACATCATCTCAACCCTCATCTGTCCAGGTCACACCTATTGGACATATGGGAGACCTGTGACACTACCCTCTGAACCTGAGCCCCTCACAATTTGCTGTGAATGGGGAACAGCTGCCTGAACATCACATTCGCATACCCCAGTCTGCACGGGCAGCTGATCAAACACCTATGTGACACAAAAGTATCGTCTCCTATGGTCACATCTCCAGGGGCATGCTGAGCCCCTACCAAGAAACACCCCAGCAGTCCTGGCAACTAATCCACAGCACACTGACACAGAGGCAGACACCGGAGGGGTCAAATCACTGTGCACAATGTGTCAGCTGATACACGGGAGTGGGAGTACAGAGTGCATTGCATGGCCTGGAGTAGGCATGTTTGTCCTGCTCCACATGACTGAGGGATGTGCCCTGGACAGTGGATAGCTGGCTATGTATGTGTGACACACGTAATCTGCACACTCCTGGGGCCCAAACATTGTTCCCACCCGCTGCTTGGGCGTGTGCCACATACCCCAGGCACATGTGGTGGCTCAGCTCAGCAAGTGGACCGCATATCAAAGCAACACGCAGATCACATGTCCAAACCCAGGCGTTGTGTGAACAATGGACCCACCCATGATGCCCACAACAGAGTTAGGGAAACAGATGCTGTCCCCCACCTTTAGTGAAGCAAACTGCAAGGACACAGTCCCAAGTGACACAATTCCCTGAATGTAAGGGCCACACCTGGGTATCAGATGAGCAGTGGGCAGTGCACAATAGAGGGACATGGCTCCTGGACAACATGACTGCTGCACTGTGGCAGTTGAACCAGGCCAGAGGAGGGCACAAAGCATGTAATACAGAGTTCACAGTGCAGTCTTTGACTCACCCCCTCCTTGCTGCTGTCTGGCCTTCAGCTGCCCATCCAGGTCTGGAAACACCACCGCCAGGATCTGGAGCATGTGGGGGGTCAGGGTCCGTGTTCCGCCCCTCCTGCGAGGAGGCGACAGCTTCAGCTGGACCCGTGCAATCCTCCGGGTCCAGCCCCGAAGGTCCTGCCACCTCTTCTGGCAGTTGCGGATCCGGTGCTTGTAGACCCCCACGGACCGGACAGCCCGGACGATGTCCTTCCAGATTTCCTGCTTCCGATTGGCATTAACCTGTCAGGATGACAAAGTGAAAAGGCCATTACCACACATGCAACATATCCGTGCATGACACAGTTGCATATACATGTCTCAATCACAGGGGCACATGATGTACACAGGCAGTGCAAAGCTGACCATGGACAGTTTGCCAGACGTCACTACATGGTATCATTGCATGGGAAGTAAAACCATGTTCAAATGCACTGTCACTGCACCATACCTGTCCAGTGCAAGTCACTACACACTATGGGGGGTGACAACTACTCAGTGAGCCTGCTAGCCAGTGGCGTGCAGACTCTCAGCCTTGCTAGTCACACAAAATGCACATTCAGAAAGGCAGTGCACAGAACACTCACCTGCTCCCCTGGTGTCCCATACAGCTTGCTGTTCTGTGGAAGTAGGCTGTCCAGCAGGGCCTGGTTCTCTTCAAGGTTGAAGGCTGGGGCTCTCTCCACAGTACGTGCCATTGCAGGGTCCAGAGGGGCAGAGACAGCAGCAGTGCAGTGGTAGATGTCGTCCTGGAGCATGTAGTGCAGGCAAGTGAGCTCTCAGGGGAACAGCCAGCAATATATATGTGCTGGAGAGGCAGATACTGTCCCTTGTGTCCAAAGTGATAGGTCCAAGTCGTTTGCATCTTCTGAATCTGGCCAATCCATGGAATAGCAGCACCAAAACACGCCCACAGCATCCTTCAAATCCTCAACTTCATGACATACATGATTTTGCAACATTGTTGTGGGTGACCAACTGAATTTACAGCAACCGACTCGTTCGAAATTCGAAAACGCGTCCGTTGCCAGGCAAGCCCATTGTCAATGGGTGCGCACCGATCGGTCCATTGCGGTACAACGCGCACAGGGGTACAACGCGTACCCGCACACATTGAATGCAATGGGCCGGCCGGAGGAACCGATCGGTCCATTGCAGTTCAATGCGCACAGGGGTACAACGCGTACCCGCACACATTGAATGCAATGGGCCGGCCGGAGGCACCGATCGGTCCATTGCGGTACAACGCGCACAGGGGTACAACGCGTACCCGCACACATTGAATGCAATGGGCCGGCCGGAGGCACCGTTCGGTCCATTGCAGTTCAACGCGCACAGGGGTACAACGCGTACCAGCACACATTGAATGCAATGGGCCGGCCGGAGGCACCGATCGGTCCATTGCGGTACAACGCGCACAGGGGTACAACTCGTACCCGCACACATTGAATGCAATGGGCCGGCCGGAGGCACCGATCGGTCCATTCCGGTACAACGCGCACAGGGGTACAACGCGTACCCGCACACATTGAATGCAATGGGCCGGCCGGAGGCACCGATCGGTCCATTGCAGTTCAACGCGCACAGGGGTACAACGCGTACCCGCACACATTGAATGTAATGGGCCGGCCGGAGGCACCGATCGGTCCATTGTGGTACAACGCGCACAGGGGTACAACGCGTACCCGCACACATTGAATGCAATGGGCCGGCCGGAGGCACCGATCGGTCCATTGCAGTTCAACGCGCACAGGGGTACAACGCGTACCCGCACACATTGAATGCAATGGGCCGGCCGGAGGCACCGATCGGTCCATTGCGGTACAACGCGCACAGGGGTACAACGCGTACCCGCACACATTGAATGCAATGGGCCGGCCGGAGGCACCGATCGGTCCATTGCAGTTCAACGCGCACAGGGGTACAACGCGTACCCGCAAACATTGAATGCAATGGGCCGGCCGGAGGCACCGATCGGTCCATTGCGGTACAACGCGCACAGGGGTACAACGCGTACCCGCACACATTGAATGCAATGGGCCGGCCAGAGGCACCGATCGGTCCATTGCAGTTCAACGTGCACAGGGGTACAACGCGTACCCGCACACTTTGAATGCAATGGGCCGGCCGGAGGCACCGATCGGTCCATTGCAGTTCAACGCGCACAGGGGTACAACGCGTACCCGCACACATTGAATGCAATGGGCCGGCCGGAGGCACCGATCGGTGCATTGCGGTACAACGCATCACTGTACATGTGACTGGCATAGGTCAGCATGCCTGTCTCAGATGGACATATGCCAGCCACAGATAGCTCCCAGGGAGTGAGGGGCACACCTACATCATGACAGCCTGTCCAAACCTTATCATAAGGCATGTAAGGATGCATTTCCTATTGTGTGTATGTTGGTGTACATGTTGTCCTGTGGGTGTCACCTGTGGGCAGCCACCCCCAGGCTGTGCACGTGTTCATGGGGACAGGATCCTGGGTGTTACGTGTACATGACCACTGTGATGTGCAACTGTTCATATCTGTGCATGTGCCATGGTCACATTTCACAGTGGTGTATGTGTATGTCATGTCACATACCCCGTGAGTCCCATGTGGGACGGTATGTTTGAGCCAGGGTGTCCCAGTGGCACAATAGTGATGGTCCTCCACAGTCTTTGTGCATGTAGTGTTTACAATGTCTCTGATTTCATGTGCACAATGGGAGACAGTCTCCACATCCACGTTGTGTGTGCATGGACTCTGATGTTGTGCGTGTGTGTCACAGACGTCCATGTCTGTCCTGCCGTGGCAAGTGGGGCCACTACCTGTGGGGGTCATGATTGTTTTGCTGTGGTATATACATGATACTCCATGTAATGCCAGTGTCCATGTGGCATTACAGGGTCCCTGGGAATGTACCTGTCATTGAGCTGTGGTGCCTGGGGCACATCTGTCCTCACATGTCACTGTGGGGGTTATTGTGACACGGCAGCAGGAGATGGGAACTGTGACACGGCCTCATGATATCCAATGGGCCAACCTGGGACTAATTGATGCCACCTGTTGGACCGTGTTGACAGATGTTGGCCATGTATGTACCATACATGTCCTTCCGGTACTGCACACTTCATGTAGTTGTGCCTCATAATGATGTATGTTGGGATCTTGAGTGTGTTCAATGCCGCATATGTGGGGTGACTGACAATCTTGCTTACTTCTCCTCTGCACTGCAGGGCTCCTGCTGTCCATCGGCCATTCCCAGACCTGGCAACGATGGTGGAACAGGACAGCATCCGACAGTACCGCTTCACCAGGCAGCTGATTGAGGATTTGGCAGTGCAGTTGTCCCCACATTTGCAGCCTGGCCGGCCGTATCCTACAGCGCTGACCCTCAAGGTGAAGGTGATGGCAGCCCTACACTTCTTTGCCACTGGTACCTTCCAACATACTGTGGCGACTGCTGGTGGGATGTCACAGACCATGTTCAGCCGTGTGCTCCGCGATGTTTTGGCGGCAATGTTGCTCTTCCTGAACCGGTACATCTATTTCCCTAGACTGCGACGACTCACTGACGTGAAGAGTGACTTTTATGCCCTGGGGAGGATGCCGCATGTCATTGGCTCCATTGATGGGACACATGTGGCTTTGGTACCACCACAGGCCCAGGAGCAGGCCTACAGGAACCACAAGCACTACCACTCGGTCAATGCACTGGTGGTGTGTCTTGCAGACATGACCATCACACACGTGTGTGCCCGTTTCCCTGGTTCAGCACACGATGCCTTTGTGATGAGGAGTAGTCGCATCCCCAGGATGATGGCACAGATGCAGAACCAGCGTGCCTGGCTTGTCGGTGTGTACTGACTTTGTGCCATTGTGTGTGATCTGATCTGTGGTATTCCGCCCACTTTTCCAAGTCAGCTAATGTGCACTTGTCTGTCCGTAGGTGACTCGGGATACCCCAACATGCCGTGGTTGCTGACACCCCTCAGGAACCCTGTGACACCTGCCCAGATGCGCTACAATGAGGCACATGGTCGGACCAGGAGAGTGATTGAGCGGACCTTTGGTCTCCTGAAGAGCTGCTTCCGCTGCCTGGACAAGACCGGAGGGTCCCTCCCATATGCCCCTGCGAAAGTGTGCAAGATTATCATCCTCTGCTGCATGCTCCACAACCTGGCAGTGCGGAAGGAGTTGCCTCTCATCCAGGATGACAATGACCAACATCCGCCACCTGTGGAGGATCCTGGCCTGGACCACGATGCCAGTGACGATGATGATGATGATGGTGACGGTGATGTCCGCACACAGCTCATCACCAACTTCTTTAGCTGAATGTGAGTATCCTGAGGTGTCATGTCAGTGATGTGAGTTGGCATGATGTGTGGATGGTGCTCTGGTGCTGTTGGAGTGTGTCCATGGGCTACTTGACTGGATGTGTGTTGCGATGTGTGGTGACAGGTGGGCTGTACTCCCCAACAGTGTTGACATGCTAACTTGGTTCTGGGTGGGTATCTTGTAACATGTATTGTGCATGAGTTTTGCTGTTCTGTCCTGTACTCCATTGCTTTTGACTGTGTGTCATTTCTGTCCTTCGCAGGGTACTTTCAGATTCGTTTGGTCAACTGTTTCCACCGACGACGTGATTGCACATCCAGGCTGGTAGCTGTTGTGTCCCTACAGGTGATGTGCGCCACACCCATGGACTTCCTTCCGTCTACAGTTGTTGACTGTGTGCCCGCTGCCAGGTGGGATTACCTTGCATCTGTAGTGGTTACGGCATGTTGCAACTGTGTAATAAACCTGTGCTTCACTTTGTGATGTGCGTTGTCTGTGGTCACACATTTGACTGCCATTTGCTTACTGCACCTGTGGGCTACTTGACTACAACTGGGAATGGGTGTGGTGTCTGTGCATTGCACCGTCTTCCCTGGCAACATCAGTGTAGGCAATGAGTCAGATGGCTTAGGTGTGTATGTGTTGTGTAGCCCTGGTGGTGTGTCTCCCTCATGTGTGTCACGTTGCCTGTACTCACATGCCTGTGTTGTCCTTGCTGTTGCAGTTCGCATACACAGTGTAATTTTGCAGTTCATCATCCCCATAACAGCACCCACGTTGGAATCACGACAGAGGCAAGTATGGTGTATTAGTGTGTTTATTGTGATACATTTGTTTTTAATAGTGCATAGGATGGGTTGTGCTGTACATAAATCTTGCAATCCCAAGTTCCTAGGTGAATTGAAAGTCCGGGTAGACAGGATCCCCAGTATCGGGGCCACAGTTGTCTGACACATTGGTCCAACTTGTACTCCCCATGCAATGTGTGGGAGTAGTGTTGCCGTCAACAGGGTGAACAGTCTGTGCACAAAGGCGAACATCCAGAACAGGTTCAGGCTTCCTGGGAGTTGCGCTTGGCCATCGGCCTCTCACTTTTCCCTCCTCGGACGACCCCTCTTCTTGGGGGGGCCCCTCAAGTACAGGCTGCTGCGGTGCAGGGGACTCTCCGCCAGAGTCCTCCTCCCTCCCTGTGGCAGTTGCAGTTTGTTCGGCACCAGATGTTGTTGGCACACAGGGAGGTGTGGACTGGTTGCTGTTCATCTGGCGGAGGCATTGTAAAATGTCCCTGTGCACCGCCGTCATCTCATGCAGTGCATCCCACTTGGACTCCACGCGGGACATGTGTGAGTCCACACGGGACATGTGTGACTCCACGTGGGACATGTGGGAGTCCAAGCGGGCATGATGGGCAGCCTGCTGCTGTTTAATGTCTCTGAGGAGCCCCACTACCTGGCTGAGCTCTCCGGTGCTGGACTGGTACGCATCAGCTATGCGTACCAGTTGTGGGTCATCATGCACACCAGCAACGTCTGCAAGCAGCGACCTCTGTCTCCCACCCCTCCCACCACCCCTGCTGACATGTGCAGTGTGTGCAGTGGCATGCACAGATAACCCTGGTCCACCTTGGGGGTTGGTGGTGGTGGTGGTGTCCATGGCCCCAGGTTGGTCCAGGGTCACTGTGCTGGTGTTGCTCCTTGTTCTGTCCATGTCGGCAGGGATGGTATTCGTGGTGACAGTCGTTGGAGGGGTGGGTGCAGGGGTGCAGCTGGTGGTCCTGCTGGTGCTGCAGCTGGTGGTCCTGCTGGTGCTGCATGTTGACTTGCACCGGATGTGCCAGGTTGTTCTTCATCGTCCGAGGAGGACAGAGGCTGTACGACGCCAGTGAGCTCGGCATCCTCTTGAGCCTGGGACTGGGACTCCTCAGCGTCTGCTGGTGTGTCCCCATCATCACCTGTTTTTGGGAGACACAAACAATGTATGTCATGTTTCTGCAGGCATCAATGGTTGACACACATGACAGTTGTGACTGTGCCTCTGGGTGCGGGCCTGTACATTGCATTGTCCTAAGTCGTCACAGTCAGGGGTTGATATTGGTGTGGCACATTGTCCTGCATTATTTGGGCATTTCTATGTATTTTCTGGGGTGTGAACATGGTCTGCATTGGTTGTGTTTGGTTGACAGCCGGCCCTCCTTCCCACCCACCCAGCCAGTCAGTTATCCCACCATGGAACGTGCTTGCGTTGCAGGGAGTGTAAGTTGTCTCTCAGGATGTCAGTCAGTGGTGTCCTGCTGTTTGTTGGTGCACAGTTGCCAGCAGGGCCTTGTGCTCCCCACAGCAGTAGCCAGTGTCAGCCATCTTGTGAGTCCTTCTCCACTCCCTGTGATGTGAGCATGGTTCAGGGTGGTGTTGATGGGACAGTTGTGGGGGTGACCAATATCAGTGACTACGACTCCCATCATGCTATTGCCTCCACCCCCTTCCCAGCATGCCCATGCTTCCTTCCTTTTGATTCTGCTTCCCTGTGGGGTGGGCTGGCTGTGCTGACAGGATGGCTGGGAGTGTTGTCCTGGCAGTTGTTTGGCTAAGAGTCCCAAGAGTGTCCCTGTGCTTCACACAACATAACCCAGGGTGGTGGTTCTTTGTGGGATCTTGTGTTAGGATGGAGGGCATTGCATTCTATCCAGGTGGGTACTGTGGAGTTTGTGTTGGGGTGTGTGTGAGGGGAGGTGCTTGTGACTATGGTTAGTGCTGCAAGTCCTCCTTCCCACCCAGCCAGCCAGCCAGTTATCCCACCATGGAACGTGCTTGCATTGCAGGGAGTGTAAGTTGTCTCTCAGGATGTCAGTCAGTGGTGTCCTGCTGTTTGTTGGTGCACAGTTGCCAGCAGGGCCTTGTGCTCCCCACAGCAGTAGCCAGTGTCAGCCATCTTGTGAGTCCTTCTCCACTCCCTGTGATGTGAGCATGGTTCAGGGTGGTGTTGATGGGACAGTTGTGGGGGTGAGCTATGTCTGTGACTACGACTCCCATCATGCCATTGCCTCCACCCCACTTCCCAGCATTCCCATACTTACTTGCTTTTGTGTGGAGTTCAGTGTGTGTGGGTGTGAGAGCAATGGCAAGATGGCTGACAGTGGTGTCCTGCTGTTGGTTGGTGTGCAGTACCCAGCATGCCCTTGTGCTCCCCACGACACAGCAACAGTGTCAGACATCTTTGATGGGCCTTTCCACTCTCTGTGGGATGTGCATGCGTGAGTGTGAGCTTGCTGGGCCATGTGGTGGGGGATGTAGAGCTGTGACTACGACTCCCATCATGCTATTGCCTCCTCCCCCTTCCCAGCATGCCCATGATTCCTTCCTTTTGACTCTGCTTCCCTGTGGGGTGGGCTGGCTGTGCTGACAGGATGGCTGGGAGTGTTGTCTTGGCACTTGTTTGGCTAGAAGTCCCAAGAGTGTCCCTGTGCTTCACACAACATAACCCAGGGTGGTGGTTCTTTGTGGGATCTTGTGTTAGGATGGGGGGCATTGCATTCTACCAGGTGGGTTCTGTGGAGTTTGTGTTGGGGGTGTGTGAGGGGAGGTGCTTGTGACTATGGTCAGTGCTGCAAGTCCCCCTTCCCACCCAGCCAGCCAGATATCCCACCATGGAACGTGCTTGCATTGCAGGGAGTGTAAGTTGTCTCTCAGGATGTCAGTCAGTGGTGTCCTGCTGTTTGTTGGTGCACATTTGCCAGCAGGGCCTTGTGCTCCCCACAGCAGTAGCCAGTGTCAGCCATCTTGTGAGTCCTTCTCCACTCCCTGTGATGTGAGCATGGTTCAGGGTGGTGTTGATGGGACAGTTGTGGGGGTGACCAATATCAGTGACTACGACTCCCATCATGCTATTGCCTCCACCCCCTTCCCAGCATGCCCATGCTTCCTTCCTTTTGATTCTGCTTCCCTGTGGGGTGGGCTGGCTGTGCTGACAGGATGGCTGGGAGTGTTGTCCTGGCAGTTGTTTGGCTAAGAGTCCCAAGAGTGTCCCTGTGCTTCACACAACATAACCCAGGGTGGTGGTTCTTTGTGGGATCTTGTGTTAGGATGGGGGCATTGCATTCTACCAGGTGGGTTCTGTGGAGTTTGTGTTGGGGGGTGTGAGGGGAGGTGCTTGTGACTATGGTTAGTGCTGCAAGTCCTCCTTCCCACCCAGCCAGCCAGCCAGTTATCCCACCATGGAACGTGCTTGCATTGCAGGGAGTGTAAGTTGTCTCTCAGGATGTCAGTCAGTGGTGTCCTGCTGTTTGTTGGTGCACAGTTGCCAGCAGGGCCTTGTGCTCCCCACAGCAGTAGCCAGTGTCAGCCATCTTGTGAGTCCTTCTCCACTCCCTGTGATGTGCGCATGGTTCATGGTGGTGTTGATGGGACAGTTGTGGGGGGCAATATGTGTGACTGCGACTCCCATGATGCTATTGGCTACACTGACTTGGCCAGCATACACAGAGTGGTCTTCACTGTGTGTTGGTGTTGTTGTGGTGGCTACATGTGTGGATGTGTTTGTTAGTTCTATTTGTGCCACTGCCTAGCTGTAGTTGTGGTTGTGTTTGTACATGTGTTGGCACAGTTGGATGTGACTTTTTTGATGGCATGTGTTGTGTTTATCTGACTGACATACACATTTTGGGATGATTCTGTTCTAGTTGCTGTGTAATTGCTATGAGTGCATGGTTTGACTCTCCCCTTGACAGTGATGTGTGTGTTTTGTGGCAGTATATTGTGTACATTTGTTGTGTACTCACCAGGCTCTGGGATGTCCTCTAGTCCATATACGCTCACTGGCGGAAGGATGGCCCGCACCTTCTCCTCCCAGGGCCTGAGGTATATTGGCTTGGCAGAAGGGCCACTGCCGGTGTGTTGGCTGTTGATGTAGTCTTTCGTCAGCATTTTCCGTACCCTCCTGCGCACGTCATACCACCTGTTCTGGATGTCGGTCTTTGTGCGCCGACATGGTGATTGTGCGTTCACCCTGTTGATGATCCTCTCCCACATCTTGGTTTTCTGCGACATGGGGGTCTGTTGGACCAGTGTGCCAAACAGCTGTGGCTCCACCCTGAGGATCTCGTCTACCATGACTTCCAATTCACTATCTAGGAACTTGGGATTCTTCTTGGGGGGCATGGTGATGGGTGGTGATGGTGGGTGATGTGTGTGTTGGTGTGCAGGTGAGGGTGTGTGAGTGTGTGTTTTGCTGGGTGTATGTGAGGTAGGTATTTGTTGGTGTGCTGATGGTGTGTGGCTTGTGTGAGTGATGAGCTGTGGGTGTGTGGTTGCTTTCTCTTGGGTGCTGGCAGTAGAATGGCATTTGCAAAGGCTCATGGTAGTGATTTGTGTCCTTTATATAGGTGGAGTTGTGGGTGTGTCTTTGTTCTCTGTCCCCACCCCCCAGTATTTATTGGCTTGGTAATTGCTTGTTTGGCCTTTTTTGGGTGATTTTTCCTTTGTGCTATTTGTGTATGTTGGAAACGTTCTTGTGACCGAGTCGGACCCTGCATTGGTCTCGTACGGTGTTCTCCGTTTCGTTCACGCTGTGTTTGTGCAGTTTTCTATGCTGCGTATGCGTCGGTCGCGGTGTATTGTGTTGCTTCGGCTCGGTTTTGTATGCGTGTCGGTCGTACGGCTTGTCCTCCGTCCGACTCGCTCGTGGTTTTCGCGCCTTGCATCGTACTTTGCGGTTTGGAGTTCGCGTGTACGTTTCGGTCGGATTTGTTCCGGGTGCGTGTCGGTCGGTTGGATTCGCGTGTTTTTCCGGCCGGATTGCTGTTTTCCGTGCGGCTCGGTCGGTCGACTTTGTTTCGGTACGTGTCGGTCGGATTTTTCGCGCCTTGCATCGTACTTGGCGTGTCGTGCGCCACGGGTACGTGTCGGTCGGTATTTTTTCCGGATCCGAGTCGGTCGGTGCTTTTTCCGGCCCGAATCGGAATCGACCCCAAAGTGTTTGTGAAATACATGTCCCAGAATGCACCTTTGAAAAAAATGTCTGAACCACTGGAACCCTCTGCATGTTGATTAGTTGAATCGAAAGGAACTACATTTCCTATGCAGAGTAGTGCCCACCACTACTACCACCCTCACCCAGGGGGGGCAGGATGCCTACCACCACTACCACCCTCAGCCAGGGGGGGCAGGATGCCTACCACTACTACCACCCTTAGCCAGGGGGGCAGGATGCCTACCACTACTACCACCCTCACCCAGGGGGGCAGGATGCCTACCAATACTACCACCCTTAGCCAGGGGGGCAGGATGCCTACCACTACTACCACCCTCACCCAGGGGGGCAGGATGCCTACCACTACTACCACCCTCAGCCAGGGTGGGCTGGATGCCTACCACTACTACCACCCTTAGCCAGGGGGGCAGGATGCCTACCACTACTACCACCCTCACCCAGGGGGGCAGGATGCCTACCACTACTACCACCCTCAGCCAGGGGGGCAGGATGCCTACCACTACTACCACCCTTAGCCAGGGGGGCAGGATGCCTACCACTACTACCACCCTCACCCAGGGGGCAGGATGCCTACCACTACTACCACCCTTAGCCAGGGGGGCAGGATGCCTACCACTACTACCACCCTCACCCAGGGGGCAGGATGCCCACCACTACTACCACCCTCACCCAGGGGGGCAGGATGCCTACCACTACTACCACCCTTAGCCAGGGGGGCAGGATGCCTACCACTACTACCACCCTCACCCAGGGTGGGCAGGATGCCCACCACTACTACCACCCTCACCCAAGGGGGCAGGATGCCTACCACCACTACCACCCCCACCCATAGGATGGACAATGCATGACACAACCAGCACACCACAACCTAGGGAATGCAAGAAGAAGACATCCCCCAACACCATGACAAGCGTGTGTAGACTGTGTCAAATGCCTACAACACCGAACATGACTTCTAACATACAATGTGACCCCTAGCACATGTGCCACACAAATATGTGTGTGGCACACACAACACAAGCAGGCCATGACCATTGTGGCAATGGGGTCCAAACCCCCATCATCACAGTGACCAAAAGGCAAGTGTGGGGTCCATAGCTGCAGCACATTTTGAACATTGTGGCAATGGGGTCCAAACACCCATCATCACAGTGACCAAAAGGTAAGTGTGGGGTCCATAGCTGCAGCACATTTTGAACATTGTGGCAATGGGGTCCAAACCCCCATCATCACAGTGACCAAAAGGCAAGTGTGGGGTCCATAGCTGCAGCACATCTTGAACATTGTGGCAATGGGGTCCAAACCCCCATCATCACAGTGACCAAAAGGCAAGTGTGGGGTCCATAGCTGCAGCACATTTTGAACATTGTGGCAATGGGGTCCAAACACCCATCATCACAGTGACCAAAAGGTAAGTGTGGGGTCCATAGCTGCAGCACATTTTGAACATTGTGGCAATGGGGTCCAAACCCCCATCATCACATTGACCAAAAGGCAAGTGTGGGGTCCATAGCTGCAGCACATTTTGAACATTGTGGCAATGGGGTCCAAACACCCATCATCACAGTGACCAAAAGGTAAGTGTGGGGTCCATAGCTGCAGCACATTTTGAACATTGTGGCAATGGGGTCCAAACCCCCATCATCACAGTGACCAAAAGGCAAGTGTGGGGTCCATAGCTGCAGCACATCTTGAACATTGTGGCAATGGGGTCCAAACCCCCATCATCACAGTGACCAAAAGGCAAGTGTGGGGTCCATAGCTGCAGCACATCTTGAACATTGTGGCAATGGGGTCCAAACACCCATCATCACAGTGACCAAAAGGCAAGTGTGGGGTCCATAGCTGCAGCACATTTTGAACATTGTGGCAATGGGGTCCAAACCCCCATCATCACAGTGACCAAAAGGTAAGTGTTGACAAAGTAAGAGGTGCAACTGCCAAACTGCATGGATGATTCCTGGTCACAGAACAACAAACACATCAGTGGCAAAGTAGTGTATGTGTCCCATTGCAACATAAATTGGGGGAGCCAAATCCTGCAGTGCAAATAAGACATAACTTTGGCCATGTGCAGACAAACAACACCCATGGGGGCTGACACCGTCAACAATCATCAATGACACAATGACAGAAGTGACCATCCGAATGCAGACCCACATATTTGCACCAATGGGCACACACATGCAGATACCCTGTGGAGACTGCAGATGTGAGGTGAACAGATACCATACCATGGCAGCAATGGGACACACAATGAACAATTAGCACCAAATGAGGGCTCCCGTCCCATCAGCCTGGTCATGGAAGTGCCAACGGAATCATCAGCACAGATCCAACACACTTGTATAGCAATGTTGCACTGACAACACAGATGAGTCCTTCCCCATTGATGCCCAAACCTGCATGTTCACTGGAGATGGCCACACGGTCAGGGAAGTAGACGAATAGAACAATGGCAGGCACAACAGATGTGCAGGGGTGGAAGCCACAGATGTGAAGTTGCCAATCTAAGTAGGAAATCTCATTGCCAAATACTGAACACATGACACCCTCAGATGCTGCTATGGATGACATGGATACACCACAGGATAGGATACATTCCCCCTGGACCACATGGGTTCCTACACAGTAACACTTCATTATCATGAGACCAAATATCACCATCACTGCAGCAAGGGCATTGTTAGCATCATCAACATCATGTACATCAGAAGCAAAAGCACTAGAGAACAGAAAGTCGCTTTATTCAGCATATGTGGCATTAAAAGTAGAAGTCTGGTAGAACATAAACAAAGGCCAATGGCCAGTCCATCAACAAAGTCACAAGTGGGTGACAATGGCAGATGCCACCCTACACATGCCTGCACAAAACCAGGGACAATCCACTAGGAGGGGCAACCGGGGGGTAGGCCAGGCACCGCAGGGACAGGATCAGGGCTCACCAGGAGGAAGCAGGGAAGGGGTGGTGGGTGCTGAAGAGCCACTGACAACTGCAGTGGAGGTGTCTGACATGGTATGTGCCGGCACAACTGGGGGCATGGCTCAGATGTTGTGGGTGCCGGCACGACTGCAGTGGACCCTGCAGATGGAGTGGACAGGTCCGCCACTGCAGTGCCCAAGTCAGACAGGGTGGTAGTGGACTCCACTGCAGTGCCTACCACCAGGGGAGGAGAATGGGGAACAGGCAAGGTGGGCTGGACAGAGGGGAGGACACCCTCACCACATCAGTGGCACAGACAAGCGCAGCGGGGGGTGTGGTGCCGGGAGAGCAAGTGGCAGGGGAGAAGGCCGGAGCCTCTTGGGGATGGTATATCTGTGGGTGGGGGAACCTGGGGCAGGGTGTGGTGGGGGCACCTGTGGAGTGGGGGCCTGAGGGATGGAGTAAGGAGACCTGGTGCTTGAGCTGCAGGGCGGCGGCGGGGTCTTGCTCTTAGCACTCCGGGGGACTTGCGGGTGGGGGCCTCAGTCTGTCTGCGCCTGGGGGAGGGTGTCCGGGGGCGAGGGGCACTCTGCTCCGTGTGGGGGGGCTTCATCTTCCCCCTGGATGCTGGGGCAGCTGGATCGGAGGGGAAGAGGCCGAGGTCACTGAGGAAGAGGCGCTGGGTCTTTGGGGTTGCAGGTGAGGCAAGGGAGGGTGCCTTGGAGGGAGAGGCAACTGAGGACTGTGCAGTGCCCGTGGATGCGTGTGTGTGTACCAGGGCCCCATCCCCTGTGAGTCTGGTTTCAGTCCCCTGACTGTGCGTGCGTGTGCGTTTAGTTTGTGGCGTGTGTGTCTGTGTGCTGGATGTGTGTGTGCTGGTGTGTGCCTGTGCCGGTGTGTGTGTGCTTGGGACGGACAAGGTGCTGGGGAGTGTGGATGGAGCAGAGGCAGGAGGGGTGAGGGACTATCTGAGGAGGGACACTGCTGCAGTCAGAGAGGAGTCCATGGACCTGTTGCCCCTCTGTAGGTCAGACATGCCCGATGAGATGCCCTCCATGAACGACACCAGCTGAGTCAACAGTGCGGTGTGCGCATGGAGGACACTCAGCATGGCTGTCTGCCCTACATGGAGCTGGCGAAGGAGGTACACAGACTCCTCACTCAGGGCAGCAGGGGACACAGGGGCAGGGGGTGCGGTGCCTGGGCCAAAGGAGACACGCTCCCGAACATGGGAGCCTCCACGGACCTTGGGAATGGGAGCCGATGGGAGGGCGGTGGTGGTGCTGGTGGTGGCGGGGACAGCAACACTAGCTGGGGTGTGGTGGCTGCTGACACCCGCCTCCACAAGGGAGTCATCCTCCGAGTTGCTCTGGTCCTCAGCTGAGGTGGATGGTGCTGAGGACTCCTCGGTGTGGCTCCCCTCGCCCTCCGTGCCACTGGGTCCCTCTGACCACTCCTCGGCTGCTGACCCAGTCTGGCTCTCTGGCTCCTCCTGGTCCGTGGAGCTGTCCCCTTCCGTGGCCGTGGATGTATCTGCAAACAATGGGGAAACAGACAGACATCAGTCACCTGCACCAAACGCACACACCACTGTGAGCACAGCACATCACAGAGCAAGCCCTGGCATCATTAGTTGTACATTGCTAAAAGTGCCCTAACTGAACAGGAGGAGCCAATTGTCAGTCTGATGCCAAGCATGGCACTCACATCCCACATGGCCTTGCACCCATCTGTCTGGTGTCTGTTGGATTGCAACACCCCAGTGTGGACACATGCACCAAGTACACAGTAGTTGGACAGTGCAGAGGACACGGTGTGGACACATCACAGCTCTTGCCACTGAGTCAGTACAGGTTTCCGGATGAAAGGGATGCCCAGAGTCAAATAGGAAATGCATGTGATGCATACCAGCGACAGACACCATGATGCACCCATGTCCTGATAGCTAGCGCCACTATGGTGTGCATGTAGCACATGTCACTCCCCTGCAGGACCACCAATAAGTTGACACATGCCATGGCAGAGGCATGACTGCTAAGTCATACATCACTGTCTCAGTGATGTATGACTTGGCAGCCAGACAACAACACTATGCACTGTGTCACAATAGTAGGTCATGGGGAATGCAAGTCCTGGAGCTGCACAAGTGCACATGTACATCCCCCACACAACACATCATCTCAACCCTCATCTGTCCAGGTCACACCTATTGGACATATGGGAGACCTGTGACACTACCCTCTGAACCTGAGCCCCTCACAATTTGCTGTGAATGGGGAACAGCTGCCTGAACATCACATTCGCATACCCCAGTCTGCACGGGCAGCTGATCAAACACCTATGTGACACACAAGTATCGTCTCCTATGGTCACATCTCCAGGGGCATGCTGAGCCCCTACCAAGAAACACCCCAGCAGTCCTGGCAACTAATCCACAGCACACTGACACAGAGGCAGACACCGGAGGGGTCAAATCACTGTGCACAATGTGTCAGCTGATACACGGGAGTGGGAGTACAGAGTGCATTGCATGGCCTGGAGTAAGCATGTTTGTCCTGCTCCACATGACTGAGGGATGTGCCCTGGACAGTGGATAGCTGGCTATGTATGTGTGACACACGTAATCTGCACACTCCTGGGGCCCAAACATTGTTCCCACCCGCTGCTTGGGCGTGTGCCACATACCCCAGGCACATGTGGTGGCTCAGCTCAGCAAGTGGACCGCATATCAAAGCAACACGCAGATCACATGTCCAAACCCAGGCGTTGTGTGAACAATGGACCCACCCATGATGCCCACAACAGAGTTAGGGAAACAGATGCTGTCCCCCACCTTTAGTGAAGCAAACTGCAAGGACACAGTCCCAAGTGACACAATTCCCTGAATGTAAGGGCCACACCTGGGTATCAGATGAGCAGTGGGCAGTGCACAATAGAGGGACATGGCTCCTGGACAACATGACTGCTGCACTGTGGCAGTTGAACCAGGCCAGAGGAGGGCACAAAGCATGTAATACAGAGTTCACAGTGCAGTCTTTGACTCACCCCCTCCTTGCTGCTGTCTGGCCTTCAGCTGCCCATCCAGGTCTGGAAACACCACCGCCAGGATCTGGAGCATGTGGGGGTCAGGGTCCGTGTTCCGCCCCTCCTGCGAGGAGGCGACAGCTTCAGCTGGACCCGTGCAATCCTCCGGGTCCAGCCCCGAAGGTCCTGCCACCTCTTCTGGCAGTTGCGGATCCGGTGCTTGTAGACCCCCACGGACCGGACAGCCCGGACAATGTCCTTCCAGATTTCCTGCTTCCGATGGGCATTAACCTGTCAGGATGACAAAGTGAAAAGGCCATTACCACACATGCAACATATCCGTGCATGACACAGTTGCATATACATGTCTCAATCACAGGGGCACATGATGTACACAGGCAGTGCAAAGCTGACCATGGACAGTTTGCCAGACGTCACTACATGGTATCATTGCATGGGAAGTAAAACCATGTTCAAATGCACTGTCACTGCACCATACCTGTCCAGTGCAAGTCACTACACACTATGGGGGGTGACAACTACTCAGTGAGCCTGCTAGCCAGTGGGGTGCAGACTCTCAGCCTTGCTAGTCACACAAAATGCACATTCAGAAAGGCAGTGCACAGAACACTCACCTGCTCCCCTGGTGTCCCATACAGCTTGCTGTTCTGTGGAAGTAGGCTGTCCAGCAGGGCCTGGTTCTCTTCAAGGCTGAAGGCTGGGGCTCTCTCCACAGTACGTGCCATTGCAGGGTCCAGAGGGGCAGAGACAGCAGCAGTGCAGTGGTAGATGTCGTCCTGGAGCATGTAGTGCAGGCAAGTGAGCTCTCAGGGGAACAGCCAGCAATATATATGTGCTGGAGAGGCAGATACTGTCCCTTGTGTCCAAAGTGATAGGTCCAAGTCGTTTGCATCTTCTGAATCTGGCCAATCCATGGAATAGCATCACCAAAACACGCCCACAGCATCCTTCAAATCCTCAACTTCATGACATACATGATTTTGCAACATTGTTGTGGGTGACCAACTGAATTTACAGCAACCGACTCGTTCGAAATTCGAAAACGCGTCCGTTGCCAGGCAAGCCCATTGTCAATGGGTGCGCACCGATCGGTCCATTGCGGTACAACGCGCACAGGGGTACAACGCGTACCCACACACATTGAATGCAATGGGCCGGCCGGAGGAACCGATCGGTCCATTGCAGTTCAATGCGCACAGGGGTACAACGCGTACCCGCACACATTGAATGCAATGGGCCGGCCAGAGGCACTGATCGGTCCATTGCGGTACAACGCGCACAGGGGTACAACGCGTACCCGCACACATTGAATGCAATGGGCCGGCCGGAGGCACCGATCGGTCCATTGCAGTTCAACGCGCACAGGGGTACAACGCGTACCAGCACACATTGAATGCAATGGGCCGGCCGGAGGCACCGATCGGTCCATTGCGGTACAACGCGCACAGGGTACAACGCGTACCCGCACACATTGAATGCAATGGGCCGGCCGGAGGCACCGATCGGTCCATTCCGGTACAACGCGCACAGGGGTACAACGCGTACCCGCACACATTGAATGCAATGGGCCGGCCGGAGGCACCGATCGGTCCATTGCAGTTCAACGCGCACAGGGGTACAACGCGTACCCGCACACATTGAATGCAATGGGCCGGCCGGAATCACCGATCGGTCCATTGCGGTACAACGCGCACAGGGGTACAACGCGTACCCGCACACATTGAATGCAATGGGCCGGCCGGAGGCACCGATCGGTCCATTGCAGTTCAACGCGCACAGGGGTACAACGCGTACCCGCACACATTGAATGCAATGGGCCGGCCGGAGGCACCGATCGGTCCATTGCGGTACTAACGCGCACAGGGGTACAACGCGTACCCGCACACATTGAATGCAATGGGCCGGCCGGAGGCACCGATCGGTCCATTGCAGTTCAACGCGCACAGGGGTACAACGCATACCCGCACACATTGAATGCAATGGGCCGGCCGGAGGCACCGATCGGTCCATTGCGGTACAACGCGCACAGGGGTACAACGCGTACCCGCACACATTGAATGCAATGGGCCGGCCAGAGGCACCGATCGGTCCATTGCAGTTCAACGCGCACAGGGGTACAACGCGTACCCGCACACTTTGAATGCAATGGGCCGGCCGGAGGCACCGATCGGTCCATTGCAGTTCAACGCGCACAGGGGTACAACGCGTACCCGCACACATTGAATGCAATGGGCCGGCCAGAGGCACCGATCGGTCCATTGCAGTTCAACGCGCACAGGGGTACAACGCGTACCCGCACACTTTGAATGCAATGGGCCGGCCGGAGGCACCGATCGGTCCATTGCGGTACAACGCATCACTGTACATGTGACTGGCATATGTCAGCATGCCTGTCTCAGATGGACATATGCCAGCCACAGATAGCTCCCAGGGAGTGAGGGGCACACCTACATCATGACAGCCTGTCCAAACCTTATCATAAGGCATGTAAGGATGCATTTCCTATTGTGTGTATGTTGGTGTACATGTTGTCCTGTGGGTGTCACCTGTGGGCAGCCACCCCCAGGCTGTGCACGTGTTCATGGGGACAGGATCCTGGGTGTTACGTGTACATGACCACTGTGATGTGCAACTGTTCATATCTGTGCATGTGCCATGGTCACATTTCACAGTGGTGTATGTGTATGTCATGTCACATACCCCGTGAGTCCCATGTGGGATGGTATGTTTGAGTCAGGGTGTCCCAGTGGCACAATAGTGATGGTCCTCCACAGTCTTTGTGCATGTAGTGTTTACAATGTCTCTGATTTCATGTGCACAATGGGAGACAGTCTCCACATCCACGTTGTGTGTGCATGGACTCTGATGTTGTGCGTGTGTGTCACAGACGTCCATGTCTGTCCTGCCGTGGCAAGTGGGGCCACTACCTGTGGGGGTCATGGTTGTTTTGCTGTGGTGTATACATGATACTCCATGTAATGCCAGTGTCCATGTGGCATTACAGGGTCCCTGGGAATGTACCTGTCGTTGAGCTGTGGTGCCTGGGGCACATCTGTCATCACATGTCACTGTGGGGGTTATTGTGACACGGCAGCAGGAGATGGGAACTGTGACACGGCCTCATGATATCCAATGGGCCAACCTGGGACTAATTGATGCCACCTGTTGGACCGTGTTGACAGATGTTGGCCATGTATGTACCATACATGTCCTTCCGGTACTGCACACTTCATGTAGTTGTGCCTCATAATGATGTATGTTGGGATCTTGAGTGTGTTCAATGCCGCATATGTGGGGTGACTGACAATCTTGCTTACTTCTCCTCTGCACTGCAGGGCTCCTGCTGTCCATCGGCCATTCCCAGACCTGGCAACGATGGTGGAACAGGACAGCATCCGACGGTACCGCTTCACCAGGCAGCTGATTGAGGATTTGGCAGTGCAGTTGTCCCCACATTTGCAGCCTGGCCGGCCGTATCCTACAGCGCTGACCCCCAAGGTGAAGGTGATGTCAGCCCTACACTTCTTTGCCACTGGTACCTTCCAACATACTGTGGCGACTGCTGGTGGGATGTCACAGACCATGTTCAGCCGTGTGCTCCGCGATGTTTTGGCGGCAATGTTGCTCTTCTTGAACCGGTACATCTATTTCCCTAGACTGCGACGACTCACTGACGTGAAGAGTGACTTTTATGCCCTGGGGAGGATGCCGCATGTCATTGGCTCCATTGATGGGACACATGAGTCTTTGGTACCACCACAGGCCCAGGAGCAGGCCTACAGGAACCACAAGCACTACCACTCGGTCAATGCACTGGTGGTGTGTCTTGCAGACATGACCATCACACACGTGTGTGCCCGTTTCCCTGGTTCAGCACACGATGCCTTTGTGATGAGGAGTAGTCGCATCCCCAGGATGATGGCACAGATGCAGAACCAGCGTGCCTGGCTTGTCGGTGTGTACTGACTTTGTGCCATTGTGTGTGATCTGATCTGTGGTATTCCGCCCACTTTTCCAAGTCAGCTAATGTGCACTTGTCTGTCCGTAGGTGACTCGGGATACCCCAACATGCCGTGGTTGCTGACACCCCTCAGGAACCCTGTGACACCTGCCCAGATGCGCTACAATGAGGCACATGGTCGGACCAGGAGAGTGATTGAGCGGACCTTTGGTCTCCTGAAGAGCCGCTTCCGCTGCCTGGACAAGACCGGAGGGTCCCTCCCATATGCCCCTGCGAAAGTGTGCAAGATTATCATCGTCTGCTGCATGCTCCACAACCTGGCAGTGCGGAAGGAGTTGCCTCTCATCCAGGATGACAATGACCAACATCCGCCACCTGTGGAGGATCCTGGCCTGGACCACGATGCCAGTGACGATGATGATGATGATGGTGACGGTGATGTCCGCACATAGCTCATCACCAACTTCTTTAGCTGAATGTGAGTATCCTGAGGTGTCATGTCAATGATGTGAGTTGGCATGATGTGTGGATGGTGCTCTGGTGCTGTTGGAGTGTGTCCATGGGCTACTTGACTGGATGTGTGTTGCGATGTGTGGTGACAGGTGGGCTGTACTCCCCAACAGTGTTGACATGCTAACTTGGTTCTGGGTGGGTATCTTGTAACATGTATTGTGCATGAGTTTTGCTGTTCTGTCCTGTACTCCATTGCTTTTGACTGTGTGTCATTTCTGTCCTTCGCAGGGTACTTTCAGATTCGTTTGGTCAACTGTGTCCACCGACGACGTGATTGCACATCCAGGCTGGTAGCTGTTGTGTCCCTACAGGTGATGTGCGCCACACCCATGGACTTCCTTCCGTCTACAGTTGTTGACTGTGTGCCCGCTGCCAGGTGGGATTACCTTGCATCTGTAGTGGTTACGGCATGTTGCAACTGTGTAATAAACCTGTGCTTCACTTTGTGATGTGCGTTGTCTGTGGTCACACATTTGACTGCCATTTGCTTACTGCACCTGTGGGCTACTTGACTACAACTGGGAATGGGTGTGGTGTCTGTGCATTGCACCGTCTTCCCTGGCAACATCAGTGTAGGCAATGAGTCAGATGGCTTAGGTGTGTATGTGTTGTGTAGCCCTGGTGGTGTGTCTCCCTCATGTGTGTCACGTTGCCTGTACTCACATGCCTGTGTTGTCCTTGCTGTTGCAGTTCGCATACACAGTGTAATTTTGCAGTTCATCATCCCCATAACAGCACCCACGTTGGAATCACGACAGAGGCAAGTATGGTGTATTAGTGTGTTTATTGTGATACATTTGTTTTTAATAGTGCATAGGATGGGTTGTGCTGTACATAAATCTTGCAATCCCAAGTTCCTAGGTGAATTGAAAGTCCGGGTAGACAGGATCCCCAGTATCGGGGCCACAGTTGTCTGACACATTGGTCCAACTTGTACTCCCCATGCAATGTGTGGGAGTAGTGTTGCCGTCAACAGGGTGAACAGTCTGTGCACAAAGGCGAACATCCAGAACAGGTTCAGGCTTCCTGGGAGTTGCGCTTGGCCATCGGCCTCTCACTTTTCCCTCCTCGGACGACCCCTCTTCTTGGGGGGCCCCTCAAGTACAGGCTGCTGCGGTGCAGGGGACTCTCCGCCAGAGTCCTCCTCCCTCCCTGTGGCAGTTGCAGTTTGTTCGGCACCAGATGTTGTTGGCACACAGGGAGGTGTGGACTGGTTGCTGTTCATCTGGCGGAGGCATTGTAAAATGTCCCTGTGCACCGCCGTCATCTCATGCAGTGCATCCCACTTGGACTCCACGCGGGACATGTGTGAGTCCACACGGGACATGTGTGACTCCACGTGGGACATGTGGGAGTCCAAGCGGGCATGATGGGCAGCCTGCTGCTGTTTAGTGTCTCTGAGGAGCCCCACTACCTGGCTGAGCTCTCCGGTGCTGTACTGGTACGCATCAGCTATGCGTACCAGTTGTGGGTCATCATGCACACCAGCAACGTCTGCAAGCAGCGACCTCTGTCTCCCACCCCTCCCACCACCCCTGCTGACATGTGCAGTGTGTGCAGTGGCACGCACAGATAACCCTGGTCCACCTTGGGGGTTGGTGGTGGTGGTGGTGTCCATGGCCCCAGGTTGGTCCAGGGTCACTGTGCTGGTGTTGCTCCTTGTTCTGTCCATGTCGGCAGGGATGGTATTCGTGGTGACAGTCGTTGGAGGGGTGGGTGCAGGGGTGCAGCTGGTGGTCCTGCTGGTGCTGCAGCTGGTGGTCCTGCTGGTGCTGCATGTTGACTTGCACCGGATGTGCCAGGTTGTTCTTCATCGTCCGAGGAGGACAGAGGCTGTACGACGCCAGTGAGCTCGGCATCCTCTTGAGCCTGGGACTGGGACTCCTCAGCGTCTGCTGCTGTGTCCCCATCATCACCTGTTTTTGGGAGACACAAACAATGTATGTCATGTTTCTGCAGGCATCAATGGTTGACACACATGACAGTTGTGACTGTGCCTCTGGGTGCGGGCCTGTACATTGCATTGTCCTAAGTCGTCACAGTCAGGGGTTGATATTGGTGTGGCACATTGTCCTGCATTATTTGGGCATTTCTATGTATTTTCTGGGGTGTGAACATGGTCTGCATTGGTTGTGTTTGGTTGACAGCCGGCCCTCCTTCCCACCCACCCAGCCAGTCAGTTATCCCACCATGGAACGTGCTTGCGTTGCAGGGAGTGTAAGTTGTCTCTCAGGATGTCAGTCAGTGGTGTCCTGCTGTTTGTTGGTGCACAGTTGCCAGCAGGGCCTTGTGCTCCCCACAGCAGTAGCCAGTGTCAGCCATCTTGTGAGTCCTTCTCCACTCCCTGTGATGTGAGCATGGTTCAGGGTGGTGTTGATGGGACAGTTGTGGGGGTGACCAATATCAGTGACTACGACTCCCATCATGCTATTGCCTCCACCCCCTTCCCAGCATGCCCATGCTTCCTTCCTTTTGATTCTGCTTCCCTGTGGGGTGGGCTGGCTGTGCTGACAGGATGGCTGGGAGTGTTGTCCTGGCAGTTGTTTGGCTAAGAGTCCCAAGAGTGTCCCTGTGCTTCACACAACATAACCCAGGGTGGTGGTTCTTTGTGGGATCTTGTGTTAGGATGGAGGGCATTGCATTCTATCCAGGTGGGTACTGTGGAGTTTGTGTTGGGGTGTGTGTGAGGGGAGGTGCTTGTGACTATGGTTAGTGCTGCAAGACCTCCTTCCCACCCAGCCAGCCAGCCAGTTATCCCACCATGGAACGTGCTTGCATTGCAGGGAGTGTAAGTTGTCTCTCAGGATGTCAGTCAGTGGTGTCCTGCTGTTTGTTGGTGCACAGTTGCCAGCAGGGCCTTGTGCTCCCCACAGCAGTAGCCAGTGTCAGCCATCTTGTGAGTCCTTCTCCACTCCCTGTGATGTGAGCATGGTTCAGGGTGGTGTTGATGGGACAGTTGTGGGGGTGAGCTATGTCTGTGACTACGACTCCCATCATGCCATTGCCTCCACCCCACTTCCCAGCATTCCCATACTTACTTGCTTTTGTGTGGAGTTCAGTGTGTGTGGGTGTGAGAGCAATGGCAAGATGGCTGACAGTGGTGTCCTGCTGTTGGTTGGTGTGCAGTACCCAGCATGCCCTTGTGCTCCCCACGACACAGCAACAGTGTCAGACATCTTTGATGGGCCTTTCCACTCTCTGTGGGATGTGCATGCGTGAGTGTGAGCTTGCTGGGCCATGTGGTGGGGGATGTAGAGCTGTGACTACGACTCCCATCATGCTATTGCCTCCTCCCCCTTCCCAGCATGCCCATGATTCCTTCCTTTTGACTCTGCTTCCCTGTGGGGTGGGCTGGCTGTGCTGACAGGATGGCTGGGAGTGTTGTCTTGGCAGTTGTTTGGCTAGAAGTCCCAAGAGTGTCCCTGTGCTTCACACAACATAACCCAGGGTGGTGGTTCTTTGTGGGATCTTGTGTTAGGATGGGGGCATTGCATTCTACCAGGTGGGTTCTGTGGAGTTTGTGTTGGGGGTGTGTGAGGGGAGGTGCTTGTGACTATGGTCAGTGCTGCAAGTCCCCCTTCCCACCCAGCCAGCCAGATATCCCACCATGGAACGTGCTTGCATTGCAGGGAGTGTAAGTTGTCTCTCAGGATGTCAGTCAGTGGTGTCCTGCTGTTTGTTGGTGCACATTTGCCAGCAGGGCCTTGTGCTCCCCACAGCAGTAGCCAGTGTCAGCCATCTTGTGAGTCCTTCTCCACTCCCTGTGATGTGAGCATGGTTCAGGGTGGTGTTGATGGGACAGTTGTGGGGGTGACCAATATCAGTGACTACGACTCCCATCATGCTATTGCCTCCACCCCCTTCCCAGCATGCCCATGCTTCCTTCCTTTTGATTCTGCTTCCCTGTGGGGTGGGCTGGCTGTGCTGACAGGATGGCTGGGAGTGTTGTCCTGGCAGTTGTTTGGCTAAGAGTCCCAAGAGTGTCCCTGTGCTTCACACAACATAACCCAGGGTGGTGGTTCTTTGTGGGATCTTGTGTTAGGATGGGGGCATTGCATTCTACCAGGTGGGTTCTGTGGAGTTTGTGTTGGGGGTGTGTGAGGGGAGGTGCTTGTGACTATGGTTAGTGCTGCAAGTCCTCCTTCCCACCCAGCCAGCCAGCCAGTTATCCCACCATGGAACGTGCTTGCATTGCAGGGAGTGTAAGTTGTCTCTCAGGATGTCAGTCAGTGGTGTCCTGCTGTTTGTTGGTGCACAGTTGCCAGCAGGGCCTTGTGCTCCCCACAGCAGTAGCCAGTGTCAGCCATCTTGTGAGTCCTTCTCCACTCCCTGTGATGTGCGCATGGTTCATGGTGGTGTTGATGGGACAGTTGTGGGGGGGGGGCAATATGTGTGACTGCGACTCCCATGATGCTATTGGCTACACTGACTTGGCCAGCATACACAGAGTGGTCTTCACTGTGTGTTGGTGTTGTTGTGGTGGCTACATGTGTGGATGTGTTTGTTAGTTCTATTTGTGCCACTGCCTAGCTGTAGTTGTGGTTGTGTTTGTACATGTGTTGGCACAGTTGGATGTGACTTTTTTGATGGCATGTGTTGTGTTTATCTGACTGACATACACATTTTGGGATGATTCTGTTCTAGTTGCTGTGTAATTGCTATGAGTGCATGGTTTGACTCTCCCTTGACAGTGATGTGTGTGTTTTGTGGCAGTATATTGTGTACATTTGTTGTGTACTCACCAGGCTCTGGGATGTCCTCTAGTCCATATACGCTCACTGGCGGAAGGATGGCCCGCACCTTCTCCTCCCAGGGCCTGAGGTATATTGGCTTGGCAGGAGGGCCACTGCCGGTGTGTTGGCTGTTGATGTAGTCTTTCGTCAGCATTTTCCGTACCCTCCTGCGCACGTCATACCACCTGTTCTGGAGGTCGGTCTTTGTGCGCCGACATGGTGATTGTGCGTTCACCCTGTTGATGATCCTCTCCCACATCTTGGTTTTCTGCGACATGGGGGTCTGTTGGACCAGTGTGCCAAACAGCTGTGGCTCCACCCTGAGGATCTCGTCTACCATGACTTCCAATTCACTATCTAGGAACTTGGGATTCTTCTTGGGGGGCATGGTGATGGGTGGTGATGGTGGGTGATGTGTGTGTTGGTGTGCAGGTGAGGGTGTGTGAGTGTGTGTTTTGCTGGGTGTATGTGAGGTAGGTATTTGTTGGTGTGCTGATGGTGTGTGGCTTGTGTGAGGGATGAGCTGTGGGTGTGTGGTTGCTTTCTCTTGGGTGCTGGCAGTAGAATGGCATTTGCAAAGGCTCATGGTAGTGATTTGTGTCCTTTATATAGGTGGAGTTGTGGGTGTGTCTTTGTTCTCTGTCCCCACCCCCCAGTATTTATTGGCTTGGTAATTGCTTGTTTGGCCTTTTTTGGGTGATTTTTCCTTTGTGCTGTTTGTGTATGTTGGAAACGTTCTTGTGACCGAGTCGGACCCTGCATTGGTCTCGTACGGTGTTCTCCGTTTCGTTCACGCTGTGTTTGTGCAGTTTTCTATGCTGCGTATGCGTCGGTCGCGGTGTATTGTGTTGCTTCGGCTCGGTTTTGTATGCGTGTCGGTCGTACGGCTTGTCCTCCGTCCGACTTGCTCGTGGTTTTCGCGCTTTGCATCGTACTTTGCGGTTTGGAGTTCGCGTGTACGTTTCGGTCGGATTTGTTCCGGGTGCGTGTCGGTCGGTTGGATTCGCGTGTTTTTCCGGCCGGATTGCTGTTTTCCGTGCGGCTCGGTCGGTCGACTTTGTTTCGGTACGTGTCGGTCGGATTTTTCGCGCCTTGCATCGTACTTGGTGTGTCGTGCGCCACGGGTACGTGTCGGTCGGTATTTTTTCCGGATCCGAGTCGGTCGGTGCTTTTTCCGGCCCGAATCGGAATCGACCCCAAAGTGTTTGTGAAATACATGTCCCAGAATGCACCTTTGAAAAAAATGTCTGAACCACTGGAACCCTCTGCATGTTGATTAGTTGAATCGAAAGGAACTACATTTCCTATGCAGAGTAGTGCCCAGCAATATGTAATGGCGTCTGAGGGAGTGTTTGGTTGCTGGTGAATTTTTGTCAGTCAACTTTTGGAGGGAGAAAATCACTGAGAGGCTTTGCCTAATTGAGGTAAGCATCAATACTAAGATTGAGCTTTCAGAATTGAAACATGTCATGTTATGGTGCCAGACACCGTTTTGACCTTGTAAATATTTCCTTTCAGACATGCGGTATTTTGAATAAATCACGGAGTAGGAGCTGCTTCCGAATGGAGGTAAGCTTCCTTGTTTCAGGGGTAATTACAAAATAAATATTGCATTGCACAAAGATGCTAGACAACTGATTTGACTTGATTATTTTACAAACTCATTTTTTTAGAACGTTTGAGGAAACCGAAGGCACAAAATTAAGGCAGAAAAAAGCTGTGATCAATTTTCTTCTTTGCCAGGTACGAACTGGAGCGGGCCATTGACACTTTATGTGTGCTTCCAACAGCTTGAATTGATTACATGCCTTGTGCTGGTTGTTTTATAAATAAAAAAATGAAATGGGTTTTCGTTTTAACCTACAGATACTCCGCTGCATTCTGACGCTACCGGAAGTATTCTTTTCAAGCAGGGAACATATTTTATCTCTGCAGGTAGGACGTCAATGCCTGGATAATTTTTACACGAATCGGTGTCGGTTGTTCATTTAAAATTATTACAGATAATACCATTGCACGCAGAAATAAGGGGCATTGAATTAAGAAGCCCTGATGAGAGTCCTTGTATTTGTAGCCTAGGACTTGAAACGCGTTGGCATTTTTCTGACATTGAGGAACTGAGATTCAATTATCACGCCATACGGAGGGCTTTAAAATTGTTTTCCCCTGTTATGGACACTATGTTTCGTTCCCTTTGTGACTATAAGCTATGTTAATCATTTGATTCATTATTTGATTACACATGCTAATTATTTGATTTATTATTTTGATTGCACATAATCTTTAGTTTTTTGTGTATTTGTTGTACATTATGTGGTGATGTTGTATTGTTGGTTGTCATTAATGACAGTATTTCATGTATTATTAATTTGATGATTGAGTCTTTATGACTTTTTTGTATAGAAAGTTGTTAATATTTTTGTGTGTCTTTTTTGTTTGCAACTGAATGAATATTTGAAAAAACAAAATGAATTTTGATAAGTAAAAAATAAAATAAAAAACTGGGTCAAATAAAATAATTACCTTTGACCTCCACGGTAAATCATAAGTGTATTTAATGATACAAGGTCCAGGTAAAAACCCCCTTTTTTTCCTATTACATGGCCCTTCCTGCACTTTGTCCACTTGGGCCTAACTCCTTTGTGTTGATAAATTAAAGAGCGGGTGTTGACCCGTGTGAGTTTGGACATCAGGGATCTGGTGACCACCTTTGAAGCAACAGCAATCTTTGCATTACAGGTGGTTTTTACCACTCTGTAGAGTATGGCAGAAAAAGACACGTTGTCTTTTACAGAGAGTCATATACAAAATGTAATATCTGCTCCTTCTCCTTTTTCTTCAATTTCATTAAGCTCTTCTGCTAAACAGCAGAATGAGGTCGATAAATTAACTCGTCTTCACAAAAACATATACGTACAGAGTTACACGGGCATTTCCTGCTAGAGCACCTTAAAGCAGGCACTATACCCTGGGGCTCCAGGTTAAAAATATTCCGGTGATATTCATTGATGACCCTGAATATAAAAAGGGCTTTAGTTTCATAAATACCAAATGCAGTAGGGATCTAATGGTTCGCACAATCGAGACTGCTCAAAGACTGTGCAAAAAAGAAACTGACGAACTGGAACAACTAGTTCAGGAAATTCAGAGTAATCGGACAGTAGCAGAAGCTAAGACACTGTTAGAAAAGATAGAAAAAGATATTCAGACGTTTAAAGATAGTACTATCAATTTTAAGACTGCTAAATTTGAGAGAGACACTAAATCATTTAACATCGAACAGGTGTATCCTTTCCTGAAAGAGGATTACTACACTTCCCTTGAATCACGTAGGGCTCTTTCAACATATCAGGGACGCTCAAAAATCGCTTCTTGACCTTCTCTGAGACCTCATCCTCTGAGTCTTCGGGGATTCGGACTCTAGAGAAGGCCCTCTAAGAAACAGGTGTCTTTTTTAGACAAGGGCCCACAGAAACAGAGAGGGAGATTCAAACCGGCATGGGAAATGCGGACTCGGAACCGATCCTACAAATCGTAAAAACTACTTCAATCGTGAATTTATCTGAAAAACAATTGACCAAGGAGGAAGAGGTAGTCCTTAATTTGGGCCTTAAGTTTGTCCCTAATAAACTTACAGATTATACCAGACTGAAATTGGAGGCCATTGAGTTTTGTAGGAAGATTCGCCTTAAAGCATTTTCTGCGGGCAAGGAGATGGCAAATTCTAAAGAAGTAACAGGTTTGAGAAACAAATCAAATTTTATCCCACCCTCTGGTAATATTCCTAAAGCGGATCTGGCTTACGAACAGACCGTACTCTCTTCCATTAACCAGTTGGAGAAAAGAAACAAATTCTATAAAAGGAATATGTCTTCAAAACAGCAGATTGCCATTAATGACCTAATAAATGATACATCAGTGGTCATTAAACAGGCGGACAAGGGTGGGGCTGTAGTTATTTGGCCCAGAGAGATGTACCTGGTTGAGGGTAGATCGCAGGTAAACAACCAGGAATGGTATCGCCTTGTAAAAGAAGATCCCACAAGAGCGATACAAGAAAAAATCTCAGAAATACTCAAGGTTGGTCTAGAAGAAGAGATTTTGGGTCCTAAAGAATTTGATTTCTTAACTAAACGTTTTCCTAGGATTCCGGTCCTATATTTTTACCCAAAATTCGTAAAAGACTAAATGATCCCCCGGGGAGACCGATTGTATCGGGTGTGACTCCCTTCTTGAACCGATCTCAAAATATGTAGATTTGTTTCTAAAGCCCTTTCTAATAGAGGTCCCATCGTATTTACGAGATACCACAGATTTCATTACTAAGGTGGAAGGATCCCAGTTTGATGTACAAACACAATTGATGGTATCTTTCGATGTAACATCTCTTTACACTCAAATTCCTAAGGAAGAAGCTCTCCAGGTAATTGAAATATACCTGGAAAGTAGTCAAAGACCACACAGGGTGCCCACTGAATTTATCTTAAAATTGGCTGAAGTTGCTCTCAAGAACAACTACTTTAAGTTTGAAGATCAGTTCTACATGCAAGTGAAGGGGACCGCCATGGGTTGTCCCTTCACGCCGGAGATGGCGGTCCTCTTCATGGCCCAATATGAAGAGAAATTCCTCAAGCTAAACAATCCATTTCAAAGAAATGTGCAGCAGTGGCTGCGCTATATTGATGATATTTGGTGTCTATGGTCAGGCTCCTTAGAAGAACTGACTATGTTTCATGAGTGGCTGAACACGCGACATAGGGACATTAAATTCCCTGTATCCTATAGTAGAACAGCCTTGACTTTCTTGGATGTGGAAGTATGCCCAGATGCGAACAAATTGATTACATCTCTTCATCGAAAAAGTACATATAAAAACACCATTTTACACCATAAGAGTGCCCATCCGAAGAACCTCAAAGAAAATCTCCCTTATGGACAGCTGTTGCGAATAAGGCGGAACTGTTCCTGTAGGGATGATTTTGAAAGACATGTAGCAATTTTCTGTAAAGAGATGTTGGAAAGGGGCTATCCGAAGAAGCTTTTAAAACATTCTACAAAAAGGGCGTGGGATACACCTAGGGAGGCCCTGTTACAGACTAAGCAGAAAGTGACATTGGATAGGCTAGTCTGTGTCTCCACATATGGCCCAGAGACAAATAAGTTCAAGCAGATCATTTTAAGAAACTGGCACCTGTTGCAAAATTTGGATTGTGATTATCAAAAACGACTGTTTGCAATGAAAAAGAATCGCAGCATTGGGCAACAAATTGTGAGGGCAGATATTTTCCAGACTAAGGCCAAAAGTGACTTGCGCGCGCAATGGCAATTGAAGCCCATTGAAGGTCATAGGAAGTGTGGCAATTGTGTGGCTTGCAGTACAACTCTTGAAGGAATCGAATTTGAACATAATTCATTAAAATGGAAACATACAGTCTTTACGAATTGCAAGACAAAGAATGTTGTCTATGCAATAGTTTGTCCTTGCCCAAAAATTTATATAGGCAAGACAAACCAACAAATTAACCAGAGAATCACGCAACATCGTTCTCGTATCAAGAAAAAGGTGGTAACAGCACCCATGGTTGAACATTTTATCGCTAGAGCCCATAGCGAGAATGATTTCAAATGGACTGTGATTTTTGCATATAATAAATCGAAGCAGATGGGTGACATCGACAGTTTGTTGCTTCAAAAGGAAGCATACTTGATTTTGAAATATGACAGCGTTTCAACTGGCTTGAATATGATGACTGAGCTTTCCAGAATGTAAAACTGAGTATTTTTTCCTCTTTTTTTCTTTTTCTCTCTCTTTAAATACATCCAAAGTGTTTGTGAAATACATGTCCCAGAATGCACCTTTGAAAAAAATGTCTGAACCACTGGAACCCTCTGCAGGTTGATTAGTTGAATCGAAAGGAACTACATTTCCTATGCAGAGTAGTGCCCAGCAATATGTAATGGCGTCTGAGGGAGTGTTTGGTTGCTGGTGAATTTTTGTCAGTCAACTTTTGGAGGGAGAAAATCACTGAGAGGCTTTGCCTAATTGAGGTAAGCATCAATACTAAGATTGAGCTTTCAGAATTGAAACAGGTCATGTTATGGTGCCAGACACCGTTTTGACCTTGTAAATATTTCCTTTCAGACATGCGGTATTTTGAATAAATCACGGAGTAGGAGCTGCTTCCGAATGGAGGTAAGCTTCCTTGTTTCAGGGGTAATTACAAAATAAATATTGCATTGCACAAAGATGCTAGACAACTGATTTGACTTGATTATTTTACAAACTCATTTTTTTAGAACGTTTGAGGAAACCGAAGGCACAAAATTAAGGCAGAAAAAAGCTGTGATCAATTTTCTTCTTTGCCAGGTACGAACTGGAGCGGGCCATTGACACTTTATGTGTGCTTCCAACAGCTTGAATTGATTACATGCCTTGTGCTGGTTGTTTTATAAATAAAAAAATGAAATGGGTTTTCGTTTTAACCTACAGATACTCCGCTGCATTCTGACGCTACCGGAAGTATTCTTTTCAAGCAGGGAACATATTTTATCTCTGCAGGTAGGACGTCAATGCCTGGATAATTTTTACACGAATCGGTGTCGGTTGTTCATTTAAAATTATTACAGATAATACCATCGCACGCAGAAACAAGGTGCATTGAATTAAGAAGCCCTGATGAGAGTCCTTGTATTTGTAGCCTAGGACTTGAAACGCGTTGACATTTTTCTGACATTGAGGAACTGAGATTCAATTATCACGCCATACGGAGGGCTTTAAAATTGTTTTCCCCTGTTATGGACACTATGTTTCGTTCCCTTTGTGACTATAAGCTATGTTAATCATTTGATTCATTATTTGATTACACATGCTAATTATTTGATTTATTATTTTGATTGCACATAATCTTTTGTTTTTTGTGTATTTGTTGTACATTATGTGGTGATGTCGTATTGTTGGTTGACATTAATGACAGTATTCATGTATTATTAATTTGATGATTGAGTCTTTGTGACTTTTTTGTATAGAAAGTTGTTAATATTTTTGTGTGTCTTTTTTGTTTGCAACTGAATGAATATTTGAAAAAACAAAATGAATTTTGATAAGTAAAAAATAAAATAAAAAACTGGGTCAAATAAAATAATAAATCATAAGTGTATTTAATGATACAAGGTCCAGGTAAAACCCCCTTTTTTTCCTAACCATTTAAGAAGAGCACTACTTTTATGTGGATTCAGCAGACCATTCACATTACATGTAATTATTTTAATGTTCTGTGTCATCTAATTTGTTCTCTACACCATAGGTCTGGACTCGCCTTTCCTGCGGCTTCTCCCCTTCCCCACTTATTCGTCTCTACTTTTTTCCCCTAGAATATTTTCTCTTACAAGCTAGATTTTGTCTGCAACCCCAACCCCGAACCTTTGCACCCCCCCTATACCCACCCCCCCATATCCACCCCTCCACCCTCCCAGAGCTGGTGGACCCCCCATCTGTCAGCCCCTCCCTCCACCTATTGGTACTGTGGAAGGGCACCTGTGCCCAAGACATAGCCCCCCACCAAAGGTTATAAAGATTATTTACAGAAAGAACTCCTGCATCCTCAATTATTCCTGGGATGAGTTTGATAGTAAAACATTTGCATTTTCTACTGTAGAAGAAATATGAAATCGACCCTTAAACAGCACTTTGAGTTTAGCTTGTTGCACCACAGAAACGTGTCCTCCCAGCCACTTAAATTCTTGATTCAGACCCTGAAATGCTTTGCGACGCCAGGCTGTTGCTGGTTTTTTAATGGATTGCTATGGCCAGAATCTGTTCTTTAATGCAGAAGTCTGCAAAATTAACTAATATCGTCCGTGAGTATTTGGCATCCGCTGAGTGCTGGGCAGGGACCCTGTGTGCTCTCATAATAGATAAATCATTCTGACCTGTTGGCAGTTCAATTTCTTAATGAGAGAATTCATCAGCTGGGGGACATTCTGATTCTCTCCCTGTCAATCACTTCCCTCTGGAATACCAATAAACCTTTAGTTTTCATCTGCTGCAGTTTCTTTAATTCTGGGAGAATGTTCTTGTCAAATCTTTGAAAGAGGTCTTCGAGATCAGAAATCCTTTGCTCGGCCTCCAGGAGACAATTAGGTAGTTGTATCAAGCTATCCTCAATTTGAGACAGTCTTTGATTAACTGTTGCTGTGTCCAGAGTTTGCTGTGTTTTCATCCCACGAATCTCCAATAAAATTACTTCCAGCAATGGTCACAGTTCCTCAGAAGTAGAGTCTAATTGAAGCTTAGCATTATTCACTCCCAGCGATGCACCCCGTGTTGGCTCTTCCTGAAATGAATCTTGTTGCTTATTGTGTGCCAAAGCTTGACCTGTATTTATTACCTCAGGGATGCCTGCCAGTCCTGTATTACTTAATATCCCAACTGCCCCTGGTAGGTCCGGTATACCTGAGTTGACCTTGGTGGCTCTTGTAAGCTTAGGACAGTCTCCGCCTGTGCTGAGCTTGCTTTGGGAGTGAACGTCTGAAACAGAGGATAGTCCTTCGATTTCCCTAGTCTGTCAATAGATGTGATATGTAATAAACTAGGCAGGGGGAGCCGAGTTGGTTAATTAATGAGAGAGATTGCAAGTGGAATGAATCATTTGCTGCCTCTGCTCCACCTTCCTCTAGAAAAGTTTCCTCTCCTGTTGAATATGATGAATGGGCAGAATCCATCATGTCCCTGGACTGTGTTTCCACAGTGAAAGACACTAAATTAGTTCTTGCCAGTATCCTCTTATCTCTACAACCTGCCACATGACACTGGGATGCTTTTTTATGTTGTTTTGGTATGGTCGCATTACATTGGGGCGCATGACCTCCCCCTGCACGGTAAGTTGAGCCCACCCTGTGACTGCTCGCTTGCTGAGCCCACATACCTTAGGTCAGTTGAGCAGCCCCATGCCCTCATTAATCCAGTAGTCCAATAGTCCGCTGGCTGGCACCTAAGTAGCTCCCATGTTTTCCACAATGCCTCGTATTAGGTGTGGTTCACCATATTTCTACAGCGCTGCACACTTCACAAAGCATCTCCACGCACAGTGTAGGGGCCGATCTCCTAAAAATTTCTCCAGCAAACCTCGGAACCATCAAATGGAAAAAAACACAGCAGCTCTGTGTCGCCAACTCTGCTCCGACCCCGCTCAGACCCTCCAGCCGGTAGCCGTTAGGCTACACCATGCAGGAGCATGTGACGTCCACTGGTGGGAGGAGATTATGCATCATGACTCAGCAGTCAGTCATGGGGGCTCCGCTGACTGCCTACCCCTGCAGACTGTGATGTGGGGCCCCTGAGTCTCCCATAACTAAAAGATATTAATTGGCCTTGAGATTAAGGTGACCTGAAGGTTTGGCAGCACCCTGAAATGTTGGAGGCCCCCTGCAGTGCATAGGCTACAGGTGCCTGCATTACGCCCCTGCACATACCTATAATCATCTTTCATCACAATTGGCCACCACACCTACCACAGGATCAGGTCCAGAGAATTTATTTTCCCTCTATGACCAGCACACCAAGCATCGTGGCAGAGATGCAACACAATTCTTTGTAACGTCTTTGAGTGAACAAATAAAGCATTCTTGAAAAAATATAGTTGCCATTGTTTCTTGATTTTAAATTTTGGTAATTTCTCGTATTTCCTCTTGATTTATGACACTATATGCTTTCATAACTTGACCTTAGAAAGAGGAGACTTGGAAAATGACACATTCAGGAGCTAAAATGTTTTGAGGAATAGCCTTTGTTAGACCTGAATTATGGCAAAACAAAGCATCAGCTAAGACTTTATCAGAACCCGGAGTATATGTGATCGCAAATCAATACTGAGAACAAAATAAGCCCATTGGGCCTGAAAACTGTTCTTACATTGGAAACTGTCAAATGTGTAAGTTCTGATGGTTGGTTCTGATTTCAATTGTACACCTAGTACCATGTAAGAAATAATCTCCATTCAAAATAGGCTTCCTTAGTGGCCTGCTGTTCGTATTTGATGGCTGGATATTTTTATTCTGATGATAATAAGGTCCTGCAGTAATAAAAGATGGGATACTCTAAGGTATCATCATCTTAAAGTTGCACTAGAATCACCATTATAGTTCTTTCTAAGACATCTGTCATCACAATAAACTCTGATTGTCTGAGTACAGGTGCAGAATTAAAGGCTTTCTTTAGGGCTACAAAGAATGTACAGCCATTTCATTCAATATATGAACTGTGATTTATATTCTATTTTTTTTAAAGAAGATAATTGTTGCAAGAATATTCAGACATTTTTTAGATGACATGCCTGTAAAAACTGTCAAACCCAAGAAGCTTACAATGACAACCAAAGTTCTGCACAGTAGCAGGCCAATTCTTGATAGTGCAATCCAGTACCAGCTACTTTGTCCTCCTATTATTTTGATTGAAATTTCTCATGTCCAGATACATCGACACAGCATTACATACTCAAATCCAGCCATTGCTCCCTTCCAGGTGCTGCCACGTTGGTCCTGATGATGACCCTGCAATACTCACTTTGGGTTCCAATCATGGACTACCTCACTAGCGGACTGATATTGATTGAAATGATGTACACATTGTAATCTAACTTTAAATCTTGTTGGTAAAGTTGTATCAATTATCGGTTCCTAGCATTGTATATATCGTGTATAGCACTTGGCAAATTTTCTCACTTATGACACTTTACACTGTCACTGCGCCATTTATGTTGGAGCTCCTACACTTCAGAAACTATGGGTTTGACATACTGATGTAATGACTAGACAATAATAATTGATGTCTGTATATTGTACAATTCTTTGCACGTATCTTACTAGCCAAGGGAGGTTAGGCTCATTCCTTTCTATGAGGTAATCATGCCCGTTATTTTATTTATCAATTGCCCAGGTTCCCAGGATTACAATGTTGTCCCAAATGTTTTGAATAAACTAATGAGGTAGACAGCAGGGCTTAAATAGTCAGCCTCAAGCTAGAAGGAATCATAGGGCAGGAAGAAGAAAGGCACCATCTTGGATTGGGCAGTAAAAGCCCACACTCACAATTGGCGGCCTTGATGGATCGGGAAATATAAATCCCAACCATTATGGTGCTCTTACCCTGCAGGATGGACTCCATGGTGTCACAACAAGAACGCCACCTGAACCCAGAATTTACCCTAGAGAGCCCAATCCTACAGCATGGCTGATGAGGCCGACAGCAATCGACATGGGTACAGCAAGAGCATGGCACCAGCACACCTGCATGCCTGCACTCAGCCCTCCAACATTGGTATGGAACTCCATGGAGTGCGTAGACACCCACCAATCCTATCATTTTCAACCTTTTCTTCTACTATTTATGATTGAAGTCAGTTCTCACAGGTGGGCTGTGGACATTCTACACTCATGGATATGACTCTGTTGTTTAATTAGATGGGAAGCATCTGGAACAAAATGCTATTTCAGCAAGTACTGTGGATGTTTGCACCAATACACTGCGTGGAGCATGTATTTTATTCAAGCCTCTCCTGGCAGCCAGTGTAGTGCCTTAAGGATCAGTATGATGTGCCCCTGCCTTAGGAGATTTAATCATATTCTGGATTCTTGGTTCCGTATCTTTGGAGCCTTCTGATGGGTTTATTTGGAAAGTGAGTGTAGATGATGCTTCAACTATCAATAAATGCCACATCAGAGTCTTTCATCAGCTCCAGCCAGTAGTCGATTGAAATAACAGGAGGATCTTTAAAAACTGTCTGAGATGCAGAGTGAGCACTTTAACTAGTAAGCATTGACTTGATGTGTGAATGTGAGACAGAGTGGAGAAGTCTCAACGATTTCTTAACATTCAAGGAGATTGGTGGCTGGGGCCCATTAGAAAGTGGGTTTGATGGGCTCAGATTCCCCTGTTACTAGAATCTAAACTTGGCAACATCCATTCAAAGAAAGCTCTCATTTGTCCAGTGGAACACATAATCCACATAGGAGGTGATGTTAGAAGAGTTCTTTGATCTGTAATTTAGATGGAAGTTCAACTGTGTGTCATCAGTGCCCATTGGGAAATTCATCTTCATGGCCATTGGTTCACCAAAATGCTCGGGGTTGCAGAATTGACATCACACCCTCTTTGACCCCCTTATGACAGCATAGGAAGCATTCCTTTGACCCCACTGATATGGAACTGTAATTTCTTGAATATAGTCCAGGTGCTATCATCATACTCCATGTGCCACTTCATACTAACCTCTAAACTTTCATATCGACAGTACAAATGCATATGTGCAGGTATAGCTTCATAACCACAGCTATAGCACCTTGTTTCCTTTTAGAGCACATAGGGCCACATATGCTTAGCATATTAATGGTCACAAGCTCTCTGATTTGGCATGTGCAGCCATTAAAATGCATTTTCCTTATTTACTAATCCCATTTTAGAAGTAAGAAAAGTTTTTCTGATTCTTAAAATTGGATTCCGAATGGATACTAATTCAGAATTCGAAATGGGCATGTTGTAGGCATCCAATCCATATACTAAATTGGTTTCTAATGTATAAATGTTTTGCGACCGAATTTTTTTTGCAAAACATTGATTTTATATCAACTCTTCAAAGGAGGGAGGGGGCGTGGCCGAGCCGAGCAGCAAGATGGCCGCATAGTGAGGTGGCTCTGCCGGCAGAGCGAATAATCCGTCAAAAATCCGAGGCCTGGTGCTACATCCAAGGGCACACGGGTCGCGATATTGGGAGACGACCCCTCTGTGCCGAGAACTGCGAAGACCCAAGCCCGCGCTGGCGAACATCGACGAGGCTGCGGCCCGGGACGGGGGGGCCGTGATTGCGGGCCTGGTGAGCCCGTGACGTACCGAGACGAGATCATCGGGGCCGGAGAAGCCCGGATGCCCGCCAACACGAGCAGCGGATGTACAACGGCGACCGGGGCAGAGGCGGACCCCCGAGACTAAGCCCACGAGACCTGCGGGAGAAGGTGAACGGAACGGCGGCCTGCTGGAGGCGGAGGCCCTGGCGATCAACGAAGACAACAGTATAAGCGCAAGTATCAGGGCACAGAACTCAAGGGGCTGCCGGATGAGTGAACGCGGGGCCCCCCGTCGGAGACGAGCTGGAGGTGAGCAGCGCCGGCGCGGACAGCGAGCGGCCCACAACGGTGAAATCACAAGCAGAGCGGCCTACCTGAACATGATCGGCCTTCCAGAGGCAGCGGGACACAGTGAGTAGAAAAGCGGAGAGGCGGTAGTGCCGGAGCTCCCAGCAGGAGATATTATTGAGTGCACCCCCAGGGCTCAGAACCTGCAGCAGCTGCACAGGCGCGAAGAAGGGGTTGAAATAGGCGCGGCGGACCTCCCCTGGGGCGAGAACTGTGCGACCTCAGACCACGCAAGTGCACAAAAATCGGGAGCCGTGATCTCGGACCTGGCGCACACGCGAGGGCCGGAGAGGGACCCCAGGGGCCAAGAGCGCGCGATCTGCAGAGGAGTAGACACCACGACACAGGGCCTCAGCAGCTGCCGGATGAATATACATGAGGCCCTCCGTTGGGGACCCGCTTAGTGGGGATAGTGGCAGCGAGGACAAACTAAGGCCCACAACGACAAGGGACGCGGCCCTCCAACGGCAGCGGGATACAGTAAGTGGGGGAGCCGAGAGGACACGTGCATCAAGAGACGGCAGTGCAGGTACCCCCAGTGGGATGTGCTGCGGTGTGTACCCCTCAGGGCCACAGAACACGTGACAGCTGCATAGAGCATAGCGTGGAGAGAGCGCCACAGTGAGACAGACCTTCCACACCGATACCGCTGAGGGGCTACACAGACGGGCAGAAGATCAGAAGTTCGACTGGAGCGAGTGAAGGCGCCGATTGCATGCACGTCGCGTCCCTGCAGGCCCACACAAGTGTAGGGAAACGAAGTGAAGAACGCTGCAGGAAATACATAAGGGACTAATATCGTGCCTGTAGAATAATGGCTGAAAGATACCAGGACTGAACACTGTGGCACAACACATCATGAAGCCTTTATCTGGGTCCTGGGGAGGTGAACAGGAGCAGTAGACACAGCTGGCGAGACACATTGGAGGAAAGTGCTGTTGGTGGAGAGCTGCCATGAGGAAAACAGACAACAAACAAACCAAACTCTCCTTTGACAAGCGGGCGACGCGCCAACACGATCCTACCTCCGCATTGATAACTATGGTCCCAGAAACGCAAATGGACTCAGATCAGGAAGACGACATCAGAGCAACGATGAGAGAAGTAAGGGGCAGCCTGAGAGCGATTGACACCAAACTGGACAACATGGCGTCGCGAATGGATCAGATGTCCCAAAAGAATAGACAAACACGATAGTCGTCTAGATACACTGGAGCAAAGGGTGTCGGATTCGGAGGATCGGCAGGGAACATCACAGGAAACATGCTGAAAATGGAGCGGGTGCTGGAAGTGATACGACTACGCAATGAAGATTTGGAAGCGAGATCAAGAAGGAACAACGTGCGTATCACTGGCGTCCCGGAGTCCACCAACATCCAAACCATGGATCGCTACGTGGAGGAACTGCTGCGTGACCTATGTGCAGAGGAACTATCCCCGATGTTTCTGGTAGAGCGGGCCCATCGCACCCTGGGGCCCAGACCCCCTCCAGGGGCAGCGCCACGGCCCATATTGGCACGCTTGCTTAATTACAGGGACAGAGACACGGTGCTAAGAGTGGCCAGGGAGAAGGGAGATGCTCAATACCAAGGGAACAAGATAGCAATATACCCGGACTTCACACAAGCCGTACAGTCTGCACGGAGAGAATTCATCCCCGCCAAAAAACTGCTACAACAAGCTGGCACGAAATACGCCATGATGTATCCGGCGAAGCTGCGGGTGCAAACTGGGGGGAAACCCCTGTTCTTCACTGAGGCAAGCGCAGCACTGACGTACGCTAAGCAGAACGCGAAGAAACAACGAAACCGGGAAGATGGGATACCGCCAGCCTCAGGAAACCAGATGAGTGACAATGACTGAAATGTGGGACTCGGGGGGGTCCGACAAGCGGCACGGTTGGGGAAATGCACTCAGGGCCATAAGTTGTGCGAGGTCTCACTCTAACGAGAGACCAGAGGTGCCATAGAGGGAGCACCTTGTGCTATATCCTTGTGCCAGTGCCACCCAGACACGCTCTGCCACCCTGTACACGTGTGACAGGGGAGTACGCAGGTGACCCCACGCCCCCGTGGGATGATTCCCTATTGCAATATGTTCAGTAAGGTTCTACATTTGGGATGCTGTTTAACAAGGGATACACAACCTGATTGGGGGTTGGTGTGGGAGGGGAGGAAGGGGAATGTTGTGGGGTATTGCCGCCGGTTACGGTTTAACTCAGCAAACAGTCGTAAGACTCCTATCCGAAGACATGTACACACAGAAAGAACTCGTAGATTGCACACACAGAAGACATTGCGGCTGTTCAAGCGGATTCCAGTGGTTAAACGGGGACACTGGGTGGGAAGGACAACACAACATATACTAACTAGACGTACGCTGATACTAAATGGCTAAACTGTCCTGCCTAACCTGGAACGTGCGGGGACTGAACGATCACCGTGAGACCCGACTAATACAATCCTATTTGACCAGACATGGGGTGGACATATGCCTCTTACAAGAGACCCATCTCGGTGAGACTGCCAACACCAGACTGTCCATGGCCAGGTGGGGGGAGGTCCACACGGCCAGCTACTCCAACTACTCCCGGGGGGTGGCAATCCTAATACGCAAGGGGGTGCCCTGACAGACGCAGCAGTCGACATGGGACCCAGAGGGAAGATACATACTATTAAAGGGAACACTATTCCACAGGTCACTGATAGTGGTTAACATCTACGGCCCAAATGTGGACGACCCTGCTTTCTTTCGTCATGTATGGCATAAGGTCCAGTCGCTGGGGGATGCTGCCGTCCTCTGGGGCGGTGATTTTAACGTCACGCTAACACCACACATGGATAGGGAGGGGGCATCCCGAGCTCACCACCCACGGGCGACAGCGGCCCTGAATAGCATAATACAAGATCATGGCCTAGTGGACTCCTGGCGAACACTACATCCCACGTCACGCGAAGGGACTTGTATCACACAGCACCGCCAAGCTTGGTCCAGGCTTGACTTTTGGCTCCTGACCAAAGACCTACAGTGCTGGACACAAGAAGTCACACACCACGCTCGGACACTTTCAGACCATGCCCAGGTGGCCCTGGCCCTTTCAATCCCAAAGCCATATCAATAGCCCTTCGCGTGGCGTCTTCCCCCGCATGCTCTATTAGACTCAGCCTTTCGTGAGAGCCTCAGAACGCACATCCAAGAATATTTTGAGCATAACACCGGATCGGTGTCAACGGAAAGCACACTGTGGGAGGCATTCAAGGTGGTGGTGCGGGGCTATTGCATAGCTGGCCAATCCGGGATACTCCGATTATATATACGGGTAGCTTAAGCAGATTAGAGCAGGAACTACACGAGCTAGAAAAACAATATTGCGAGGCACCGTCCCCCCCTATTCTAGCGGGCATACGTACACAGCTCACAGCATTCCAAGTGGAAGCTGAACGCGAAACCAAATTCCTACATAAATACGCTGAGGCGCGCAGATATGGGGAGGGTGACAGACCGGGAAAAACACTTGCTAATCTCCTGCGTAAGCCTAGGGGCTCCCCTTTTGTCACAGAGCTGGTCAATGAGGACGGCGAAATGGTACGCTCCCCGCCAGAGATCCTGACCATAATGCAGAGATTTTACGCACAACTGTACACCTCCACCTCACAACCAGGGGACGACATCCTGCGAGATTACTTTGATTCCATTGAGCTTGTGTGGTTCCACAGGGCCCACCGGGAGTATATGGAAATCCCATTCACGGTGGAAGATATCAAACGGACCATAGGTATTGTATTGTATTGTATTGCATTTTTATATAGCGCAACTGTCACCCTACGGGTATCCAGGCGCTGTCACATAACAGAGGAATTCATCAGTCTACAGAGTATCACACATTTAGGGAATGATGTTAGCATTCCTAGGGAAAAGCCATGTTTTCAGATTCCTTCTGAAACATAGCAGAGTGTCGGCTTGTCTGATCTCTTGTGGGAGTTCGTTCCACAGGCGAGATGCCGCATTACTAAAAGCTCTTCCTCCCATCCTAGATGTTTTAAATCTGTTGGTATTAACTAAATAGGCACCAGAGGATCGAAGGGATCTGGTTGGTTTATACCACGTAAATCTATCCTGCATAGGAAGGGGACCAAGGCCATGTGCCGCTTTATATACTATACATAGGGATTTAAAACTCACTCTTTCCTTAACTGGCAGCCAGTGTAATTCAGTTAGAGCCAGCGTAGTGGAAGCCCTACGTTGTCTTCCTAACGCCAACTTGGCTGCCATAGACTGGACCCTCTGCAACCCCTGCAGGATATATTGTGGGGCTCCTAAGTATAGGGAGTTGCAGTAGTCCAGTCTGCATAAAATGGTACTTCTTACTACCAAGGGTCTAGTTTCCACTGGCAGTAGGGGAGGATCTTCCTCAATGCCTTTAAAAGGGCAAAACAGACATTAGTTGTCTTGTTGGCCTGTGATGCCATCTGGAGGTTATCATCAATTAAGACACCTAAATTTCGAACCGTTTTAACTGTGGGAAGAGATGCATCCCCAGGTGAAAACTTAATTTCCATTGGTATCTGGTGTGTCAGTTTGGCCCCACCACAGTATACCACTTCAGTTTTTCTTTATTAAATTGCAAGGAATTTTCCTTAAGCCAGTTAGAGGTTTGACACATACATTCTTGGAAGATGTCCATAGTCACTGCGTCTTTCCCTTCTATGGAGAAAACTAGTTGAGTATCATCAGCATAGTTAACCAGGTCAATCCCAAATGATTTTATTAGGGCAATCAGTGGGCACAGATAAATGTTGAAGAGGATGGGGCTAATTGCCGAACCTTGTGGCACCCCATGGCGAACCTGGGATTTGGGAGAGGCATATGGCAACATCGAAACCATCTGCTGTCTCTCTGTAAGATATGATTGTAGCCATTTCAATGCTCGGCCTTTCACCCCTATCCTCTCCAATCTTCCCAACAGTACTGCATGGCTCACGGTATCGAAGGCGGCCGACATATCTAACAATACTAGTATCGAGATGTTCCCATTGTCGGCTCGCCTACGGAGGTTGTCCATTACCGTTGCCAGAGCTGTTTCTGTCCCATGACCTGGGCGGAATCCAAATTGATCCCTATCTAGGAGGCTATTCTCCTCCAGATAGCATGACAGAGATTTGCTAACTAGTTTCTCCAAAACTTTTATAGGATATGGCAGAAGAGATATAGGTCTAAAGTTAACCGGATCCATGGGATCTGGAAGATGGTTTCTTCAACAGGGAGTTACCACTGCCTGCTTCCAAATTTCCGGGACCACTCCCTCCTCTAGAGATTGATTGCAAATCAAACGTAGCCGAGGAAAAAGCTCTTGCCCCCAAGACTTCCAGATCTTATGTGGGAGAGGGTCAAGGGGGATCCAGAGGAAACACTTTGTGCCGTCCTATCAAAAGCTCCATAGTAAATAATGGAAAGCACTCCAAGGATGTATCTGCCCATGGTTCTCCTACAAATGAGTGGGGTAAGACATCATTATCATTCATATTATCCTCAGACAAACCTCCGACGATTTTAGCAACCTTGTCTTCAAAGTGAGTGGCAATCTTGTCACATAATTGTTGTGAGGGCACCACTTTGTTGCTAATACAAGTGGGATTAGAGAGATCTCTTACAATCTTAAAAAGGGTTTTGGTACTATTTGAGGCATGTAAAATAGAATCAGCTATATAAAATGCCTTAGCCTTAGTAATGTTCTCCTTATAGCGTGCTTGCTCAGCCCTCAGCACTAATTTGTCCACCTCGGAATATGACTTCCGCCATCTCCTCTCAGCCTTTCTGCACGTCTTACGCTGAAGTTTAAGTTCCTCAGTGTACCAAGGGACTGAGGGTTTACGCCCAGCCTTCATTCTTTTTAAAGGGGCTTTTACATCCAAGGCGTCTGTAATATCCTTACATAGGGTTTGGTAGTTTCTGTCTACAGAGTAGTCGGGGAAAAAGAAGTTTCCTTTGGCAAAAATGGAGCTGAGCTGTTTTTCACTAGTTTTGCCCAGTCCCTGCCCATCCGAAAAGCAGTTGAGCTGACACTTTTTGCTCTATTCTAGGTAAAGATACTCTAAAGTGGACTAACGAGTGGTCGGTCCAGCTCTGGGGTAGAATATTAAGAACCACTGTCTCTGCTTGATCAGCGTATAGCAGATCCAATAGGTGACCTTCTTGATGATTTGGGCCTTGTACAAGCTGAGACAAATTAAAACTATCACAGATTTGATTAAGATCTCTTAAATGGTTCCCAAGTGTACCATTTTCCCATAGATTAAAATCCCCCAAAAATATTATTCTAGAATGGGTCAGGCTTAGTTCAGCTATAGTGTCTAATAATTTTTGATATTGTGTGGCTGATCCAGGGGGTCTATAACATACCATGCCTGATAACAGTCTTCTCCCAGTCTCCTGTACTGAGAAGCCTAGCGTTTCAATCCCTGTAATCTCCTCAACCATGAGAGGGCGAAGTTCCAAATTTCCTTATAAATGACCCCGATCCCCCTCCTCTTCCCGACGTCCTGGGTTTATGAAAAACTCTATATCCCTCTGGGCACGCAAGGCCCAGTTCAACCAGAGAATTATTACTAGTCCAGGTCTCTGTAAGAAATAGTACATCAAGGTTCATATCTTCTAAAAGATTGAATATATCTTGATGATGTTTGACTAAGGATCTACAGTTAATCAGGCCGCTCTTCAGCTCTGTAGTTGCTTGGGGTTGAGCTATAATGTGTGGCTTATCATACGTTTCCCACCAATATTGAACAATTGTGTACGGGAGTAAGCGATCCTACCTGATCCTGAAAAGGTAGCATGGCAGGCACTGTGCACGGCCGAGGCGCGGACGGGAGCAGACGGGCTTGCCTCTGGCGCGCCCGCTGCGCGCACACGCTGCGCGCTTGCATTGGACTTCCTATTATAGGCTGGTACATAGGATCTTCAGCCACTAGAGCGCTAACCAAAATGGCGCTACCGGAAGTTTAAGACCCTGAATCCCGTGAAAAACAGCGGGGTGCAAGTGAGTATTCTTTTTAAAGTGCGGGTAAGAGCTAATTGAATGTGCGCTTTCACTATCAGTGCTAATACAATCTAAAAAGGTACATGATATAGACAACAGTAATGGTAAAAACCGTTAAAACCAATTTAAGACCATAGGTGGTCTCCCTGCGGATAAGGCCCCTGGTGCAGACGGGCTGACGGCTAAATTCTATAAAGAGTACTCCGACCTACTGGCACCGCGACTCCTGGCGGTGTACCAAGAGGCCATGGAGACAGGCAGCTTACCTGCCTCAATGCGCGAGGCCATAATCGTAACAGTGCTAAAACCAGATAAGGACCCCTCGAACTGCGATTCATATCGTCCCCTCTCCCTGATTAACTTAGACGCAAAAATCTTTGCGAAACTACTTGCAATCAGAATGCAACCATTGCTTCCTTTGATCATAAGGCCGGACCAGACCGGTTTTATACCGGGTAGATCCACATCCCACAGTCTCCGGACACTGTTTGCCCTAATGCACTACCTCGCACCGCATGTCCCCGCAATTGCAGCGCTCCTTGACGCCACCAAGGCGTTCGATTCCTTGGAGTGGGGATTCCTGTTCCTGCTGCTCCAGCGAATTGGCCTTAGCCCTATATTCATCCAGCAGATTAAACTACTTTACACCATGCCCACGGCACGCCTGAGGGTGAATGGCCTGGTCTCGGAACCCATTGCCATTACGAGGGGCACGAGACAGGGCTGCCCCCTGTCGCCATTACTTTTTGCGATAGCCACGGAACCGCTTGCAGCCCGCATTCGGCAACACCACGCGCACCGCAGCATTGGGTTCACCACTAGAGGACTGACCGTGTCACTCTATGCGGATGACATCACGCTCTACATGACAAACCCTAAAGAAAACCTGGCTCCTATGACGAGAGAACTGATACGATATGGGGAAATCTCTGGGGTACGGATAAATTGGGGCAAATCTGTCATTGTCCCCCTGACACCTGGAACCCAGTCCTTTGAAACTGAGTATCCTATAGAATGGGCGTCCGGACCAACACGCTATCTGGGGGTATGGATTAGCAATGACGTAAATGAACTCTGGACGGAGAATTACGGCAGAGTGGTGGACTGGATTACAGAGCGAGTACAACGCTGGAAGACGCTCCCACTATCCCTGATTGGGCGTATTGCAGTGGCCAAAATGATCATACTGCCCAAATTGCTGTACCTCTTCGTAAATGTACCCATCCCCTAACCTCGCACTTCTTTAAAACACTGCGCTCCTTATGATTGAACTGGTATGGGCGGGACGACAACCCAGAATATCCTGGGAGGTACTAACCTTACCACAGTCCCAGGGAGGACTGGCTGCCCCTGACTTTGCACTTTACGCTCACAGCGCACAGGCGCAGTTCCTACAATACTGGGTGCACCCTACACCCTTCCAGCCGCATGTGGCGATTGAACTGGACAGAGCGGCACCTTTACCGCTTGGGACGGCCGTATATCAGACTTATAAGAGGCCACGTAATGAGATAGACACGGTTGAGACACTAAGATGGGCATGGACGGGACTGCGCAAGCGGCGAAGTTAGAGATATTATATGCTCCCTCTATGCAATTGGCCAGTAACCCACAAGTACCCCCTTTAGGCGATCGCAGGAGCACGGGAGCGGGCGGGATCACTCCTGATACGGACAGGCAAAGACCTCTTCCCTGCAGACACCTTCCTCACAATACAGCAGATGTGCGGTCCGGCTGCTCCTTCCGCTGCGGACATGCTGCTCTACTACCAATTGCGAGCCTCTTGTAGGAGCAAATATGACACGTTCCCAAACCCACCCCCAACACTGCCAGCATTGGAAAATGTCCTAGCAATCGATCACGGCTGGAAACTAATCACCCGCATATACAGCATAACGCAGCGTGAATCCCCAATCACTACACCGGGGGCCAGGGCGGCATGGGCAGAAGACATGGGGGTGGACATCACAGACGATCAATGGAAACTCATATGCGGCCAGTTGCAAATGCTGTCCCCTAACTACCGCCTCAGATTAATACACTTCAAATACATGCACCGTCTTTACCGAACCCCGATACAGTTACACCGAATGGGCCTTAGGCCTGATGACTGCTGCTGGAGATGTGGGGCCACACAGGCAACTTTCTTACACATAGCATGGAAGTGCCGCCCAGTGGCCAACTTCTGGACTAGTACATTACAAATTATACATGACATAATTGGACAGGAGCTTCCCTGCACACCGCTGGCGGTGCTGCTGGGCGCCATCACGGTTGTTCCCCCAAACAAGAAGAAATTAACGGCCATGCTGTTGCTCATGGCTAAGCGCCAGGTGGCACTCCAATGGAAGGCGGATCTCCCGCCGACAGTGAAGGGATGGGTCACCAGTGTCACTCAGTGCAAGACCCGGTTGGAGAATTATTGGGAGCTGATGCCAGCGGGGTCCCGGCCCCGGGACATTTGGGGCCCGTTCATTAACTGGCTCAATACAGTGCAAACAGTAGAATTCTAAAGTGACCACTGGGTGCTGTGGATACTGTTGCGGTACAGAACAGGGTCTTGTGGGTCTCTTAGTCCTCCAATAGACTATGTACAAGCCGAAATGGGTCGAACACTGCGGAAACATCAAAAGCGCATTGTTGTAAAAATATACACTGAAGTGTGTTGCAATCCAACTGTTGATACCGTTATCATACCATATCGATGAAGCTGAGTACAGTACCGGTGTTTGTTTTTCTTATTGTAACCTATGTTTTACAAATGCCAATAAAAATAATTTAAAAAAAAAAACTCTTCAAAGGAGATGGTAGCCCATTCACAAAAGGGAAGGAGTCCCCTTCCCCTTTGCGAATGTAAAAAACAAACGGCCTCCTCTTAAAAAACTTAAGAAAAAAAAATCTTTTTAACCAAAGTCCCGTTTCATTTAAGGAAAACAGGCTGAATTGAAAAAAAATGCTTTATTGAAAAGCAACCACAGATATGGTAGTCTGCTGATCCCAGCAGGCCTCCATCCCTGTTATAACCTCCAATCGCAGAAAGTCAGAAGTTGCGACCTACCACATTAGTATGCATGCGTTGGGTTGGATTCTAACCCCAAACCTTCAGAATTTTAAGAACTGACCTATTAGCATATCAGTTGAATCTTAAATGTTTTACTGGTCGCAACACTACGGATCGCAAATTGCTACCACTATTTTGTGACCACTAAGTAGTACATATGGCCATTGTTTCCTCCCCCAAATTCATGTCAGTGTAGCTGGCTGACTGGAGAGGTTTGTACTGCCTGTTCCTGGATGATCAACCATCTCTGAGGCACAGAATCTATTAAAAAAACAGTGTCACTCATACCATCAAAGAGGAGACAACTAAAGGAACTGACAGACATGTTATCTTCATGGAAAGGAATCGCACTTTGTGATATTTCAGTACATAATTTGAAACAAATATAACCATTCATGCCATTCAAAAATGTTGCTTTAAGTAGAACAGTAACGTAACACTGAACCAAAAATACAAACATGAAAAGCAAATAATTACCATCAGAATTTTAACTACAAAAATAATTAAAGAAAGGAATACCTTTAACTATTCCTAGGAATTGAGTCTTTCACGTGTACTACATTTTCAGAACAATTTCAATGTAGCCTGGTACATTGTAAACTCTCAGGAAAGCAATGTGACCCATTTAAGCTATACTTTCTAATGGGCTTTGCATATGCACAGTTAGAGTCCAGTTTTAAAATGCCTCCCTTAACACTACTGTTGTTATCATTGGGTACCATTGTAGTCTCATCCTTTGGAGGAAGCTTTCAGAATGGACCCATGCAGACAGCTATTACAATTTTCATATTTTATAAATGCTGATATTCTACAAACAAATAGCCTATTTTAAGTTGTGAGGGACATTGCGCAACGAAATTAGTTTTATTTATTTATATGTTTACTTACCTCTATTCGGCCGAATTCCGTAGTTTACTACTCCCCACCCAGCCCCTCCCCCGCCCCACGTCACCGCCCGGCAGCACTCCCACCACGGACCGCTACTGATACATAAACATTTTATTGATTACTGTCATGGGAAAGACCTGTGTGTGTTCCTCTTGAATACTGCACATATTATTCACAGACCTTTGCTTGCTTTTATCTAGTTTTTCACTGTTAAATATTCTCCACACTGGTGCACATATCTCAACACCTGGGGCATCTCTCAAACTTTATTAAAAGCCATTGTTACCCTTTACTTTGACACCTGGGTAAAGATAAGAGTTAGGACCGGATTGACAATGACGGGCAAAATCTGGACAAACAAAGGCTTGAAGCAAGGCTGCATTCTAGCACCACTCTTATTTAACCTGTATTTAGATGACCTCCCAGGCCACCTGGCCCCAGTGAGGGCATTTCCACCTAAAATGGGCAGTCTCAAAATCCAATCACTCCAGTATGCGGATGACATGGTCCTCTTGGACCAGATGCCTATTTACCTCCAGAGGCTCTTTAAAGCGCTCACCGTCTACTGCAAGGCCAATCACCTAAGCAAACGTACTGAAAACAAAGGGAATTGTAATCTCCCGCAAACTGGTAAAAAGGGGGTCATGGTTCATTGAGGGGAAGGCCATTGAGGTGTTGGACGCCTAGAGATACCTGGCTGATTGGCTGGACCGCAGAGCCTATTTGGCATCTCACATTAATGCCCAACAGGGGGCAGCAAACTCCTTAAAATGGGCTTTTCAAGAAGTAAAACAAAAATCAATGAAGGATCCAGATGTATGCCCTCTCCTGAAGGTGATAGGTTGAAAATTCCTCCCCACCATTGCCTATGGGGCTCTGACATTCAGAGACAAAATGGCCAATTGGTTGGACAGAGCACAGTCTTCTTGTTACCAAAGAGTATTTTTACTCCCAAATCCGACAAAAGTTTTGGTTAGCTTCGCAGCACTGGATGCTAAAAACCAAGTGTTTAGCCTATAGGCTGAAAGCCTAGCAGGTGAAGGTCCCCACGTTAAAAAACTCCATCTGGGATCCCGGCAACAAACTGGCACAGGTATCTAAATCACGCCTTGGAGGCCTTGGAAGCATGCACAATCTGGACAAGCAGGCTGCAGGTACCTGTGGTTGCTATACTGCTGACTGAACAAGCTAGGCTAATGTCGACGGATAGTGATGTACAGGCTGTAAAGAAATTGGATCATGGAGGTTTTGCTTCGATACTGTGTAAGCCAGGGTCCCTCCCATCCTATTTTCTCTGCCCTTAAACACAGCTCTGAAACACCAGCTAATGGGCTTGCACTTCATATTAGCCCCTCTAAAGTCCTACTGGTATGGCAGGATGAACCTGCAGGACACTGATAGACAATGTCACCTCTGCACGAAGGGAGACAAATCGCTGACCCATGACCTCTGTATCTGTGAGAAGGTCTTCCCACTAAGGAGGTTCTGGCTTTGACCGGTCTGGCACATTCTAAATGTCTGGGCTTGGAGGTGCATAGAAGGGTGCCTGAGAAGAGAATCCGCTCAGCTAGCTGCTCGCTTCATGAAATTCATGAAAGCTGCAGTTGCTTTACTGGCCTCTCAGCAGTTTTCTTAGACCATTCCTCTGCTGAATGTAACAATCGCACAATAATTAACTTGTCTAGACCTTCAAGACTTGCTAACTAACCTCCCCCCTATTTGGGACTATGACCATACCTGAAGGGGCGCAAAGGGGAGCCTTTAGACTTGTGGAGGAACAGCCTGCTCATTATTACTGCCCTTCCAAATGCATTTCAATTTACTGCATCATATTCTTTTACTATGTTCCCAACCTATGTTTTATATACATGTTTCTCTTCTCATTTCTTGGTGTTGCTTCCCCTCTTGTTCAGGGGTTTTTAGATTGCAATAATTTTAATGAATCATGCAATAAAGTATTATCTTTCTATCTAAAAACCCTATGCCTATGACCTACTCACATTAGGCTACATTGTAGCAGAGAGACTCCACAGCACTTATTGGGTGTGTTGTTTTCAGTGCCTCTGGCAGACATTTAAGGCCTGCTTACAGAATTGGTCAGAGACAAAAGCCAGACTAGAACAGAGCTGTGTTAGATAGTGCAGGCTGGCTCATAGCCTGTGTCAAGCTTTTGACCCCTCTCTGACCAATTATTTTTACTGTTTGCTGTATCATAAATACATCCTCTTGGCTTAGAATCATCTCTAATCCCAAAATTCCGATACGGCTCTGGGCAGTTGTTCTTACTTTTTGTAGAAAACAAACGTCATCAGAATCAGGCATAAAATCAGTGGGCCAGATTCACAAAGGTAAAATTAGACGTTTGGTCTAAACTTAGACCAGACGTCTAAGTTTACCTTTGTGAATTGGGCCCAATGTCTAGAAGCAATGGAAATGCTGTCATGTTTGACTGGCAGATGTTTCTCCTTTGGCAGAGCCATCTTTCTGCCAGGCCCTGACCACATTTCTGAGGTAGGCAAGAGTTAGGCCCTAAACCCTGAGAAGCAAATGGGAGGGTGTTGAACTGATATGGGTGAGACAGGATAGGAAATGCCACCTCCTTGTGCCATCCTTCTATTTTCTGCTGAGAAGCTATGAGAGGGACATGGATAGAGAACTGGAGAAAGTAAAGTAGCTCTTGTGGAGCTTCATTTGTCTTCCATCTCTATTGCTGCTGCTTTTTTCAGGGTCGAGCCTGCAAGAGCATATGTTTGTGCATGAATCTCTCTTGCGAGACACTCTTATTAACAAAAAGGGCTTGGAGCCCGCCCTTTGCTTACCATTTGTTGGCTTGCTTGGCACTCTTCATTACAGCCTCGTAATTCGTCAAGGCAGGCCTAACATCATTTACGTTCCTAATTGTGGAATAGGGGCAAAGCACAGATTGGTTCAACTTAATCAGTGCCTGTCTGCTGCCTCTGACACGATTGAGGTACTATTTTGTTCTGTTTAACTTTTAGTGCCCTTCAAAATCGCAAAGATTTATTTTCTATATTTAACTTTCTTTTGTTTTGCCAAGTCTTCTTTTCTCACTTTGCACTCGTGATTTCATTTGTTTTTGCTCGTGGGAGCAGTTCTTAAAAGATGAGGATTACTTTATTGCAAATCGACATTGTTTCTTTCTTATGTGTAACTTCTGAAATGATGCATTAAGACATAATCGTGCAGTACACCGCAATCCACCCCACCCCAATCTGTCCCATTCTAATTCATGTCAATCCCCCTACCTCACCCGACAAACGCCCCACTCAATCCAATCCACCCCAGACCAATCAAATCCAAATCACTCTCCCAGTCCAGTCCACTCCAATCCACCACACTTCAATCCACCCAACCTACCCCACTCTAATCTGCCTCACTCCAATCTGCCCCAATTTAATTCACCCCACTCCAATCTAATCCAATGCATCAACCACACTCCAATCCACACAACCCACGCCACCCACCCCACCCCACCCTAATCCAATCCACCCCACCCCACCCCACCCCACTTCATTTCAATCCACTCCACTCCAATGTAATCCGCCCCATCCAGTTCATCCCACTCCAATCACCCCACTCCGCTGCAGTCCAATCCAAACCACTCTACTTCAATCCACTGCACTCTACCCAAAATCAATCCACCCCACCCAGTTCTGTCCTCCCCACTCAATACAATCAAACCGGCACATCAAACTCAAATCCACCCCACTCCAATCCACCCCAATATAATCCACTCCAATCCAATCTACCCCACTCCAGTCCAGTCCAATCTACCCCACTCCAATCCACCCCCTCCAGTCCAGTCCAAACCATCCCCTGCACCACAGTCTAATTCACCCCACTCCAAACGTCCCTACTCTAATACAATCCACTCCACCCCAATCCAATCAACCCCACCCCAAACCAATCCAATCCACCCACTCCAATCCACCCCCTCCACTCCAGTCCAAACCACCCCTTGCACTACAGTCTAATTCACCCCATTCCAAACCCTACTCTAATCCAATCCACCCCACCCCAATCCAATAAACCCCACCCCAAACCAATCTAATCCATCTCACTCCAATCCACCCCAATCCAATGCACCTAACCCCATTTCAATCCAAATCCAAATCCAATCTACCCCATCCAGTCCATCCACCCCAATCCACCCCACTCGAGTCAATCCAACCCACTCTCCCAAATCCAATCCACCCCAATCTACTCCAGTCCAATCCACCCCACTACCTCAATCAACTTCAACCCTCTCCACCCTATTCCACCCCACTGTATGCCACTGCACTTTACGCCATTCCTCTCTATGCCACTCCACTCTATGACACTGCACACTATAACACTGCACTTTATGACACTCTCTGCTAATAAACCATTGAACTCTACTCAGCTCCACAACACTCGACACCCCCTCCTCCACTCTATGACAGTCTACTCCAACAAATCCAATCTGCGACACTCCATGCCCCCTCCGCTCTAGGATACTCCATGCCACTAACTTTTAGCCATGCTGAACAGCAGCCACACTGGTGTATAACCTGGCAAAACCACATTGCCAAAGCCAATAGCTCCTGTATAGGCGAGACCTATTGGCTTTGCCAATGCTTGTTTCCTTTGCACTGTTTTCCTGGCCTCTGAGTCAGGGGTCACAAAGGGTAAATCAGGGGTAACACACGCTACCCCTGGTAAACCCTAATTGATGTCCATGTTCATCTTGTACTGCTTAAGGAGCTAAGCTAAGGGACATACGTCAACATTGAACACTGAACAATCATGCAAATAATGCCTGCTGGCAGGGCTGCAACCTCTGTGTGATGCTACACCAACAGGTACAGTACATTTTAATGCATATAAAGATTCCACGATTAGTGCACGTGCATAATGTCATGTCAAGGGTCTCATTCGGTTGCTCAAACTACCAGCTAATGTCAACAAAAATAATGGACTCAAACTATTGATAAGTGAAACTCACACAGCTTTTTGGAAATATGTAAACTTTACTGGACTCACATTTGACCCTTTTGATTGTCTGTTCTTTGAAATTCTTCAGAAGTATGAAAGTTGGAAAAAATATCTTTCTAGAAAAAAGTCCATCAAACACAAGTCCTGAAACATCACAATTGAGAAATATGCGTTATAGCAAAGTGGAGACATTAAACCCCAGATATTCGAAGGTGTAATAATTAAACAGTTGAGTTAGAAAGTATTTTGGTGGAAGATAGAAACACCAGCCAAGGTACCCACACTATTCAAGCTGCTTGATTGAAAAATTAGGAGGAATCAGTAGTTCAATCATTGGGGAGAAGAGGTTATTCAGCCAGGTTTTATTGAGGAAGAGGATGTAAATCTCATTAAATAATAAGGATTCAGCTATCTTTGTGTTGTTTTTGACTGCTAATCTGCAGTTATGCAGCATGCATTTTAGGCTGGCTTTAGTCATCATAGCAATTCAATCTGCAACCATGGGAACGTTGATGTTGCAGTTTAGTACTCCTCTCGCAATGACATGGTCTAGAACTGCTGAATAAAACAATCATCAAGGTGTTGTGTAAATACAGGGGACAGAATTTTGATCTGGGTGGGTAGTAGGAGGTGAGGAGAGAGTCTTACGTCCTGACTTAGATCTTGGCGGATAAGTTACTCCATCACAAAGGTAGCAGATATTCCGTTCACAGTATTACAAATGCCATTGGATTTAATGACCTTTTATTACAGTGGATGGGATATCCTTCACTTTTGTGATGGAGTAACCCAACTGTTGAACTCTAAATCAGGCCCTAAATCTTCCTCGCACAGATTGCTGACAGTCGCTCTGGGTCAGTAAATCCACTACACTTTGGGAACATGAGGAACTCACTGGAGGTCTAGATAACCTGGGAGTTCAGCATATGGATACTGCACCACGTTCTTTGGACAGTGATAAACCTCTCTATTGTGGAGCTAAACCATCTACTCAGGATTGCCCCTTTGGCAGGCAGTCTTATAGTGGTTCCTGCTTCCCACTTACACCAGTGGCATTCCCTTGCCTTCCCTCTCTCATTTTTCTCATCTCAAGACCCTTCTGATTTTGATCCTTGGTGTGCCACCTGGCCCAACTCACCGTGAATACAATTTTCCCTTTGCACCAGAACCTCAAGGCATTTTTCAAGCCTGTACCCCTAGCCATCTCTTTTTGCTCCGTCTAGGGAGAAGAAGCAGCCTAAACATCTCATGGTTATCTCTTGCAATGCTAATGGACTGACCAACTATGTAAAAAGGAAAAATATACTAACCTAATTGGCTTCTGCACAAGCATATATTGCCCTCCTACAGGAGGCTCATTTGAGTAGTAAGGAGGCTGAAACACTTAATACAGACTAGGTGGGGAAGGTCATTTTCAGCCGCCATTCAACGCACAACTCATCCCCTTCATGTTCAACCAGTTTTAAGACATGTGGTTTTTGCTATCCTCCTAAAAAAAATCCCTGCTTTGCCGTATCCTGCAGACATAGATATGCGACGAGGTTTGATTTTTCTTATCGAAGCTATGAGTTGGCTCTAGGGTGCTCCGTGTGGGATCCATATATGCTTTGAATGGGGTTAAAATGACTTTCTTACTCAGGCTGAACATCGTTCTAGCTGAACTGGGCTTGACCAATATGAAGTTGGGGGGTGACTGGAACCTGATGTTAGACCCTATCCTGGACCAGATGGCACATGTAGACAGTTGAACAACAAAGATAGAGTGCATCATGGCCAGCCTCATTGGTTTGACTATTTGTTTGGGCAGATTTGCGGTTCTCACAATTATGCCCAGGTCCCAAAGTCTGAGCTATTGCATCTACGACAATGCAGGTTGAGGCTACTTGTCCCACATGGCCCATAGGGTCAGTTGACGGGTTACAGTTGCTAAAGTTTGGCTCAATAAAGGGCTCCCTGCCCCCAGAGTGAGTCTCTGATCTATGATCTCAATTTCAGTGGCAATGATCCTGATTGCTCTCTGAAGCATTCAGTCAATTGATGTGGGTTTTGGAGGTGAAATTGGTGGTGTAACATGACCCCCGTACACTTCGGCTTCCACATTGGGGACAATGATGGATAATGGCCTGGCTTGAGAAGTGTTGAGAGGAAGTGGATCACTAGTGATTAGACAATGTTGCAGGTAGGCCAAAGGTAGATTAAAATAATGCTAACACACTCGCCCTGAAGATCACAGTCCTTGGTGGTCAAGTTGAAAGGGGGTTGGCCCAGCCCAGCCTCTGCCAGCCGTGGGCAGATGCAGGCGGGCTCGTCCTTGGCCTGTGCTTTGCCCGAGCATGTCTCGTGGAGCAGGAGCATCATGCCTTTAGGTGGGCACTGGAAGCACAAGGAGGTATGGGGCATGTAGTCCTTCCCCTGCTGCATCCGTAATCCACAGTGCGGCACAGCTTGGCTCACCTCCCGGCAACAAACAAAGTCCTCTTCCTCATATTCAATGTATTATTTGCTTAAGGAAGCTCATCTTCTTAAGTGCAAAGCACTTTAGAATAAACAGTCATAGATAAACAGATAATGTTCTATAATGAATGCAACAAAACAAAGGGCAATGGCATCTTCAAGCTGAAGGTATCATCAAAAACAGAAACCATTACATTTCAGAAACAATGAAGAATAGTTCATATATTATGAGGTTCACAGACAATTGCTGTTCAGTCAAGAGAGGTTAGATTTATTTAGTGAACGTGAGTGAGTTGATTGAATATTGTCGTTATACAGTACATCCACCAACACAAGAAGCAGTAACTGCACTTTGTTGGCAACATACTAACAAGTTGCTGTTATTGAATCTTAACAAACTGACAAGCTTAATCTCATTGTTATCATTACGCGTGATGTAAAAATCAGTGATTATCAACAATATATCCACATTCTTTTTTCAAGGTTTTGCAAGTGTATTTCATGCATAAAAAACAAAAGGCATGATAACAGGGTATGCTGGTAATTTTCAAGAACACATTAGGGTCAGCTTCATATATAGTGGGATACATTTTTATATTTTAATAGCGGGTGCAATCAAATTATTTGTAATACTGATGTTGAAGAAATAAATAAACTCAGTAGACCAAAGAAGGTGTACCAAGTGTGGGTAACTTGTTTGAAGTAATGGATCAGTCTTCGACCCACAGCTATAAAGTGTGCTTATCTGATGGAGAAATTGACTGTTTCTGACCTGAGATTTGTTTCCCTATGGAACATGGAAAGGATAAAACTTGGTGCTCCCTTAACTCAAGGAAGAAAAGCATTTGAAGCATTGTGGTCAAAAGCAATGAGTAACAGTTTGAAACCACTAAACTTTTTTTTTTCATAAGAAACTATCCCAGAACAGACTATTATAATACACTACTTTACATTTATACAAAGGATAGATGTAATTATTAAAGAAAGTAATGTATATAAGGTGATCTAAAGGATTTTTAATCTTATGATCATCGCACAACTAGGTGGGTGTCAGGTATGCAGGGCTTTCCTGATAATACATACATGTTACATACACGCCAGGCCTCAATCTTTGCCAAAATCTGACCACTAACTCTTTAGAGAGCATGCGTTTCAGGCTTGGAGCCTATACAACCAATATTATGAATGGTAGTCCTAACAGTGTGTGTGCAACATCAGCATATTATTTTCAGACATTGCAGGCTATTTACAAAGGAAACTTACACATGTGAATAATTTACAAGTGTAAGTTTATTATTTCACTTTGTAGTAACTTTACCACTTTGGGCTATTTGCAAAATACAAGTATAAAAGCACTGCAAAATGTACCTACACTTACATGTCCCCATGCCTTGAAAAATGGGGAGAAGCTACATTTATGACTGCAAAGTTACTGCTGCCAAAAGGAGCAGTAGTAAGTCCAGTCCCTCTCATGTCTAACCACTGATATTGTAATTGTTAATTATTTAAAATAGTTAAAAATATAAATAAATATATTTGAATGTTGTATTAAAATATAATTAAATTACCTTTAATACTTCTATATATCACGTTTATTAATTATTAATACATAATTAAAACAATTATCTTTTTTCACATTAGGTGGGATTTTTTATTTAAACTTCAGAAAAACCATTTAAATTTAATATATTCCAATTATTTTAATTTATCATTGAAATGAAGCCCGTAAGATTCTATACCATACCTCACATCCATCCTTTCTCGACTCGGACATAAAACCATTGCCACTGTTTTTTTTTTACAGGCCCCCTATTAACTCTAAACCCTTGTGTAACTATACACATCCGGAAGTGGGTGTTTCTCCCCCAGGGGGTGCATTGTTGTCACTTAACCGTTTTGCTCCCCTGAGAGATCTTAATGAGATAGATTGACAGCGAGAGGGCGAGGGTAGGGGTGATGACTGTGAAATGCCCCTCGAGAATGGCAAGGGAAAATCGGCTGGAAGCATAGACCTCCCACTCTAGTTCTTGGTATCTAAGTAGCAGCGGGACTGACAGCTTGATGGGGGGCTCTTCTGCCGCACCGTATATACAGACACGGGTCAGTGGCACCAATTTAAATATTATCTCTTGGAATGTGGCAGGACTTACTGCAAAATTCTCAGATGAACAGTGGCTTGGTTTTATGAGGCATTTTCACATAATCTGTTCACAGGAAACGTGGGAGCCTGAAAATACCTTCTTTCTGGAAGGATATAAAACGTTTTTCCGTCCGGCAGAGGGTTCTAGCTCTGAGCGAGCAAGGGGGGACCTAATTATATTCGTTGACCTGAAGCTCAAGGTATTATGAAGCCCTTGCCATAGGATTTTCTAGCCGTCCAAGGGCTTACTTTAATGAGTGAATCGTACAGATTTGCTCTAATCAACTTTTATAATGAAAAACGGCAACATCATGGGTCGGCAAGCATTGCAGAGCTAAGAGGGTATCTCGAGCAGCTACAGAGGGGAAGGTTTGATGCAGGCTCAACTACATCTAGTGGGAGAACTGTCATCTGTGTCCCAACCTAGCTGTGAACCCCCAAGATTAGTCGACCTGCTCTATTAGCGAGGGACTGCACATGGAACATACCACTGATGGGCAGAATTTGGATGCCCTCTATAATAACAATGGCTTATTATACACAATGGACATGCATGCTATTCCCCCGGGTTCTTCCTTCCCCCTGACATATAAAGGTAGGGGCTGCTCAACAATCATTGATTTTATTTTTGTGTCATCCTCCCTGAGGAGGGTTATATCCTCTTTTAATATCCAGCAAAGCCCATTTAGTGACCACAACCCTCTGACCCTGGAGCTCGTAGTTTCAGGACGACAGCCTGCATTGGGCAGAATTACTGGGGGCACGATTTCTGCCACAGTCCAAGAAAGCCGTTTAAGGTGGTCACAAGTGGACATTACAGATTTTAACAGGTCTTTGTTCAGCAACAGGCAGCAGGAGATCTTGACCTGTTTAGATCCACAAGCCTCGGGGGAAGAAACCATTCAGGCATTCATTGTTCTTGCTAAATCAATTAACTCTCTGCTAACAGTCCCGGTAGCTTCTTCCCGTGTGGTAGCCCCAAGATGGTTTGACAGTGAGTGCTCCCGCGCGCTTGGAGACCTGAAGATGATCTTGAAGCACATTCCGCGTGACAGAGCCCAGGTGGCGGCCTGCCGCAGCATTTACAAGCTGGTGGTTAAGGGGCACAAACGTCAGTTGCAAAATCTAGCTTGGGAAGAACTAGCAGAGGCATGTAAACCAAGGGATAGCACTGGTTTTTGGAGGGTCATTAATAACCCTTGTTTTTCAGACCTGGATAAACTAGTGCTTTGTCATAATATCTCCACAGATACAAGGAAGGAACACTTTGAAGCAGTTTACAATCACGGCTCTAGTAACTCAGACTCACTGAACCCAATTTCCCTCTGTACAGAAATGGCAAGATCTACAGGAGCAATTGCAAATCATGTGAATAGATTGGGTACTTGGTCACCGGAGATCATTTTAAAACTATACAACTCTTATTGTATTTCCAAAACTCTATATGGCAGTGAGGTTTGGGGGCTCATGGTGGCAAGCAAACTCCAAACTGCAGAAAATAAATAATAAAGACGAGTCCCATCGAGCACCTCCTTGTATTCCATTCACGAGGAACTAGGGACCAAGCACATCACGGACCTGGTTGCGGTTAAACCCCTGTTATGCTGGGTGAAGATTTGGTCAAATGAGGAGGCAGGATTTAACAGACTTGTAATTAAGGACTGCCTCTCCCTTGACCATGCACTCAAAATACCCTGGTTAAAGTACATAAAGGATACCTTCACTGCTCTAGGAAGACCAGATATGTTTACCAGATATGATATCATAAAACCTCAGGATAAGAACATAATCAAAGAGTTGATTTTTAAACACGTGGCAGCTCACTGCGAGGCACATGGTCTCAGAAAACCCTTGGAAAGAGCTCATATCTTTGTAAAGTCAGTGCAAGGTATGGAGCCCTATTTATCTGTTTTATCAAGTATGCATGACAGATTTTTAATCACCCGTTTTAGACTGAATCAAATTCACCATTTACTGGCTTCTCCTCCAGGTTTCGTTCCACACACAGTTGATAGAGGTGCCTGTGACTGCGACTCTTCGTCTCCACAGGATACCCTCAATTTTATCTTTTTTGATAAATATTTATCGTACCCTAGAAGAGCGTATCTTAAAGGGCTTTTAAAAGATCTGGGGTTTAGACAGGTTTGTGTTGCCTTACTATTTTTACAGTATAAGGAAGTGGGGGACCCAATATACCCTTGGAGGCTTGGGCAATCTATATGATAATGAGTAAAGGGATGCCTGCAAGGGATTTTGTTGAGGATTCTTACTCTAGTATAAGATACATATAGTTACTTTTATGTTCGACCGAAGTGGTCTTGAACCTTTGAACAAATCTGTACTTATATAAAGATATTAGAGACATATACAGTGAATGTATGTAGGTAAGATGAAGAATAGATCAAATATTTTCGTGAATCTCAATTAAAAAGTATAGCGTGATACAAAACCCGTCAGCAAATGAACTCGATAATGATTGATTTAAAAATCTTTTGCTTACTTAGCATCAGTCCGCTTTCCAATTAGGACCCATTAGTTGTGAAGACAATATACTGGATAGAACTATGAGATTCACGAAAATATTTGATCTATTCTTCATCTTACCTTCATACTTGGGGTAAGGTACGAACAAATACACCATTTGGCTATTATCTGGCCATACCTTTCTTTCATCCTTTTGCACGGGATGTCTCTTTCTTTTCCTTTGATCAAATCTGGTATGGTAGACCACTTTCACAAAAAATGTAATTTTATGCATTATTTTTATATAGGGGACTTTTTAAACAATCGACTGTACGTCCTGAAGATGGTCTGACGGACAATTGTGACAACAGACCGAAACGTCGACTTTCTCATCTATTTCCGTAACATTTGTTGTACAATAGTGAATGTTTTCTGTATTTCCAGATTCCTCACTTATCTTATTATGTGGAGTAGATGATTGTGCTCATTATTTGTAGGTAGCTTCATACATCATCAATCATGTTGTATTGTTATATTTGAATGTACCCTTTTCAATTTTATCCATATTTAAAAAGTTTTTGTACTTTTGGAAAGAGATTCTCCCGTGCTTTTGAAATTTTCATCCACTCATTCACTGTATATGTTTCTAATATCTTTATATAAGTACAGATTTGTTCAAAGATTCAAGACCACTTGGGGTTGAACATAAAAGTAACTATATGTATCTTATACTAGAGTAAGAATCCTCAACAAAATCCCTTGCAGGCATGCCTTTACTCATTATCATTATTGTTTTTACAGCTTTTACCTAATGCTCACACACTTTTTAAGGTCTGCCTTAAGGCTGAGTTGCTCTAGGGGCGACTAATGGTTATTACTCCTTGATGTATTTGGACAATGCTTTGCTGCTATAAATCGTTACGAATCCCTGCTGGTTATTGTGGAGTATTTACCTGTTTTTTGCTTATCAATTGGTGCTCCTGACCCCGAGCATTCGTTTAATGTTTTTTAGCTGTCTGTTGGATACTTTGTAAACCTGTAGATATGGTTGTACGCAGTTATTACATGGATCTGATGTGCTGAGTTTCTTTCTTTTTAAAACTGTTTCTTTTGTGGCTGTATTTACTGCCGAATAACGATTACTAATATTATAATTCAAATGAAGTTAATTGTACTATTGCATTTTTCTTTTCTTTTGCATTTAAAATAAATATATACAAATAATTTAAATTAATATTAAACATAAAAAATGGTACTCCTTTTTTTCAAGTTTATTAAAGTTTTTAAACTGTCCCTTATACTTATAGAGCTCTCCTAACCAACTTGTCAGTGGGAGGGTTTAGAAAGCTTGTTTTGAGGGATCGGAATAGTAAAAAGAGGTATGAAATGATGCAAAGAGGGGTTAGTAGGGAAGAGTCTCGAAAGGGTTATTTTGGGGATCATAAAAGTGGGGTTTGGGATCAATGAGAGAGTGGAGGTAATGGATATATTGATAGAGGTATAGGGTGAGAAATAGCTAGTGCATTGAAAAGAGTAGTAGAAGGAGGATTGCGATGAGTCAGAGAGTTGAGCTCGAGGATATATTGAGAGCAGTATAGGGTGAAAAATAGGGTGGTGCATTGGATATGCTGAATTAGAAGAAAAGTAATAAATAAGTAAAAGTAATAAATATATAGATCCAAAAGTAAAACGGATGTAGATCCATAAGTACATGGAAGGTATACAGATGCATAAAGGAAGGTAGAATATGTAGATTAAAGATGCATTGAATAAACTCTGGCTTTCAATTGCTGTTGTACTTTAAATTAGTTTTATTTATTTTTATATTTTTTAGATCAATAGTGAAGCAATTGTAGGTAAATAGTTATGATAAAAAGATTTACTAATTTATGCAGTCACTTATATACATGTTAAAAACATAGAATAATGTAACTATCAGTAATATGTACATTTGTTAAGCAGAACCAATGAATATCTATATATAATTATTTTTTAAACATAAATATTCTACACATTTATACAAAGCAATACACATATATAGGTACACATGTATAGTAGAAATAAATGCTTATATACAGAGAGATATGCTGTATATTTTTATCTGTTTGCATATGGTGGTTATGTGGGGAAGAGCCAATTCTTGAGTAGTTTTCTGAACATGAGGTGGTTATCCGTGGATCTTATGTTGAGGGAAAAGTGTTCTATTGTTTGGCTGCTTTAACAGAGAATGATTTGTCACCCATTGTTTTTTTCTTGTATCTTGGGATCTTGAAGCGAGGTGCCACTCTAGAGTGGAGGTTTCTTTGTTGAATGTGTTTGGTGATTTTATTCCTGATGAAGAGCGGTCCTGTTCGATGTATCACTTTGTGAGTGATACAAAGCAGCTTGAATGTGGATCTTCTGGCAACCGGTAGCCAATGCAGGGCTTTCAATGCAAGGAAGATGTGATCTTGCAGTTTTATATGTAAGAGTAGTCTGGCAGCCCAGTTCTGTATACGTTGTAGTCTTATCATGGTCATTAAAGGTGATCCATGCTAGAGGCTATTGGCGTAATCGAGTTTGGACAAAACAAGGGAGATGGTAGCCTGGACCTTGTGTGGAAATCCCAAATGGGGGAAGATTAGTCGCAGAGTTTTTATAGTAACAAAGCTTGATCTTGCATTCATCGATAGCTTGGAGTCCGTGGTCATTCTGAGGTTTCTTACTTCCTTCAATATTTTAGGCGGTGTTCCCTATCATCAGGCCACATGGCGAGCGGGTCATTAATGTTTCCAATTGCCACACATGAGTATTTCCATTTTGGAAGCATTCAATTTGAGATGGCTTCACGTCATCCATTGATCCACAGCTCTGAGACAACTGAAAATTGGCGAGTTTCCAATATCTTTGGGGCATTGCAGTTGAAGGAATATTTGCATGTCATCTGCATAGTCATAGCACGTGAGGTGAAATTGATTGATCAGTGCCGGTAATTACTTCATGTAGATGTTGAAAAGCATGGGTGAGATAATAGAGCCTTGAGGGACACCTGCTTTTGTGAAGTACGGTTTGCACGAGAAAGGTGGGGTATGGATGACATTAGTTCTGTTGCAAAGGTAGGACGCAATCCAGTCTAGAGCAGTTCCCTCTATGCCTGCTTAGTGGAGTCCTGTTGCTCGTCATTTGATGAACTACATAACAGGAACTCTAGTATATTAACATTTTTGCCATTGCCAGAATACCTAGGAACATGAGAGAAGGAAATCCCTTTAGAAGGCTTCAACAATTGGAGGTGAAATATATTATTGACCTGGCCTCAACAAGGATGAGAACAGGATGCACACTTTGGATGAACTATAGTGATACCCTTGACCTCATGGAATCTTTTGTAAGGATTTGACATCAAGATCTCCATCCATGTTACGAAGTGGTGTGAACTCTATACAACTCATTGTAATAGAGAGAACAGAACTAGTGGACTTCTCTTGTATGCCTGACATGTCACTGAATCACATTTGGAGGAAATTGTAATATTATCTGTCCCATGTTTACTTTCCTTTTTTTTGTCCTTCTAGACTTGATATTTCATTTAAAAGTTAAGTTCTTGTGTGTTTTCATATTATTTTGACCACAGTACATCTTTATTATTTTATTTCGTACTCTTCCACTAACCCTGAGGATGCATCACTACTTTTTCCTGACTTTAGGTTTCTAATCTCTGTGTAGATAATGGATTAGGATGGTCTTGCTATCCAACTTATAACATTATAAATGCCCACTGGGCTGCACCACTTGTTATGTATGCCTTCGTTTATGGCCTGGGGACTGGGTTATGAGGCCCTTTTATCTATTTAGCTATGTTACAGATGCCTATTGGGGCATTATGGTGCCTTTAACAGTCTTCTATTATGGCCTAAGAATTGTCTCATTTGGATCTGAGTATCAGTGGGATGAGACACCTTATTTCTTGCATCAGCCATTACTCGCATTCCTCTAATTCATGCTCGGGGATGATTCATCAACATTACTATGGCACTGTCCATGTACACATTTATTTGTGTATTAATTTCGATTCCGTCCCGCTCTCCCCTTTTCACACACTTTGTTCCTTGCATTCTACTCCAGGGTTATGTTTGGTTAGGTTATGTTACCCAGATATGTAAAGTACACGATCAGCCAGGAGGGTATCCTGGCACTGAGCAGGTGTGAGTTTAGTCACACCCAGGGGCTAGTGTGACTACTCAATACAGCAAGTATTCAGCTTCTTGTGGAGTGAAAGAAGTGAGAAGGAGGCTCTTATGTATAGGGACAGGTCTTTACATGCTTTAGGAGTGATATAGGAGAAGGCTCAACCAACAGATCTGGTTTTCTGTATGCATCTAATTTGTGCAAGTGGAAGTCTGGATGAGTAGAGGTGTCTGGAAGGTTTGTGAAAGCAGGTGCAATTGTTAAGGTATGCTGGGCCAGTGTTATGTAGTGCATTGACAGTGTGAGTGAGGAGTTTAATTGTGCTCATTTGTGATTGGGGAGCCAGTGGAGTTACTTCAGGTGCAGTTTCATGAGAGTGCAGCATGGGACTTTAATCATTATTCTGGTCAGTGAATTCTCAATGGTCTGCATCGGTTTGGTGAGATTTTTGTCTATCTCCATAAAAGGTGTTCCTGTAGTCCAGTTTGCTTGAGAACAGGGCATGGGTGAAGCTGTTCCTTGGTGCTGGTTGGGAGCCATTTGAAAATCTTCCACAGCATCTTCAGTATGTGGAAACATGAGGCGGTGATGGCATTTGTGAGAAAGTCATCCTTATCACCAACATTATTTGACTGATACTGGTGGTTACTGACTCTGATTGTGCTCTGGGCCCTGCTAACCAGACCCAGGGCCAGTGCTCTGTTTAAAATGTATATGGTAATTGTCATTACAATTGGTATGACAACATACCTGTAAGCCTCTAGTATATGGTAGGGCATGTAGGGTTAGAGGCCCTGTAGATTTAATGCACTTAGGTGTGCAATGCTATGGGGCCTGCTGTTAATTTAAAAGCCAGCCTTGCCTTGCAGGCAGCTTTTAAAATAAAACAATGTCCAAATTTGACTTAGGAATTAAAGGTACTTCCAAAGTCTTAACTTTCCTTGTTTGTACATGTAAGTCACCCCTATAGTCTACCTGAGGTGCACCAAGGGTAGGGCATCATGTTAAAATAAGCAGGGGCATTATAAAATATGTTTTATATGTCCTGGTGAGGGAAAACCTGTTAATTTTGTTTTTCCCCATTGTAATGCATTAGCTCCATAGACTAACATGGGACGGTTTTATTTGACATGAATAAAGTCTAACTGTTAACAGGAGTGAGCTAAAACATCAATTCAAAGTGTCAAAATAATAGTTAGAATGAAGCCAACAACTTGCCATGGTTGGATTTATTATAACTATGATGGAATAGAAGTTATAGAACTTGCTTTTCTTATGTGCCGTAATCTAGCTCTGGAAGCAGCCTCTCCTGATTGGCCAGCCTTTGACAGGCTGAGCTAAACTGCTCTGGTGAGGTGAGATGTGGTCTGTAAGAAAACAAAGAGGCATCTGGTAGGAGGAGATCTGCAGCTGCAGAGCAAACAGCAGGAAGGGAGCTGGGTAGACAAACTGGTCTTCAAAGGGAGAATGACAGTAATGACAGAAACCAGGCTCATCCCCACTTCCTGCACCCACAACCAGATGGTAGCTCCTCTAATTGAATTAGCAGATGGTCTGGAAGAGGAGCGTTAGGGAAAGTTAGCCACACCTGTTGGTTGGGTTAGCCAGACCTGAACCTCTAGGTGAGAATTTCTACATTTTGAATTTTTGTGAACAGTGTTTTCTAGGACAAGAAAACGCGACATGGCAAGGGAAGTGGTCATCACAGAGGGTGGCACCACGTGACCGGGGAACATGGTGGCTGGCTAACGCTGGTCGGGACAATCTCCGTGCAGCAGAGAAGCGAATCTGACGAATTGACGGCGTTCTCGAGATGCGAAGCAAGGTGGCGATAGCGGTAGTCAACCGCAATAGTTTCAGCGCAGAACTGAACTGTCATTGAGTGTTTTCGAAGGTAACATCCTGTATGGGCTTAGGCGCAGGTCTCACCGCGGCTGCGAGACGTGACTCCGCCCCCTATGGGAGCTGGAGCCGGGCGGCTGTTTCTCTGAGGAGATCCCGGGCAATCACTTCGAGGCTGCTCAATAGATGGAGGGGAGCCCCAACGAAACCCTGCGGGCTATGCAAATGGCAGGTAAGGAGCGGTAAGAAGGCAGATATAACCCTGGCAAAGGGGGCCACTAAAGGAGGTGCCTTGGGAGTTTTGGGAGCCACACTATGTACAACAGAAGTCTCTGAGCGAAGATACAGCCCAAACTCCAGCTTTAGAGCAAAGTGGGGGTGGATGGAGAGAGATCCCCTCCCCCGTGATTTACCTCCTAATGTCCGGAGCCTTGATAGTTCGGGGGTGCTAAATGGTATTGGGGGCTCCTCGACTGATCAGGATAATACTGGGGCGTTAAATACTCTCGGGGACCCTGTAGATGTAGGTAGGGGTGCGCAACTTGTACCAGTGAGGAGGGGTAGATATCTTCTACGCTCTGCCCCTGAAAAGAAGAGTGCAGCGGGAAGGGGGAAATCTGTAAACGCACCTCAAGCTGTAACTCCTGTTAAGAAAATCCCTAAAGGAGGTAAAGTAAAAAGGTGCGGAGCTAGAGAAACACGTTCTCTTCCAAAGCCTCCCCCCTCCCTTAGGTCCTACTTTAAAATCATGGAACAGGTGGCAGGATCAGTAGGAGTAGAGAGGCGTACCGGGAGTGCAGGGAATGTGACAGAAGATACAAGGGCGCAGTCGAGTCAGGGTGAGCCATTGAGGTTGGAGAATCGTTTTTCCCCTCTAACAGAGTATCCAACAGAGAATCAAGAAAATAGTGCATCTAGCTCCCCTAGCATCCCGAGCACTCCCTTGTCCAGAGTACGACATACTCAAGAAGGAGAGGTGTTTGTGAGTAAAACAGGCAATGTAGTGTCCCCGAGTAACGATGAGAGCCCTAGGTTAGATCATAGCCCACAGGAGGGACCTTCTTCAGGGACCCAGGTGACAGATCTATTATTTAGTTTGAGGCGAGACATACTGGTCAAGTTTGAGACCTCCGAACACAATCAGAAGGACATTCAAGAAAAGTGTGGGATTCTTGAACAGAAGATTGATGGAATTGCCCTACGTACTGTAGCTTTGGATGAGGAGGTGAAGAAGTTAGATGAGGTTACTGCAGCAAACTCTAGAGAAATAGTGGGACTCAAAGAAGAGAATAAGACCTTACAAGAGGACTTGGAAAGGCTTGAGCTGCAGGCCAGGCGAAATAATGTCCGCCTTTTGGGGGTCTCTGAAAATGCAGAAGGTTCGGATATCAAAGGTTTTGTGTGCAAGTTACTGGGAGAACTGCTACAGGACAGGACGGATATTGACTGGGAAAGGGAGCTTCAAAGGGTGCATAGGGATCCCTATAGGCTCCATCCAGGGAGGAAGGCCCCAAGGAAGATATTAATAAATTTCCTTACTTTCTCAACTAAGGAGCTTGTGTTGGGACGAGCGTTGAAAGAACGGCAGTTGAAATTCGGAGATATCACCTATCAAATCCGCTCTGACATGGGCAAGAGGACTGCCCAGAGGCAGTGGACATTAGGTACAAAAATGAGTGAGTTACGTTCTAGGGGGGCCCAGGTGCACATGAAGATTCCTGCTATGTTAAAGATAATGTGGCAAAACAAAATGTATACTATCAGAGACCCTGAAGAGGTTGACTCCCTGTTAAAGCAGATGGAAGGCCCAGAATAGAGATCTGAAATGTATATGATATGTATATAGAATGCACATAGAAGAGCAGAATGAATAGGTGTAGTTAGTTATTTAGATATAAGTATTAGTGATTTGGCCACTAAAGTACACACAATACACACCAACATCTCTTTTCTTTATTTCATTTTTTGGGATTAGATATTGAGCTTGTTTTAGGGATTCGCTTTTCACTAGCATGGGGATACCTCGAAGGCTTTCGCCTAAGAGATAGGGAGGAGGGTTCCCCAGAGGGGTGGGGGGGCACGGGTGTTTGGGAACATGGGGGAGAAAAGAAATAAAAAATAGTGTCCTTACTCTGTCTTATAGTCGGTGGATTCTGATAAAATGTGTTGACTTTTTAGCGCTCCTACATAGGGTGGTGCAAAATAGGTTTAATTTTGAGGGGGTAGGTAGGAAGCGAGTCGATAGATGAATAAAAATCTGGTTCAGTTTATATCCTGGAACGTAAATGGCTTGAGGTCTACGAGAAAGTTGGCTCGAATAATGGAATTTCTTAAGAAAACTGAGGCCAATGTTATTTTATTACAAGAAACCCATTTAGTGAAAAGTGAATGTAAAAGTGCATTTAAAAAGTGGGCTTGGGTTCAGGATATTTCCTGTTCAGATCAGAGTGGCAATACGAGGGGGGTAGCAGTTATTATAAGAAGTAACTCCGGTATTAAACTGGAAAGCTACCAGACAGATTCTTCTGGGAGATGGGTATTAGTTAAGATAAAGATACAAGGAATGTCAATAGTATGTGCTAGTTATTATGGGCCAAACGAGGACAATCCAGATGCATGAATTAAATTGGAATCATGTTTATTGTCAACTAATGCCCCCATGGTAATTGGAGGGGATTTTAACATAGTCCAAAGCAAAGAGTTAGACAGAACCTCCAAAGTTAAATATGTTGGCCCACCCAAAACAACGGCGGTACTGAAAACCTTGATCAACGAACTAAATTTAGTGGATATTTGGAGAAACAAGATGGGAGATAAGAGGGATTTTACTTTCTTTAGCAAGAAATATGGCCACCATTCACATATTGACTACTTTTTAATCGATCATGAGTTGTTGACGGGGGTGGAAAAGATTAATCATCTACCTGCCATACTCTCAGACCATTCGGCCGTTTTTTTCTCATTGAAGCTTCAAGATAAGATGGGTACAATAAGGTGGACTTTAGATAGGACTATCCTGTTAGATGAGGGGGTTATATCCAAGATGCAAGATGAGGTCTCGGTCTTTTTTGAAGCTAATAAAGGGTCAGCAAAAGTTCAAACTATATGGATTCTTTTAAGGCTTTTGTAAGATCTATAGGTACTGCTATAATGGTGGGTAAAAAACGCAGTATGAGGCAGCAAGAGGAAACACTTTCAAAAACCATTAAAAGTAAAGAGCAGGAGTTACAAAAGGCATCACTAGAGAGTCTTAGCAAGGTGGTTTCACTGACCAAAGAATTAGAACAGCTCCAAGCAGAATATAAAGGAGCCCTTGATAAAACACTGTAGGATAGATGGAAGGTTAGCAAATTACAACACTTTGCATATGGTGAGAAGAGCGGCTCCCTCTTAGCCTGGAAAGCTAAAGTAGATAAAGCTCGCAATCAAATAAGTAGTTTAAGAGAGTCTACAACAGGAGATATAGTTGACACTAATATAAAAATTGGTCTGGAAGTTTGCAGACACATGAGTCAACTGTATAAAGAGGATATCTCTCCTGGGAGGGAAACTATTGAGGGCTTTTTAAAGAAAATTGAACTCCCGAATTTAAGAGAAGATCAGAAGGGGACTTTATCAGCAAAGATAACTGAGGAGGAGATTCGACTACAGTTGGGAAATATGGCTAGAGGGAAGGCGGCTGGGCCAGGCGGCCTCCCAATTGAGATCTACCTCAGTCTCTTAGATTCTATAGTACCAGTTCTTAAAGAGCTTTTTAATGCAATATTGATAGAAGGGGAAGATCCTCCGTTAACCTGGGCTGAGGCAACGGTAACTCTAATCTTGAAACCCAACAAAGACCCTCTCGCGGCAGATTCTTACAGGCCTATATCACTGTTGAATACAAAATATAAGGTTTTCGCAGGGATTTTGGCTGCCAGGGTAGCCAAGATTATAAAATGCATTATACATAGTGACCAGAGAGGCTTCATTCCTGGGAGGCAACTTAACGAGTTAACCTTTGTAATGCTTGGGGTAGTGGATTTGGCAGAAACTTATAATCTACCAGTAACAGTTGTGGCAGTGGACGCCGCTAAGGCCTTTGACCAAGTTCACTGGACCTATCTTTGGGAGGCTCTAAAGATCTTTGGATTTCCCAATAACATAATAAAGGCTGTCCAACTCATGTATCGTCTACCTAGAGCAAGGGTGCTTGTAAATGGAGAGCTAACCGATTGGTTCAATATAACGCGCGGAACAAGACAGGGGTGTCCCCTATCCCCGCTTTTATTTAATTTGTATATTGAACCGTTAGCGGCATGGATTAGAAAGAACGATACCATTGTTCCGTTCAGATATGGAAACCTAGAGATAAAATTAGCTTTATACGCTGATGACCTTATACTGTATACTTTGAACCCCGAGAGGGCTATTCCTACTCTAATGGCCAAAGCAGAAGCTTTTGGAAAGATATCAGGATATAAGGTAAATAGAAATAAGACAGAAATCATGGAATGGAACCAACCAAAACAAACCCTGGGGGCAAAATCGCATATGCGCTACCTTGGTATCATAATCACTCAGAAATTAGCAGAAGTGACTACTGTGAATTGGAGGAAGATTAGCCAGGAGGTAGGGAGATTGCTGGCTAGGTCGGCAAACCTTCCCCTAAATTTGTATGGTAGGGTAAATCTTATTAAGATGATTATTTTACCAAAAGTTACTTTTCTTTTTAATTCTATACCATTATTATTTGACAAAAGGGAGATTGCTAAATTACAAGGAAAGATAGGTAGCTTCATTTGGGCCTCGAAGGGTTCCCGTATATCTTGGAAAAGATTAAGGAGGAGGTTGGAGAAGGGGGGGTTGGCACTACCTGATTTGATGATATATGGGCATGCTTTTTACTTCAAGAATTGTCGGATGCTTTTAAATAAAGCTGACAGTTCAGCAATAGGAATCCTCTTTGGGGCAATGCTTAGTGAGCTGAGAGAGGGGCAAGATCAATTTCTATTTAAGTTTGGGGACCCGAAGTTTTTTAAGAAAGTGAGATTGAAGATTTTTTTGGAGGCATTGAAAGCATGGGTCTGTATCCAATAAAAGCTAGGAATATCCTACTACTCATCTAGGGCCCCGATATGGGAATCACCAGGAACCCCTGAGTGCCTAAAAGACTCACTCAGCCTCCCTTTGAAGAACGCAGGTATTTCTCGCTGGGGAGACTTGAAGTTGGGAACTGAGTTAGTTGGTTGGGAAACGTTGAGTTTATGTACAGGGGGCCAACTAACCAGATTCAAGTATTATCAACTTTCTGCGTGGTGGGCAAGTCAAGACTGGGATGTGGAGGAAGATGATACCTGGTTGGATCAAGCAACTAAAATCGGTACCGTCAAGAAGGAGGTTGCCTTGTGGTATTGTATTTTGGTAAATGCAGAAGATGATCTGGATAAAGACATTAAAAAGCTTTGGGGAGATGATCTGATAAACACAAACTTGAGTGAAGTTTGGTCGGGCTCTTTCGCAATGCTTCGGGAGACAGTTAAACCTGCTTACCTTAAACAAAATCACCTCTTTACTGTCTATAGGGTGTATTGGTCCCCAGCAAGACTGGCAACATTTTCAGGAACACACTATGCATGCCCTAGATGTAGAGATCCCTCATCAGACGACTTCCATATGTTTTTAACATGCCCAGAGATTAAGAAATTCTGGTTTGAAGTTTGCGAATTCTTAACGGAAGTTACAGGCATACAGGTGAGGGTAAGTCCCCTACTTGTTTTCTTTGGAATATGTCAAGATAGTGCCACCTGTACTAATAAGCTGGATGCAAGATTAATTTTTTATGTGATTTTACTGGGGAGACGGGAGATTTGCAAATCATGGAAATCCTGAGTTCCACCTCCCTTTTTGGAGTGTAAAAAGAATGTTATAACTATAAGCCAACAGGATATAGCATGTGATCCCAGCAGTCTGAAAAAAGTATGGGCTAAGTTGGTGGACTGGATTAAAAAACCTGGGGTCCAATGATTAAGCCAATGATTTGCTGTCGGTCCTGTCCCCTTCTGTGTTACGGGCATACCAGCGAAGGGTGGAAGTGGAAGCAGCTTTCTATTCTTGAGTGGAATGACTCCAACCCGGCCTGGTTTGCCAGAGATGGGAAGGGAGTATTGCCAACAAGTGAATTGGCAGAATGAGGACACAAAAAAAAAAAAATCACAGAAGGTGGCACCCTGTACCCCATTGGTCAGGGGTACCCTCCCTTCTTGCCAGCTCAGTAACCTGGATAAATATGGGATAGGTGCCCAATAACTCAGACACCTGGTCTCCACCAAGAGAACTGCACTCTTAAAGACTTCACCTGCTGCACACTTTGGGCTTCTTCAAAAGATGGACTTTGCCTTGCTCTGAAAGTTTCAGGAGTGACTCCCTGAAAACAACAGGTTAAAAGAGCTCCACTGGCATCATCTCCACCAAGAAAGACCCAGCTGTCCAGCTTCACCTGGACTGAACGATTTGGACATGTGCATTCTGGGTCATGTAGTCCCAACTTTCCAAGGAGCAACTCAATGCTTCTGGAACCTTGGATTGGTGTTGTGGACACTTCAAGACCCCCAAAAGGACCTACTGGTAGAAGGTCCAGATATTTGAGACCATTTGGAGAATTGTCATCAAAAAGCTCCATTAGTTGACTGACTTACCACTGAGAGCAAGCTGGTAACGTCGAACCGTGACTCGGCCTGATATTTAGGTTTGCACTGCTGAAGCTCCAGAGCATTTTGCCATCCATGAGACCTCCAGGAGTTCACTGAGGCTTCCCCCTGAAGCAAACCACCGTCATCGACTTGTAACCTGGCCTGCCGAGGAGCCTCGCTTGACTTTAAGAGAAAAAACTCCAAAAAAGTGACTAAATTAGAAGGTAAAAACTGACTGAGCCCTACAGCTCATTGTATCTGACCCGTGCTCCTTAGTGTCAGCCTGAAACTTTGATTTTGTCCTGGTCGAGCGCAACCAGATGTCCCAAGTTGGTGCTTTTGGCTTTTAGGCACTAGAAAACATTTAATCTTTAAATAATAATTTCTCCGGTTTCCTACATTGGATTTTTGTCGTTTTGGTGTCATCACAATCATAAAATTATTTCCTATGTTTATGAATTGGTGTTCAATTTTTATTGTGTGTTGTGTCTTACTTATTAACTGCATTGTTGAGCAAGGATTAATTTATTGAGACTTTACTGGACCTTATTTGTGATTATGGTGTTATTACTAGCTGTAGGTACTTACCTGCACCTATTAATAAACCGCCATTCAACAACTTTTACTGAGGCAGTCACATTGAGTTTGCTGTCGATGATGATCCCAAAGTACTTGGCGTTGGTGGTGGGGGTGATTGTCGGTCTTCGTCATTTTGGCCCCTAGGTGGAGTCCACGGTGATGTGCTCTTCCCAAAAATCACACTTTCAGTCTTATTGGTGTTCAGGTTTAGACAGTTTGCCTTCATCCAAAGGGCAATTTCAGTCATGCAGTCATCATAGTAGGAATCAGAGGGAGAGTCTATTAAAGTGATACAGATGCATACAAGTGATATATATTGCATTTTGGTGTGGACAAACTTTGTTATTTTTCATGGTTCTATGATGAGTGTCATTGAAGTTTATTTGAAGTTCTTGGAATGATATCTTTTAAGTCACTAAAACATAGCTGAGACATTTCCAGTGGATGCATGCATATGTCATAATTGTAAGCTGATTATTTTTTCCTGATTTAATTATATATTCTCTCTAATTTTTTTGCATTTAATGGATTCATATTGAATTGCACTTATTAATTTTTACTAAGAATGCTGGAATTCACCTACTTAAAATCAGGTATTTGTTTCAATATATTTTTTCTATGTCCAGTAATTTGTACATGATTAATTTAGTCAGGGAGTGAAATGCCTCTGAATTTGCAACAAAGTAATAAGGGATAGTTTGGTTATTGTTAGTATATTTAAAAAAGTGCAGCAGTTGCAGTGTATCACCAATAATTTGCACTTTGTATTTACAACTCATGTTACTTTCTGGCTGAGCGCTGAGTAACTCTTCCATGTCCATACTACATGTTTGTTATTTATGTTTAAGGGTGATAGGGCACACTCATCTTGATATAGGCTCATCTCAGAGCAAAATACGCTGGTCTGTGTTAGCTGGGCGAAAATCTACTGTGTGTATATGTATATACTCATGAATATAAAACTCCCCATGCAGATGAGATTTACTCTGACAGGGTTATCTGACTCCTATTACTCCTTATCTGAATATTTGAATGAGTATAACTAACTGTAGTGTGGAGTGATGACACCAGCCCATTTTCCTTTTCTCCAAAGGGGGTACATTACTTATGACTCATCTCTGGGCTCAGGAGATCTACATTGGTGGTCCCCCTCCCCCCGAATAGTGGTGTTCACTACAATTTGTAGTTGTGGACGTTCCTGCATTCCAGGGTAGAATTGAATCACTCTCACTTCTGTAAACCTTTATGCTCATTGCTCAATCTCATCACACAATGAAACCTGTTTGAAGGCTTATTCTTGCACATCTTGGTGCTTACAAGAATTCAGATTTGCCAGTTAAATTAGCTTGAATGGCCATTTGTGTGAGTGTCCTTGAGCACGTTTTGTGAGATATTTTCATCTACAGAGTAGATGTACAAGGACCACATCACAAAAACTGAGCATAGAAAGTCGTCTATTCCATGCCTTTGCTTAAATTGCGGTCTTGAATAGCTTAAGAGCTCAATCAGTATTATATTACCACCTTCTCTGTGGTAAATGGTTGCTTTGTAATTGAATTTTAATGAAATTCATTAATTGAAAAATGTATTATTTATATGATGCAATCAAGACCAAGATAGGTATATGGGTTCTTTACACATAACAATAAATTGAGAACTAGGGAATACATCGAGATAGGGGTGAAGGAGAACATACAACCAACATTTGTAACTCTACAGTTAGATGAGAATTTCCATGCATAATAAGTTGGTTTAAATTTTGCAGGGCAATCACTGTTTGACATAGGTTTAGTATTGGGACAGGAATTGAGTTGTCTCCTAAAAGCAAGGAGAGGTGTGAACATTCTGATATTGACCAGTAGAGAATTCCATGCAGCAACCTCTGCCCCCAGAATGATTCTTTCCTTTCTAATGAAGATTTGGGAACTTCCAACAATAGATAATTCTTGCTTCTAAGACCTCTAGTTTCTCCTTAGATCATCAGAATTTCAGAGATATTAGATTGCTTAATGTATATCTTTATGGATGAGGACACAAAGCTTGAAGCACAGATTCGCCTGTAGACGGAGCCAACAGAAGTCATAAAGAATACAGAATGTGTAGAATTTTTTTTGCTTCATGAGCCAATCTGGCTGCTGAGTGAAAGACTGTTTTGATTGGGGTCAATTGTAAATGTGCAACTCCAGCTAAGTCATTCATGGAGTCTAATCTGTATACAACAATTGCACTTCTGTTTTGAGAAATTCTGGAGGAATTAGATGCTGTATTGTCTTCAATATATACAGATGGAAAATTGCTGCTTTCGCTAGCTTGTTAATTAGTGTTAAGTGTAAGGGGAAAGGTCGACAATGAAGTTCAATTATTTGACTTATGACACAGGAGCAGCAGGGAAACCTCTGAGAAGAGATAGATTAATGTATTTGTTGATGAAGAGAGCAGAAGAACTTCTGTCTTATCTGGGTTTAAGAGGAGGAAGTTATTTCTCATCCAAGATTGGGCTATGTGTTGATGCATTGTTTTAGAGTGTTACTGTTTTTTTGTTCTGTATTCAGTGCTTTGTGTAGTGTTAATGTGTTGTTGCATTGGTCTGGTGTGTTATGTCAACTTGTGTTGTGTGTTAAGCTTTTGCTGCATCATTTTCCTGTGTTGAGCTATTTTAATTTGTTGTGTTACTGCTGTATTATTGCGATATTGTATCACTCTAATGTGATATGTTTCTTTGGTGCTGTTGTGTCCTTGTACCTTGGCATCTCTATGCCTGATAAAATATGTAACACACAAAAGGTGATGGGAGGAATGCTTGCAATTTTTTTCACCACTGGAAAATGCTCGGGTAGCATCCCAACCCATCATTCTTTTGCCCACCATGCCACCTCAGTTTGGGCCCAGCCATATGATAACCAGTCTTGACCCTGATCCTCATGGGAACTGTCCCGTCTGAACTGCTAAGCCAGGTCCTCCTTGCACCAGAAAACAAGCAACCCAGAACAGGTTTCACCCTAGTTATGGGCTCATCAGCTGAGTACAGCTCTGTTCCAGTGACACAGTGAGCACGGGACCCACATCTGGGCATTTCTGGTGTGGGCTGGACTGTTCCCATTAAAGCAGGGTCAAGACTGATTTGCATATTGATGGGTCCAAACTGAGGTGGCAATGTGTGCAAAATAACAATAGACTAAGATGTGTGACTGAGAATAATTCAAGCATTCCATCCATCATTTTTTGGAATACTTTCATAAAATATTTGATCAAATTTTTTGCACATATCGCCACTTTGACAAATCTGTTTTTATGATACAGTGGTAAAATGGGATTTAATACTGCCTTCAGATTACAGTATATGATCTGTACCTATGAGTTTATGCTTATGATCTGGAACTAATTTTGCTTCAATTTTGCACATAACCTCTAGGTTTATAATAAGGCGTTCAGACAGTTACTGTGTATATTGTTCTCTGGGATTCAGCATTTGGACACACAATTTTTGATTTTACCTGCTAGATAGTGCATGAGCTGTTTGTTGTAAGACATTTTGTTAGCTTACAGTAGGCTTAAAGTCTGCCTATTTTCTTGCCAATATATTTCTTAATTTGCTTGCCGCGTATTCATCAGCTGTGTGGGCTTTCCATTGTCTTCTTATATTTGTCCCTCCCCTGGAGAAAGGGTACATGATTGTGTCCTTCTACTACTCTCCTTTTTAGGTGCAACTTTTTTGTTTTTGTCAAATCACTCAGAGTGCATGTGGTCTATAGCTGTCTCCTTTCTGTGCTTTTCTTTCACTCTCAATGTGCTCCATGATCCTCTCCCCCTCTCTCTCTCTCATGTACTTCTCCCCCAGTACTTCATGCTGCCTTCTTGCCCATGTGCTCTCTCCTCACCAGCTCCACGTTGTTGCCTTTTGCCCATTTGATCCCCTAATCTGGCCCCCAGTGTTGCTTACCCTCACCCGCATCCCTGTTTTTCTTTGACCCCCCACTCACACCTCCTTTCTAGCTTTTGCCCCTTATGTTGTTTCCACCCAGTGTTGCTTCCACCACCATGTTGGTATCTCCCAAACCTACTTAAAGAAAATCAAATTTTTCTTTTTTTTAGTTACCAATCCATCCCGGATCCATAACTAAAATAGACAAAAAAGGGGGCCACATCATTTTGTCAGCACACGCATACATGGTTCATTTGGTTTGATGCTTCCAGGCATGTCAAAAGCCTTTATTTTTCAATTCTTTAGCCATGCGGCACAGCATCAGATTTATCCTAGGACCAACAGTTTGTTTTGTAGTAGTACTATGATTTGTAACATCTTTGTTCTGACAAGGAGGAAGAAGCATTGTAGTTTTGTCAAGGAGTGGCAGGTGTTGCATCTTGTGCTCCTGCATGCCTGGTGATTCTCTGCTCAGAGTAAAAAGAAATGAAAATTGTAGTGTGAGAAACAGAATGTATGCCACTGACATCTGGTGAATACAAGAGGCAGGCCAAGCCGGGAAACCGTGTGCTCACAGTAGGAAATATATTTTGTTACAATACCTTTGTGTCACATGATAAAGATAATGCTTGAAACAAGTCATGCCCTTCCTCATTTACACAAGTGCCATCTTCATCACTGTAAGATATTGACAGAGATGGAGACATCTCTTGGTAGAGCAATGAGGCCTTTATGGCTATCAAAATATCCCATAATTCTTAGTCACTCTGCCATCCTGCATTTGGCAGAAAACCATTCATAAACAAATACTATTCGCTTCCCTTTAGAAATACTTTTGTAATAATTTGGATGAATCTTTTATGACTTGGTTTCCAATGTTTGAAACTTTAAACCAAAATATTATCTAGAAATAAGTTTGAATTTAAATATAACTGCAAAATTCAATGTTACAGAGTTGCTGATGTTGATTTAAAATGTCTGCGCCAGTGGAGTAAAAAAGGAAATGTAAGTCTAGTTATTCTCAAGTTTCAACCACTTCAATTACCCACCTGTGTTGTGATAATGGGTTACTCCATATTTCTGCAGTGAAACAATACTAAGTGTTATTGCCAGGATGTTCTTGCTGCATATCACAACCTGCATCCCTTTCACCGTAGACTCAGCACACACATTACAACATTCACTATACATGTGTTATACAGAAGCCTCATTCATTCAAAGTCCAGGTTACCTGTTGATTGCATCCAACATTTTGTGAACATGTACATCATTAGATATTTCTAAAGTGGCAAAATTAGGCAGTGGCAGCACCTCCTAAAATCCAGAATGCACAAACAATTCACAGCTACAATGTAATATTGACTCATTAACCAGATTGCCTTGAGTTGGCATAGCAGACCACGAGTGGCAGACTACAGTAACTCAATAAAACACCCAACTTTACAGCTTGCACAAGCAATGCAATGTTAGTAACCATACCAGAGTTAGTGGAGTATTTAATTAAATTCTAAATATTTTTCCCAAAAATATAAATACATATTAAATGATTCAATCATGAATGGCTGTTCTATAGTTGTTGTACCCATCATTTCAACTTGGATAACAAGAATTCTAGAATGAGAGAGAGAGCTGCTAGAATGTCAGAATAACCCATTGATCAAGGAGACTTCAACAGCTGTATGAGCTTTCGGAACAACCTCACATCTGATGGATAAGATGACAAATGTGAGGAGCAATATACCCTACTACTTTTATAACATGTTTAACCAGGATATGGCCTAGAGGCAACCCAGCCTTATGTGAGGTTGTAGACTGACCAACCTTTGGAACATTCAATTAAAAACAAACAGGACGTATGCAATTAACTGAGATATGACCCAACTGCTCCCACACTGCTATAACGAATGATGCAAAGATGATTTACTGCTTTACATTTAGCAATCTGTAATATTGTTTGAGACATTGTTTAAGCGGTCATGACTGGAAGATAGTCTAACTTATATACCCATGAGACCACAGAGTGATCTCCAAAAAAGTAAAATGAACTGTGAACTCCTGTCTGAAATAAGCACTGAAAGGACTCCTTGTAACCAAACTATTCATTGAGCAAAGATTCCTGCTAACCTTTTAGCAGATGCACTTTCATAAGAGGAGTGAAATGTGCCATATTGGTCAGATGACCAACAGTTACTAAAATTATGTTAAACCCTTTAGGAGTGGTAGCTATAAAATGAAATCACAAGAAACTGTGTGCCATGGGGCTGGTGGAACAGGAACAGGTTGAAGCAGACACGATATAAGTCTCATGAGAAGCCTTACTTTGAGCACACTCAGCACGTCTCTACAAACCTTTTAGAATCCTTCACCTTAGTAGGCCAACAAAAGTATTGGCTCAACCCATCTCACGTTTTTCTCACCCCAGGATGTCCCGCCAGTCAACAGGAATGACTCCGATGTTCCTGCAAAGGACTGGTAAATATAGTGTCTTTTTCACATAGCGTAAGTTATTCTTCATAGTGCTTGAATATTTAGTAAACACCCTTTAGCATTCTTATGTATTTTGTTCTTTCTGAACCTGAGTCATTAATTCAGTTACCAACATTGCTCCCACTAATTTATCAATGGTTATAATGAACTGGGAGTCAATTGAATGTTCGGTAGGAACATATCTAGAGTGGCAAAAAGCATCAGATTTCCAATTCTGTGTGAACTTGAGCAAAGATTCTGATCTTGCACCTCCTAACATCTTTTGTTTATCCCATGACTGACATTTTGATTCTTCTTTAAATCATCTAACCTCTGTGTTTGCAGTCAAGTTTCTTCCTGAGACTTGATCTGTATGGCATAAATCCTTAGTCTCATTTTGTAAGGCTACTAGTAAATTGACATCTGTTAAGGATGAGGTCTGAGAATCCATCTCTCTCGGACAAGATATACGTGGGCCTGCTTTTCTATAACACTTGAATGCTAACTGTTTTTTTCTTTATGTCATGTCTTGTAGGAGTGAGATATGATCCCTGAAACAAGTTCTCGACGCCACCAAACACTGTCACTGGTCGAATCCTGTCTAATGATCCAAGCTGTGCTGGTCCTCAGAGGAAAGACGAAGTGGATTGAGAAAAGAAAAATAGCGTCCTCCATTTTGCCTGGTCCTTCTCACCATAGGTACTTTACATTGGTTCCCTCTCAGGACACTAGTGAAAATGTATCCATGTGTATGCAAAACAAAAGAGGTTGTGTAAACAATAGGATATTTCTCACACAAGGTCTTTTTAAATAATACAATCCCCTATTATCTAGTCTACCTAAAACTACCCTTAGTAAACATTTCCCTCATTCCCACCTAAGGATATATGGTTATGGGGAAACAACATTGGATGATTCAGTACTTCCTAGAAGAAACAAAGCAAATAAAATAACCATGCAAGTCTTCCCAGGGACAAAGTCTGTCTTTAAGTAATCAACCTTTTGGAACTCGCTTGATTACCTGATATGCCACCCAGGGAGATTTTACACAATAAGCTACTTTGGGAACTATGTGATCATTCCCAGGAAAACCTAGGGCCTTTTCAGGTTATTACAAAATGTCATGATAAAAGGCACTAGGTCTTATGTATGTATTGTAAAAAGCATATGTTAAAGTCAATGGGCATTTAAGTGTGACTTGCTATCACTCTATATTATCGCCTACAGATAGGTATTTTGTAATATGTCATCTCACACATCACCATAGGAGGCAATGATTTTGGTATTGGTTACCCTGCATGACAAACCATCAATCAATCAATCAATCAGGGAATTGTAAGCACACTACTCACCCGTGAGGGTCTCAAGGCGCTGAGGGGGGTGGTCCGCAGATCTGTTTAGCCAAAGAGTCAGGTCTTAAGGGTCTTCATGAAGGTGTTCAGGGAGGGGGCGCGTCTGATGTCTGCCGGAAGCTCGTTCCAGGTCTTGGCTGCAATGTGAGAGAAGGATGCTGATCGAGGGTAAATGGGTGGTCACACTTGGCTTACCGGCTCACGAGAGCAAGACCCGCACTCTGCTTGTTCACTGAGAAGAAGGAACAACAGTGTGAAATACAGTGGCACTTTATTAAGCAATTCAGTAAAACAAAGAACTGTTCAGTTAAATGTTGCCCATCAGCACATGAGCAGGATGAAATAAAAGCATCAACAATATTATAAATCAGCTGTTCAAATGAAGCAAAAAATATCTATGCATATATATTTCAATGCGCAGCTGCCTAAAGGGCAACCCTGAAATTAGAGATCATGAGTAGGCAAGCGCCTAAAGGGCAAATCTTAAATGAGAGAACAAAAACCATCCAAGGCTACGAAATTTAAGCTAGGGTAAATGCAATGAATTGGGTGTGGATGAGCTAAATTAGAGAGGCTGACAAAGTCAAAAGGCTAGCAATCAGAAAAGAGCATTACCACCTGGGACTGGAAGTTCTAGGCCCAAGATCAGGAGAACGGTCGACCGGGAACCCTCACCATGCAAGGCACTGGTATGAAGAGTTCAGGGCGTGGACATGGATGCAAATCTTTTATAGGACTTAATGCAGAACTCCTACCCACGTCTGACGTGGGTTCTTGACGTGGGACCTTGACCGCACGCTTACTGTAACTTCGGAAAGTTGTGAGAGAACAGAGAAGTGGTACCATGGTGAAACTTGCTCTTAGCAGGTGGTCGGTGCTCTTGACCGCAAACATAAAAAAAGATAACTTTTAACGTAAAATGCTCAGAAATTAATATTTTATACATTATTTCTATGGCAGGCAGCCGTCTTCTCGGTTCCAGTTGAGCAAGCTTGGAAAGTTTCATAAGTAAAAATATTGCAAACATAGCTTGTGAAACATCAAGATGTACCAGCAGAGTGTCACATACGTGTGGGCTAACTTTATTCTCGTAACTGTGGAAATGACCCGGGGGGGCTAGTGCTTCGTGGTGGAAGGCACAGGTCCCTGCTGTCAGGGCAGAGAGGCCTACGAGATTTGTTTTATTGAAAATAATAGCAAGAGGCAGTGGGCTTTGGGCCTGTGTGTGGATCTAAAGAGGTGGGCTTGGGCCTACACGTGTGTGCATCTAAAGAGGTGGGCTACTGTGACAGGTACTCAAAGGCTGAAGGAAAAATGGACAACTTAGGTCATCTCTCAGAGAGACTAGTGGGGCCTATATAGGAGTGTCATGTTTCATGGGCAGAGCAGAATGGTACATAGGATTTCTGCTATATGGTAGAACGGGACCCTACTTCATTTCCCTCCTCTTGTTCATTTTTTGAACAAACTCTCACATAGTATCTTGCTGGCCCTTCTTCGGTTTGGTACATACAGAGAGGATCATTTACGTAGACGCACTGGGTCTGGGCTGGCCCTCCTGGTGTTATGGTAACATACTGTCCGTCATCAGTGCTGGGTAACTGTTCATATTCGTGAGGAGCACGTTCCTCCCTGATACTGTATCTAGGTGGTGGGAGTGGGGGAACTGTTGGTGCGCTGGGAGAAGTGGCAGCGGCTGCTACTTCTAGGAATTCTATGTGCGTTGGGCCATCTCCATCCCCAGGAACACAGTCCATGACCTGGTAATGTGCATTGTGATGCATCCCTGTGTTAGCATAATTCATTCCAACCACCTTGGTGCTAAATCTGTTGACACACCTAATTATCACCTGTGCACCGCAACATACTAACATCAACACACAGCAAATAGGTAGCACAATTTTCAAGATAGCAGACAGCCATGAAGGCATCCAGTCCAAGTTGAACCAGTCCGAAATAGGATCTGCTGCGGCACCTCCCTCCTCATGCATCTTCTTTCCCAAATTGTCCAAGTCCTCTATGGCCTTAGCAAGTGATCCGTTAGCGGCATCATTAGATGGTATGAAAGTACAGCAGGATTTTCCGATCCGGGCGCATACCCCACCTTGCATAGCTGTGAGCTGATCCAGAACATATCTATGCTCTAGAACCAAAAGCCTTAAGGGCCGTAACTCTTCCTGTATTGCGTTGAACCCATCTCGGGTGTTATTTATCAGAGTCATTAGTTCGTAGCGTGTGACCTGCAGCCACCGGGCATTAGCTGATGTTTGCCAGATGGGCCACAGGCCCCCAAAGAATTCCTGTGCACCGTTAAAAAGGTGAAATTCCTGAGGAACCTCGCTAAAGGCGTCGTTAGCAAAATATTGAGCACTCCTTCGGTGCCGGTGGAGCAGGGTGACATCGCCTGTCATGGGGTGATTATGCACCTGGGAAATGTTGGATGCCGGGACAACCAGATGCAGCTCATGCATAGTGACCACGGTGCATAGGCCGTTCCATTGAGGAGGCAACTGGAGATAGAGGCGTTCTCCGCATGCCCAAAAGATGTCCATGAGGCCAGAGGTGCCGTCTTGGAGGTCCAAATTAAAGATAGTGCTGTTGCAATTCGTGTTGCGGCCCACAGGACGTGTACCATTACCTAGGAAGCAAAGGAGAGGATGTTTTAGCTTGTATGCTTGTTTCCATTTGTATGTTGTATCTTTACCAAAGGTATACCTTCTAGTTTGCTGTGCCCATACCTGCGTGCAGTTAGCCTCAACATCCCAATCAATATCATGTTCATACTGTGTGTCTACGAATGGTTTTCCTAGGGAAGCTGCCTTACAGGTGAGGTTGTGGGGACCATGCAATCTATTTTTGAAATAAATATTGGCCTGTACATGTAGTGCAGTCCTGAGGTCACAGGGGTATTGAGTCCTGCGTGAAGTGTCGTTGAGAATTCGCCTGCTCTCTTTTGCTTGGCATATTGGTGAGGGTGTGGTAAAGAGGAAATACCCAACCTCCTTGAAGAAATCCTCATAACCCTGTATCAGTACCATAGGCGTTTCAGTGGTGTAATCGTTCTCTAACTCCCTCTGAAATTCTCGTGTGTCAGTCACAACCTTATGTGAGATGTACTTATAATCCCACGCTGTGGTGTTTACAAACACAGCGTCTAGTTCTGCTGACAGAAGCTGGATCAGTCCGTGTATACGGCAGAGAAACAAATGGAGGAGAAATTTGGCAGTGGGTGGTGGGACTTCTTGGGAAAAATCAGTTTATCTGCGCCCACTGCATGAGGAATGTGGGAGCACACGTAGCATGACTCTTTTGTTACCTTTTTTCCTATTTCGGTCATGTGCCTGTACCACATGTTATCTAACAGGGCGTTATGGGCTCCATGATCCTTAGCTAATTTGTCAGGACGTGTGGAATGGAAGTCGGGCATGGGATGGTGGTGTGCAATGTGAACCAGTGTGTTCTGAAGGGCTGTGGCCCACTATGGTTTGGCCTCAGGCTTTCTGCTTGGTCTGCGGGTTCTCCAAAACCTTGGCCTACCCCTTCTAAATCTGCGGGTGTTGCGGGAGTTGGGACGGCGGGGCACTAGAGGACCTATTGTTATATCCAGGACACCATCATCCAGGCTAGGACCAGGTTGGGGAAGTGGGAGGTGTGCTAGTGGGTGTGCTGTCAGTGGTACAATCAGGGAGTCGTGGACCTTCGGTGTGGTGTGGTGAATGTGGGCGGGCATATGTTACTGCTGGTACAAGTGGTTGTGCTGTAAAAGGCGTGCGTAATATTTGCAGGATAATACAGTCTAATGGTATGTAAGGTAAAACATATACCAATTGAATGTTGCAAGTGCCACTGTAGCAATAAGACAGAATGTTAGGACAAATGAAATACATAACTTTGCATTTCCATTATGGTCTTCATCAATGAACACGTGAGTGTCGTCGTCTTCTTCATCAGAGGAGGATGGAAACCCTCTGTCTCCGTGGAGCGGCACCAATGGTATGTCTCTTCCCTCCTCTAGTCCATTGGCTGAGGTGGTGGTGCGGAGTCCAAGCGGATGTGGCTGCGATGGATCCATGCCTTTCTCTCAGCTACTCGTACTGCAGTTGGTGATGAGTCTATCACCTGGAAGGGGCCTTCAAACTTGGGGTCCTTCCAACGTCTGGACGTTTTTGCGGATAAAGATCAGCGTCCCGGGACGGATTGGTGGGAGCTCAGGATCGGTGGGGCCCTTCTCCTTTCTCTTCGATACCTGGGTAGAAAGGAACTGCGCTGCGCATGTTGGTGAACACAAATAGTCGTAAAGCTCGGCCCTAACTATTTCGGAAGATGATTCATTATCTGTTTTAGGGCGTGTGGACGGGACTGTTACATTTATGGATCGTCCAGTGACAAGCTGATGGGGCGTGAGGTGATGATCCGAACTGGGGGAGTTTCTTAGTGCAAAGAGTGCTATTGGTAGACAGTAAAGCCATTTATTTCCTATTGTGGCACTTATTTTGCTTATTTTGTTTTTGAGCAAGCCGTTGAGGCGCTCACAAATGCCGGTGCTTTGTGGGTGATAGGCTGATGTCAGTTTGTGTTTAATGACTAGCATTGTGGTCAGGGAGGAAAAGATGGCATTCGAAAAATGACTTCCGTTGTCGGACCGGATGGCGTCCGGGACGCCCCAGCGAGAAATGACATCACGGAGTAGAAATGTGGCTGCTGCTTTGGCATCGCAGTGGACGCAAGGTCCAGCTTCGATCCAGCGTGAAAATGGGCACACTACTACAATGAGATAGCGGTAATTTTGGCAGCGATCGATCATGTCGACATAGTCAATGTGTAGTTCTTTGAAGGGGCCTGATGGTTTGGGAATTGTGGATGCAACTGTCTTGAGAGTCGGGTTTGGTGAGTATTGTTGACAAATGAGGCATTTATTAACAAAGAGTTGTATCAGTTCGTGGGCATTAGGAATGAACCAGTCTGTTTGTAATGTTGTGGACATGTTATCTCGGATGACATGTGTGGGAAGGTGGAGTTGATCCAATGCCACTTGCAATAAAGTCCTGGGCATCACAGGTTTCCCTGTTATTGTCTGTCTGTAAATGAAGTCGGCGGAGTCCTGTTGTACTCCCCTCTTCTTCCACAACTCTTTCTCTTGATCTGATGCACTTTCTTGTATTTCTCTGAGGTGCAACTGTGCAATGTGATCATATTGCTGTGTTGTGTCAATGTCAAATGAGGGACAGTAATTGAGATGGTGTATTTAAAGTACCTTCATTTATGTTGTCTTGCTCTGTTGAAGGTAGTGTTTGGGCAAGTAAGATAGGGGCAAGTGGAACTTCTGGTGTCGTTTGAGGTGGGGGACCTGTTGCTGGGGGGCCTCTGGCTGCAGCCTTGGCTGCCCAATCTGCCAGGGCGTTACCTCTGGAGACAAAATCTTGGCCATTGGTGTGCGCTGCGCATTTAACTACGGCTACTTCAGCTGGTAGTGTAAGGGCCTCAATAAGGTCCTCCAGTAATTGCTTGTGAACAACAGGTGTACCATCTGATTTGAGGAAGCCACGCCTTTTCCAGCGAAGGATGCTGGAGTGTGTTGTTGTGGTGATGTATGCAGAGTCAGAGTAAATGGTAATGCGGTCATCAGCTCCAATGTTTAAGGCAGCTATCAGTGCTACTAGTTCGGCTGCCTGGGCTGAGTAATGTGATGGTAATGTCAGCTGCTGTGCAATGTCTAGGGAATCAGAGGAATCATTCTGCTGCGCTCTAACTACTGCAGCTCCTGTGTACCTGACTCCTGTTTCTTGATCAATGGTGGAGGAGCCATCAACAAAATATACAGTACTGTTTGGCAAGGGGTCCTCTTTTGCTGCTCCTGACTCATCTGGTGAATATGTGGCACAATCATGGGGGTCATCATCTGAAGTGGCAATGGGATGGGCAAAGAACGTGGCAGGGTTTACGTGTGCATTTGACAATTTTCAGAGAAGGCAATGACAGTATGACTTCGTAACCTGACACTCTTTGTGTTGTTAAGGTTGTCTTGGCTTTTTGTATTATCGCAAAGACGGCATGTTCGGTGTACATAGTCAGTGGGGAACCCATTACAATGGGGGTGCTTTTCTCAACTGCAAATGCTGCGGCAGCGAGGGCTTGCTCGCAGGGGTAATGACCTTTCATGACAGAGTCCAGCATGCCGCTGAAGTAGGCAATGGGCTTATTGCCCATGGGGTATTTCTGGGTCAGTACTGCAGTCAGAACTTGGCCATCACAGTGGGTGAATAGGTAGAATTATTTTGTGTAATCAGGTGAACCTAACACTGGTGCATTTGTGATCTCATCTTTAAGCTGGGTGTAGGCTGTTCTCATTTCAGGTGTCCACTCTATTTTGTTGTGTCTGTCTTTGGCCATTTTGACTGCTTTTAGCAAGGGGCGGTTATTGTTGAGAAATCAAAGACCCATTGGCAGACATAATTCACCAAACCCAGGAATTTCTGCATATCTTTTACAGTTTGGGGTTCAGAGGTGCATTTTATAGTCTCAACTCGATCTGGAGTAACACGTCTTCCTGATGCTGACAGTAACTGGCCTAGATAGTGTACCTCTTTTTGGCAATATTGTAGCTTTTGCTTTGTCAACTTTGTATCCTCTTTGTGCTAGAGTGGTGAGTAAGGAGATGGTGTCTTTCCTGCATTGTTGTTCTGTGGGGCTGCAGAGCAGTATGTCATCGACATATTGCAGTAGGGTGCTGTCACATTGGAAATTGGACAAGTCTGTTTTGACAACTCTGTTAAAGACGCTAGGGGACTCACAGTACCCTTGAGCCAGTCGGGTGTATGTCATTTGCACATTTCTGAATTGAAAAGCCAATAAGTATTGGCTGTCTGGGTGCAGGGGAACGCTGAAAAAAGCATTTTTCAGGTCGATGACAGAAAAGTACTGTGCGTCGGGGGGGACGTTTGTGAGGATGACAGAGGGGTCTGGGACGATGGGGAACTCAGGTACTACTATGTTGTTAACGGGACAGAGGTCATGAACTAGCCTCCATTGATTTGTCTTCCCTTTGCGCACAGGGAAAAGGCACGTATTGCACGAAGAGATACAAGGATATATTACTCCTTGATCCAACAATGCTTGTATGGTAGGGGCAATACCTTCCTCTGCGGCCTTAGACAAGGGATACTGTTTTATTCTTGGCAGGATAGCACCTGGTTTCAGTGTTATTTTACATGGTGCGGCAGAGCGAATAAGGCCTACGTCGTTTGGACCTGTTGTCCAAAGGTGTGCTGGAACTTGAGCCAAATCTGCCTCACGGACAGAGTCATAGCTGGGGGTGGCAGTTGGCGTTCTAATTTCCACTGTCACTGAGATGGGTACATTGTTTTGATAGAGAATCTCTGTTTTGGAGTAGTCTTCAGGGGATCCAAATAACTGGGCATCTGAAATGTCTCTGACTAACCCTTTAGGTTCAATGAAAATGACACAAGCCCAAGTGTGAGCATTGTCATCGCATGCCAAGAATGCTCCATAGGTGGGTGTTATTTCAAGGGAGCATATGTCTAGGATCAGATGCTTGTCTGATATCTGGGGGTCTACTGCTTGGGGCCTGAAAAGAAACTCTTTGGGTAGCTGAACAGTGCTGCCTTGTAATTCGGGAGTGCTAGCAACAATAGTGTGGATAGCTGCCGAGAAGGCGTGCTCATCCACTGGACGTGCTCTGACCTCGCTGTTTAAGGAACAGTGAGTGGTGACTGCCATTATTCTAGCCAGTGGTGTACCTGGTATGGAGCAAATCATTGTTCCGTTCTCATCAAAGTGGATAGTCATGTTTAGTTTGGCCATGAGGTCACGTCCTAAGAGATTGACTGGGGACCTTGGTGAATAGAGCAGTGGCTGTTCCACTACATGGCCTCCTATCTCAATTGCTACTGGCTTGGTGAAGGGGACCCTTGCTATCGCCCCAGAGAATCCCTGTGTGTCCGCTATCTGATCAGAAATGGGCAGAGGGCCACCTGTAATGCAGGAGTATGTGGCACCTGTGTCAACAAGAAAGCTGTATGTTTTGTTATTTATCGTAACACAATCAATCAATCAAACAATCAATCAGGGGTTTGTTAAAGCGCGACTACTCACCCATAAGGGTCTCAAGGCACTAGGGGTGGGGGGGTGCAGGTTCCATCCATCAAGGAGGGGGTCTGTCGAAGAGCCAGGTTTTGAGGTTTCTTGCGAAGATGGGGAGCGATGTTGTCTGTCTGAGGTGGAGCGGAAGGGCGTTCCATGCTTTGGCCGCGAGGAAGGAGAAGGAGCGGCCTCCCGATCTGGTCTTTCTGGTGCGGGGGACCATGGCGTAGGAGAGCTGGGCTGATTGTAGGGTCCTTTGGGGTGCGTGGAATTTGAGTCTGCTGTTCAGGTATGCTGGTCCGGTGCCGTGGAGGGCCTTGTGTGCGTGGGTGAGCATCTTGAAGGTGATTCTCGCCTCGACAGGGAGCCAGTGGAGTGTGCGCAGGTGCTGGGAGATGTGGCAGTGTTTTGGCAGGTTGAGGACCAGTCTTGCGGCGGCGTTCTGGATGTTCTGTAGCTTGCGGGTGAGGTTTTTGTTTATTCCGGCGTAGAGTGCGTTGCCGTAGTCGAGTCTGCTGGTGACCAGGGCGTGAGTGACGGTCTTTCGGTGTTCGAGGGGATCCATTTGAAGGTCTTACGAAGGAGGTGGAGGGTGTGGAAGCAGGAAGACGAGACAGAGTTGATCTGGCGGTCCATTTTGAGCTCGGAGTCCAGGATGATTCCCAGGTTGCGTGCGTGGTCCGTGGGGGTTGGCGGGTTTCCGAGGGCGGAGGGCCACCAGGTGTCGCTCCAGGCATCGGGGTTTGGGCCCATGATGAGTACTTCTGTTTTGTTGGTGTTTAGTTGTATGCAAAAACAACAGTTGATGGACAGAATGCAGAACAATGTCATACATTCACCCCAGTACAGAGATCTGGGCCTAAATCCATCGTTTTTTTGCTCACCATGCCATTCCAGTTTGAACCCAGCCATATGCAAATCAGTCTTGACCCTGTGCCTCATGGGAACAGTCCAGCCCGAACTGCCAAGCCAGGTCCTCCCTGGACTGGAAACAAGCATCCTAGGACCGGTTTCGGGGTTTCACCCCTCTTCAGCCAGGATAGCTTGATTCCAGTGGCATGGAGAGCACGGGACCCACGTCTGGGCATACCCGTCCCACTCGGGGTGACAAATGCAAAAACAACAGTTGATGGACAGAATGCAGAACAATGTCATACATTCACCCCAGTACAGAGATCTGGGCCTAAATCCATCGTTTTTTTGCTCACCATGCCATTCCAGTTTGAACCCAGCCATATGCAAATTAGTCTTGACCCTGTGCCTCATGGGAACAGTCCAGCCCGAACTGCCAAGCCAGGTCCTCCCTGGACTGGAAACAAGCATCCTAGGACCGGTTTCGGGTTTCACCCCTCTTCAGCCAGGATAGCTTGATTCCAGTGGCATGGAGAGCACGGGACCCACGTCTGGGCATACCCGTCCCACTCGGGGTGACAAATGCAAAAACAACAGTTGATGGACAGAATGCAGAACAATGTCATACATTCACCCCAGTACAGAGATCTGGGCCTAAATCCATCGTTTTTGCTCACCATGCCATTCCAGTTTGAACCCAGCCATATGCAAATCAGTCTTGACCCTGTGCCTCATGGGAACAGTCCAGCCCGAACTGCCAAGCCAGGTCCTCCCTGGACTGGAAACAAGCATCCTAGGACCGGTTTCGGGGTTTCACCCCTCTTCAGCCAGGATAGCTTGATTCCAGTGGCATGGAGAGCACGGGACCCACGTCTGGGCATACCCGTCCCACTCGGGGTGACAAATGCAAAAACAACAGTTGATGGACAGAATGCAGAACAATGTCATACATTCACCCCAGTACAGAGATCTGGGCTTAAATCCATCGTTTTTTGCTCACCATGCCATTCCAGTTTGAACCCAGCCATATGCAAATCAGTCTTGACCCTGTGCCTCATGGGAACAGTCCAGCCCGAACTGCCAAGCCAGGTCCTCCCTGGACTGGAAACAAGCATCCTAGGACCGGTTTCGGGGTTTCACCCCTCTTCAGCCAGGATAGCTTGATTCCAGTGGCATGGAGAGCACGGGACCCACGTCTGGGCATACCCGTCCCACTCGGGGTGACAAATGCAAAAACAACAGTTGATGGACAGAATGCAGAACAATGTCATACATTCACCCCAGTACAGAGATCTGGGCCTAAATCCATCGTTTTTGCTCACCATGCCATTCCAGTTTGAACCCAGCCATATGCAAATCAGTCTTGACCCTGTGCCTCATGGGAACAGTCCAGCCCGAACTGCCAAGCCAGGTCCTCCCTGGACTGGAAACAAGCATCCTAGGACCGGTTCTGGGGTTTCACCCTCTTCAGCCAGGATAGCTTGATTCCAGTGGCATGGAGAGCACGGGACCCACGTCTGGGCATACCCGTTCCACTCGGGTGACAAATGCAAAAACAACAGTTGATGGACAGAATGCAGAACAATGTCATACATTCACCCCAGTACAGAGATCTGGGCCTAAATCCATCGTTTTTTTGCTTACCATGCCATTCCAGTTTGAACCCAGCCATATGCAAATCAGTCTTTACCCTGTGCCTCATGGGAACAGTCCAGCCCGAACTGCCAAGCCAGGTCCTCCCTGGACTGGAAACAAGCATCCTAGGACCGGTTTCGGGGTTTCATTTCTCTTTTGCATTTGTCGCCCTAAGTGGGAAGGGTATGCCCAGACGTGGGTCCCGTGCTCACTACACCACTGGATTCAAGCTAGCCTGGCTGAAGAAGGGTGATGCCCTGAAACCGGTCCTAGGATGCTTGTTTCCAGTCCAGGAAGGACCTGGCTTGGCAGTTCGGGCTGGACTGTTCCCACAAGGAACAGGGTCAAGACTGATTTGCATATGGCTGGGTCCAAACTGGGGTGGTGTGGTGAGCAAAAGAATGATGGATTTAACCCAGATCCTTGTGACTGGGGGTGAATGTTTGCATTGTCCAGCATTCTGTCCATCAATTGTCTCTTTTGCATTTGTCGCCCTAAGTGGGAAGGGTATGCCCAGACGTGGGTCCCGTGCTCACTACACCACTGGATTCAAGCTAGCCTGGCTGAAGAAGGGTGATGCCCTGAAACCGATCCTAGGATGCTTGTTTCCGGTCCAGGAAGGACCTGGCTTGGCAGTTCGGGCTGGACTGTTCCCACAAGGAACAGGGTCAAGACTGATTTGCATATGGCTGGGTCCAAACTGGGGTGGTGTGGTGAGCAAAAGAATGATGGATTTAACCCAGATCCTTGTGACTGGGGGTGAATGTTTGCATTGTCCAGCATTCCGTCCATCAATTGTCTCTTTGCATTTGTCGCCCTAAGTGGGAAGGGTATGCCCAGACGTGGGTCCCGTGCTCACTACACCACTGGATTCAAGCTAGCCTGGCTGAAGAAGGGTGATGCCCTGAAACCGGTCCTAGGATGCGTGTTTCCGGTCCAGGAAGGACCTGGCTTGGCAGTTCGGGCTGGACTGTTCCCACAAGGAATAGGGTCAAGACTGATTTGCATATGGCTGGATCCAAACTGGGGTGGTGTGGTGAGCAAAAGAATGATGGATTTAACCCAGATCCTTGTGACTGGGGGTGAATGTTTGCATTGTCCAGCATTCCGTCCATCAATTGTCTCTTTTGCATTTGTCGCCCTAAGTGGGAAGGGTATGCCCAGACGTGGGTCCCGTGCTCACTACACCACTGGATTCAAGCTAGCCTGGCTGAAGAAGGGTGATGCCCTGAAACCGGTCCTAGGATGCTTGTTTCCGGTCCAGGAAGGACCTGGCTTGGCAGTTCGGGCTGGACTGTTCCCACAAGGAACAGGGTCAAGACTGATTTGCATATGGCTGGGTCCAAACTGGGGTGGTGTGGTGAGCAAAAGAATGATGGATTTAACCCAGATCCTTGTGACTGGGGGTGAATGTTTGCATTGTCCAGCATTCCGTCCATCAATTGTCTCTTTTGCAGGTGTTTAGTTGTAGGCAGCTGTTTTTCATCCATTTGGCGACGGCTTCCATGCCTTCTCGAAAGTTGCGTCTGGCGGTGTTGGGCTCGTTGGATAGGGAGAGGATGAGCTGGGTGTCGTCTGCGTATGACACGATGTTGAGTCCGTAGGAGGACCCAACACAAGCAATAGGGTCCTCCTCAGTATTGCTAGTGCATGACAAAATTGGGCACACAAGAGTTGTCTGTGGGCTGTCCTAGTCAGTGTATCCTCCAGTCTGATATTGCTGGATGGTGCCCTGGGTGAATGGGTTTATGGAGGCAATTATTGTTCCTCCTAAGGGTACAATGTTTTGCGTTTGAGGGACCACCTAATAAGCATGTGCTTGCTGTGGCTGTGCAGGTGCTGGCTGTGGCTGTGGTATCGGAACCTGCACCTGTTGGATCGCTGGCTGAACTTGGACAGATGGCTGAACTTGAGCCATTATGGGTGCTTGGAGCTGCACTTGTTGCATTGTTTGCTGCTGTACTGGTTGAGCATAAGAGTATAGTATTTGGGGCTGCTGCGGCGGTTGTTGCATGTGCTGCTGTTGTTGGAATTGTGATGGTGCTTGGTAACCGGGACCCATGGACAGCTGACCCATATCTCGCATTTTAGTGCGGCAATCTCTTTGTATGTGGCCTACTTTCTGACAATAATAGCAGATGGGCTGTCCTGGCTGTTGTGGAAACCTTTGCTGTCCCATCCCTCGCCCTCTTCCCTGTACACCTGCGTTCCTGTTCACATTTTGCCTGTTATTGTAGTAGGGCTGTATATCATTACTGTAAGTAGGTGGTGCTGGCATGTATTGTATGATGGGCTGGGGCTCTGGCTGGACATACTGTATGGCAGGCTGTGGTTGCGCTTGTATGTATTGCACGGTAGGTTGTGTTTGAATCTGTTGTGGGGCTGGCTGGGCGTTGCCCGCAAGAGCATTCATGGCAGCCTGGGGGAATGAAGTTACAGCCGTCATCTGAGTGACAGGGGCTGCTAACATGACTGTATCTGGATTGTCTTTTTTCTTATTCAGTTTCTGCTGCACCAACTTGGCGGCGGCATTTTCTATGGCCAACTGTCTATTCTTTTCCTGTTCCTGCCTCTTCTTGCAGTAATGTATAATGTGGTCTTGTATCTCAGGCCATGGCTTACATTCCATTGCTACTATGCCATCTAATTTTTCCTGTACTTCAGTTGGCAGAACCTTTTTTATTGTGTGGTAAAATAGTCTTCCGTACCCTCCTATCGCATCCCATCGCATCCCATCGTTGCCCTAACTCCTGATGCCATTTTTCTTTCATTCTGGAAAGATAGTTGGCAAGGTCATTTGGTTGCATGGTCTGTGACAACAGAGCCCCAATATCGGGAACATCAGGAAATGTTCTGCGCAACTCAGACCATACTGCCGTTCTGATCTCATTAAAAGAGACACCATCATGTTTGGTGTTTGTTTTTGTAAGATTGGCATGAACACGTGTGAAGAGATCTTCTGCGTCTTCTCCGATGAGGGAGATCAGCAGGCTTTTCACATCTCCTATAGCTATGTTGTTACCTGCGGTGTGCTTTTCAAAAGCCGCAATCCACTTTCCAGCACCCTCCGTGAGGGGTGGGAGATGTTTTTTTAGATTTTCTTTGTCTAGTGTAGACCACGGGATATAAATGGGGGGATCAACGGAGTTTTTGTACAGCAGTGGCATCTGGCGCATCACTCCTGAGCGTGGCACTGTAGGCCCAGTAGAGTCATGCTGGCGGGCATATTTCTGCCAGACCTTTAAACTCTCCCGCATGTACTCATAATGCCAATCCTCATCTCCTAATCCCTTCAGGATACATTCAACTGCTGTTGCCATGTACTGAGGCTCGAAAGAGCCTTCTCTTGGCCAAGGGAGCATTTGTGGTGCTAAGGGTTCTGACCAGCCTGCCAAGTCATCTGAAAAGGGGTTGACCGCATAGTCTGAGCCTTCCCCTAGTGTTACTATCTGATTGGGGGTGAGGCCGTCGCTGGTTTGTGGTGTGCATGGTCTGCTGAGACACATGTTGTGATGATTTTTCATTCTAATGGTACGCAAGGAAGCGGAGCCCGAGACGTCGTATAGTATGTCGTCTGGATGCCCATGTGTCCCCAAGACTTTAAGTTTCTGTGCTTCGGTGGACCTGGCCTTCCTTCTTACAACTGGGTCTTCTGCCTGTGGGTGCTCAGTAAATAAGGGATTGTAACCTTCTCGTACCAGTGTCCTTTGCAGCCCTAGTGCTGGCAATGGTTGGTAGCGCTGGTGTGTGTTGGTGACTGTTTGTGTTATCCCTGAGGCGGCCGCGTCACACTGGTGGGGGTGCTCACCACCAAGTGGTCGTGTAGCCCCCTCCCCATTTTGTGAGTGCTCCTGTATGAGCTGGTGCAGTGTGTCCCGTGGTTGTGGTACTGGAGTGCCAGTCTTATTGAGAAGATCTGAGAATGTGTGCTGCATCTCTTCTAATTTCGCTGACATGCGTCTCATTCTGTCCATGTGGTCTGTGGTGCTGGGTAGGTGCATGTGTAATATGTCCATTTCAGGGTGGTCTGGTGAGATGGTTTCCAGGATGAGGCTTTTGCTCAAGTCTACATTTGTTCTCCCGTTTTCGTATGGGGTGGGGTGATCTGTTTGGGGGTCAAGCTGTCCCTCAGTCATGCACAGCAATGGTGAGTTGTGGAACTCAGTAAGCTGCTGCTGAGCTGTCATAAGGTCAGACCCTTGTCCCTCGCACAAGGACGCAGTGGGAGTGAAAGGCAGCCTAGTTTGGGGTGGGAGGCACGACTTTGGGAATAGTTGCGTGCTGGTGTCAAGGAAGGGGTGGGTGGCATCTGTTTGTTTAGTGCCGATGTCACGGAAGGCATTGCTGGCAGTGGCTGGGCAGCGAGAAGATACGGAAGAGGCAGAGTCAGAGGCTCCTTCATCCTCTGGGCGTAGTGGTACAGTACTTAACGTTGGCGTAAATTTCAGTGAGAGTTGGGCATCTATATGGCCTGGGAGTCCTGATACTGCTGTCTCCATTATTGTGCCGTGGGAGAGGGGCAGGTTCTGAAGTTCTGTCAGGTGCGGGTACACGTTACTGGGGGGCATGGGTGGTGTCTTTAATCCATCCATGTGGTGGTATGGGTGACTGGGTGATGCGTGGGAAGTCTGCAGTTCATACGTTTGTGTAATGTCTGTGTCTGGACCGGGGTGTGGTGAGGGAGATGCATCGCTTGGTAGTGGTTGGTAACCAGCAGCCAGACAATTATTAGTGGTAACTGGTAAGTCTAGTTGTTCCTTGTGAGTGCGTTCGGTATACATACCGCTGAAGTGGTATGGCGGGGGAGGCGGGGGAGCAGTGGGTATGGCTGTGTCGGCCGTGTCAGAGTGTTTTTCAGTCTTATCTTTGAAAATGCGCCAGAGGTCTAGGGTAGCCTTTCGCTTCTGCAGCTTAGGACCGGAGTACTTGGTGTCTAAGAAAGTGGTAGCATGATCTAGTATGGCTGCATTAAAACTACCTTCTGAGGGCCATGGGTGGCTCATCTTTCTGGTACATTTATGAAGCTCCCTACAATGTTTGAGTATACGCTGCTCCTGTCCTCCAAACGTTTTCAAAACATGTTGCAGTGGAGTGGCCATGTTGGTGTGTGCAAAGCAGGGCGGTATACGCTAGGCCTGAATTGGAGAGGGTGTTGGTGTGGGGAGGTATGTGGTACTTGTACTGGTGTTTGCCCGTTCAGGTGCTAGGGTCAATATCTCTGATGAGTTCTTGTGCCACAGCCTGAATGACAATATCGTATATGCCGTCCTGTAAGTCGCGCTCTTGAGCAACAGTGTACAGGGGGAAGCGAAGCTGGCCGTCAAAGCAGGCCTCAGCAATGTAACTCTGGAGTGGGTGCCTTGGCCAAGTGCTTGATAATATGGCGGTGAGTAGTGATTTTGAAGCGCCGCTCTTTCAGGGTGAGTGTCGCTACTCTAGGAAGAGATGTAGTTAGGCATTAGGGGTAGTGGGAAGGACGTCTTTTACTAGCTCCTCTCCTATGGCGCTAATAACAATTTGGTATATTATTTCTCTTAAGTCCAGTTCCTGTGGTCCGGTGTATATTCCGTCAGGGGAGAAGTCAGGGAATTGGAGCTGGTTACGAGAGAGAGCAGCAATGACCTTACTTTGTACTGGGTTGCGTGGGTAGGATGTTGTTAATGTGGTATGTATCTCCAAGCCAGGGGATATTAAACGGATGCGTATGTAAATGCAATCCGGTGTTTTGTGAACAGAGGTACCCAAAATTCTATTCATGAGGGCCAGTAGTAGGTGGGGGCGGGAGTGCACCTGGAAAGGTTAGTGCTTGCAGGGTTTAAGCTCTTTTGTTTAGGGACCAATAGGATGTGGGAAGGCTGGTGCTATCGAAAGCGTTATCTGCTGTGCGTGAGTGTAGTCAATCCCTAAAATTTGAAATATGGTAAGGAGAACAGTACTTGTTAAGGGTGTGACGTGGACAAAGGAAGATGGGTGACCGTTTGAGAGACCCACAACGTGACTGTTGACTAAATAAAGGACAATATGAGGTGCAGTGTCATCAAGGGAATGCTCGCACATTCCCTACAGTGACTGGAACTGCGAAGGTAGGCACACAAGGGCCGGCAGTGGTGGAAAGTCCGGTGAAAGGTCCTGCAGGTCCAGTGAATAGTCCTGCAGGAGTATCCTGGGGAGTGGGGACGCGTCAGCAGGAGAGGGTGAGAGAATGGGTGGGCTGCGGAGGTCACTACTAGAGGCGGATGCCGATAGTGTAGGGGATGCAGGGGATGCAGGGGCGACAAGATCAGGGGGTGTTGCTTCTTGAGAAAGTGGTGCAGAGTGTGTGGAGTCTGTGTTAGACTCACTGTCTGAGTGGATCACAATAGGAGAGACAGCAGAATGGGTAGAGGTCGCGACGGAGGAATTAGATAATTGATCAGGCCAAAGCAGATCAGGGCGCGTGGTGTCTGGATGTGGTGGAGACTGGGAGGGAGTAGTGGCAGAGGGAGGTAAGTCTGTGAGGGATAATAGGGAGAGGTGGATTTCAGTGGTAGGAGTAAAGGTGACCCTAAGATATCCCAAGCGACAGCAAGGATGTCACTCTGATGGCGAGTGAGAGGAATATAACGATTAAGGGCGGGGTGGTAGACTGCGGTGGGTGTGTCATGCACTGAATGAATAAGAAGGCTAAGAATTTGCGGGGGGTCACGGGACATACCGGAGAGGGAGGGGATAAGGGAGCTGACAAGAGGAATGGAGATACGGCTCCACCCCCCTTTGGCTACCAATTGGCGTAGACAAATGGTAGGCAAAAGTGTGAGAGACAGAAAAAGAGGCGCAATGAAGGTGCAATGTTGAATGGTGGTAAGTGAACAGCTACCTAGCGGGGTTGCTGATGCTAATGAAGAAAGAAGAGAGGCAACCCAGACAACAGCTACCTAGCGGGGTTGCTGATGCTAATGAAGAAAGAAGAGAGGCAACCCAGACAACAGCTACCTAGCGGGGCTGCTGAAAGTAGTAAATAATAGATAGAGGCAGCCCAGACAACAAGAAATAACTAGCAGCCCTGCCACTCGGCTATTCAGTGTAGAGTTGGCAAGGCAGCAGCAGAAGGGGCGGGCTGGGAGGCAACTGTGGTGGGAGCTGCAGGGCAGACGCAGGGCTAAAGGGGAACAGAAGCACGAAAAACAGAAACAATGGACAATAAGTAAATAATAATTACATACAATATACGCATATGCAATGTCAATTGTGATCACAAGCTGAGAAGTGGACCGAGAGATGGAGAGGGGAGAGAGAGCTGCTGAGAGAAAGCAAAGAAGGGAGGGGCGGCTGGACTGTGCGAGGCGCAGAGTGCTTGGGAGAGGTGCACTTCCTCTTTTTGGCTGTGCGCTGTTCAGAGAAAGGCGGAGGGAAGCTGCGAGACGTGGTGGACTGGGGAGACGTGCACTTTCTCTTTTTCGGTGCGCGCTGAGCAGAAGAAGGCGAGTGGAATCTGTGAAGGGCACAGAGGGTCCGAGAGAGGCACTTCCTCTTTTCGGAAGTGCGCAGATAAAATTCGAGAGGTGCGCCTGGCACCGAGAGATATTAATTGTGTAGATAAGAATAAGAAGACACCCAATCCATGCAGAATGGAATCGTAAGAAAAGGAGAAGGACACGGCAGAAAGGGAGAAGAAAGAATGAGTGAAAGTACCGGAAAGAGAGTCGGCAAAAGAAATGCGCATTGGAAACAATACTTGAGAAACAGCTGAGGAAACGGTGTTTAGGGACCCCCCCTTCTAACTAAGCCTGGGCGTAGTTCGCGAAGTAGCGCTACGCGAAGCTACGCAAAGTGCAGTTCGCACTACGCGAGCTACGCGTAGCACTACGCGAACTGCGTAGTGCACTGTTCGCAATGATTGCACAGTGCCGGATGCTTGTCCGCACTGTGCAATCATTGAAAACGGCATCTTGCACAGTGCGAGCTGTCTTTTACTGCCGCTCGAGTAGATTTTTACTCGAGCGGCAGCTTCTCAACGCGGACTGGTAGTTTCTCATCGCGAGCGGTCGCGAGCATACGCGACCACTCGCAATGAGAAACCTGACCTCCCTGCGTTGAGAATCTCGCCGGGAGGTTTATTTTCCACGCTCGCGATCGGCAACTTGATGTTGCTGATCGCGAACGAGGAAAAAGTCTCGCCGGGATGTCATTTTGCTTGCTCGCGGTCGCCAACTTGACATTGAGGACCGCGAGCAAGCAAAAAATGACCGCTGCACTACGCTACGCTACGCGTGTTTGCACTGTGCTACGTGCAATTCGCGTTGTGCGAAGTAGCGCAAACTTTGCAAACTACGCGAGCGTAGCGTAGTGCTTTGCCCAGGGTTACTTCTAACCCATAGAGCACAATGAATGTAAAGAAGCACAACGTAAAAGCCACAGCCAATGTAAAGAAGCACAACCAATGAGGACTCAAACCTGTGTCAGAATTTAGATACCCTTTACAGTATCAAGGACTCAAACCTGTGTCAGAATTTAGACAGTCATGGACAGTATCAAGGGGTTAAACCTGTGTCAGAAGTTAGATACCCATGTGTCAAGGACTCAAACCTGCATATATCATAATTACTCAAATGAAGAACGTCAACCTGAAGAGAAGAGCATCGAAGCATATGCGGAAACAGAAAGCACTATGAAACAAAACTGAAAAATGCAAAGAAAAACCAAGCAGAAGGAAACCAAGACGGAGCCGAGGAGAGCAGAACGGAAAGTACTGAAAAACCTCGTCGAGATGTGACCAGCCACAGAGGACGTTGTGACAAGACAGCAGAGCACAGGGGTATGAAGGAGCAAACACAAGGGAGACCCCGGAGGGCTGAGGCAGCCAGACCTACCCCTCCACACACGCCACACCTCGTAGTAAATTCAAGGGAAAAAAACCAGTCCCTGACTTACCGGGGTGGTGGTGAGAGAGAGAAGAGTCTGGGGGGCAGCCGCAGGTGTATCCCAGGTGTGTCCTCGGTCCGCACTGTAGAGGAGCCGCCAGGCACGAGACCTTGTTCCTGGTCGCCAGCTGATCGAGGGTAAATGGGTGGTCACACTTGGCTTACCGGCTCACGAGAGCAAGACCCGCACTCTGCTCATTCACTGAGAAGAAGGAACAACAGTGTGAAATACAGTGGCACTTTATTAAGCAATTCAGTAAAACAAAGAACTGTTCAGTTAAATGTTGCCCATTAGCACATGAGCAGGATGAAATAAAAGCATCAACAATATTATAAATCAGCTGTTCAAATGAAGCAAAAAATATCTATGCATATATATTTCAATGCGCAGCTGCCTAAAGGGCAACCCTGAAATTAGAGATCATGAGTAGGCAAGCGCCTAAAGGGCAAATCTTAAATGAGAGAACAAAAACCATCCAAGGCTACGAAATTTAAGCTAGGGTAAATGCAATGAATTGGGTGTGGATGAGCTAAATTAGAGAGGCTGACAAAGTCAAAAGGCTAGCAATCAGAAAAGAGCATTACCACCTGGGACTGGAAGTTCTAGGCCCAAGATCAGGAGAACGGTCGACTGGGAACCCTCACCATGCAAGGCACTGGTATGAAGAGTTCAGGGCATGGACATGGGTGCAAATCTTTTATAGGACTTAATGCAGAACTCCTACCCACGTCTGACGTGGGTTCTTGACGTGGGCCCTTGACCGCACGCTTACTGTAACTTCGGAAAGTTTTGAGAGAACAGAGAGGTGGTCGGTGCTCTTGACCGCAAACATAAAAAAAAGATAACTTTTAACGTAAAATGCTCAGAAATTAATATTTTATACATTATTTCTATGGCAGGCAGCCGTCTTCTCGGTTCCAGTTGAGGAAGCTTGGAAAGTTTCATAAGTAAAAATATTGCAAACATAGCTTGTGAAACATCAAGATGTACCAGCAGAGTATCACGTACGTGTGGGCTAACTTTATTCTCGTAACTGTGGAAATGTACCGGGGGGGCTAGTGCTTCGCGGTGGAAGGCACAGGTCCCTGCTGTCAGGGCAGAGAGGCCTACGAGATTTGTTTTATTGAAAATAATAGCAAGAGGCAGTGGGCTTTAGGCCTATGTGTGTGGATCTAAAGAGGTGGGCTTGGGTCTACATGTGTGTGCATCTAAAGAGGTGGGCTACTGTGACAGGTACTCAAAGGCTGAAGGAAAAATGGACAACTTAGGTCATCTCTCAGAGAGACTAGTGGGGCCTATATGGGAGTGTCATGTTTCATGGGCAGAGCAGAATGGTACATAGGATTTCTGCTATATGGTAGAACGGGACCCTACTTCAATCTTCCGCCTGCTCTGGCTCTGTGGATGCGCGGGGTTTCGGCCAGTGCGAGGTTGGAAGATCGGAGGTTTCTTATGGGTACGTGGAAGTTGATTCTGTCGTTGAAGTATTTGGGTCAGTTGTTGTGTAGGCATTTGTAGGCGTGAGTGAGGATTTTGAAAGTGACTCTTTTCTACACGGGGAGCCAGTGGAGACTTCGTAGGTGTTGGCTGATGTGTTTGTGTCGGGGGATGCCAAGGACGAGTCTGGCGGCGGTGTTCTGTATTGTTTGGAGTTTGCGGAGTAGGGACTTGTTGATGCCGGCGTAGAGTGCGTGTCCATAGTCCAGTCTGCTGGTGATGAGTGCGTGGGTGACTGTCTTCCTTGACTCAGGGGGGATCCACTTGAAGGTCTTGCGGAAGATGCTGGAGGTGACGGCGTTGACCTGTCGGTTAATGGTGAGTGATGAGTCGAGTACGATGCTGAGGTTCTTGGCGTGGTATGAGGGGGTAGGTGTGCTTCCAAGGGCGGTCGGCCACCAGGTGCTATCCCATGCAGAAGGGGTGGTACCGAGGACGAGGACTTCTGTCTTCTCGGCATTGAGCTTCAGGCAGCTGTTGGTCATCCAGACTGCGACGTCTTGCATTCCTTTCTGGAAGTTGAGTTTGGCAGTGGTGGGGTCTTTGGTGAGGGAGAGGATGAGCTGGGTGTCGTCAGTGTAGGATACGATGTTGAGGCCGTGTTGTCGGACGATGGCTGCGAGGGGGGCTATGTAGATGTTGAAGAGGGTGGGGCTCAGTGATGAATCCTGTGGGACTCCGCAGGTGATTTTTGTGGGGTCGGAGAGGAAGGGTGGGAGTCTTATCCTTTGGCTTCTTCCCGGTGAGGAATGATCGGATCCAGTCCAGGGCTGTTCCTTGTATGCCTGCGTCGTGTAGTCTGGCGACTAGTGTGCGGTGGGAGACGGTGTCGAAAGCCGCTGATAGGTCGAGTAGGATGAGGGCTGCGGAGTGGCCTTGGTTCAGGAGGGTGCGGATGTCATCTGTGGCGGCAAGGAGCGCGGTCTCTGTGCTGTGGTTGCTTCAGAATCCGGATTGGGACGGGTCGAGGACGGTGTTCTCTTCAATGAACCGTGTCAGTTTCCTGTTAACTGTTTTCTCTGCAACTTTGGCTGCGAAGGGGAGGAGCGAGATGGGCCGATAGTTCTTGAGGTCGGTGGGGTCAGCTGTGGGCTTCTTGAGCAGGGGTCTGACTTCTGCGCGCTTCCAGTCATCTGGGAAGGTGCCTGTTTTGAAGGTGGTGTTGATGGTTCGTTGTAGTTTGGGTGCGATGGCGGCCGCAGCTCTGTGGTAGATGTGAGGGGGGCATGGGTCGGTGGGGGCCCCCGAGTGGATGCTTTTCAAGGTCGAGGCAGTGTCTTTGCCCGTGATCCGTGTCCAGTTGGAGATGGTGGGCTGGCTTGTGTTTCTGGGGGGCGGGGGGCCATCTGTGGCACCTGGTGGATGGTCGATGAAGTTGTCATAGAGGTTTTTGATCTTGAGGTGGAAATAGGTTCCAAGCTTGTCGCAGAGGTCTTGGGATGGTGTGATGTCTGTGGCTTTGCTGCGTGGGTTGGTGAATTCCTGAATGACACTGAAAAGTTCCTTGGAGTTGGTGGAGTTGGCCAGGATTTTGTTGTGGATGAAGTTCCTCTTGGTGGCTCTGCTCTGGTTATGGCAGTCCGTCAAGGCATCCTTGTAGGTGGTGTGGTTTTCGGTTGTCTTGGTGTTTCTCCAGTTCTTCTCCAGGTGTCTGCAGGTGCGTCTGGCTTCTTGGAGAGCAGTGGTGAACCAGGCAGCTTTCCTGGGGCGTTGTCTGTCGGGGTTGCGTAGCGGGCCAGCTCGTCTGCGCAGTTGAAGATCCAGTTGTGGAGTTCTCTGGCTGCGTTGTTTGCGTCGTTTGCGTCTGGTGCCCAGGTGTGGTTGTCTCGGGTGAGGGTGTAGTTAAGTTGCTCGTCAGTAACCTTGTTCCAGTTCCTTCGAGGTGGGCGTGGGGCTGGTTTGGGTGCCTTGGGTTTGTTGATGGCAAAGTGTACGCAGTGGTGGTCGGTCCATGGCGGCTGCGTGGTGTGGCTGAATTGGATGCTGTTTCCTGCCGCGAAGATGGGGTCGAGGGTGTGTCCTGCTCTGTGGGTCGGTATGTTGACGAGTTGTTTAAGTCCGATGCTGGCGAGGTTGTCACAAAGGATAGTTGAGTTGGGGTCGCTGGGGTTGTCGAGGTGGAAGTTCAGGTTTCCAATGAGTATGTAGTTTGCTGAGGCGATGGCGTGGGGTACGATGAAGTCGGTGATGGTGGTGGCGAAGGGTGTTCGGGGGCAGGGTGGTCTGTAGATGAGGGTTCCTCAGAGTGTGGCTTTGGGGGTGGTCTGGATCTGGAAGTGCAGGTGTTCAGCGGAGGGGAAGGTTTCGCTGGAGGTAGTGAGGCGGAGGGTGTTCTTGTGGGCGATGGCGAGGCCCCCTCCTGGGTGGTTGGGGCGGTCTTTCCTCTGGATCTTGTATCCGTCTGGGTTGGCGGTGCTGATGTCGGGGCGGAGGATGTGTTGGTCCAGGTCTCTGTGAAGAAGGCGATGTCGGGCGAGAGAGAGTCGACTAGGTTCCAGATTTCCATGGCGTGTTTGTGTACGGAGCGTACGTTGAGGAGGATGCATTTTAGGTTGTCCCCGGTGCTGGCGTCGGCGGTGTTGGAGGCCGGGGTGGCGGTGAGGGTCTGGCAGCAGTGGAGGCAGGAGAACTGGCCGTGGGTCGTGTTCGGCGAGGCCTTTCGGTATTCTCTAAGTCTTCCAGGGTTGAGTGCGAGGAGGTTGGTGGTGTCGTAGCGATGGGTAGTGGGAGGTCCAGAGTTCCTGGCGCTGGCCGCGGTCGGGTCGCGGACGGGCGCAGACAGGCTTGCCTTTGGCGCGACCGCGCAGCAGCCGCCATTGAGCGGGAAGTAGCTTCGAACCTCCCAAGGAGGAGGTCGGGGTCTGGAGGCAAGAGATGGCACAGCGGAGCTGCGGGGAGAGAGTGGACCTAGACCGAGGGTTGGAGGTCTTACTCGACTTGCTATCACTCTATATTATCGCCTACAGATAGGTATTTTGTAATATGTCATCTCACACATCACCATAGGAGGCAATGATTTTGGTATTGGTTACCCTGCATGACAAACCATGGATATTGAATGTTTGCTCTATGAGTATATTTCCTAGAACCTCTTAGGAGAGATAGTATTTTGCTTAGCCAACTGTAATTTTATATATATTCACAATTGTCTGAATGTATGCCTAATGGCTGCCTTTTGGGGAAGCTAATAATTAGAACAGTAGGTCTGAGTTGGTTATAGTGACAAGTCATTGATAACAGCTATAGCTTTGATTGCTGGGCAGAGAATGCCAGGTGCCATATTCTTGCCTGCCTATTATGAAAGGTTATATCGATAGCAATCATCCTGCTTTATTTATCTTGAAAAGCATATGCGAATTCCAATAGGCCTCTAACAGTGGATTGATATCGCATTGTGTTTCAGGTGACTGAAAGATATTTGGTTACATGTAATCTGACAGACTGCCATAGTTGGCAAGGGTTTTGGTGTTGATCACCCACTCTGACAAACCCTGAGAATGGAATTTTACTGTGATGATTCTTGTTAAGCCTTACAGATAGGGGTTGTATATTGCTTTGCCATTTTACATTTTGTACATATTTGTAATTTTATAAATGTATGCCTGATGGTTGCCAGCCTAAGACAAGTTCAGTTGGCTTTATTTGCATATTCTTTCAAGCCATTTATAAAGTTTAGAGGTCTGTTTATAATGAAAAATGATAGCAAAGCAAGATTTTGAAAAGCATGTGTTATAGTCACATGGCTTTCAGGGTGGATTGCTATTATGATGTGCTGAAGCCTGTAGCCAGTTATTTTGTTACACAGAATCTCATAGATTACCATAGCAGGCAAGGGGTTTATTGTTGGTGACCCACCCTTATGTACAATGGAGATAAAAGATGTGCAATATGGTAATCTTTATTAGGGGTTTTCTATTGTTTTCACACCTGTATTTTCAACATATTTGTAACTTTATTTTGGCATACTTGATGGTTGCCTTGTGGGAAAGATTATGTTTTTGTGTGTGTGTGTGTGTGTGTTATGACACCAATTAATAAAAGGCAGGCCTCTTGCCTTGCCTTTATCATAAAATAGTCATATCTGTTGTTGTGGTATTCTTTATTAAGAAAGTATAGTTCATCATTAAGGGGTCTGGTCCTCAGGAGAATGATAACTCGCCACACTTGTTATGTCAGAACAGTTGTTCCCTTCCATGGATGTGTCTTCTGGAGCGTGATCATTTTTTGGGATGAAATGTTTATTCATTCTAATCATCATAAGTCTCTTCATGGTTCAATGAGAGGGAATGATCCTACTGACTGTGACCACTGTCCCAACTGCACTGAAAACAAGCTCAGAAGATACACTGGGTTACAGAACATGCTAGATAAATTATTAACAGCCAGCTAAGGTCTAGCTACTATGCCTTCATCTTGTGCCAATGGCTCAATGAGTCTTGATCCAGGTACGCCTCTGTTGAGTCATACAGATAGCCGTGGGTCATCTTCTCAATTGACACTGTTTTTAACACTTGCTGTGTCTGTGTTTCCTGTGCCTGTGCACTTGATCTAAATCTTGCCATATGAATCTAACCCTTTGTATTGTCAAGATGTTGGCATCTGTATGCATTTCTCCAAGACGAACAGTGCAACTGTTGCATGGTGCCTAATGGCTCAAAAAACATCATCAGCCTTCATAACTTTGCCAACCAATTGCACCACTTAATAATAATAATAATAATAATAATAATAATAATAATCTTTATTCAGCATATAAAAATATGACCATAAAAGAAACATCTTAAAAAATACATACATCAAGCCAAGGAAAAACCAGGCATATATACTGTCATTATCCCCCAATTGTCACTTGGTATCAAAAGTGCATCCATCAAGTTTTAGTGCAGGTTTAAAGTCTATAAAACAATAAAATACTCAGCTAGTACTTTTATAGCAGCAAAGCTTAGTGCAAATAGCAAGAAATTCTTCTGTGCGTCAAGCACCCCTCGTAGTTCTTAACTTTAAAGCAGATCTTAAAAAGTTGGAAACACAGAAAAGTGTAAAAACATCTGATGACAATTTTAAAAACAGCAAGGTAACACGTGCCTGTTTAAATCTAAATCTTCTTAAAAGGCCCTTCAGAAACATTTTTCTGGGATATGCATAGTGCGGACAGAGTAGGACAAAATGTAGGGTATCCTGTGGAGACCTATTGTCGCAGCCACAGGGTCCTCTGTGTTCTATTTTCAATGTAAAACCAGCAGGGACAGCCAATAGGTGATGAAATAAATTTAATCTAAAACAAGCAATTAAAAATCTGTCATGTGCACTGATTATGAGAGATAAGTATGGTTCTATGCCCTGGGTTGATTTAACTAGAATATGTTCTCTCACCGTGGGCTTATAAAGTTCAATATCCTCACGTTGCAACATAACATACTTAAAAAACAGATCTTTAATAAATGTATTTTCCTGGGTTCTCACCTTATCCGGATTAGTAAACAAATCTGCACGGCCTAATGTAGAGAGGTTGTCCTTTACATATCTTAACCACTGTATTTTGAGCGCATGGTCAAGCGAGAGACAATCCTGAATTACCAGCCTATTAAAACCAGCCTCTTCATTTGACCAAATCTTCACCCAGCACAGTAGGGGTTTAACTGCCACCATATCAGAAATGTATTTGGACCCCAGTTCTTCGTGGACAATGTACGCAGGGGTACTATGAGGCACTTTCAGCATGCGCCTAAAATATTTATTCTCTTCAGTTTGTAGCTTATTAACCTCTGTGAATCCCCAGACCTCACTTCCATATAAAACTTTAGAGCAACATATACAGTTATATAACTTTAAAATCATTCCTAGAGTCCAACGGCCTAGTCTATGAGCAAAATTAGCAATTGCTCCTGTGGACCTTATCAGGGCAAGACACTTCTCCTCCAATAAATATTTAAAATTCAAATTTCCGTCAAATAAAATGCCCAAATATGAGAAGGCCAGAACTTTCCCTAAATTATGTGTGCCTATTGTATAATTATAAGGCTTGCTTGACTTCTTCCCAATTTCCATAATATATGACTTTGCTAAATTGGGGGACAAATCCAGATTATTCATGAAGATCACAAAGCCATCTATTAAAAGCTGCAAACTCTTTGGGGTACGGGCGAGGAGTACTGCATCGTCTGCATAAAGCAGAACTGGGACTGCTCTTGTGCCTATCCTCGGGGTATCTGCTTGTATAGCCATCAGGGTGGAATCTAGGCCATTGATATATAAAGTAAACAAGAATGGCGCTAAAATACAGCCCTGTCTAACCCTGCTTGAGCACTTAAAGTGGTCTGTAACCATCCCCTCCTGTGTATATCTAACTGCTGCCGAGGTGTTAGAATGTAGGGACATTAAAATGTTAATTATTGCCGGATCCACCTCAAGCTCGTCCATGAGTGTCCATAATTTCCGGCGATTCACTCGGTCAAAGGCCGCAGTGAGATCCATAAAAGCTAGATACATCGCCCCTGATTTAGCTATTGTGTATTTTGCGGTAATAAGATAGAGATTAAGACATTGGTCTGTGGTAGATTTCCCCGGTCTGAACTCATATTGAACATCCGTTATAATTTGGTTGGACACCCGCCCCAATACCTTCACAGATACATCAATAAGAGATATGGGGCGATAGCAATGTGGGCTGTCCCTGTCTCCTTTCTTAAAAATGGGAACAATAGTGGCCGTGGACCATGATGCTGGCATTACTGCCGCTGCTGCCGCATTTAATACCCTTACTAGGATCGGCGCCCAGACCTCTCTATTACATCAAAAGAGGTCTGGCGGGATCCCATCTGGTCCTGGGGCCTTGTTCCTCGTGAGACCCTCAATCCCTATTCTCACCTCATCCAAGGAGAATTTAATCGGTATGGATGACACGCAATTGCACCACTTAATAGTGCAGAGCTGACATAGGAACAGTGAAAAAATAAGTCCAGCTGAGAACCTTCTCTTTTAGATAGGGGAACTCCCCAAATTCCCGAAACCCCTCTCTTTCCACAAAAAAAGGGAGGCTGTCAAATTCTAACATTTTGGCCAGCTTCTCATTGTATAAATATAGCCTTGATAGTTGGCTGTTAAGACTGTTTTGATTGTGATACCTCTAGTGACCTAGGAGGAGCAGATAGGCAGCTTGGGTGATTTGTAATGCTTGTATCCCAGCGTCCCTTATGCTTTTCTTTGGTTTCTGAGGAGAATGACTGGACTCTACAAGTGACAGTTACAGGGCCACTTTGCACGATGCAGACATCTTCTTTTTCTTCCCCACCATTACTACCTTCTCCCATTTCAATTTCTTTTGCATTAACAGCATTCATCTTTTTCAAGTGCTTTTTCCACATGATTGCATGTTGATTTTTCATATGGGCCAGTACCATAATGTATACATTCCTAAGCATGACTAACCTTTTTGCAGCAAATTGAGCATTTTGTGATGTACTCCTCATGTAGTCTAACCATGAAGAAGTCTAAAACTGGGGAGTAGAGCATTCCTATTGTACCAAAACCTGAAGAAAATGTTGAGGTGGAGTTGAGGTGCAGTTAGGCTGTTTTGTTTCCTTTAGCTATGGCAGTCTAGTAAGTTGAATGTGCCTCTCCCCACAGTAGCAATCACTGGCTCAACATCATCTTCCTCACTTCAAAGGCTTTTCTGAACGTTCTGTTTCCCTTGTTTCTCATTGTAGATCTCTGTCCGGTTCTAACCCATGTCAAGATCATCTGAAGCGGGGCTTGGAGAAGATGGAGAAGTTGGAGAAGTTCTCTCTGTTTTCCTTGCCAGAAATGTGAAGCTGATATGCCCAATTGAAGAACAGTCACTACAACAGCCTGCTATGCAGCAAGCTCTATTCCCTGCTCTGCGCCTAGTTACGGAAGATCAGGTGTAGCAGACTGTGGGTCCTGATGTTGACTTTCAAGTGAAGATTCAGTTTACTGGTGGGGCAGATCGATTTGCTGGTGGGACAGATCAATTTGCTAGTGAGACAGATCGATTCCAGACTCATTGCTATCCATGATTGCAATTACTGAAGCATTGAAAGACATGGGCAATGGTTTTGGTGGTGGTACCAATGATCCAGGGGGAACCTCTTCTCAGCCTCTTCTGGCCCAGGGGAGGGTGCTGCCCCAGCTTCTTCTTCCCCACAGGGCGGTGCAGCAGATATGTCATGTTTCCATAAAAAAGGACTACGGCTTGATGTCAGCAGTTGCACTGACAACAGACTTCTTCTTCTACTCACGGGACATTTATTTGGCAGGAACCTCCTTCTTTCGAGCCATCTTCTTTACTTGTTATATGGGCTGGCACTCAACATCAGCAGAAGCACTTAGGAGAGGAGTCTAGTGTCAATATCAACTAAGTTACAGACTTCTCTCTGTTTTAGTGTCATTTGTGGCTTCTTATACACCTGCAGGCAACAACAACAAAAATAAGCAGGCTAGTTAGTGAGGATAGGACGATCTAGGCAATGTAACCCAAATCATCATCATCACAAATGCTTAATATTGTAACCATGCATAAACTATTTTTTGCTAGACATCACACATGAAAAGCTACCCTGATGTCCCTCAAGTGCTGCTTTAACCCCTATGGGAGACAGGCAGAAATCAAATAAATGTATTAAATATTAGCTGGTGTTCCTCTGGGCCCATGGGACCCCTGTGGGAGACAGAGAAAAGATGAATACATTAATTACAAATTAGTTCATATCTCTCTAGGGCTCATGGACCCCTGTTAAAGGCAAGAAAAAAAATCTAATAAAATTAATTAATTAATAGCTGGTGTAGAACCCCTATGGCAGGCTGAAGGGCAGAGAAAACCCAAATCAATTAATTAAATAATAACTGGTATCCCTCCAGGGGTGATGCTTCCCATTTTGGAAGCAGGCAGAGAGGAAAAATCAAGGAAAGAAGGATATATTATTAAAAAAAAGAAAATTATCAAAAATGACATGGGCTTCTTTTAATATTAATACTCATAGAAAATGGGAAAAAAATGATGAATGATCAGAAACACCCACTGGTTAAGCAAAATCGTGGTTGCTTACCACACAGCATGGGACAGCAAGGAAGGAAGCATGAAGAAAAAAGGCAAAACTACCATCACCACATTGCCAGCAAAAAATGGAGGCATGGAGAACAAAGAGAAAATGGCCACCTATCACACACACGCACACACACACACACACACAAACACACAAATACAAACAGAGCCTCCACAAAATGGTGGTCGCCTCATGGCCAGCAAAGAAGAAGGCATACAGAAGAGACACAAAATGATGACGCACCCACACGCATGCACACACAAACAAGCACACTGTCTCACAAGCTGGGTCCACAAGATGCCCATCACGACATGGAGGCATGTGAAACAAAGAGAGCATGACTGCCCTACCTTGACTCCATTTCCTTTCTCCCCCTCCATCAACAAAACTTGCAGGACTGCAGGGAAAAGATGCCACAACTATACTCTTAAAATGGGCCTGGACTTAACTAAATGCCTAGTACAGCACCAGTAAAGCATCCACAAAAAATTCAACAGCACAAGAAAATGGACACAGTAAGAAATGTTTAAAATAAACCTTAACAATGCTCCAAGCAAACAGCGAAGGGCAACAATTACCACTGCTAAACACTTTTAAAATTTGAAGGAAAACTATTAATCAACCATTCACACAAACACAATCTCAGACACACAAAAATGGTGGCCAACCTCATGGTGAAAAAATCAAAGGTCACAGGGACGTTATAGTTAGGCTCAGATTTCACTTGTACAAAACCAGTGAAATTCAGCAGTTAAAGTTACCTGAGATAACTATATCTTACACCACTTATGACATCCCAAAGGACATCACTGATGACATCCCTGATGAGATGACATCATCAAGTGAGTGTAAGGGTTTTTAAGAGTTTATGGGTGTTAAACATATATACTAACCTACTACAAAAGTTAAATTAGTATACTGGGTGCTCTACTACTGAGTGATACTACTTCTGATATAAATTAAGTAAATAGCTATGTGACTGTATGTATCCTTGTGTGTGTTGTTGTGTAAGTGGCTGCATGGGTGTATAAGTGGGTGTATGAGTAGCTGTGTGGGTGAGTGATAAGCTGTGTGAGCGGCGGTATTGGTGAGTGAGTGAAGGTACGAGTTGCTCTATGGGTGGTTAAGTGGGTGTGTAGTGAATGTATGGGTGAGTGAGTGGGTGTCTGAATGGCTGTATGAGTGAGTGACTCGGTGTGTAAGTGGCTGTGTGGGTTAGTGAGTGGCTGTTTGAGTGGGTGTTTGGTTAAGTGAGTCAGTGTGTGAGTGGCTGTATTGGAGAGTGTCTGTGTGAATGGCTGTATGAGGGAGGGAGCAGATATATGAGTGCTTATATGGACTTGTGAATGGGTATGTGAGTGGTTGTATGGGAGTGAGTGTGTAAGTGTTTGCATGGATGAGTGAGTGGCTGTGTTAAGAGGCTATATGGCTGAGTCAGTGGGTAGGTGAGTGCCTGCATAAGTGAATAAGTGTGTTGGTGAATATATGGGTATGTGAGTGGCTGTGTGGATGAGTGACTGGTTGTATGAATGACAGTATGGGTGAGTGAATGGTTGTGTGAGTGGCTGTATGAGTAAGGGAGTGGGTGTGAGTGACTCTATAGATGAATGAGTGGGTACATGAGTACTGGTATGAGACTGTGAATGGGTATGTGAGTGGTTGAGTGTGTGTCAGTTGGTGTATGAGGTTATATGGGGGTGTGGATAGGTATGTGAGTGGATCTGTGGATGATATCACCAGTGATGTCATTTGAGATATCATCAGTGATGTCATCAGTAATGTCACTGACCATGTCATGGGTGACATAATATGTGAGGTCATAAACAGTGCATTGTGGGGGCATAAGTTATAGTTAGATCAGGTAACTGTAACTGCTATATTTCACTGGTTTTGTACGAGTGAAATCTGAGCCAACTATAACGTCCCTAACATTTGATTTTTTTCAGTGAATTTCTAAGGTTTTTTTTATTCTGTTTTCTAACTATGAAGTCCCTGTAACCTTTGGTTTTTTAAGTGAATTTCTAAGGTTTTCCAAATTCTATTTCTTTACTTTAACGTCCCTGTAACCTGTTTCTTAAGCGAATCTCTATAGTTTTTTTTATCTAGTAGTCACGTTTGCAGAGTGGTGGAGATAGGGGGCAGGGCCTCCTACCAGCTCTCAGGAATCCCATTGTAAGGGACGCACTGGATGCAACAGGAGGGCTTCTTGGCCCACAAGGTCCCTCAGCATCCAAGAGAACGTCATCCCCCAACCAGCAGTGCGCCAAGAGGCAGGTTTGCAGAGTGGTGGAGAAAGGGGGCATGGCATCCGACACCCTCTCAGCAATTCCCCTGTGTGGGACTTACTGCAGGTGACAGGAGGGGTAGTTGGCCCCCAAGGACCCTTAGCAGTTAAGGGACTTCATCCCCCATCAGCAGTGCGCCAGGAGGCACATTTGCAGAGTGGTGGAGAAAGGAGGCGTAGCCTCCAAAACTTCTCGGCAATCCCGCAGTGCGGGACTTTCTCGAGGTAACAGGAGGGGTAGTTGTCCCCAGGAACCCTCTGGAGCTAAGGGGACTTCATACCCCAAAACCAGCAGTGCACCAGGAGGTTCATTTGCAGAGAGGTGGTGAAAGGGGGCATGGCCTCTGAAATCCTCCTAGCAATCCCGCAGTTTGGAACTTACTGGAGGTAACAGGAGTACTTTTTGGCCCACAAGGACCATCTGCAGCCAAGGAGACTTCATCCCCCAACCAGTTGTGCACTTATTTTGAAAAAGTGCCCCCCCTTCCCTGGGCCAATTTGGGCCCGGGACCAGTCCTTTTTTGAATTGGGAGAGGGGCCACGCAGACCCCCTCCTGGGCTGATTTCATCCCCAGGGATTCCATCTCCCGGGGCCCAGCCTAATGAACATGCAGCTCCCTCTTTCTCAAAGCAATTGTGTTCTGATTCTAGCAAGCAAAAGCATTTTTGATGCTCTTGCTTGCTAGAAGCAATGCACAGTTTGCTATGGCAAACAGCTATGTCCCAGGGTTGGCACCCCACAACATAGCAGGAGCTAGCCCTTGGCTTGGCGGTCCCTAGGGCCACGCATAGCTATAGGAAGGGGGCCGCACAGCCCCATCCTTTCTTGTAATTTGCCCAGGGGAGGTGGTGATCCCCAGGGCTGCGGTGGGCCATGCAGCCCCCCCACATTCAGTTGTTCTAAGTCCCCAGGGCAGGGTGGCCGAGAGGCCCCCACATCTAAAAAAACAAGCCCTGTGGAGGTGGTCGTACACGGGGCACCAATAAGCCCCAGGGGGGGCCGTGTGCCCCCCTCCTTTTTTAAAATGCCCCAGGACCTGGCCCACCAGAGTTCAATTACAAATAAAGCGCGGGAGCCCGTATCGTTTTAAAAAAAATGTTACAGCAAGACATGCAGATCCAGCACGTCTCCTGCCAAAAAGTTTTTTCTGGCCATGCTGTTTCCCTGTAGGACCCCCTCAAGAGGCCTAGGGGGTCAGGGTTTTCTATCCTGCCCTCTTTTCTTTTTTCTGTTTTTTCTGTGACTTGGTTCAACCGAGTCACAAGATGGCTGCCAACACTTCCTTGTTTGAAGTGTTGGCAGCCAAACAATTCAATTCAATTCATACACTTTATTTCGATCATAAAAGATCATAAAAGTGCACAGCACATTATAAATAAAATATAAAAGAAAAGATAATCTTAAATAACATTATTATCATAAAAGTATAATTAAAATCACATGGACTAAAAATTTAATATGTTATAAAGTGCATTTAGTGCACCTAATCCAAAGTGCATGCCAGTATCTAGACAGGCCAAAAACCACTACTCTACGAGTATCGGTCATCAAAATTCTTAACACTTCGAGGTAGTGGCCCGGACCAACTAGTTTACACAGTGGGATTACCCATTTTTTTCTAGAGGATTTGTAATATGGACAAAAGAATAACAGATGAATAATTGTTTCTGAACTGGCATTGCACGCAGGACAAAGATCATCATTAAGAACATCATTACACCACTTTGAGCAAAACTGTTTTGTGGGGAGGGTCTTGTAACGAAACTGGAAAAATAGTTTACGTGCCATTGGGGGGACAATTTCATCTATTGTGTCCTCAAAACAGTAGGCAGATTTAAAATCTAAAACTTCAGAGGTCAAGCGACCCTCAGTATTTACCAGTGCTTTTCTTGATATAGCTTCCCAAAATCCTGCTTTCAACCTTATTCTTGGTGTGGTGGCTAAGCTTTCCGGATTTGTCCAGAACCCCTCCATCCCAAGCCTCTCCAGCAACTCTCTTACTGTTCTAAACCAGGGGATCAAGGATATCGATGGTAACCTCAGGAGCTCTATTAAAGGCACCCGATAAGAGGCAAGCTCATCCACTGACCATAATCAAAAGTTTATAGTTTAGTTTGTGTACTAGCTGTCTATGTGCAAGATCAAGGTAAAGGGGCACCAGAGAAGTACTAGAAGGTAAGTCCACCAAGGATCTAAGAAAGCGATTCTCAATTGCAGACAAGCAATTTATGGTGCCAGTGCCCCACAACTCGGCTCCATAAAGTGCCCCTCCAAGTACCTTGATGTTATAGATTTCCAGGGCAGGGGTGAGCTGTCTGGACAGTGTTTTCCTATGTATTTTAGTGATATTAGCAGTCTGATGTATTAATTGCATTTTGACTTTCTCTATATGTGCAGCCCAGTTAATTGTGAGTGTCAGGCGAATGCCAAGATAGTCAAAAGCATCGACTCGCTCCAGCTTACTATTTCCAATTGACACCGATCTTTTGGTGGAGTTGGCCTCTCCTTTCTTAAACACCATGGGGCTTATTTACAAGGCCCTTGCGCCACTTTTGCGTCATTTTTAACATGGGAAAAGTGACGCAAAAGTGGCGCAAGGGGCTTGTAAATCTGCCCCCATATACTTGGTTTTAGACTCATTTAGCACCAGCCCTCAATCATCACAAAACTTAATAAAATCATTTAAAAGCTGCTGTAGTCCCTGTGGTGATTTAGATTAAGAGCGTGTCATCGGCAAAGAGAAGGGCAGGAACTCTTTTTGCACCGATTTTTGGGGCGTCACACTCAGATCTATCTAGAAGATCGACGACACCATTAATAAAAAGAGTAAAAAGTGTGAGGGCAAGAACACATCCCTGCCTCACTCCACACTGGACGGGGAAGGGATCTGTAACTTTATTATTCTCCCCCCACCTCACTTGTGCTGTGTTAGATGAATGTAATCTAATTAAAACATCTGAAAGATTCATCGGAATACCCTACTCCTTTAAAATACTCCAGAGCCTTGCACGCAGGACCAGGTCAAAAGCAGACCGGAGGTCAACAAAGGCCATATAAAGCTTTCTTCCCTTGAGTGCCACTTCCTTCCAATAAATACAAAGAAGGCAGAAAGCTTGATCCAAGGTACTTTGCTCGAAAACCCACTTGGAACTCACTTAAAATACGAGACTCAAAAATCCAATCCTGAATTCGACCTAAAATTTGCTTGCAGAAAATCCTCTGTAAGGAATTGATAAGGCTAATAGGTCTATAGCTGCCTAGCTTTGTTCTGTCCCTCTTTTTGTATATAGGGACGACTTCTGCGATTTTCAAAGAGGAGGGGGTGGGAGTACTCGCTAAAATTGAGTTAGTCAAAAGATTTATGTACGATCCCGAAAGTGCTATATCCTCTTTGTATAAATCGTTGGGGATTCTATCTGGTCCAGGAGCGCGGCTGAAACGCAGGAGCGGATTGCTGCTTGTGTTTCTTCTATAGTGAAGGAGAGATCATGACCCTCTTCTGCAGACAACACCCCGCATCCATGGGGAGCTCCCTCGGATAATTTATCCCTAGATTCATAAAGAGAGCCAAAATGCGCTACCCACTCCTCGGGCTGGACTGTAAATTCTAAGGCCCTCTCACTCCCCTTTAGCCAGTATGCAGCTTTGCTCCAGAAACTCTTAGAATCTTTGGCTAACAATGCATTCCGTAAAGAGGACCACAATGAACCCTCCCACTCCTTCTTTGCAGACTTGATTGCCTGCCTATACTTAACTCCACAGGCCACATACTCAGGGCGGAATTTCTGCTTTATGGCCTGTATAAGTGTTTCCTTTGAAAGCCTACAATTTTTGTTATACCAAGTACCCTGGCGAGGGGGCTTCCGGTGTATGCAATTCCCTTCCTTTTTCTGTGGTTTACACGGGTTGGTTAACAATTCCCTTATCTCTGTGTATAGTGCCTCATGCCTGGTGCCCAATGTCTCCACAGTATTGTTAATAGTATGATTTGCTAGCTCCTCCATTAAAAGACGAACTTGACTCTTAGCTGCATCTAGTGCCCCCGGATGTCCCGCTACCCAATCCCATCTGATTGCTCTCTGGTTGTTTGTGATTGACAAAACACCTAGATCCGCACTAGCCCTTAAATCTGGCACAGGTGTACCCTGCTTGGTGAGTGTGAATACTAGGGCGTTGTGGTCGCTATCGACCCTCTTGGCCACTGTCATGTCTTGGACTAAGTGCCAAAGGTTGAGGGATACCAGGCAATAGTCTATTCTACTTTCGTAGCCTAATCTATTAAAAGTAGGGTCCCCGTTTGGATCAGAGTTAGTCCTCCCATTTGTGGCTCTCAAGTCATGCTGCATAGTAAGAGCCAACAACTGGGCACCTCTCTTGGACCACCTAGCTGGGGGGAGATCTAGTTGTGGTATTTTCCACTCTCTGTCCCACTCATCAGTCAAATCTGAAGGGATCGGGGCAAGCGGTTCAAACGTGCAGTTGAAATCACCTGCAACTAAAGTAGGGGTGTCGTCTGAATAGTGAGACAAAGCGAGGTCAAGGGTACACACTGTATTGGTTTCCTCCTGGCCCCGCAGCACTCTATTATATACATTAAACATCCTTTTTTTCTGTCCACTATAAAAGGTAAGCTCCAATGCTAAAATTTCTTCGGAATCAACATTTAAGAGTTTAACTTTAACCCCTAGCTCGATTTTTACCCATACCTTTAGCCCTCCCAAGGGTCTGCCCAGCTCTTTTCTTGTGGCATTGATTGCGTAAGCAGAAAAGCCATTTCTATGTGGGCAGTGCAGGCTCCAGGTTTCCTGGTATAAAATTACATCAAGAGTCTACAAAAGAACACCATTTTGGATCAGCCAATAGCATTGAGATCCCAGCCACGTTCCACACTAGAACCCAAGTTGTCACTGGACCAATAACTGGGTCAGGTGGTACAGGGGTATATGTTAGAGAGGGGATAGAGGGGGGTGTCACTAAGGCACTTACAAACCCATCCCTGTTTAATGATTTTAACTGTTCCTCTGAAGGTGGTCAACTCTGCCCTCTCCAATTGCCCCTACAAGAGGTGAGCAGTTCTAGTGGAGCTGGTCTGCAAGAAGTCAATGGTGTCCTAGTAAGAGTTCCAAAACAGGATGACAGCGGAGGCCTGACAGGGGTACCAGCTGGGGGTCTGTATCTAATGGAAATACGGGTGGGTGCTTGAGAGAACGCGTGAATCAATTGACAACAATCCAGAGATTATGCCTTTGTCATAGAAGCTAACCTCAATCATGTCCCAAATTGATTTCAGCATGGGAACTCTTTTTACCAATTGTATATCGTCTCCAATAATTGAATAACAATGTCGGCTAGACCTATACCAATAGATGACCTTGTTCTTAAGAGAGTCTTGGTCTTCACGTCTTCCCAAAGGAAGCTTTGGGACTTCCGTGAGATAGATCACCGTCCCATGCCTGTGATCTCATATAAACACCATCCCTTACTATCCCCTTATCTAGTGCCCTTTCGTAGTCTTGCTTGGACAAAATACTTTCATCTAGGACAACCTCTCCTCTGTCAATCCCACTGCCTTGGACAAATCCTGGTGCATTCCTCGAAATTAAACTGGGAGTATCATTAAAGCTACCATACTCAGTAGCGTGTGTCGCTTAATGGGTACATCTAGTCTGCGTGGGATTTTGGATTGAGTTTATATTGGCCAGACTACTTACTTCGATTCCCCTGGGGGCCAAATTTATTGATGGTATCATGGTTTCAGTTAGGGCCAGGTTCTCACCATTTACCCTCTCTAACAAGCTGGCTACCATCACTCTTAGAGTAATTACTTCATCTTTCAGTGACTTAATTTGATCTTTTAATAACTGGATTTCACCAGTAGAGATTGAACATGGCTCTTCGGTGTCACTACCAACCGCCCCCTCCGATTTTCCTCCGTTGCAAGTATATCAAATCTATTATGGCATTCAATGTGTCCAGTTGGTGTTATACTGGGCGCACTTTTTAAAACATTACAGAGTAGAGTAGTAGATACGCTGGGCTCTGCTTCAAAAGGACCAATGGCTGCGGCACTCGGTTAGGATAGTCTGAATCCTGTCCAATGACTCGTGGCAGACCACACTAGAGGGCCTTTTATTGTGAGATTCTGGGCCCTGAGCTTTTCTTTTACCCATCTCTAGACGTGTGACTAATAACTTTCAGTATCACTAGGGGCACCAGAGATGCTAGATCAAAAGCCAAGTGGAACACCCCCCACCGCAAAGTTCCCGAAGAGGTACAGTTAAGTCACAGTCACAGACACAGGTTTAAAGGAAACACAAGGAGATTTTCAAAAAGCACTTTGCCACTGTAACAGTCACTATAAAGGATTTATCTGGAGAAGTTCGTGGAGGTCACTTACGGGTTAGGCGACGGTGGCTAAAATGACCAGGGGGAATGGCCCCGCCGCGCCTCTTCCTGACGCCTCCGAGCGCAGTGTCCCCACGTCGGCGCCTCCTGGTGCAAAGGCTCTTGGGAGCTGGAGTCCCCTGGTTCTGGCAGCAAGGCAGCAAAGTGAGTATGCAGGCAGCCAATCAGATCTCAGCACGAGATCCGGAGGGGTCGCAGATCCTCTGTGTCCCTATTTATATAAATGGAGGTTTCTTTACATTTCTCCCCAACTACTGAACGGATTAACACCAAATCACGAAAAGGGTGCTGTCTGGACCAACAGCTACCTTTCTGCCAAATTTGGTGTAATTCTGTTCAGCGGTTCAGGCTGTAGCTGTGTCTAAAGTTCCTATGGAAATGAACATGGGGAAAATGAGTTTTTTGGACCCCCACTTTTTCTCTGCCCTCTGATGGATCACCCTGAAACTTTTCAAGACAGCAGCTGAATTGAGCGTTGAACTAGTTTTGAAAATTTCACAAGGATTCAGCAAACGACATTGAATTTTTTGACAAAAGAGATACCGCTCTTCCTATGGAAACTATATCCTAATTATAACTACCTACTGGTGACCGGCAATAGATTATTTATATAGTAACTACTGGTGGTCGACAGTAGGTAGTTATAGTTAGGACCTTGCTTCTTTAGGAAAAGCATTTTTCTTTTGCCAATATCTTTCGCTTCGTTTGACGAATCTTCGCGAAATTTTCAAAACTAATGGGGCAGTCAGGTCAGCTGCTGTGTTAAAAGTTTCGGGTTGATTCATCAAGCGGGGGCCGAGAAAAAGGGGGGTCCCAAAACACTTTTTTCTATGTTAATTTCCATAGGAAAATTTAGACACAGCTCCAGCCCGAACTGCTCAACGCAATTACACCAAATTTGGCAAAAAGGTAGCTCTTGGTCCAGAAAGTAAATTTTTCTTAAGTGGTGTAAATCCGTTTTAGTTCCTGAGAAATGTAAAGATTTCTCAGATATACAACTGTGGCTGCGGTGGATCCTTGAACCCTCCAGATCTGGTGCCTGAGATCTGATTGGCTGGCAACACTTCAAACCAGGAAGTGTTGGCAGCCATCTTGTGACTCGGTTGAACCGAGTCACAAAAAAAAAGGTGAAAAAAAAAGAAAAGGGGTCAGGGTAGAAACACCCTGATCCCCAATGCCTGTTCACAGGGACCCCCACAGCCCAAAAAAAGCATTTTCTTTGAAATTTTCCATGAATCCCGCCGCAATTCTTTTAAAAAACAAAGCACAGTCTCCCAGGCTTCATTTAATTAGGACCCGGGTGGGCCAGGTCCCAGGGACAGTTGAATTAATAATGCCTCAGGAACTACCTCCCCAGGGTTATATTTATAATAGAATGCGTGGGGGGCTCTAGCCCCTCCCTTGCAGCCCCGGGGACCGCCACCTCCCTGGGGCCAATACATTGGCAAGATTTCAAAATACGTGGGGGGCTCCTGCCACGCAACCACCAACCACCTCCCCAGGGCCTATGTTTTGTAGTGGAGAAAGGAGCATGGCCTGTGACCTCCTCTCAGCAATTCCACTGTGTTGGGCTTACTGGAGGTAACAGGTGGGCTAGTTGGTCCCATAGTACCCTCAGCAATGAAGGGGACTTTATCCCCCAACCAAGAGCATGCCAGGAGGTGCGTTTGCAGAGTGATGGAGAAAGGGGCCATGGCCTGCTATCAGAACTCAGCAATCCTGCTGTGTGGGACTTACTAGATGTAATAGGAAGGGTAGTTGCCCCCCAAGGACGTCCTGGGGGGCCAACTACCCTCCTGTTACCTCCAGTAAGTCACACACAGTAAGATTGCTAAGAGGTCTTCGGAGGCCATGCCCCCCTTTCTCCACCACTTTGCAAACGCACCTCCGGGTGCACTACTGGTTGGGGGATGAAGTTCACATACTCCTGCGGGACCTTGGGGGCCACAAAGCCCTCCTGGTACCTCCTGTAAGTCTTACGCTTCAGAATTCTTGAGAGCTGGTTGGAGGCCCAGCCCCCTTTCTCCACCACTCTGCAAACTTGACTGCTAGTTAAAAAACATTAGAAATTCACTGAAAAAAACAAAGGTTACAGGGACATTATAGTTAGGAAATGGAATTTAAAAAACCATAGAAATTCACTGAAAAAAACAAAGTTTACAGGGACGTTATAGTTAGAAATTAGCATTTAAAAAACCTTAGAAATTAACGGAAAAAGCCACAGGTTATAGCAACATTATAGTTAGGCTGACATTTCACTTCTTCAAAACCTGTGAAATTCAGCCGTTATAGTTAGCTGAGCTAACTATAACTCGTGCCCCCGCAGTGCACTGCTGATAATGTCTCATATTACATCACTCATGACATGGTCAGTGACATCACTGATGATGCAAAGGGTACATTAACTGATGGAGTATTTTTCGGGCACGCACAGATGAATTGAATTCAATTAGTGATGGAGTATAAGTAGACGGACTGGGAACACTTACAAGTTGCTAGGAGGATGGACGTGATGAAGGATGTTTAGACAAAATCTTTGCTGTGTGTTTACGAAGAATGGGTGTTCTAGGGCTTTAGACCAATTTACTTTGAACATGATTATGGTTAACTATAGCAGGGTAAGATGAGGGTGAATTAATGGATAATAACCTTAGTGATGACATTTTGGGAGGGCTCGTAAAAGTAAATACCTGACTAAATATAGAAGAGTTAAACTTCTTTGTGAAGAGAAGGATACACGCTGATAAAGGGCAATGAAAGTGGGATACTCACAATGGTAAGCATGCACAATGTTTATTTAAAATTAGGGCTGTAATTGTGACGGGCATTTTTCTCCATTTTATTTGCAGTATCCCGTATCAGGGGGATTGGTTTCCGAATTTTATGTCCAAAATCGATATACATAAAGGCGTAATTTGAAAGCATTTCTACAAGTGAGAATTTTAAACAAACTTGAGAAGAAAGCTAAAATAGTGAGAGTAAAGGAGAACAAGAGAACTTAGATGACAGTTTATATATATTTTTCTAGGGAAATAATATACAGTACATTTAGGATGAAGTGAAAGTGGTAATGGAGAAGCAAATGAAAACTTATAATAAGGAGTGAAAGATCACCACACTGACATAGTAAATATGGATATACATTAAGAATGGCACAAAAGCAAATACTACTTAATAGATTCAATATTAGGTCATAACTTGAATTTCTTTTCTCTCTTTTCCCTTTGCAGAGACAAAAGAATAATTACAAAAAGAGTAGACATAAAAGACTAAGAAAATGTCTTATATTGTAGGATTAAACAGGAATATGACAACAACTTAGCAGAAAGGTAAATGACTTATCTTTTTCTCGTTTTTCTGGAAAAAGGATGCCTATAGTTTGAAATTTTATTAATTTTATATCCAGATTTCAGAATAGAAACACATTAAACAAATTCATGATATTTAGACCATGTTTCCCTTGGGTGATGACCTGTAATAAAAAGAGGTTGAGAAGTATGTAGGTAATCACATAAGAACTAGCAATCTCTGATTCATGGGTTCATTCGATTTTGTTTGTCTTGCTTATGTTGAAAGTATTAGTTATGATATATTGAAATAACGAGTACAAATTTATCCAGGTCAAAAATAGGCTGTAACACTGTAATTGCTGATTCGTCGAATGAGGCTGTAATTCATCAAATGAATTTCTATGTTTTGGAGAAATTGATACATTGTAAGAATAAAGAAGAGACATAAGGAAACAGTACAAGAATTTTTAGTGTATATCTAGTGTATGCTGTGGAGAATATCTCTCAGAATAAGTTTTTTATTAATTATAATTACCATACTGGTGGGGACCAGTATCTGGGAGTGTAGCGCCGGGCACTATTCCTATAACCCACCCAGAAAATAATATTTTATATATATATATATATATTCACTGAAAAAACCATAGGTTTAAGGGACGTTATAGTTAGAAATTAGCATTTAAAAACCTTAGAAATTCACTGAAAAAACCACCGGTTTCAGGGACGTTATAGTTAGTTGGACATTTCACTTGTACAAAACTAGAGAAATTCGGCCATTATAGTTAGTTGAGCTAAATATAACTCGCGCACCCACAATGCACTGCTGATGAAGTCACATATTACATCATTCATGACATGGTCAGTGACATCACTGATGACATCTCAAATGACATCACTGATGACATCATCCAGTGACTGTGTGTTTCTGTAAAGTTTAAATATGTTATATATATATATATATATATATATATATATATATATATATATATATATATATATATATATATATATATATATCCAATTTCCAAAATGCTCTTATCAAGACTACGGACCCGTGGAGGGTGGTGCATACCCCGGGAGAGCACCCGGTAAACCAATCCAATCCGTTTTACACTACGTGATAATAATGCACTCTCAGGTTCCAATGAAGTAAGAAATCAGGAAGTTTATTTCCACGCTACGCGTTTCGGCAATGAAGCCTTGTTCACACAATGGAAAGAAAACACCAAGTCACCATTAAGTACACCAACACATCCACGTACAGCATTAAACATAGAAAGAGGACTATGTACAACATGGTCTCTCCCGAACTCGGGATCTGTGGTGGCCATTTTGGAACTAGTTTCCATATATTCATGACCTTCTACAATCTGTATTGCCCGCGGTATGATACTAATACCATGCTGCTAAATTGAAAATTGAAGCGTAAATGCCATGATGTTACAAACGGACATATGTAAACATACCTAGTTAAAATACTTTTCCCAACATTAATGCTAAAATGCAATGGTAGTGCAGAAACGGACAAAATACAATACAACAACCAGACATATAATAGCCAGTGCATGCAAATCAAATCATCATCTTGTTCATGTATCGCATATAAGATGTGTAATTGGACACTTGTCCTACGGTCTATCCTCTGTGCCTGATCTACGTAGTACATCGTGTTCCTCTATGTGATGTAAAAAGTGATGTGACGTGAATAGTCGCGTAAGTGAATACATAGTGATCTACCCTCTTAATACCTCCAAACTATTTTCCAAAAGTGGAATATTCTATGTACAGCCTTGGTAATAGTTATATGTAAGTACGTCGTATTATGTATCTACTTCCATGTACAAGACGACAATTGTCGTGGAACTCCCCTGATAAGGAGTTCACTAGACGTATGTAATCCTAAAAATGTTATATACCATATACCAGCTGGGCACTAGTCCTCAATGACCAACTCCCAACCTGTACCAATAATGGACCTCCCCATTTCCCACACGCACTAAGGTATGTTCTCTAGTGTTGGGCAAGTGCCATAATCAACTGAGTGGGTCCAGTTCCAAAAGATACTATATCTGGCAAGTGCCCCTACTTTTCCAGGCTATAAACAGTTCTATATGAAGGAAAAAAGGGCTAGAAACCAATTAAACCCTAGGTGACAACTCTTGTCTGCCATAATACCAACTCGTGAGGTGCCTCCAGAAAAAAGGTTAGAGAACCCGTGAATGTGACACTACCCAGGTAGTGTGGGTCCCTGCCTTTCCTCCTGTAGTGAAAGAAGAGAGAAAAAGAAGAAAGAAAAACATGATCAGTGCAATTAAAATCAACATCCGTTGAACAATATTATCATGTAATTACAATATATACATTCTCTATAGCTGCTAAGAAGGACATTGTAAAACTAGAGCACAAATTACATTTCATACAGGTGTATTCTTAATTCTTCGTCAAGGTTTAAACCCCCCCGGGGATTTGGTCTGGAGGTCAATAATATACCTGGATTCCCGCTGTCTGAGTTTCAATACCCTGTTTCCTCCCCTCGGGGATCTTGGGATATGTTCCATGGCAAAGTAACTAAGGCCAGAGTTATTGGAGAAATGATGGTCCTGAAAGTGGCGCGCTACCGGGTACTGTTTGTCCTGATTAGTGATGGCCCGCATGTGTTCCAACACCCGTTTCTTTGCTGGATGGACTGTGCTGCCTATGTATCTTAACTTACAGGGACACTCCAAACAATAGACCACAAACGGGGTCCCACATGTCAAAAACTGTGTAATGGTTTTCACTCTGCCCCCTCCATCATGATACTCTTTTTCATGGTACTATTCTTGCACGCCCTACAGTGTCCGCAAGGAAAAAGCCTTTGAGTCCTTGGTTTCTCATGGTATTGTAAACTGTTATATCACTGTGTACCATCCTGTCTCTAAAGCTATATCCCTTTCTATAAGTGATGCATGGTTTCTCACTTATGATGGAACATATGTTAGGATCGCTTTTGAGAATATCCCAGTGTTTAGTCAGTATATTCCTGATATCCCTGGCGTTTCTATTATACGTCAGTATGATTCTGGTGGTATTCTCCTGTGTAATGGTATCGGGTTCAGTGCCTGTTCTTGTTTTTAAGATTTCCGTTCTCTCTATTTGTTCAACTTTCCGGAGAGCTTTATTCAGGACCCAGGTGGGATACCCCCTGGTTTTGAACCTTTCTATCATGATGGCAGACTCTTCCTTGTACCCAATTATGGTACTACAGTTACGTTTTGCCCTCAACAGTTCCCCAAACGGTATACTCCATTTGAAGGGGTCAGGGTGACTGCTGAGGGCATGTAAAAGGGTGTTACCTGCCGTGTCTTTGCGGAAGAGTTTGGTTTGGACGGTGTTGCCCACTACCTCCACCTTGGTGTCTAGAAATTCAACTGAGGTTCTACTCATTGTACTAGTGAGAGTGATGTTATACTTGTTGTTATTCAGTTTATCAATGAATTCCGTGGCCTCCAGCTCACTGCCCCGCCACACCATGAAAATATCATCGATGTAGCGGAGCCAAAGTTTAACCTTCTGTCTCTCAGGAAAGGTGGATGTGTTACTAAGGGTCTCCTCCTCCCATATGCCCAGAAACAGGTTCGCAAACGAAGGGGCAAAGCATGTCCCCATCGCGGTGCCGGTCACCTGTTTATACAGTATGCCATCAAACATGAAGATATTGTTGGTGAGGCAGAACTCCATCATTTCAAGAACCATGGTGGTATGTGCTTTGAATCTGATGTGTCTGGTCTGTAAATAGCGTTTACAAGCCTCTACACCATGCTCATGCTTGATTATGGTGTAGAGTGAACTGACATCTAGTGTCACTAGTAAGAAATCTTCCTCCCATTGTATGCCATCCATTTTACCCAAGATGTCTTTGGTGTCCTTAACATGGGACGCAAGTCTGCTGACATAGTCCCTGAGAAAGAAATCAACGTATTTGGAGATATTCTCAGTGATACTCCCTTTGGAAGAAACTATTGGCCTGCCCGGGGGATTGATCAAATCTTTATGCACCTTCGGTAACAGGTACAGTACTGGTAGAATGGGATAGTCCCGTTTGAGATAGCAGTATTCTTCCCACTCTAAGATCCCTAGATCCTTCCAGTTGTTCAGTTTCTCCCAGATCAATTCTATACTGTTGGAATATGTCTCCCTATTGACTTCTATATAGAACTTCTGATCTTTCAACTGGCGTAAAGCTTCTGCAATATATTTCTCTCTGTCCATGACAACAACATTCCCACCCTTGTCAGCAGGGCGGATGACAATGTTGCTATCCTGTGACAGAGAGAACAGGGCTTCTTTCTGTGGTGAAGTTAGGTTATGTCTTTGCTGAGTCTTGAACCATTTCTTATGTCTGAATTTAACTAAATGTGTATTGACTACATCATGAAATGTATCAATATTGTCGTGTCCTAATGGTGGGTAAAATGTGGAGCGTGGTTTAAAACCTGTCATGGCCGCTGGTTGTGTGTGATACCCATTTCATCTAGAACATAATTAGCCGCAGTATTAGATACAATATCATCACTCTCTATATTGTGTTCCAGCTGGTGCAACATGACAAGATTATCCACATCACTTATATTCAAGTCCTGGTCATTATCACCACCTAACCCGCCCTGATGCTCTCGGGATCTAGTAGGCTTCAGTAAATGCCACTTTTTTAACTTTAGTTTCCGAATGAACTTAAACAGGTCGATGCGGGTTTCTGCAAAGTTAAAAGGGAGCGTGGGACAAAATGACATTCCTAGACAGAGTGTTCTTTTTTCAGTGTCATTGATATTTCTTTTTGATAAGTTGATAATAGTTCTGTTTACCATAGCCATGTCCATCATTCCGCCGTTGTAGAGCTTTTCGCCTGTAATCCCATGTGCCCCCTTCCTCTGCCTCTTCTTCCACCTCTGTTGGGTTCGTTTCCGTCTGTCCTTGTTGCGCCTCTTCCTCTTCCGCGTCCTCTTTGTGATTTTGGTTTAATCTCTGGTGGTCCTCTCGGAGTTTTGCGACCTCTCCGCAGGTTCCTATACTCGTCTAAACAAGTGGCAGGACGGCTGCTTACTCCTCTATCTTCCGATCTGGTACTTGATGTTCTTGAAATGATGGAGTTCTGCCTCACCAACAATATCTTCATGTTTGATGGCATACTGTATAAACAGGTGACCGGCACCGCGATGGGGACATGCTTTGCCCCGTTTGCGAACCTGTTTCTGGGCATATGGGAGGAGGAGACCCTTAGTAACACATTCACCTTTCCTGAGAGACAGAAGGTTAAACTTTGGCTCCGCTACATCAATGATATTTTCATTGTGTGGCGGGGCAGTGAGCTGGAGGCCACGAAATTCATTGATAAACTGAATAACAACAAGTATAACATCACTCTCACTAGTACAAGGAGTAGAACCTCAGTTGAATTTCTAGACACCAAGGTGGAGGTAGTGGGCAACTCCGTCCAAACCAAACTTTTCCGCAAAGACACGGCAGGTAACACCCTTTTACATGCCCTCAGCAGTCACCCTGACCCCTTAAAATGGAGTATACCGTTTGGGGAACTGTTGAGGGCAAAACGTAACTGTAGTACCATAATTGGGTACAAGGAAGAGTCTGCCATCATGATAGAAAGGTTCAAAACCAGGGGGTATCCCACCTGGGTCCTGAATAAAGCTCTCCGGAAAGTTGAACAAATAGAGAGAACGGAAATCTTAAAAACAAGAACAGGCACTGAACCCGATACCATTACACAGGAGAATACCACCAGAATCATACTGACGTATAATAGAAACGCCAGGGATATCAGGAATATACTGACTAAAAACTGGGATATTCTCAAAAGCGATCCTAACATAGGTTCCATCATAAGTGAGAAACCATGCATCACTTATAGAAAGGGATATAGCTTTAGAGACAGGATGGTACACAGTGATATAACAGTTTACAATACCATGAGAAACCAAGGACTCAAAGGCTTTTTTCCTTGCGGACACTGTAGGGCATGCAAGAATAGTACCATGAAAAAAGAGTATCATGATGGAGGGGCAGAGTGAAAACCATTACACAGTTTTTGACATGTGGGACCCCGTTTGTGGTCTATTGTTTGGAGTGTCCCTGTAAGTTAAGATACATAGGCAGCACAGTCCATCCAGCAAAGAAACAGGTGTTGGAACACATGCGGGCCATCACTAATCAGGACAAACAGTACCCGGTAGCGCGCCACTTTCAGGACCATCATTTCTCCAATAACTCTGGCCTTAGTTACTTTGCCATGGAACATATCCCAAGATCCCCGAGGGAGGTAACAGGGTATTGAAACTCAGACAGCGGGAATCCAGGTACATTATTGACCTCCAGACCAAATCCCCGGGGGTTTAAACCTTGACGAAGAATTAAGAATACACCTGTATGAAATGTAATTTGTGCTCTAGTTTTACAATGTCCTTCTTAGCAGCTATAGAGAATGTATATATTGTAATTACATGATAATATTGTTCAACGGATGTTGATTTTTATTGCACTGATCATGTTTTTCTTTCTTCTTTTCTCTCTTCTTTCACTACAGGAGGAAAGGCAGGGACCCACACTACCTGGGTAGTGTCACATTCATGGGTTCTCTAACCTTTTTCAGGAGGCACTTCACGAGTTGGTATTATGGCAGACAAGAGTTGTCACCTAGGGTTTAATTGGTTTCTAGCCCTTTTTCCTTCATATAGAACTGTTTATAGCCTGGAAAAGTAGGGGCAATTGCCAGATATAGTATCTTTTGGAACTGGACCCACTCAGTTGATTATGGCACTTGCCCAACACTAGAGAACATACGGTAGCGCGTGTGGGAAATTGGGAGGTCCATTATTGGTACAGGTTGGGAGTTGGTCATTGAGGACTAGTGCCCAGCTTGTATATGGTATATAACATTTTTAGGATTACATACGTCTAGTGAACTCCTTATCAGGGGAGTTCCACGACAATTGTCGTCTTGTACATGGAAGTAGATACATAATACGACGTACTTACATATAACTATTACCAAGGCTGTACATAGAATATTCCACTTTTGGAAAATAGTTTGGAGGTATTAAGAGGGTAGATCACTATGTATTCACTTACGCGACTATTCACGTCACATCACTTTTTACATCACATAGAGGAACGCGATGTACTACGTAGATCAGGCGCAGAGGATAGACCGTAGGACAAGTGTCCAATTACACATCTTATATGCGATACATGAACAAGATGATGATTTGATTCGCATGCACTGGCTATTATATGTCTGGTTGTTGTATTGTATTTTGTCCGTTTCTGCACTACCATTGCATTTTGGCATTAATGTTGGGAAAAGTATTTTAACTAGGTATGTTTACATATGTCCGTTTGTAACATCATGGCATTTACGCTTCGATTTTCAATTTAGCAGCATGGTATAAGTATCAAACCGCGGGCAATACAGATTGTAGTAGGTCATGAATATATGGAAACTAGTTCCAAAATGGCCACCACAGATCCCGAGTTCGGGAGAGACCATGTTGTACATAGTCCTCTTTCTATGTTTAATGCTGTACGTGGATGTGTTGGTGTACTTAATGGTGACTTGGTGTTTTCTTTCCATTGTGTGAACAAGGCTTCATTGCCGAAACACGTAGCGTGGAAATAAACTTCCTGATTTCTTACTTCATTGGAACCTGAGAGTGCATTATTATCACGTAGTGTAAAACGGATTGGATATATATATATATATATATATATATATATATATATATATATCCCAAGATGTATTGAAGAATGAGTGGGTGTATAAGTGTCTGAATGGATGATTTAGTAGGTGCGTGACTGACTGTATAAGTGAGTGATTAAAAGTGTCTTACTGAATGCATGGGTTGGTGACTAAACTGTGTGAATGTCTGTATCAGTCTGTCAGTTGGTGTGTAAGTGGCTGCATGGGTTGGTGAGTAGCTACATGAGTGTCTATATGGGTTATTGATTGGTTGTCTGATATCTGTATGGGTGCCTTAGTGTCTGTGTGGGGGGTGGAGGGTGTATGACTCTGTGCATAGATGTGTGAGTGAGTGATTCACTGGGTGTATGGGTTCAAGAGTGCATCTGTGAAGGGCTGTATGGGTGGGTGAGTTTGTGTATGGGTGTGTTGGTGAGTGAATGGATCTCTCAGTGGTACATGTGTGAGTAACTACATATGTGAAAGGCAGTGTTGGAGCATATCAATGATTATATGTGAGAGTGAGTGATTGTGAGAATCGCTGTATGGATGAGTGTGTGCTTGTATCAGTGATTGTATAAGAAAATAAGTATGTCTTAGTATCTGTATGAATAAGGGAGGTGCTGTGTGTAAAACTGTATAGATGAGTAAATGGGAGTGTGATTCTTTGCATGCCTGACTAGGTGTGTGAGTAACTCTATGGATTAGTGGCAGTGTGTGAGTATCTGTATAGGTGTATGAGTGCATATGATAGTGCTGTATTGATGAGTGACTGCATGTATGAGTGACTGTATGGGTGAATGAGTGGACGTGTGTGTAGACCTAGGAATCAGTGAGTGGGTATGTAGTAACTGGTATTGGTGTGTCTATGGTTTCGAAAATGGTAGTCTGTATTTTAGAGTGGGTGTATCAAAGGTTATATTGGGGTGTGAGGAGGTGCATCAGATTATCACGCGGATGATGTCATCAATGATGTCATCAGTGATGTCATTTGAGATGTCATCAGTGATGTCACTGACCATGTCATGAATTATGTAATATGTGACGTCATCAGCAGTGCATTGCGGGGGTGCGAGTTATAGTTAGCTAAACTACCTATAACAGCCGCATTTCTCTGGTTTTGTACAAGTGAAATGTCCAACTAACTATAACGATCCTGAAACCTGTGGTTTTTTCAGTGAATTTCAAAGGTTTTTTAAATGCTAATTTCTAACTATAACGTCCCTGAAACCTATGGTTTTTTCTGTGAATTTCAAAGGTTTTTTAAATGCTAATTTCAAACTATAACGTCCCTGAAACCTCTGTTTTTTTCAGTGAATTTAAAAGGTTTTTTAAATGCTAATTTCTAACTATAACGTCCCTGAAACCTATGGTTTTTTCAGTGAATTTCAAAGGTTTTTAAATGCTAATTTCTAACTATAACGTCCCTGAAACCTATGGTTTTTCTGTGAATTTCAAAGGTTTTTTAAATGCTAATTTCAAACTATAACGTCCCTGAAACCTCTGTTTTTTTCAGTGAATTTCAAAGGATTTTAAATACTAATTTCTAAGTATAACGTCCCTGAAACCTAGGTTTTTTTCAGTGAATTACAAAGGTTTTTTAAATGCTAATTTCTAAATATGCCTACATCCGTAGGACATGTGCAGAAAGAGGAAGAAAGGTGCAGAAAGAAGCAAGATAAATGCAGAAAGAGGCAGCAGAAGTCCAGAAAGAGGAACAAAGATGCAGAAAGAAGCAAGAGAGGTGCAGAAAGAGGCCTTATTGCAAATTTATTCTGTGCCCTGGGCACCCCCCCAACTGTATGCTGACTGGTACTGGTGGTAACTGACTCTTACTGACCCTGGGCTCTGCCAACCAGGCCCGGAGCCAGTGCAATGCTGAAAGACACTTAGAATATAGTGAAAACACCTACTTACACTAGGGTACACTATTGGTTGGGGTATCCCTGTGATTGGCATAACCTCCCCTGTAAGACCCTAGTACATAATAGGGCTGGGGGATTAATACTACCTCTAAGTCAGAGGTGCAGAAAGAGGCAAGAGAAGTGCAGAAAGAGGCAAGAGAGGTGCATAAAGAAGCAAGAGAGGTTCAGAAAGAGGCAAGGGAAGTGCAGAAACAGGCAAGAGAGGAGCAGAAAGAGGCAAGAGAGGAGCAGAAAGAGGCAAGAGAGGTGTAGAAAGAAGCAAGAGAAGTGCAGAAAGAGGCAGGAGGAGTGCAGAAAGAAGCAAGTGAGGTGCAGAAAGATACAACAGAGCTGCAGAAAGACACAAGAGAGGTGCAGAAACAAGCAAGAGAAGTGCAGAAAGAGGAAAGAGGAACAGAAAGAGGCAAGAGAGGTGCAGAAAGAGACAATGGAGGTGCAGAAAGAGGCAAGAGAGGAGCAAAAAGAGGCAAGAGGGGTGTAGAAAAAGGTAGGAGAGGTGCACAAAGAGGCAAGGGAGGTACAGAAAGAGGCAGGAGGGGTGCAGAAAGAAGGAAGAGAACTGCAGAAATAAGCAACAGAGATGCTGAAAGAGGCGCGAAGGGTGCAGAAAGAGCAAGAGAAGTGCAGAAAAAAGCAACAGAGGTACAGAAAGAGGCAAGAGAGGTGCAAAAAGAAGCAAGTGATGTGCAGAAAGATGGAAGAGAGGTGCAGAAACAAGCAAGAAAAGTGCAGAAAGAGGCAAGAGGATTGCTGATAGAAGCAACAGAGGTGTAGAAAGAAGCAAGAGAAGTGCAGAAAGAGGCAAGTGAGGTGCAGAAAGAAGCAAAAGCAGTGCAGAAAGAACCAACAGAGGTGCAGAAAGAACCAACAGAGGTGCAAACAGAAGCAAGAGCGGTACAGAAAAAGGTAGAAGAGGAGCACAAAGAGGCAAGAGAGGTACAGAAAGAGGCAGGAGGGTTGCAGAAAGAAGGAAGAGAATTGCTGAAAGAAGCAACAGAGGTGTAGAAAGAACCAAGAGAAATGCAGAAAGAGGCAAGTGACCTGAAGAAAGAAGCAAGAGCAGTGCAGAAGGAACCAACAGTGGCGCAAAAAGAGGCAAGAGGTGTAGAAAGAACCAAGAGAAGTGCAGAAAGACGAAAGTGACATGCAGAAAGAAGCAAGAGCAGTGTAGAAAGAACCAACAGAGGTGCAAAAAGAGGCAAGAGGGGTGCAGAAAGAAGTAGGAGGGGTGCAGAAAGAGGCAAGAGAATTGCTGAAAGAAGCAACAGAGGTGTAGAAAGAACCAAGAGAAATGCAGAAAGAGGCAAGTGACCTGAAGAAAGAAGCAAGAGCAGTGCAGAAGGAACCAACAGTGGCGCAAAAAGAGGCAAGAGGGGTGCAGAAAGAGGTAGGAGAGGTGCTCAAAGAGGCAAGAGAGGTACAGAAAGAGGCAGGAGGGGTGCAGAAAGAAGGAAGAGAAGTGTAGAAAGAGGCAAGAGAATTGCTGAAAGAAGCAACAGAGGTGTACAAAGAAGCCATAGAAGTACAGAAAGAGGCAAGTGAGGTGCAGAAAGAAGCAAGAGCAGTGCAGAAAGAACCAACAGAGGTGCAAAAAGAGGGAAGAGGGGTGCAGAAAAAGGTAGGAGAGGTGCAAAAAGAGGCAAGAGAGGTACAGAAAGAGGCAGGGGGGTGCAGAAAGAAGGAAGAGATGTGCAGAAAGAAGCAACAGAGGTGTTGAAAGAGGCAAGAGGGGTGCAGAAAGAAGGAAGAGAAGTGTAGAAAGAGGCAAGAGAATTGCTGAAAGAAGCAACAGAGGTGTACAAAGAAGCCATAGAAGTACAGAAAGAGGCAAGTGAGGTGCAGAAAAAAGCAAGAGCAGTGCAGAAAGAACCAACAGAGGTGTCAGACCAGGTGAATAGCATTACCTCCTCGTGTTTCTACACATTAAAAATTCTTCGGAAGATCCTTCCTTTTATTCCTATGTCCCTCAGGAAGACGGTTGTCACCGCCTTGATTTTGTCAAAAGTCGATTATTGTAACTCGCTCTATCTTGGAGCAAAAAGACTGTGACACATAAACTGCAAACTTTGCAAAATGCTGCCGCTAGGCTACTACTAAATCGTCCTAAATTTAGTCCTATAAGTCAGGTTATTCGTGAACAGTTGCACTGGTTACCAATTGTGGCGAGAATTCAGTTCAAATCTATGTGTATAGTTCATAAGATTCTGTATGGGACAGGACCTGCCCACATTAGTCAATACATCAAGCGCTACACTCCTCAGAGAAGCCTTCGTTCGGAATCAGCGTCACTGCTTGTAGTGCCGAGAATAAAGACACTGAAGTGGGGTGGCAGAAGTTTCAGATACTTAGCCCCCAGACTATGGAATTCCCTGCCCCTGCATCTTAGAAATCAAAACAATCTGCTACAGTTCAGGAAGGAACTTAAAACCTGGTTATTCCACTTGCACTAAATTGGCTAGTTGCTCTTTCGGTACACACTCTTTGGACAGCAAGCGCTAAGACGCCATGGCATACATGCGCTCTATAAAAAACCCCATTTCATTTCATTTCATTTCAAAAAGAGGGAAGAGGGGTGCAGAAAAAGGTAGGAGAGGTGCAAAAAGAGGCAAGAGAGGTACAGAAAGAGGCAGGGGGTGCAGAAAGAAGGAAGAGAAGTGCAAAAAAGAAGCAACAGAGGTGCAGAAGGAGGCAAGAGAAGTGCAGAGAGAGGCAAGAGAGTTGCAGAAACAGGCAAAAGAGGTGCATAAAGAAGCAAGAGCAGTGCAGAAAGAAGCAAGAGAAGTGCAGAAAGAGGCAAGAGAGGTGCTGAAAGAGGCAAGAGAGGTACAGAAAGAGTCAAGGGAAGTGCAGAAACAGGCAAGAGAAATGCACAAAGAGGCAAGAGAGGAGCAGAAAGAGGCAAGAGAGGTGTAGAAAGAAGCAAAAGAAGTGCAGAAAGAGGCAGGAGGGGTGCAGAAAGAAGCAAGTGAGGTGCAGAAAGAGGCAACAGAGGTGCAGAAAGACGCAAGAGAGGTGCAGAAACAAGCAAGAGAAGTGCAGAAAGAGGCAAGAGAGGAGCAGAAAGAGGCAAGGGAGGTGCAGAAAGAGGCAAGAGAGGAGCAGAAAGAGGCAAGAGAAGTACAGAAAGAGGCAAGTGAGATGCAGAAATAGGCAAGAGAGTTGCAGAAAGATTCAAGAGAGGAGCAGAAAGAGGCAAGCGAAGTGCAGAAAGAGGCAAGTGAGGTGCAGAAAGAGGCAAGAGCGGGGCAGAAAGAGGCAAGGGAGGTGCAGAAAGAGGCAAGAGAGGAACAAAAAGAAGCAAGTGGGGTGCAGAAAAAGGTAGGAGAGCTGCACAAAGAGGCAAGAGAGGTACAGAAAGAGGCAGGAGGGGTGCAGAAAGAAGGAAGAGAAGTGCAGAAAGAAGCAACAGAGGTGCTGAAAGAAGCGCTAAGGGTGCAGAAAGAGCAAGAGAAGTGAAGAAAGAACCAACAAATACAGAAAGAAGCAACAGAGGTGCAGAAAGACGCAAGAGAGGTGCGGAAAGAAGCAAGAGAAGTGCAGAAAGAGGCAAGAGAATTGCTGAAAGAAGCAACAGAGGTGTAGAAAGAACCAAGAGAAATGCAGAAAGAGGCAAGTGATGTGCAGAAAGAAGCAAGAGCAGTGCAGAAGGAACCAACAGAGGTGTAAAAAGAGGCAAGAGGAGTGCAGAAAGAGGTAGGAGAGGTGCACAAAGAGGCAAGAGAGGTACAGAAAGAGGCAGGAGGGGTGCAGAAAGAAGGAAGAGAAGTGCAGAAAGAGGCAAGAGAATTGCTGAAAGAAGCAACAGAGGTGTACAAAGAAGCCATAGAAGTACAGAAAGAGGCAAGTGAGGTGCAGAAAGAAGCAAGAGCAGTGCAGAAAGAACCAAAAGAGGTACAAAAAGAGGGAAGAGGGGTGCAGAAAAAGGTAGGAGAGGTGCAAAATGAGGCAAGAGAGGTACAGAAAGAGGCAGGGGGGTGCAGAAAGAAGGAAGAGATGTGCAGAAAGAAGCAACAGAGGTGTTGAAAGAGGCAAGAGGGGTGCAAAAAGAGGAAGAGAAGTGCAAAAAAGAAGCAACAGAGGTGCAGAAGGAGGCAAGAGAAGTGCACAGAGAGGCAAGAGAGTTGCAGAAACAGGCAAAAGAGGTGCATAAAGAAGCAAGAGCAGTGCAGAAAGAAGCAAGAGAAGTGCAAAAAGAGGCAAGAGAGGTGCAGAAAAAGGCAAGAGAGCGACAGAAAGAGGCAAGAAAGTGCAGAAACAGGCAAGAGAAATGAACAAAGAGGCAAGAGAGGAGCAGAAAGAGGCAAGAGAGGTGTAGAAAGAAGCAAGAGAAGTGCAGAAAGAGGCAGAAGGGGTGCCGAAGAAGCAAGTGAGGTGCAGAAAGAGGCAACAGAGGTGTAGAAAGACGCAACAGAGGTGCTGAAACAAGAAAGAGAAGTGCAGAAGAGGCAAAAGAGGAGCAGAAAGAGGCAAGAGAGGTGTAGAAAGGAGTAAGAGAAGTGCAGAAAGAGGCAAGTGAGGTGTAGAAAGAGGCAAGGGAGGTGCAGAAAGAGGCAAGGGAGGTGCAGAAAGAGGCGAGAGAGGAGCAAAAAGAGGCAGGAGGGGTGCAGAAAGAAGGAAGAGAAGTGCAGAAGAAACAACAGAGGTGCTGAAAGAGGCGCAAAGAGTACAAAAAGAGCAAGATAAGTGAAGAAAAAAGCAACAGAGGTACAGAAAGAGGCAAGAGAGGTGCAGAAACAGGCAGGAAAGGTGTAGAAAGAGGGAACAGGGGTGCAGAAAGAAACAAGAGAGATGCAGAAAGAGGCAAGAGAGGTACAGAAGGAGGCAACAAAGTGCAGAAACAGGCAAGAGAAATGAACAAAGAGGCAAGAGAGGAGCAGAAAGAGGCAAGAGAGGTGTAGAAAGAAGCAAGAGAAAAGCAGAAAGAGGCAGAAGGGGTGCCGAAAGAAGCAAGTGAGGTGCAGAAAGTGGCAACAGAGGCGCAGAAAGACGCAACAGAGGTGCTGAAACAAGAAAGAGAAGTGCAGAAGAGGCAAAAGAGGAGAAGAAAGAGGCAAGAGAGGTGTAGAAAGGAGTAAGAGAAGTGCAGAAAGAGGCAAGTGAGGTGTAGAAAGAGGCAAGGGAGGTGCAGAAAGAGGCAAGGGAGGTGCAGAAAGAGGCGAGAGAGGAGCAAAAAGAGGCAAGAGGGGTGCAGAAAAAGGTAGGAGAGGTTCACAAAGAGGCAAGAGAGTTACAGAAAGAGGCAGGAGGGATGCAGAAAGAAGGAAGAGAAGTGCAGAAGAAACAACTGAGGTGCTGAAAGAGGCGCAAAGGGTGCAGAAAGAGCAAGATAAGTGAAGAAAAAGGCAACAGAGGTACAGAAAGAGGCAAGAGAGGTGCAGAAAGAGGGAACAAGGGTACAGAAAGAAACAAGAGAGGTGCAGAAAAATGGGAGAGGGGTGCAGAAAGAGGTAAGAGGGGTGCAGAAATAAGCAAGTGAGGTGCAGAAAGACGGAAGAGAGGTACAGAAAGAAGCAACAGAGGTGCAGAAGGAGGCAAGAGAAGTGCAGAAAGAGGTAAGAGAGTTGCAGAAACAGGCAAAACAGGTGCATAAAGAAGGAAGAGCAGTGCAGGAAGAAGCAATTGAAGTGCAGAAAGAGGCAAGAGAGGTGCAGAAAGAGGCAGGGGGGGTTGCAAAAAGAAGGAAGAAAAGTGCAGAAAGAAGCAACAGAGGTGCTGAAAGAGGCAAGAGGAGTGCAGAAAGAGGCAAGAGAGGTACAGAAAGAGGCAGGGGGGGTTGCATAAAGAAGCAAGAGCAGTGCAGAAAGAAGCAAGAGAAGTGCAGAAAGAGGCAAGAGAGGTGCAGAAAGAGGCAAGAGAGGTACAGAAAGAGGCCAGGGAAGTGCAGAAACAGACAAGAGAAATGCACAAAGAGGCAAGCGAGGAGCAGAAAGAGGCAAGAGAGGTGTAGAAAGAAGCAAGAGAAGTGCAGAAAGAGGCAGGAGGGGTGCAGAAAGAAGCAAGAGAGGTGCAGAAACAAGCAAGAGAAGTGCAGAAAGAGGCAAGAGAGGAGCAGAAAGAGGCAAGAGAGGTATAGAAAGAAGCCAGAGAAGTGCAGAAAGAGGCAAGAGAGGTGCAGAAAGAGGCAAGAGCGGTGCAGAAAGAAGCAAGGGAGGTGCAGAAAGAGGCAAGAGAGGAGCAAAAAAGAAGCAACAGAGGTGCAGAAGGAGGCAAGAGAAGTGCAGAAAGAGGCAAGAGAGTTGCAGAAACAGGCAAAAGGGGTGCATAAAGAAGCAAGAGCAGTGCAGAAAGAAGGAAGAGAAGTGCAGAAAGAAGCAACAGATGTGCTGAAAGAGGAGCGAACGGTGCAGAAAGAACAAGAGAAGTACAGAAAGAACCAACAGAAATACAGAAAGACGCAACAGAGGTGCAGAAAGGCGCAATAGAGGTACGGAAACAAGCAAGAGAAGTGCAGCAAGAGGCAAGAGAATTGCTGAAAGAAGCAACAGTTGTGCAGAAGGAGGCAAGAGAAGTGCAGAAAGAGGCAAGAGAGTTGAAGAAACAGGCAAAAGAGGTGCATATAGAAGCAAGAGCAGTGCAGAAAGAAGCAAGAGAAGTGCAGAAAGAGGCAACAGAGGTCCAGAAAGAGGCAAGAGAGGTACAGAAAGAGGCAAGGGAAGTTCAGAAACAGGCAAGAGGAATGCACAAAGAGGCAAGAGAGGAGCAGAAAGAAGCAAGAAAGGTGTATAAAGAAGCAAGAGAAGTGCAGAAAGAGGCAGAAGGTGTGCCGAAAGAAGCAAGTGAGGTGCAGAAAGATGCGTGAGAGGTGCAGAAACAAGAAAGAGAAGTGCAGAAAGAGGCAAAAGAGAGGGTGCAGAAAGAGGCAAGAGAGGAGCAAAAAGAAGCAAGTGGGGTGCAGAAAAAGGCAGGAGGGGTGCAGAAAGAAAGAAGAGAAGTGCAGAAAGAAGCAACAGAGGTGCTGAAAGAAGTGCTAAGGGTGCAGAAAGAGCAAGAGAAGTGCAGAAAGAACCAACAAATACAGAAAGAAGCAACAGAGGTGCAGAAAGACGCAAGAGAGGTGCGGAAAGAAGCAAGAGAAGTGCAGAAAGAGGCAAGAGAATTGCTGAAAGAAGCAACAGAGGTGTAGATAGAACCAAGAGAAATGCAGAAAGAGGCAAATGATGTGCAGAAAGAAGCAAGAGCAGTGCAGAAGGAACCAACAGAGGTGTAAAAAGAGGCAAGAGGAGTGCAGAAAGAGGTAGGAGAGGTGCACAAAGAGGCAAGAGAGGTACAGAAAGAGGCAGGAGGGTGCAGAAAGAAGGAAGAGAAGTGCAGAAAGAGGCAAGAGAATTGCTGAAAGAAGCAACAGAGGTGTACAAAGAAGCCATAGAAGTACAGAAAGAGGCAAGTGAAGTGCAGAAAGAAGCAAGAGCAGTGCAGAAAGAACCAACAGAGGTACAAAAAGAGGGAAGAGGGGTGCAGAAAAGGTAGGAGAGGTGCAAAATGAGGCAAGAGAGGTACAGAAAGAGGCTGGGGGTGCAGAAAGAAGGAAGAGATGTGCAGAAAGAAGCAACAGAGGTGTTGGAAAGAGGCAAGAGGGGTGCAAAAGAGGAAGAGAAGTGCAAAAAGAAGCAACAGAGGTGCAGAAGGAGGCAAGAGAAGTGCACAGAGAGGCAAGAGAGTTGCAGAAACAGGCAAAAGAGGTGCATAAAGAAGCAAGAGCAGTGCAGAAAGAAGCAAGAGAAGTGCAAAAAGAGGCAAGAGAGGTGCAGAAAGAGGCAAGAGAGGTACAGAAAGAGGCAAGAAAGTGCAGAAACAGGCAAGAGAAATGAACAAAGAGGCAAGAGAGGAGCAGAAAGAGGCAAGAGAGGAGCAGAAAGAGGCAAGAGAGGTGTAGAAAGAAGCAAGAGAAGTGCAGAAAGAGGCAGAAGGGGTGCCGAAAGAAGCAAGTGAGGTGCAGAACGAGGCATCAGAGGTGCAGAAAGACGCAACAGAGGTGCTGAAACAAGAAAGAGAAGTGCAGAAGAGGCAAAAGAGGAGCAGAAAGAGGCAAGAGAGGTGTAGAAAGATGTAAGAGAAGTGCAGAAAGAGGCAAGTGAGGTGTAGAAAGAGGCAAGGGAGGTGCAGAAAGAGGCAAGAGAGGTGCAGAAAGAGGCGAGAGAGGAGCAAAAAGAGGCAAGAGGGGTGCAGAAAAAGGTAGGAGAGGTTCACAAAGAGGCAAGAGAGTTACAGAAAGAGGCAGGAGGGGTGCAGAAAGAAGGAAGAGAAGTGCAGAAGAAACAACTGAGGTGCTGAAAGAGGAACAAAGGGTGCAGAAAGAGCAAGATAAGTGAAGAAAAAAGCAACAGAGGTACAGAAAGAGGCAAGAGAGGTGCAGAAAGAGGGAACAAGGGTACAGAAATAAGCAAGTGAGGTGCAGAAAGACGGAAGAGAGGTGCAGAAAGAAGCAACAGAGGTGCAGAAGGAGGCAAGAGAAGTGCAGAAAGAGGTAAGAGAGTTGCAGAAACAGGCAAAACAGGTGCATAAAGAAGGAAGAGCAGTGCAGAAAGAAGCAATTGAAGTGCAGAAAGAGGCAAGAGAGGTGCAGAAAGAGGCAGGGGGGGTTGCAAAAAGAAGGAAGAAAAGTGCAGAAAGAAGCAACAGAGGTGCTGAAAGAGGCAAGAGGAGTGCAGAAAGAGGCAAGAGAGGTACAGAAAGAGGCAGGGGGGGTTGCATAAAGAAGCAAGAGCAGTGCAGAAAGAAGCAAGAGAAGTGCAGAAAGAGGCAAGAGAGGTGCAGAAAGAGGCAAGAGAGGTACAGAAAGAGGCCAGGGAAGTGCAGAAACAGGCAAGAGAAATGCACAAAGAGGCAAGCGAGGAGCAGAAAGAGGCAAGAGAGGTATAGAAAGAAGCAAGAGAAGTGCAGAAAGAGGCAGGAGGGGTGCAGAAAGAAGCAAGTGAGGTGCAGAAAGATGCAACAGAGGTGCAGAAAGATGCAAGAGAGGTGCAGAAACAAGCAAGTGAAGTGCAGAAAGAGGCAAGAGAGGAGCAGAAAGAGGCAAGAGAGGTATAGAAAGAAGCCAGAGAAGTGCAGAAAGAGGCAAGAGAGGTGCAGAAAGAGGCAAGAGCGGTGCAGAAAGAAGCAAGGGAGGTGCAGAAAGAGGCAAGAGAGGAGCAAAAAAGAAGCAACAGAGGTGCAGAAGGATGCAAGAGAAGTGCAGAAAGAGGCAAGAGAGTTGCAGAAACAGGCAAAAGAGGTGCATAAAGAAGCAAGAGCAGTGCAGAAAGAACCAACAAATACAGAAAGAAGCAACAGAGGTGCAGAAAGACGCAAGAGAGGTGCGGAAAGAAGCAAGAGAAGTGCAGAAAGAGGCAAGAGAATTGCTGAAAGAAGCAACAGAGGTGTAGATAGAACCAAGAGAAATGCAGAAAGAGGCAAATGATGTGCAGAAAGAAGCAAGAGCAGTGCAGAAGGAACCAACAGAGGTGTAAAAAGAGGCAAGAGGAGTGCAGAAAGAGGTAGGAGAGGTGCACAAAGAGGCAAGAGAGGTACAGAAAGAGGCAGGAGGTGTGCAGAAAGAAGGAAGAGAAGTGCAGAAAGAGGCAAGAGAATTGCTGAAAGAAGCAACAGAGGTGTACAAAGAAGCCATAGAAGTACAGAAAGAGGCAAGTGAAGTGCAGAAAGAAGCAAGAGCAGTGCAGAAAGAACCAACAGAGGTACAAAAAGAGGGAAGAGGGGTGCAGAAAAAGGTAGGAGAGGTGCAAAATGAGGCAAGAGAGGTACAGAAAGAGGCTGGGGGGTGCAGAAAGAAGGAAGAGATGTGCAGAAAGAAGCAACAGAGGTGTTGAAAGAGGCAAGAGGGGTGCAAAAGAGGGAAGAGAAGTGCAAAAAGAAGCAACAGAGGTGCAGAAGGAGGCAAGAGAAGTGCACAGAGAGGCAAGAGAGTTGCAGAAACAGGCAAAAGAGGTGCATAAAGAAGCAAGAGCAGTGCAGAAAGAAGCAAGAGAAGTGCAAAAGAGGCAAGAGAGGTGCAGAAAGAGGCAAGAGAGGTACAGAAAGAGGCAAGAAAGTGCAGAAACAGGCAAGAGAAATGAACAAAGAGGCAAGAGAGGAGCAGAAAGAGGCAAGAGAGGAGCAGAAAGAGGCAAAGAGAGGTGTAGAAAGAAGCAAGAGAAGTGCAGAAAGAGGCAGAAGGGGTGCCGAAAGAAGCAAGTGAGGTGCAGAACGAGGCATCAGAGGTGCAGAAAGACGCAACAGAGGTGCTGAAACAAGAAAGAGAAGTGCAGAAGAGGCAAAAGAGGAGCAGAAAGAGGCAAGAGAGGTGTAGAAAGGAGTAAGAGAAGTGCAGAAAGAGGCAAGTGAGGTGTAGAAAGAGGCAAGGGAGGTGCAGAAAGAGGCAAGAGAGGTGCAGAAAGAGGCGAGAGAGGAGCAAAAAGAGGCAAGAGGGGTGCAGAAAAAGGTAGGAGAGGTTCACAAAGAGGCAAGAGAGTTACAGAAAGAGGCAGGAGGGGTGCAGAAAGAAGGAAGAGAAGTGCAGAAGAAACAACTGAGGTGCTGAAAGAGGAACAAAGGGTGCAGAAAGAGCAAGATAAGTGAAGAAAAAAGCAACAGAGGTACAGAAAGAGGCAAGAGAGGTGCAGAAAGAGGGAACAAGGGTACAGAAATAAGCAAGTGAGGTGCAGAAAGACGGAATAGAGGTGCAGAAAGAAGCAACAGAGGTGCAGAAGGAGGCAAGAGAAGTGCAGAAAGAGGTAAGAGAGTTGCAGAAACAGGCAAAACAGGTGCATAAAGAAGGAAGAGCAGTGCAGAAAGAAGCAATTGAAGTGCAGAAAGAGGCAAGAGAGGTGCAGAAAGAGGCAGGGGGGGTTGCAAAAAGAAGGAAGAAAAGTGCAGAAAGAAGCAACAGAGGTGCTGAAAGAGGCAAGAGGAGTGCAGAAAGAGGCAAGAGAGGTACAGAAAGAAGCAGGGGGGGTTGCATAAAGAAGCAAGAGCAGTGCAGAAAGAAGCAAGAGAAGTGCAGAAAGAGGCAAGAGAGGTACAGAAAGAGGCAAGAGAGGTACAGAAAGAGGCCAGGGAAGTGCAGAAACAGGCAAGAGAAATGCACAAAGAGGCAAGCGAGGAGCAGAAAGAGGCAAGAGAGGTGTAGAAAGAAGCAAGAGAAGTGCAGAAAGAGGCAGGAGGGGTGCAGAAAGAAGCAAGTGAGGTGCAGAAAGATGCAACAGAGGTGCAGAAAGATGCAAGAGAGGTGCAGAAACAAGCAAGTGAAGTGCAGAAAGAGGCAAGAGAGGAGCAGAAAGAGGCAAGAGAGGTATAGAAAGAAGCCAGAGAAGTGCAGAAAGAGGCAAGAGAGGTGCAGAAAGAGGCAAGAGCGGTGCAGAAAGAAGCAAGGGAGGTGCAGAAAGAGGCAAGAGAGGAGCAAAAAAGAAGCAAGAGAAGTGCAGAAAGAGGCAAGAGAGTTGCAGAAACCGGCAAAAGAGGTGCATAAAGAAGCAAGAGCAGTGCAGAAAGAAGGAAGAGAAGTGCAGAAAGAAGCAACGGATGTGCTGAAAGAGGAGTGAACGGTGCAGAAAGAGCAAGAGAAGTACAGAAAGAACCAACAGAAATACAGAAAGATGCAACAGAGGTGCAGAAAGGCGCAATAGAGGTACGCAAACAAGCAAGAGAAGTGCAGCAAGAGGCAAGAGAATTCCTGAAAGAAGCAACAGAGGTGCAGAAGGAGGCAAGAGAAGTGCAGAAAGAGGCAAGAGAGTTGCAGAAACAGGCAAAAGAGGTGCATATAGAAGCAAGAGCAGTGCAGAAAGAAGCAAGAGAAGTGCAGAAAGAGGCAACAGAGGTGCAGAAAGAGGCAAGAGAGGTACAGAAAGAGGCAAGGGAAGTTCAGAAACAGGCAAGAGGAATGCACAAAGAGGCAAGAGAGGAGCAGAAAGAAGCAAGAAAGGTGTAGAAAGAAGCAAGAGAAGTACAGAAAGAGGCAGAAGGTGTGCCGAAAGAAGCAAGTGAGGTGCAGAAAGATGCGTGAGAGGTGCAGAAACAAGAAAGAGAAGTGCAGAAAGAGGCAAAAGAGGAGCAGAAAGAGGCAAGAGAGGTGTAGAAAGAAGCAAGAGAGGAGCAAAAAGAAGCAAGTGGGGTGCAGGAAAAGGTAGGAGAGGTACACAAAGAGGCAAGAGAGGTACAGAAAGAGGCAGGAGGGGTGCAGAAAGAAGGAAGAGAAGTGCAGAAAGAAGCAACAGAGGTGCTGAAAGAGGCGCTAAGGGTGCAGAAAGAGCAAGAGAAGTGCAGAAAGAACCAACAAATACAGAAAGAAGCAACAGAGGTGCAGAAAGACGCAAGAGAGGTGCAGAAAGAAGCAGGAGAAGTGCAGAAAGAGGCAAGAGAATTGCTGAAAGAAGAATCAGAGGTGTAGAAAGAACCAAGAGAAATGCAGAAAGAGGCAAGTGACGAGCAGAAAGAAGCAAGAGCAGTGCAGAAGGAACCAACAGAGGTGTAAAAAGAGGCAAGAGGGGTGCAGAAAGAGGTAGGAGAAGTGCACAAAGAGGCAAGAGAGGTACAGAAAGAGGCAGGAGGGGTGCAGAAAGAAGGAAGAGAAGTGCAGAAAGAGGCAAGAGAATTGCTGAAAGAAGCAACAGAGGTGTACAAAGAAGCCATAGAAGTACAGAAAGAGGCAAGTGAGGTGCATAAAGAAGCAAGAGCAGTGCAGAAAGAAGCAAGAGAAGTGCAGAAAGAGGCAAGAGAGGTGCAGAAAGAGGCAAGGGAGGTGCAGAAAGAGGCAAGAGAGGAGCAAAAAGAAGCAAGTGGGGTGCAGAAAAAGGTAGGAGAGGTACACAAAGAGGCAAGAGATGTACATAAATTGGCAGGAGGGGTGCAGAAAGAAGGAAGAGAAGTGCAGAAAGAAGCAACAGAGGTGCTGAAAGAGGCAAGAGGGATGCAAAAAGAGGAAGAGAAGTGCAGAAAGAGGCAAGAGAGGTACAGCAAGAGGCAAGAAAGTGCAGAAACAGGCAAGAGAAATGAACAAAGAGGCAAGAGAGGAGCAGAAAGAGGCAAGAGAGGTGTAGAAAGAAGCAAGAGAAGTGCAGAAAGAGGCAGAAGGGGTGCAGAAAGACGCAACAGAGGTGCTGAAACAAGAAAGAGAAGTGCGGAAGAGGCAAAAGAGGAGCAGTAAGAGGCAAGAGAGGTGTAGAAAGGAGTACGAGAAGTGCAGAAAGAGGCAAGTGAGGTGTAGAAAGAGGCAAGGGAGGTGCAGAAAGAGGCAAGGGAGGTGCAGAAAGAGGCGAGAGAGGAGCAAAAAGAGGCAAGAGGGGTGCATAAAAAGGTAGGAGAGGTTCACAAAGAGGCAAGAGAGTTACAGAAAGAGGCAGGAGGGGTGCAGAAAGAAGGAAGAGAAGTGCAGAAGAAACAACAGAGGTGCTGAAAGAGGCGCAAAGGGTGCAGAAAGAGAAAGAGAAGTGAAGAAAAAAGCAACAGAGGTACAGAAAGAGGCAAGAGAGGTGCAGAAACATGCAGGAAAGGTGCAGAAAGAGGGAACAGGGGTGCAGAAAGAAACAAGAGAGGTGCAGAAAAACGGGAGAGGGGTGCAGAAAGAGGTAAGAGGGGTGCAGAAATAAGCAAGTGAGGTGCAGAAAGACGGAAGAGAGGTGCAGAAAGAAGCAACAGAGGTGCAGAAGGAGGCAAGAGAAGTGCAGAATGAGGTAAGAGAGTTGCAGAAACAGGCAAAACAGGTGCATAAAGAAGCAAGAGCAGTGCAGAAAGAAGCAAGAGAAGTGCAGAAAGAGGCAACAGAGGTGCTGAAAGAGGCAAGAGGAGTGCAGAAAGAGGCAAGAGAGGTACAGAAAGAGGCAGGGGGTTGCATAAAGAAGCAAGAGCAGTGCAGAAAGAAGCAAGGGAAGTGCAGAAAGAGGCAAGAGAGGTGGAGAAAGAGGCAAGAGAGGTACAGAAAGAGGCCAGGGAAGTGCAGAAACAGGCAAGAGAAATGCACAAAGAGGCAAGCGAGGAGCAGAAAGAGGCAAGAGAGGTGTAGAAAGAAGCAAGAGAAGTGCAGAAATAGGCAGGAGGGGTGCAGAAAGAAGCAAGTGAGGTGCAGAAAGATGCAACAGAGGTGCAGAAAGATGCAAGAGAGGTGCAGAAACAAGCAAGAGAAGTGCAGAAGAGGCAAAAGAGGAGCAGTAAGAGGCAAGAGAGGTGTAGAAAGGAGTACGAGAAGTGCAGAAAGAGGCAAGTGAGGTGTAGAAAGAGGCAAGGGAGGTGCAGAAAGAGGCAAGGGAGGTGCAGAAAGAGGCAAGAGAGGAGCAAAAAGAAGCAAGTGGGGTGCAGAAAAAGGTAGGAGAGGTACACAAAGAGGCAAGAGATGTACATAAATTGGCAGGAGGGGTGCAGAAAGAAGGAAGAGAAGTGCAGAAAGAAGCAACAGAGGTGCTGAAAGAGGCAAGAGGGATGCAAAAAGAGGAAGAGAAGTGCAGAAAGAGGCAAGAGAGGTACAGCAAGAGGCAAGAAAGTGCAGAAACAGGCAAGAGAAATGAACAAAGAGGCAAGAGAGGAGCAGAAAGAGGCAAGAGAGTGTAGAAAGAAGCAAGAGAAGTGCAGAAAGAGGCAGAAGGGGTGCAGAAAGACGCAACAGAGGTGCTGAAACAAGAAAGAGAAGTGCGGAAGAGGCAAAAGAGGAGCAGTAAGAGGCAAGAGAGGTGTAGAAAGGAGTACGAGAAGTGCAGAAAGAGGCAAGTGAGGTGTAGAAAGAGGCAAGGGAGGTGCAGAAAGAGGCAAGGGAGGTGCAGAAAGAGGCGAGAGAGGAGCAAAAAGAGGCAAGAGGGGTGCATAAAAAGGTAGGAGAGGTTCACAAAGAGGCAAGAGAGTTACAGAAAGAGGCAGGAGGGGTGCAGAAAGAAGGAAGAGAAGTGCAGAAGAAACAACAGAGGTGCTGAAAGAGGCGCAAAGGGTGCAGAAAGAGAAAGAGAAGTGAAGAAAAAAGCAACAGAGGTACAGAAAGAGGCAAGAGAGGTGCAGAAACATGCAGGAAAGGTGCAGAAAGAGGGAACAGGGGTGCAGAAAGAAACAAGAGAGGTGCAGAAAACGGGAGAGGGGTGCAGAAAGAGGTAAGAGGGGTGCAGAAATAAGCAAGTGAGGTGCAGAAAGACGGAAGAGAGGTGCAGAAAGAAGCAACAGAGGTGCAGAAGGAGGCAAGAGAAGTGCAGAATGAGGTAAGAGAGTTGCAGAAACAGGCAAAACAGGTGCATAAAGAAGCAAGAGCAGTGCAGAAAGAAGCAAGAGAAGTGCAGAAAGAGGCAACAGAGGTGCTGAAAGAGGCAAGAGGAGTGCAGAAAGAGGCAAGAGAGGTACAGAAAGAGGCAGGGGGTTGCATAAAGAAGCAAGAGCAGTGCAGAAAGAAGCAAGGGAAGTGCAGAAAGAGGCAAGAGAGGTGGAGAAAGAGGCAAGAGAGGTACAGAAAGAGGCCAGGGAAGTGCAGAAACAGGCAAGAGAAATGCACAAAGAGGCAAGCGAGGAGCAGAAAGAGGCAAGAGAGGTGTAGAAAGAAGCAAGAGAAGTGCAGAAATAGGCAGGAGGGGTGCAGAAAGAAGCAAGTGAGGTGCAGAAAGATGCAACAGAGGTGCAGAAAGATGCAAGAGAGGTGCAGAAACAAGCAAGAGAAGTGCAGAAGAGGCAAAAGAGGAGCAGTAAGAGGCAAGAGAGGTGTAGAAAGGAGTACGAGAAGTGCAGAAAGAGGCAAGTGAGGTGTAGAAAGAGGCAAGGGAGGTGCAGAAAGAGGCAAGGGAGGTGCAGAAAGAGGCGAGAGAGGAGCAAAAAGAGGCAAGAGGGGTGCATAAAAAGGTAGGAGAGGTTCACAAAGAGGCAAGAGAGTTACAGAAAGAGGCAGGAGGGGTGCAGAAAGAAGGAAGAGAAGTGCAGAAGAAACAACAGAGGTGCTGAAAGAGGCTAAAGGGTGCAGAAAGAGAAAGAGAAGTGAAGAAAAAGCAACAGAGGTACAGAAAGAGGCAAGAGAGGTGCAGAAACATGCAGGAAAGGTGCAGAAAGAGGGAACAGGGGTGCAGAAAGAAACAAGAGAGGTGCAGAAAACGGGAGAGGGGTGCAGAAAGAGGTAAGAGGGGTGCAGAAATAAGCAAGTGAGGTGCAGAAAGACGGAAGAGAGGTGCAGAAAGAAGCAACAGAGGTGCAGAAGGAGGCAAGAGAAGTGCAGAATGAGGTAAGAGAGTTGCAGAAACAGGCAAAACAGGTGCATAAAGAAGCAAGAGCAGTGCAGAAAGAAGCAAGAGAAGTGCAGAAAGAGGCAACAGAGGTGCTGAAAGAGGCAAGAGGAGTGCAGAAAGAGGCAAGAGAGGTACAGAAAGAGGCAGGGGGTTGCATAAAGAAGCAAGAGCAGTGCAGAAAGAAGCAAGGGAAGTGCAGAAAGAGGCAAGAGAGGTGGAGAAAGAGGCAAGAGAGGTACAGAAAGAGGCCAGGGAAGTGCAGAAACAGGCAAGAGAAATGCACAAAGAGGCAAGCGAGGAGCAGAAAGAGGCAAGAGAGGTGTAGAAAGAAGCAAGAGAAGTGCAGAAATAGGCAGGAGGGGTGCAGAAAGAAGCAAGTGAGGTGCAGAAAGATGCAACAGAGGTGCAGAAAGATGCAAGAGAGGTGCAGAAACAAGCAAGAGAAGTGCAGAAAGAGGCAAGAGAGGAGCAGAAAGAGGCAAGAGAGGTATAGAAAGAAGCCAGAGAAGTGCAGAAAGAGGCAAGAGAGGTGCAGAAAGAGGCAAGAGCGGTGCAGAAAGAAGCAAGGGAGGTGCAGAAAGAGGCAAGAGAGGAGCAAAAAAGAAGCAACAGAGGTGCAGAAGGAGGCAAGAGAAGTGCAGAAAGAGGCAAGAGAGTTGCAGAAACAGGCAAAAGAGGTGCATAAAGAAGCAAGAGCAGTGCAGAAAGAAGGATGAGAAGTGCAGAAAGAAGCAACAGATGTGCTGAAAGAGGAGCGAACGGTGCAGAAAGAGCAAGAGAAGTACAGAAAGAACCAACAGAAATACAGAAAGACGCAACAGAGGTGCAGAAAGGCGCAATAGAGGTACGGAAACAAGCAAGAGAAGTGCAGCAAGAGGCAAGAGATTTGCTGAAAGAAGCAACAGAGGTGCAGAAGGAGGCAAGAGAAGTGCAGAAAGAGGCAAGAGAGTTGCAGAAACAGGCAAAAGAGGTGCATATAGAAGCAAGAGCAGTGCAGAAAGAAGCAAGAGAAGTGCAGAAAGAGGCAACAGAGGTGCAGAAAGGCGCAATAGAGGTACGGAAACAAGCAAGAGAAGTGCAGCAAGAGGCAAGAGATTTGCTGAAAGAAGCAACAGAGGTGCAGAAGGAGGCAAGAGAAGTGCAGAAAGAGGCAAGAGAGTTGCAGAAACAGGCAAAAGAGGTGCATATAGAAGCAAGAGCAGTGCAGAAAGAAGCAAGAGAAGTGCAGAAAGAGGCAGAAGGTGTGCCGAAAGAAGCAAGTGAGGTACAGAAAGAGGCAACAGAGGTGCAGAAAGACGCGTGAGAGGTGCAGAAACAAGAAAGAGAAGTGCAGAAAGAGGCAAAAGAGGTGCAGAAAGAGGCAAGAGAGGTGTAGAAAGAAGCAAGAGAGGAGCAAAAAGAAGCAAGTGGGGTGCAGGAAAAGGTAGGAGAGGTGCACAAAGAGGCAAGAGAGGTACAGAAAGAGGCAGGAGGGGTGCAGAAAGAAGGAAGAGAAGTGCAGAAAGAAGCAACAGAGGTGCTGAAAGAGGCAAGAGGGATGCAAAAAGAGGAAGAGAAGTGCAGAAAGAGGCAAGAGAGGTACAGCAAGAGGCAAGAAAGTGCAGAAACAGGCAAGAGAAATGAACAAAGAGGCAAGAGAGGAGCAGAAAGAGGCAAGAGAGGTGTAGAAAGAAGCAAGAGAAGTGCAGAAAGAGGCAGAAGGGGTGCCGAAAGAAGCAAGTGAGGTGCAGAAAGAGGCAACAGAGGTGCAGAAAGACGCAACAGAGGTGCTGAAACAAGAAAGAGAAGTGCAGAAGAGGCAAAAGAGGAGCAGAAAGAGGCAAGAGAAGTGTAGAAAGGAGTACGAGAAGTGCAGAAAGAGGCAAGTGAGGTGTAGAAAGAGGCAAGGGAGGTGCAGAAAGAGGCAAGGGAGGTGCAGAAAGAGGTGAGAGAGGAGCAAAAAGAGGCAAGAGGGGTGCAGAAAAAGGTAGGAGAGGTTCACAAAGAGGCAAGAGAGTTACAGAAAGAGGCAGGAGGGGTGCAGAAAGAAGGAAGAGAAGTGCAGAAGAAACAACAGAGGTGCTGAAAGAGGCGCAAAGGGTACAGAAAGAGCAAGAGAAGTGAAGAAAAAAGCAACAGAGGTACAGAAAGAGGCAAGAGAGGTGCAGAAACATGCAGGAAAGGTGCAGAAAGAGGGAACAGGGGTGCAGAAAGAAACAAGAGAGGTGCAGAAAAACGGGAGAGAGGTGCAGAAAGAAGCAACAGAGGTGCAGAAGGAGGCAAGAGAAGTGCAGAATGAGGTAAGAGAGTTGCAGAAACAGGCAAAACAGGTGCATAAAGAAGCAAGAGCAGTGCAGAAAGAAGCAAGAGAAGTGCAGAAAGAGGCAACAGAGGTGCTGAACGAGGCAAGAGGAGTGCAGAAAGAGGCAAGAGAGGTACAGAAAGAGGCAGGGGGGGTTGCATAAAGAAGCAAGAGCAGTGCAGAAAGAAGCAAGAGAAGTGCAGAAAGAGGCAAGAGAGGTGCAGAAAGAGGCAAGAGAGGTACAGAAAGAGGCCAGGGAAGTGCAGAAACAGGCAAGAGAAATGCAAAAAGAGGCAAGCGAGGAGCAGAAAGAGGCAAGAGAGGTGTAGAAAGAAGCAAGAGAAGTGCAGAAAGAGGCAGGAGGGGTGCAGAAAGAAGCAAGTGAGGTGCAGAAAGATGCAACAGAGGTGCAGAAAGATGCAAGAGAGGTGCAGAAACAAGCAAGAGAAGTGCAGAAAGAGGCAAGAGAGGAGCAGAAAGAGGCAAGAGAGGTATAGAAATAAGCCAGAGAAATGCAGAAAGAGGCAAGAGAGGTGCAGAAAGAGGCAAGAGCGGTGCAGAAAGAAGCAACAGAGGTGCAGAAGGAGGCAAGAGAAGTGCAGAAAGAGGCAAGAGAGTTGCAGAAACAGGCAAAAGAGGTGCATAAAGAAGCAAGAGCAGTGCAGAAAGAAGGAAGATAAGTGCAGAAAGAAGCAACAGATGTGCTGAAAGAGGAGCGAACGGTGCAGAAAGAGCAAGAGAAGTACAGAAAGAACCAACAGAAATACAGAAAGACGCAACAGAGGTGCAGAAAGGCGCAATAGAGGTACGGAAACAAGCAAGAGAAGTGCAGCAAGAGGCAAGAGAATTGCTGAAAGAAGCAACAGAGGTGCAGAAGGAGGCAAGAGAAGTGCAGAAAGAGGCAAGAGAGTTGCAGAAACAGGCAAAAGAGGTGCATATAGAAGCAAGAGCAGTGCAGAAAGAAGCAAGAGAAGTGCAGAAAGAGGCAACAGAGGTGCAGAAAGAGGCAAGAGAGGTACAGAAAGAGGCAAGGGAAGTTCAGAAACAGGCAAGAGGAATGCACAAAGAGGCAAGAGAGGAGCAGAAAGAAGAAAGAAAGGTGTAGAAAGAAGCAAGAGAAGTGCAGAAAGAGGCAGAAGGTGTGCCGAAAGAAGCAAGTGAGGTACAGAAAGAGGCAAGGGAGGTGCAGAAAGACGCGTGAGAGGTGCAGAAACAAGAAAGAGAAGTGCAGAAAGAGGCAAAAGAGGAGCAGAAAGAGGCAAGAGAGGTGTAGAAAGAAGCAAGAGAGGAGCAAAAAGAAGCAAGTGGGGTGCAGGAAAAGGTAGGAGAGGTGCACAAAGAGGCAAGAGAGGTACAGAAAGAGGCAGGAGGGGTGCAGAAAGAAGGAAGAGAAGTGCAGAAAGAGGCAAGAGAATTGCTGAAAGAAGCATCAGAGGTGTAGAAAGAACCAAGAGAAATGCAGAAAGAGGCAAGTGACGAGCAGAAAGAAGCAAGAGCAGTGCAGAAGGAACCAACAGAGGTGTAAAAAGAGGCAAGAGGGGTGCAGAAAGAGGTAGGAGAGGTGCACAAAGAGGCAAGAGAGGTACAGAAAGAGGCAGGAGGGGTGCAGAAAGAAGGAAGAGAAGTGCAGAAAGAGGCAAGAGAATTGCTGAAAGAAGCAACAGAGGTGTACAAAGAAGCCATACAAGTACAGAAAGAGGCAAGTGAGGTGCAGAAAGAAGCAAGAGCAGTGCAGAAAGAACTAACAGAGGTACAAAAAGAGGGAAGAGTGGTGCAGAAAAAGGTAGGAGAGGTGCAAAAAGAGGCAAGAGAGGTACAGAAAGAGGCAGGGGGTGCAGAAAGGAAGAGGTGTGCAGAAAGAAGCAACAGAGGTGTTGAAAGAGGCAAGAGGGGTGCAAAAAGAGGAAGAGAAGTGCAAAACAGAAGCAACAAAGGTGCAGAAGGAGGCAAGAGAAGTGCAGAGAGAGGCAAGAGAGTTGCAGAAACAGGCAAAAGAGGTGCATAAAGAAGCAACAGCAGTGCAGAAAGAAGCAAGAGAAGTGCAGAAAGAGACCAGAGAGGTACAGAAAGAGGCAAGGGAGGTGCAGAAAGAGCAAGAGAGGAGCAAAAAGAAGCAAGTGGGGTGCAGAAAAAGGTAGGAGAGGTGCACAAAGAGGCAAGAGATGTACAGAAATTGGCAGGAGGGGTGCAGAAAGAAGGAAGAGAAGTGCAGAAAGAAGCAACAGAGGTGCTGAAAGAGGCGCTAAGGGTGCAGAAAGAGCAAGAGAAGTGCAGAAAGAACCAACAAATACAGAAAGAAGCAACAGAGGTGCAGAAAGACGCAAGAGAGGTGCGGAAAGAAGCAAGAGAAGTGCAGAAAGAGGCAAGAGAATTGCTGAAAGAAGCAACAGAGGTGTAGAAAGAACCAAGAGAAATGCAGAAAGAGGCAAGTGATGTGCAGAAAGAAGCAAGAGCAGTGCAGAAGGAACCAACAGAGGTGTAAAAAGAGGCAAGAGGGGTGCAGAAAAAGGTAGGAGAGGTGCAAAAAGAGGCAAGAGAGGTACAGAAAGTGGAAGGGGGGTGCAGAAAGAAGGAAGAGATGTGCAGAAAGAAGCAACAGAGGTGTTGAGAGAGGCAAGAGGGATGCAAAAAGAGGAAGAGAAGTGCAGAAAGAGGCAAGAGAATTGCTGAAAGAAGCAACAGAGGTGTACAAAGAAGCCATAGAAGTACAGAAAGAGGCAAGTGAGGTGCAGAAAGAAGCAAGAGCAGTGCAGAAAGAACCAACAGAGGTACAAAAAGAGGGAAGAGGGGTGCAGAAAAAGGTAGGAGAGGTGCAAAAAGAGGCAAGAGAGGTACAGAAAGAGGCAGGGGGGTGCATAAAGAAGGAAGAGATGTGCAGAAAGAAGCAACAGAGGTGTTGAAAGAGGCAAGAGGGGTGCAAAAAGGAAGAGAAGTGCAAAAAAGAAGCAACAGAGGTGCAGAAGGAGGCAAGAGAAGTGCAGAGAGAGGCAAGAGAGTTGCAGAAACAGGCAAAAGAGATGCATAAAGAAGCAAGAGCAGTGCAGAAAGAAGCAAGAGAAGTGCAGAAAGAGGCAAGAGAGGTGCAGAAAGAGGCAAGAGAGGTACAGCAAGAGGCAAGAAAGTGCAGAAACAGGCAAGAGAAATGAACAAAGAGGCAAGAGAGGAGCAGAAAGAGGCAAGAGAGGTGTAGAAAGAAGCAAGAGAAGTGCAGAAAGAGGCAGAAGGGGTGCCGAAAGAAGCAAGTGAGGTGCAGAAAGAGGCAACAGAGGTGCAGAAAGACGCAACAGAGGTGCTGAAACAAGAAAGAGAAGTGCAGAAGAGGCAAAAGAGGAGCAGAAAGAGGCAAGAGAGATGTAGAAAGGAGTAAGAGAAGTGCAGAAAGAGGCAAGTGATGTGTAGAAAGAGGCAAGGGAGGTGCAGAAAGAGGCAAGGGAGGTGCAGAAAGAGGCAAGAGAGGAGCAAAAAGAGGCAAGAGGGGTGCAGAAAAAGGTAGGAGAGGTTCACAAAGAGGCAAGAGAGTTACAGAAAGAGGCAGGAGGGGTGCAGAAAGAAGGAAGAGAAGTGCAGAAGAAACAACAGAGGTGCTGAAAGAGGCGCAAAGGGTACAGAAAGAGCAAGAGAAGTGAAGAAAAAAGCAACAGAGGTACAGAAAGAGGCAAGAGAGGTGCAGAAACATGCAGGAAAGGTGCAGAAAGAGGGAACAGGGGTGCAGAAAGAAACAAGAGAGGTGCAGAAAAACGGGAGAGGGGTGCAGAAAGAGGTAAGAGGGGTGCAGAAATAAGCAAGTGAGGTGCAGAAAGACGGAAGAGAGGTGCAGAAAGAAGCAACAGAGGTGCAGAAGGAGGCAAGAGAAGTGCAGAATGAGGTAAGAGAGTTGCAGAAACAGGCAAAACAGGTGCATAAAGAAACAAGAGCAGTGCAGAAAGAAGCAAGAGAAGTGCAGAAAGAGGCAAGAGAGGTTCAGAAAGAGGCAGGGGGTTGCAAAAAGATGGAAGAGAAGTGCAGAAAGAAGCAACAGAGGTGCTGAAAGAGGCAAGAGCAGTGCAGAAAGAAGCAAGAGAAGTGCAGAAACAGGCAAGAGAAATGCACAAAGAGGCAAGCGAGGAGCAGAAAGAGGCAAGAGAGGTGTAGAAAGAAGCAAGAGAAGTGCAGAAAGAGGCAGGAGGGGTGCAGAAAGAAGCAAGTGAGGTGCAGAAAGATGCAACAGAGGTGCAGAAAGATGCAAGAGAGGTGCAGAAACAAGCAAGAGAAGTGCAGAAAGAGGCAAGAGAGGAGCAGAAAGAGGCAAGAGAGGTATAGAAAGAAGCCAGAGAAGTGCAGAAAGAGGCAAGAGAGGTGCAGAAAGAGGCAAGAGCGGTGCAGAAAGAAGCAAGGGAGGTGCAGAAAGAGGCAAGAGAGGAGCAAAAAGAAGCAACAGAGGTGCAGAAGGAGGCAAGAGAAGTGCAGAAAGAGGCAAGAGAGTTGCAGAAACAGGCAAAAGAGGTGCATAAAGAAGCAAGAGCAGTGCAGAAAGAAGGAAGAAGTGCAGAAAGAAGCAACAGATGTGCTGGAAGAGGAGCGAACGGTGCAGAAAGAGCAAGAGAAGTACAGAAAGAACCAACAGAGGTGCAGAAAGGCGCAATAGAGGTACGGAAACAAGCAAGAGAAGTGCAGCAAGAGGCAAGAGAATTGCTGAAAGAAGCAACAGAGGTGCAGAAGGAGGCAAGAGAAGTGCAGAAAGAGGCAAGAGAGTTGCAGAAACAGGCAAAAAAGGTGCATATAGAAGCAAGAGCAGTGCAGAAAGAAGCAAGAGAAGTGCAGAAAGAGGCAACAGAGGTGCAGAAAGAGGCAAGAGAGGGACAGAAAGAGGCAAGGGAAGTTCAGAAACAGGCAAGAGGAATGCACAAAGAGGCAAGAGAGGAGCAGAAAGAAGAAAGAAAGGTGTAGAAAGAAGCAAGAGAAGTGCAGAAAGAGGCAGAAGGTGTGCCGAAAGAAGCAAGTGAGGTACAGAAAGAGCCAACAGAGGTGCAGAAAGACGCGTGAGAGGTGCAGAAACAAGAAAGAGAAGTGCAGAAAGAGGCAAAAGAGGAGCAGAAAGAGGCAAGAGAGGTGTAGAAAGAAGCAAGAGAGGAGCAAAAGAAGCAAGTGGGGTGCAGGAAAAGGTATGAGAGGTGCACAAAGAGGCAAGAGAGGTACAGAAAGAGGCAGGAGGGGTGCAGAAAGAAGGAAGAGAAGTGCAGAAAGAAGCAACAGAGGTGCTGAAAGAGGCGCTAAGGGTGCAGAAAGAGCAAGAGAAGTGCAGAAAGAACCAACAAATACAGAAAGAAGCAACAGAGGTGCAGAAAGACGCAAGAGAGGTACGGAAAGAAGCAAGAGAAGTGCAGAAAGAGGCAAGAGAATTGCTGAAAGAAGCAACAGAGGTGTAGAAAGAACCAAGAGACATGCAGAAAGAGGCAAGTGACGTGCAGAAAGAAGCAAGAGCAGTGCAGAAGGAACCAACAGAGGTGTAAAAAGAGGCAAGAGAGTTACAGAAAGAGGCAGGAGGGGTGCAGAAATAAGGAAGAGAAGTGCAGAAAGAGGCAAGAGAATTGCTGAAAGAAGCAACAGAGGTGTAGAAAGAACCAAGAGAAATGCAGAAAGAGGCAAGTGACGTGCAGAAAGAAGCAAGAGCAGTGCAGAAGGAACCAACAGAGGTGTAAAAAGAGGCAAGAGGGGTGCAGAAAGAGGTAGGAGAGGTGCACAAAGAGGCAATAGAGGTACAGAAAGAGGCAGGAGGGGTGCATAAAGAAGGAAGAGAAGTGCAGAAAGAAGCAACAGAGGTGCTGAAAGAGTCGCTAAGGGTGCAGAAAGAGCAAGAGAAGTGCAGAAAGAACCAACAAATACAGAAAGAAGCAACTGAGGTGCAGAAAGATGCAAGAGAGGTACAGAAAGAAGCAAGAGAAGTGCAGAAAGAGGCAAGAGAATCGCTGAAAGAAGCAACAGAGGTGTAGAAAGAACCAAGAGAAATGCAGAAAGAGGCAAGTGACGTGCAGAAAGAAGCAATAGCAGTGCAGAAGGAACCAACAGAGGTGTAAAAAGAGGCAAGAGAGGTACAGAAAGAGGCAGGAGGGGTGCAGAAATAAGGAAGAGAAGTGCAGAAAGAGGCAAGAGAATTGCTGAAAGAAGCAACAGATGTGTACAAAGAAGCCATAGAAGTACAGAAAGAGGCAAGTGAGGTGCAGAAAGAAGCAAGAGCAGTGCAGAAAGAACCAACAGAGGTACAAAAAGAGGGAAAAGGGGTGCAGAAAAAGGTAGGAGAGGTGCAAAAAGAGGCAAGAGAGGTACAGAAAGAGGCGGGGTTCAGAAAGAAGGAAGAGATGTGCAGAAGGAAGCAACAGAGGTGTTGAAAGAGGCAAGAGGGGTGCAAAAAGAGGAAGAGAAGTACAAAAAAGAAGCAACAGAGGTGCAGAAGGAGGCAAGAGAAGTGTAGAGAGAGGCAAGAGAGTTGCAGAAACAGGCAAAAGAGGTGCATAAAGAAGCAAGAGCAGTGCAGAAAGAAGCAAGAGAAGTGCAAAAAGAGGCAAGAGAGGTGCAGAAAGAGGCAAGAGAGGTAAAGAAAGAGGCAAGAAAGTACAGAAACAGGCAAGAGAAATGAACAAAGAGGCAAGAGAGGAGCAGAAAGAGGCAAGAGAGGTGTAGAAAGAAGCAAGAGAAGTGCAGAAAGAGGCAGAAGGGGTGCCGAAAGAAGCAAGTGAGGTGCAGAAAGAGGCAACAGAGGTGCAGAAAGACACAAGAGAGGTGTTGAAACAAGAAAGAGAAGTGCAGAAGAGGCAAAAGAGGAGCAGAAAGAGGCAAGAGAGGTGTAGAAAGAAGTAAGAGAAGTGCAGAAAGAGGCAAGCGAGGTGTAGAAAGAGGCAAGGGAGGTGCAGAAAGAGGCAAGGGAGGTGCAGAAAGAGGCAAGAGAGGTGCAAAAAGAGGCAAGAGGGGTGCAGAAAAAGGTAGGAGAGGTTCACAAAGAGGCAAGAGAGTTACAGAAAGAGGCAGGAGGCCTGCAGAAAGAAGGAAGAGAAGTGCAGAAGAAGCAACAGAGGTGCTGAAAGAGGAGCAAAGGGTGCAGAAAGAGCAAGAGAAGTGAAGAAAAAGCAACAGAGGTACAGAAAGAGGCAAGAGAGGTGCCGAAACAGGCAGGAAAGGTGCAGAAAGAGGGAACAGGGGTGCAGAAAGAAACAAGAGAGGTGCAGAAAGACGGGAGAGGGGTGCAGAAAGAGGTAAGAGGGGTGCAGAAAGAAGCAAGTGAGGTGCAGAAAGACAGAAGAGAGGTGCAGAAAGAAGCAACAGAGGTGCAGAAGGAGGCAAGAGAAGTGCAGAAAGAGGCAAGAGAGTTGCAGAAACAGGCAAAAGAGGTGCATAAAGAAGCAAGAGCAGTGCAGAAAGAAGCAAGAGAAGTGCAGAAAGAGGCAAGAGAGATGCAGAAAGAGGCAGGGGGGTTGCAAAAAGAAGGAAGAGAAGTGCAGAAAGAAGCAACAGAGGTGCTGAAAGAGGCAAGAGGAGTGCAAAAAGAGGCAAGAGAGGTACAGAAAGAGGCAAGGGAAGTGCAGAAACAGGCAAGAGAAATGCACAAAGAGGCAAGCGAGGAGCAGAAAGAGGCAAGAGAGGTATAGAAAGAAGCAAGAGAAGTGCAGAAAGAGGCAGGAGGGGTACAGAAAGAAGCAAGTGAGGTGCAGAAAGATGCAACAGAGGTGCAGAAAGATGCAAGAGAGGTGCAGAAAGAGGCAAGAGAGGTATAGAAAGAAGCCAGAGAAGTGCAGAAAGAGGCAAGAGAGGTGCAGAAAGAGGCAAGAGAGGTGCAGAAAGAGGCAAGAGAGGAGCAAAATTGAAGCAACAGAGGTGCAGAAGGAGGCAAGAGAAGTGCAGAAAGAGGCAAGAGAGTTGCAGAAACAGGCAAAAGAGGTGCATAAAGAAGCAAGAGCAGTGCAGAAAGAAGGAAGAGAAGTGCAGAAAGAAGCAACAGATGTGCTCAAAGAGGAGCGAAGGGTGCCGAAAGAGCAAGAGAAGTGCAGAAAGAACCAACAGAAATACAGAAAGACGCAATAGAGGTGCAGAAAGGCGCAATAGAGGTACGGAAACAAGCAAGAGAAGTGCAGCAAGAGGCAAGAGAATTGCTGAAAGAAGCAACAGAGGTGCAGAAGGAGGTAAGAGAAGTGCAGAAAGAGGCAAGAGAGTTGCAGAAACAGGCAAAAGAGGTGCATATAGAAGCAAGAGCAGTGCAGAAAGAAGCAAGAGAAGTGCAGAAAGAGGCAAGAGAGGTGCAGAAAGAGGCAAGAGAGGTACAGAAAGAGGCAAGGGAAGTACAGAAACAGGCAAGAGGAATGCACAAAGAGGCAAGAGAGGAGCAGAAAGAAGCAAGAGAGGTGTAGAAAGAAGCAAGTGAGGTGCAGAAAGAGGCAACAGAGGTGCAGAAAGACACGTGAGAGGTGCAGAAACAAGAAAGAGAAGTGCAAAAAGAGGCAAAAGAGGAGCAGAAAGAGGCAAGAGAGGTGTAGAAAGAAGCAAGAGAAGTGCAGAAAGAGGCAAGTGAGGTGCAGAAAGAGGCAAGTGAGGTACAGAAAGAGGCAAGGGTGGTGCAGAAAGAGGCAAGAAAGGAGGAAAAAGGCAAGAGGGGTGCAGAAAAAGTTAGGAGAGGTGCACAAAGAGGCAAGAGAGTTACAGAAAGAGGCAGGAGGGGTGCAGAAAGAAGGAAGAGAAGTGCAGGAGAAGCAAAAGAGGTGCTGAAAGAGGCGCGAAGGGTGCAGAAAGAGCAAGAGAAGTGCAGAAAAAAGCAACAGAGGTACAGAAAGAGTCAAGAGCGTTGCAGAAACTGGCAGGAAAGATGCAGAAAGAGGGAACAGGGGTGCAGAAAGAGGCAAGAGAGGTACAGAAAGATGTGAGAGGGGTGCAGAAAGAGGTAAGAGGGGTGCAGAAAGAAGCAAGAGAGGTGCAGAAAGACAGAAGAGAGGTGCAGAAACATGCAAGAGAAGTGAAGAAAGAGGCAAGAGAACTGCTGAAAGAAGCAACAGAGGTGTAGAAAGAAGCAAGAGAAGTGCAGAAAGAGGCAAGTGAGATGCAGAAAGAAGCAGGAGCAGTGAAGAAAGAACCAACCGAGGTGCAGAAAGAACCATCAGAGGTACAAAAAGAAGCAAGAGCGGTACAGAAAAACGTAGAAGAGGTGCACAAAGAGGCAAGAGAGGTACAGAAAGAGGCAGGAGGGGTGCAGAAAGAGCAAGAGAAGTGCAGAAAGAACCAACAGAAGTACAGATAGACGCAACAGAGGTGCAGAAAGATGCAAGAGAGGTGCAGAAACAAGTAAGAGAAGTGCATAAAGAAGCAACAGAGATGTAGTAAGGGGGAAGTGGGGTGGAGAAGGAGGCAAGAGGGATACAGAAAGAAACAAGAGAGGAGCAGAAAGTGTGAAGAGAGGTGCAGAAAGAGGGAAGAGTGGTGTGATAGAGGCATGAGGGTTTCAGAAAGAAGCAACAGAAATGCAAAAAGAGGCAAGAGAGGCGCAGAAAGAAGCAAGAGTGGTTTACACACCATTAGTACCAATTTAATACCCACATTTAGCAATAAGTAACAGGTGACCATTCTAGGTTTGCACAGGGCCTTCCACCACGCTGTAACACTTGTTGCTGCGTTTTTGGTAACGTTTGAGCCAGAAGCAATGTTTTTTTTGTTCAAATCTGCAGATTATGCAGCAGATGATGGATTATGTGGAAAATGCGGTAAATGTATAATTGTGCAAAAGTCGGTGCAGCCAAACAGTCACATAATTCCAGTGGCCCTGCTCATACCCTTGACTTGGTCCAGAAGTGCTCCTCAGTGGTTCCTTCTTTTTTTTGTCTCTTTGAGTTCATAGTTTAGCTTTTATGGAAACGAGGAAGACTAAACCTGAGGTTACCACTCCACAACACAGACTACCATACCACATAATTACTCTCCATAACACATAATCCCACTCTACATAATTCCTGCACACTAAATACCACATACTTTCTATCCACATAATTTCACTGCGCAACATACCACATAATTCCACTACACACAACCTACATCCACTCCACTCCAAGAAACATTATTAAAAAACTTTTACATTTACAACGCCAATAGCTCTAACTCTCGCAAATGCGAAACCTATTACATTGCAAATGCTTCTTTAACTAGTAGTCATGTTTGCAGAGTGGTGGAGAAAGGGGGCTGGGCCTTCAACCAGCGCTCAGGAATTCCTCTGCGTAGGACTTAGAAGAAGTACCAGGAGGGCTTCTTAGCCCCTAAAGTCCCTCCGGAGAAAAGTGGACTTCATCCTCCACCCCGTAGTCTGCCAGGAGGCGCATTTGCAGAGTGGTGGAGAAAGGGGGCGTGGCCTCCGAAGACGTCTTAGCAATCCCAGTGTGTGGGACTTACGGGAGGTAACAAGAGGGGTAGTTGGTCCCCAGGGACATCCTGGGGGCCAACTACCCTCCTATTACCTCCAGTAAGTCCCACACAGCAGGATTGCTAAGTTCTCATAGCAGGCCATGCCCCTTTGCCCACCACTCTGCAAACGCGCTCCCTGCTGCGCTCTTGGATCGGGATTGGAGTCCCCTTCGCTGCTTGGGGTGGTTAGGGACCTACTAGCCTACCTCTTACCTCCAGTAAGCCCCACACAGTGGTATTGTTGAGAGATGGACACAGGCCCTGCCCCCTTTCACCACCACTCTGCAAACGCGCCTCCTGGCATGCTCTTAGTTGGGGGATGAAGTCCCCTTTCCTCCTGAGGGTCCCTGGGGGCCAACTAGCCCTCCAGTTACCTCCAGTAAGCCCCATACAGCTGGTTTGCTGAGAGGGCTCAAAGGCCACGCCCCCTTTTCACACCACTCTGCAAACGTGGATCCTGGCGCACTGCTGCCCGGTGGATGAAGTCCACTATAGTCCTGAGGTCCTCAGGACACAAGAGGACCTCATCGCCCCACCAGCAATGCGCCAAGAGGGGCGTGGCCTCGGACCACCTCTCAGCAATCCCACTGTGTGGGGCTTACTGGATGTACCTGGTGGGCTAGTTGGCCCCTGAGGACTCATAAGACTCTAGGGACAGGTGCTGTTTCCTGAAGGGGGTGCCCCACACCCTGAAGGTAATCTTTACTTCAAACTCTGAGTTTTTTATGAGCTATTTAAGCCTAATTTTCTTCTCTTAGAATGTGTGCTTTACTTTCAGGACCCCTCGACGAATCTCTCTGAGGATAAAAATGTAAAATCTTGTATTTTGGCATTAGTATTTAATCCCGGGCTGTCCAGGCACCTCCCTTTCCCTGGCATATTTGTTACCCAGAGATGCAGCTCAGTGGGTTCGAGTACGCTGGAGAAATCAAACAGTAAACTGTCGGGTGCAGGTTTGAATTCCAGCAGGAGAGACCCCGGATTTTATCTTTCCATACATTGTTTTGGGCCGTTCATTCAATAGCTCCAAAGCCTGTTATAGTTGTGCGAGGCAATGGCAGCGCTATTAAAACGTGAGTTCTTTTTTTTATAGATTATAATGTCCGTCTCGGGTACAACTCGCCTCCTTCCACTGCAGAGTGTCTGGCACAGGGGTGGGAGCTCTCTGCAGAGGTATTCCTGGGTCCTGGAGGGGCACCTCTGGCAGTGCCATTATAAGGAGTTATGGGGCCCCAGGCAAAGTAAAGGTTGGGGCCCCTCTTCAGAGCCGCAATGAATGTTATTATCCATTTTGTGCTAAATGAAGTCCGCACAATGTCCAAAAATATTAAATTCAGCATCAAAAACAGTTGATATACGCCTTCACGCTGGACTCCAAGATGCTTAAGATGTAATGGATGGTGTAGAGGTTGAAATAGAGAAACAGACAAAGGTGTGATTAAAAAAAGATCACTTTGGAGGGGGGGCGTTTAACAGGTGGGCTGTGGGCAGTTACCCACTTTGCCTATGCCTTAAAACGTATTGATCTGTGGGTGATCTGAAGATCGCAGTGCGTGCAGGAATAAGTCTGAGTGCAAAAGAAAAAGACTGCCAGAGTGAGCGAACGTAGTTTGGGATTGTGAGTTTGTGTATACGAGAGTGCGCGTGACCAGAGTGTGAGTTCGAGAAAGAGAAAGGGATAGTGAGAGGAATGAAAAGAGAATGCCCGGTCAAAGGGACAAAAAGAGAGAAGGTCATAAGAGGAGAAAATGGAAAAGTGATAGAAGTACAGAAAGGAGAGAGTGCACGAGAAAGAGGAAAGAGAAATGTGCAGAAGGATAGAGGGAAAAGAGAAGAAAAGAGAAAGGCGCAGAGAGAGGGAGAGAAACGAGAGAGAAATTAAAGAGAGGGAAAGAACATGTATGAGTGAGACAAGCAGACAGATAGGGGGAGAGAAAGAGGTTCCACATTTGGATAACCTATGGTCCTTCAACATCATCCTTTCTGACCACAGGGACAAAAGAACAGCACCGAAATATTTAGAAAAAAGGAAGAGAAGAGACATAAGGGGCAGAGAGCAGACAAGATAAAGCCAGTTTTGGGCAGAAGAAAAAGGAGTGGAGAGCGAAGAGGAACAGTGTGTTTGTGAGAATGCAGGTGTGCGCGCATGTCTGACTGTATGCAGTCTGTTCAGAAAATGCAAAGAAGGCGGGTGAGCGGTGGCAGGGGGCTTGCATTCAGAAAAGAAAGAAAACTGAAATGGGAAGGAGTAAAAAGAGAATGTAAGGGGTTTGGGAACAAGTGGGAACACGGACAAAAGAAAAGGCAACGGAGAGGGCAGGGACAAATAAAACAAGAGACAATAGAAAGGGGAGACGAGACATGCTAGGGAGGAAAGGGCAAAATGAGAGAAGATGAGAAATATAAAATAATAAGGGGTGGAGGCAGGAGTTGAGAGAAAAGGGGGAAGAAAGAGAGAGACATGGGGATAGAGGATAGACCTGACAGACGAAATCGAGGAGAGAAATCAGGGAGAAAAATGAACAGGGGCAAAACCTAGTGGGGGGAAATGTGCACGTCCTCAGTCTGCACACTGTGTCAAGATGGACGGATACTCCACAGGATCCAGGTGATGCTCAAAAAGGGGTCCACCTCTCAATATCCCCAATTCTGACTCTAGCGGCACAGAATGTTGGGGTGATTAAGTGAGGGAAAGGAAGGGGTAGGAACAGCAGGGAAGGGAGACCTGAAAGCATAAAACACAGTGGTTAGACACTACTAGACTTTCTACTACACTCAATTACTCTCACTAAGTAAGTAATACCTGAAAAAGACGGTTTCCACCCTTTACGTTCTTTAGCAATTCACTATCCTCAGCAATGATACCGCTCACCACTTAAGAAGGATACACCTACAACGCAAATACACGATTATTACTGCATTCAGTACACCTTCGGTTCCCTGTAAAACCACCTCCCTTAGACTAACATACATACCCTTTCTGTCGAATTTCCCCACAAAGAAAAGCAGGATTCAATAGCCCCAAAGGAAAGGAAGTGTGACCTCACACTATGAAAAGGAAATGAAAAGGATTGAAACAGAAGCAAAACTTCTCAAAGGTTCTGGAGGCAAGGGAAATGCAGAAGGTAAGCTTATAGCTTGTTACTGTCCATAGTATACAGTTTCACATCTCCTGATTAGCCGGGAAATGTCAGTTCCATGTTCCAGAATCTTTCAAATGTCATACTCCTCAGAAAAGCCAACTAAGAAACATAAACAAAACTCAGCGCGTTTTGAATAAACAGTACCTCATTGTTGTGGTCACAGTTTAACGGAGTCTCCAGAAGAAACCACTCGATCCCGAGCAGCTCAATTACCCCAACAGCCGCTGGAGTATCCTTGGCTATTTAGCAGAGTGAAGTAAAAGAAAACAAAAATCTCTCTCGAGCGTCCCGACATCCGAAATGACACTCTGAGGAATAGCCAAACAATTCACTCCGGTCTGAATCCTGACCGCGAGTCTGCCATCAAGAAACGACCCACCTACTAAGCACAGCAGGCAGTCGGAAAGAACACAGCGAACCGCTGTGAAAGGCCGACGGAAACCCCGATCAGCCTCTGATGTTAGTCTCCATGTGAAACACCGTCCGTGTCTCACAGTAAGAATTACGCACGTACGTGTACGTGCGTGCTGTCCTCAAATACCCGGAAGCCCTTCCTCCTCAGGCCCCCTGGGACATGTAGTTCCTGCACCACCACTGGACTGTGGCACTCGGCAGGCGCAAGGGTCAGACCCTGACAGTACGCCTTCCTCCCCAGCGCCTCCTAGAACCAGGCTTACCAGGGCAGCGAGCGTGATAACTGTGGACCGCACGAGGTGCATGCACATTACTGCTTGGTTCCCAGGAATCATCTTCAGAAGAATACCCCTTCCAGGAAATGAGATACCACAAACGCCCCTGACGATACTTGGAGTCCACCACTCTGCGCACTTCATATTCCAACTGTCCATCTCGTAGCACCGGAGGTGCACGTCTTGCGACGAGCTCCTTTCGCTGGTTTTAGTAGACTGACATGAAACACCGGATGAATCCTCAGGGAAGCGGGCAGCTTAAGCTTATATGCAACTGGGTTGATCCTACGTAGCACTGTATACGGCCCAATGTATCTGGGATGAAAGACACTGCGTATCTTAAATCGAAGATATCTCGTGGACAACCATACTCGATCTCCTGACTGAAAGCTTGGTTCTTCACTGCGATGCTTGTCCTCCCACTTCTTGTAGGACTGTTTCGCCTGTTCCAAACTGGCCTGGATTTTCTTATGCACGGTGTGTATCTTTTGATGTGTTGCATCACCGTAGGCTGAGTAACCACTTCGCCAGGGATAGACACAGGCAACACTTTAGCATGAAACCCATTATTGGCTCTAAAGGGTGTCTCCTTGATAGAACTGTGCCATGAGTTGTTGTATGCCAATTCGGCCAACCACAAAAGGGATACCCAGGAGTCGTGCGCTTCCTTGGAATAGCAGCGGAGATATTTCTTGAGGGTCTGATTCAACCTCTCTGTCTGCCCATCCGTTTGTGGATGGAAGCTGGTTGAAAGGGCGGCTTCCACTTGCAAGGCCTTACACCACATACGCCAAAACCGAGCAGAGAATTGAGGACCTCTATCAGATACAATAACCCCTGGAAGCCCATGTAACCGGACCACATGTGCCAGTAACAATTGAGCAGTCTGACCTGCTGTTGGTAGGTTCTTGCAGGGGATAAAATGTCCCATCTTGGTCAAGCTATCTACCACAACCAGTATGGCATCACATCCTTGATCCTTGGGCAAACCCAGAACGAAGTCCACACTGATGGTGTGCCAAGGCTGTGAAGGTGTGGGCATAGGCATTAATTTACCTTTGTACTTGACAGTCTCATTTTTGTTCCGGGCACAAGTATCACACAGTGACACCCATTGAGTTACATCCTTAGCCATTCCTTCCCACCAGAAGTGACGTTGTACGAGGTTTTGAGTCTTGGAGCGTCCTGGATGTCCTGCTAGAACTGAATTGTGACACCAATTGAATGCTTTGAGACGAAGGTTCTGTGTTGGCAGATACAGTCGGTTTCTACACAGAGGTATTCCATGTTTAAGAGTACGATCCTCCCCTGTTCAGCCCATTTTTGCCAACAAATCAAAGATCTTTGTTTTGCTATTTCTTCTAAAAAATGATCTAGGGTCACTGCACATAACACCTTGCTGGGGTTGACGATCGCTTCTGTGATACCTTGTCGGGGTCTTCCACCGCCGTTCTGACGAGACAGAGCATCCGCCTTTCGATTCTCTGACCCAGGACGGAAAGTAACCACAAACTCATAATCCGCAAAAACAACATCCAGCGCATTTGTCTTTGTGTGAGCTGTCTAGCTGTTTTCATATACTGTAAGTTCCTATGGTCAGTATATACCGTGACTGGATGTTGAGCCCCCATATATACTGTCTCCACTCCTGGAATGCCTTTTTGATAGCTAACAATTCTTTTTCGGCCACGGTGTAATTGAGTTCAGCCACATTCAACTTCCTGGACAAAAAGGCTACCGGATGAAGCTGCCCTGTTTGTTTGTCACGTTGAGACAGTACTGCCCCTATGGCCTCATCAGAGGCGTCAGCTTCTATTATGAATGGTGCTTCCGATTGTGGGTGTCTTAGGATAGGAGCCGTGGTGAAGGCCTTTTTAGAAAGGTGAAGGCTTCCATGGCCTCGGTGTCCCAAAGAAAAGGCTTTCCTTTTCTCAACAGATGTGTGATAGGAGAAACCAAGAGAGAGAAGTGAGAGATAAATCGTCTATAATAATTGGCAAAGCCCAAGAAGCACTGCACCTCTCTCACATTCTTCGGGACAGGCCACTCCTGTACCGCCTCCACCTTCCTCACAGACATTCCTAATCCAGATGGACTCAGAATAACCCCCAAAAATTCCACCTCCTTAACATGAAACACACATTTGCTCAACTTACAGAACAAGCTGTGTTCCCTTAATCTCTGAAGCACCTGAGAGACATGTTCCTCATGTACATCCTGATTGCTGGAATAAATCAGGATGTCGTCTATGTAGACTACCACAAATCTATCAATGAAATCTTTGAGCACATCGTCCAAGAAGAATTGGAACGCTGCCGGGGCGTTACACAACCCAAAGGGCATGACTAAGTATTCGAACAGCCCATACCTGGTCTTAAAAGCCGTTTTCCACTCATCGCCCTCGCGGATGCGGACCAGGTGGTAAGCCCCTCTGAGGTCCAAACGGGTATAAACCACCGCTTCCCTCACCTGGTCCAACAATACCGGGATAAGTGGAAGGGGGTATCTGTTCCGTACCGTGTTCTTATTGAGCATACGGTAATCAATGCATGTTCTCAGATCCCCATTAGCTTTAAAAATGAAGAAAAGAGGCGAGGCAGCGGGCGAGCGGGAAGACCTGATGAAACCAATATCCACATAATGATCTAGGTATTCCTTCAGGTGTCTTGTCTCTGGCTCTGACAAGGCATATACCCGACAAGAAGGGATGGTGGCTCCTGTAACCAGGTCTATTTGGCAGTCGTAAACACGGTGAGGGGGAGTCTCTCTGCCTTCTTTTCGCTGAACACGTCTCTGTAAGAAACATACACCGCAGGAAGCACGGTCTCTTGTTCCGCAGCTGTAGCTAGATGGAACATTTGTGCAAGCGCCAGAAGATGAGAACCAGAGGTTTGCAAACAGTGCACACTACACTCTTCAGACCGAAATTCTACTGTCTTCTTCTTCCAATCAATCTGAGGATTGTGCCGCCTTAGCCATGGCATTCCCAGTATAACCTCATATTGGGGTGCTTCAATAATATTCAGCGTTATGTCCTCAACATGCTCTTGGTCTTCCCCCTTCAAAATCAATCCGACCCTCTCCGTCTGCTCAGTGATGGGCCCTGACTTAATGGGTTTCCCATCCACTGCATATACCTCCTCAGGGGTCTCTCTGGGAAGGCGTCTTAGCCCTAGGGGCCGATTCCGATCTCGGCCGGTAGGGCTCCGAATAGGATTCGGCTTTACCGGATCCGATTCGGAGCCCTGTTTCCCGACCGAACCGTACGCGGGTCCGGCCGAGCGAGTACGATGCGAATTCGCCGACCGACTCGTCCGGGCGACCCGACCGCTCCGACCGACTCGCACCCGGATCGTACCGCTCCGACCGACTCGCTCGGACCCGATTCGCACCGCGCAATGGAGACGTTTTCCGGCCGGGTAAGTACGATGCGCACCTCGACCGCTCCGACCGACTCGCGCCGTCCGACTCGAACTCGCTGTCGGAGCCGTACTTTGGGGGTCCGTGTCGGACCCCCTGCACGCGTACCCGCGCGAGGCGCACACAGGGGGACCCATGGGTCCCCCTACCTGTGCGTGCACGCCGCGAGCGCTCGCGGCGTACTCGCTGTAGGGGCGCCTTGTCCGCCTCGCACCCATTGAGGCAATGGGAGCCCGCGTACGCGTTGTACGACCGGCTCCCATTGAGTTCAATGGGAGTCCGACCGACTCGTGTCCGGTGGCATACGAATGCATCGGACTCGTTCGGTCGGACTGCACGGGTCCGATTCGGTCGGAAATCTCTCCGGGTCCGGCTCGGTCGGAGAGATTTCCGGCCCAAATCGGAATCGACCCCCTAGTCTATCAACTAATCCAACATCAATGAAATTCCCTGTAGCCCCTGAGTCAATCATCACCCACACCGGGTACCTCTGAGATTCTGTAGTAAGGGTCATAGTGAGGACCAGATGGGATTCTGTGTCCTTGGCGTCTATGGCCGCTAAGGAGGGCAATCTAACGTCCTGTCTTGAGGATGCGTCCTCCTCCCTTTCCTCGCCTGTCGCGTCTAAAGACTCACCATTGTGGGTTCTAACAGTAGTTAGGGCCACTCTTTTATTGAAACGGAATGATTTCTGGCTTTTGGGTTTATGAGGGCATTCCCTTACGTAATGGCCCTTCTTCCCGCAGTACATGCAAAGGCCCTGTACTCTGCGACTCTCTCTCTCTGCTCTGGACAAAGGTGCACGTATGGCTCCCACTTCCATAGGTTCTGATCCTGAGTCACCGGAGGCTGTCTGTGGTCTGTTTCCTCTGTCCTCATAACTAGTCGGCCTTTCCCCTCTCCTGCGATCCCCACCCCTTTCGGCCAAGCGATGATTCAAACGCAAGGTCAGGTTCACTAGATCCGTGCATGTAGTGGGTTGAGGGTCAATCTGGGCCAGCACATCCTTCATGTCATCCCGTAACCCCTGATAATAGAGTGACATGCGTTTTTCTTCTGGCCAGGCGGTTTCGGCTATTAACCTATTGAAGGATGTTAAATACGTCACTAAGTCATTCTTTCCCTGCTTCAGCTCTAACAGCTCCCTGTCAGCGCTGAACGTAGTCGCCCTTCTATCGAAAACCCTTTCAAACTCCCTACGAAAAGCGTTCCAATCCGACAGTATTGGATCATCATTTTTACCAAAGGGACTGCCCAATTGGCCGCGTCCCCAGTTAAATAAGAAATAGCAAATGCCACCCTGGTATGGTTCGTAGGGAAGGAAGCAGGTTTACACGAGAAGTGCAACGCAACCTGTGTCAGAAAGGTCTGAATTTTCATGGGATCCCCGGAATACCTTTCTGGGCTGGCCAAAGGTATGGGTGGGGATACATGAACTTGGATTTGAGATGACGAAGCGTCAAAAGGGTTCCTTGTTTGTCTGTCCACTCGTTCCCTAAGTGCAGCTGTTTCAGCTCTAGAGGCTGCTAATTCTTGCTGAACGGCCACTAATGCCTGTAGTACTTCGTCTAAGGAGGCCATATCCCGGGAATCACCTGGACCGGGTGGAGTTATTTTCGTGGGTGCGTAATTCTGTCAAGATGGACGGATACTCCACAGGATCCAGGTGATGCTCAAAAAGGGGTCCACCTCTCAATATCCCCAATTCTGACTCTAGCGGCACAGAATGTTGGGGTGATTAAGTGAGGGAAAGGAAGGGGTAGGAACAGCAGGGAAGGGAGACCTGAAAGCATAAAACACAGTGGTTAGACACTACTAGACTTTCTACTACACTCAATTACTCTCACTAAGTAAGTAATACCTGAAAAGACGGTTTCCACCCTTTACGTTCTTTAGCAATTCACTATCCTCAGCAATGATACCGCTCACCACTTAAGAAGGATACACCTACAACGCAAATACACGATTATTACTGCATTCAGTACACCTTCGGTTCCCTGTAAAACCACCTCCTTAGACTAACATACATACCCTTTCTGTCGAATTTCCCCACAAAGAAAAGCAGGATTCAATAGCCCCAAAGGAAAGGAAGTGTGACCTCACACTATGAAAAGGAAATGAAAAGGATTGAAACAGAAGCAAAACTTCTCAAAGGTTCTGGAGGCAAGGGAAATGCAGAAGGTAAGCTTATAGCTTGTTACTGTCCATAGTATACAGTTTCACATCTCCTGATTAGCCGGGAAATGTCAGTTCCATGTTCCAGAATCTTTCAAATGTCATACTCCTCAGAAAAGCCAACTAAGAAACATAAACAAAACTCAGCGCGTTTTGAATAAACAGTACCTCATTGTTGTGGTCACAGTTTAACGGAGTCTCCAGAAGAAACCACTCGATCCCGAGCAGCTCAATTACCCCAACAGCCGCTGGAGTATCCTTGGCTATTTAGCAGAGTAAAGTAAAAGAAAACAAAAATCTCTCTCGAGCGTCCCGACATCCGAAATGACACTCTGAGGAATAGCCAAACAATTCACTCCGGTCTGAATCCTGACCGCGAGTCTGCCATCAAGAAACGACCCACCTACTAAGCACAGCAGGCAGTCGGAAAGAACACAGCGAACCGCTGTGAAAGGCCGACGGAAACCCCGATCAGCCTCTGATGTTAGTCTCCATGTGAAACACCGTCCGTGTCTCACAGTAAGAATTACGCACGTACGTGCACGTGCGTGCTGTCCTCAAATACCCGGAAGCCCTTCCTCCTCAGGCCCCCTGGGACATGTAGTTCCTGCACCACCACTGGACTGTGGCACTCGGCAGGCGCAAGGGTCAGACCCTGACACACTGAGCCCTCTGGCATTAGGCCGAGCCCTCACCTGGGCCGGTATCACGAGGCCTCTCGTGAAGCCTCAGGTCCAATAGATAGGAGGGTAGCATTGCCCTCAGTCTGCAAGTGAGATCTCAATAGGCAGCCAGAACCCTTACCAACAGTCCCGGCTCTGGTTGAGGGAAGGTGTGCCTTCAACAAGCGCGTGAGCCCTCTCTTGCAACCCCGGCTCCGATAGACAGAAGGGATTCAGTGCCCTCAGTCTGCACCCCAACACTGTCCTGTGGCTCTGACACTGGCTGGAGAGGTTCGCTGCCCTCAGGCCGGACCTGCAAGTCCTCCACCCACACCGAGGCCCTCTCCTGTAGCTCCAGATAGAGAGGACGGAGCGTCAACCCACACCGAGCCCTCCTGCAGCCCCGGCTCTGCCCCCTGCAGCCCTCGCACGGTTGGAGGGAGCGGTGTCCACAGCCCACACCGAGCCTCCACTTGCAGCCCCGCCTCTAGTTGGAGAGGAGACTGAGGTACCCTTATTCGGCACTCCGAGCCCTCTTCTGCAGACCCAGCTCTGCTTGGATGGGAGAAGTGTTCTCGGCTAGCACAGCAAACTCCCTCTCCTACAACCCTGGCACTGGCAGGAGGGGACCTCAGCCCGCACTGAGCCCTCACCTGGCTCCCCGAACCCACCCTGAAGTCCTGGGTCTGGCCACGAAGGAAGAGGTGCCCTCAGCCACTGCCGAGCCCTCTCCTGCAGCCCAGGCGCCAGAAGAGGCAGGGGTCTGTGGGCGGTTCAGCTCTTCTCAGCCCGCCCGGGCTCCACGGTCTCCCCCTCTGCGTGCATCTCTCCATCTCCCCCTGCTTCCAGCAGGACTATATTGAGTGGAGAGGCTCTGCAATCACGTGGTCCGGGGGAGGAGGGGGGCTTCCGCAGTTTGCTGTTTGTTGGGTCTCAGACACACATAGTATTGGAGGGCGCTGGAAGTCTAAGCCTTTGCTGTCACCCTGGGAAGGTGGTGGTCCCCAGGGCTGCGGGAGCCCCCGCTAATTATTTGCGCATTGCCCCCGGGACCTGGCCCACCCGGGGGCTTATAGATAACGAAGCGCGGAAGCCCGCGCTTCGTTTTTAAATATTTTTTTGCCCGGATTCGCGCACCCAGCGCAAATTCGCCCGATTGTTTTTTTGTTTTTTTTTAAATGCGTTATTTGGCCCTGGGGGTCCTAGTAGGGCCCCCTGAGCAGGCCTAGGGGGTCAGGGTGTTTCTACCCTGCCCCCTTTTCTTGTTTTTCACCTTTTTTAATACTGATTTCTTGTGACTCAGTTACCGAGTCACAAGATGGCTGCCAACACTTCCTGGTTTGGAGTGTTGGCAGCCAATCAGAAGTCAGCTCGTGCTCGGGAGTAGTTGCGAATCCTCCTCGGTGCTCAGATATCGATATTTTAATTTTTTTAATTTCTCAGCAACTATTGAATGGATTTAAACCATTTAAAAAAAGCACACTTTCTAGACCAAGACCTACCTTTTTGCCAAATTTGGTGTAATTCCGTTCAGCAGTTCGGGCTGTAGCTTTGTCTAAAGTTTCCTATGTAAATTAACATGGAGAAAACGTGTTTTGGGACCCCCCTTTTTTCTCGGCCCCCGCTTGACGAATCACCCTGAAACTTTCAAGACAGGAGCTAACCAGAGCACCCCATTAGTTTTGAAAATTCCGCGAAGATTCATCAAACATCACCAAAGATATTGGCAAATCAAAAAATGCTTTTCCTATGGAAACTAGGTCCTAGCTATACTACCTACTGGTGACCGCCAGTAGGTAATATATATATATATATATATATATATATATATATATATATATATATATATATATATATATATATATATATATATATATCCAAAGAACTCCGTTGCTAAAACTTTTCTTAGTAAGAACGGATACGGACCACCGAATTCGTGCAGCAATATTTATTGTAGGTGCATGGTTATCGCCATGACGCGTTTCAGCCCCTTCATGGGCCTTGATCACATGACACAGTCAAGTTACTACCATTGGTTTAAATAGTGAACAGTACAAGCGTAATCCATGGAGCATGATCAACATTGAAGAAAGACTATGTAAAAACGTCATAACTCTTTCTAAAAAGGAAATGCACATTATATCATAAGAGCATAAAATCCTTAACAACCGATTTAAAAGACATGATAATGACATAAATATAAATCAGTTAAAAAAGTGATCAAGTCCATAATAATATAAATAAGACTACGCCCAAAAATATTTTTTTATATATAAAGTGCAATATAAGATATATGTGCAAATAAATGTGCAAAAAGTGCAATATTAAAAATATGGACCTCAAGACCAACTAATTTAGAAATGCGCCTAATAAGAATGTGTCACCCATAATATTATTGTATAAAAATATGTCACTAGAAAGTGTCAAAATATATACATATTGTTAACAAATGGGTTTCTGGAGCCCCAGTTAACTCATTTTAGACACAGTACCATAGATAATTCTCATAATTTTCCACTTGATCCTGTTGTGGATTAGAAATAGCAAGAATGATGTCAGAGGTTAAAGAATATCGGTTTGAATACCCACATTACATTCTGCTTCAAGCAATATAAATGTTATACTATATATGAGTATGATCAGAGACCACCCTAAAAAAAGTTGTTAAAGGAAAATAAGGTATTGACATAGACCCTATCGACATTTTCTAATCCTTCCACAAAAAATATAGATAAATACATATATAATAAATATCATATAAGCAAAATTAATACAATCCAAAATAGATAAAATCTGCTCAAATATTCCTACATGTAATGAATAAATATGTTTAAAAGCACCACTAAAATGTCGATAAATAGTCAATAAATACACCTATTAAGTCCACTGATAATACACTCACATAAAAAGTATGTATATAAGATGATTCAAGTAAATACAGAATAAAATGATCGGCATTTATGAGGATCTAAAGACATGTAAACAAATCCTCTGTTACATTCAAACCTGACGGATGTTTTGAATTGAGTTCCAAAATATATCTAGTTTCCAACTGACGTAATTTTTGTTCTCTGTTACCGCCCTCCTACTACCTGGTATTGAATCTATAACAAAGTATTTTAGATCTTTGCTTTTAGATTCATGTTTGGCTTTGAAATGGCGAGCCACCGGATATGTATTGTCCTGGTTGTTGATTGCCCTCAAATGCTGCAATATTCTTTTGTGCACTTGAAGCTTAGTGCTTCCAACATAAAGCAAGTTGCACGGGCATGACAATACATAAACTGCAAATTCTGTCTTGCATGTGAGTAGTTTAGAGATCTGGTGTTTTTTCTCATTCAAGGGAGTAATATAAGATGTTCTATGTTCTCCTTGTTGGCACGCCTTACATGTTTTGCACTTAAAAAGCCAGTATGAGTTTGTAGCCAATTAGTTGACTCAATAACTTCAGGACTAGTTGTAACTAGATCATCCCTCATGAAGCGACTTCTACTGTAGGTTATGGACGGTCTCTTAGGTAACAGAGAGCCAATTACTGGATCACTTAGAACTAACGGCCAGTGGCGAGCAATTATAGATTCAATCTTTTTGGATTGTTGGCTAAATTGAATTATAATCCTGAATTCCTTTTCTATATCATCAATTGATGGCAATACTGCGCTTGGATTGGTCTCAACTGTGGATTTGGATATGGGTTCTATCTGCCTTAACAGCTCACTTCTACTCCTACGGTTAGATTTGTTGATAGCTCTATCAATAACCTGTTCTGAGTAACCCCGTTCCCTGAATCTCAATTTGCTTTCTGCCTGAGCCTGTAAGACATCACTATCTTTGCTGTGGATACGCCTCAGCCGAAGCATTTCACCATAGGGGATACTGGTTATTAAGTGTCTAACATGAGAGCTACTGGCGTGTAGTGTAGAATTGCCAGCGGTTTCCTTGCGAAATAATTTAGTTTGAATCTTATCATCATCTATATACACATGTGTATCAAGGAAACTCACGGTAGAAGAACTGATAGTAGCCGTAAAGTGTAGATTCAAATCATTTACATTGATCGCTTGTATGAATTCTTGAGCCTTGTCTACACTCCCATCCCATATAACAAACAGGTCATCAATGAAACGCAACCATAATTTGACATTGGTTAACATAGTCTCCCGATGTGTAGTCATGAGGACCAGCTCCTCCCACCAGCCCATGTGTAAACACGCGTAACTGGGAGAGAAGCTGGCCCCCATCGACACACCCCTGACCTGTCTGTAGAGGAGACTATTGAACATAAATATATTGTTCGTCAGGCAAAATTCAACCATGTCAACAATCATTTTCTTATGGTCCCCCATAGTGCCCATTGTTCTATTCAAGAAGTGATCCAGTGCTCTTAATCCATAGGGATGTCGAATGCTCGTATAAAGAGAGCTGACATCCAATGCAATGAATAGATAACTTTGTTTCCATACGATGTCGCTGACCTTCCGCAGGAAATCACTGGTATCACTTACATAGGATGGCAAAGACTTGACCAGATTTTGGAGAAAAAAGTCCACATATTGGGATGTATGTTCTAAACATCCATTTCTTGCAGATATTATAGGTCTTCCAGGCGGGTTCTCAGTGTCCTTATGGATTTTAGGTAAAAATAAATCGTGGGTATCACTGGATAATTCTTTTTAAGAAATTTGAACTCTTGTCCTGTAATAAGGTCATTTGATTTCCATGTCGACAATTTCTTGTAAAAAGTTGCGTACATTGTTTTTAGTTCAGATCCACTGCATTTGGTGTAACAGGTTCTATCGTTCAGTTGTTTAAAGGCTTCTTTAAGATATATGTCTTTGGATAAAAGCACTATGTTACCACCTTTGTCTGAGGCACGAATGACAATTTTATTGTTATCCTTAAGTTTAGACATCAGAGTTATGTACTCATGTTTCTCTCTGTTATATTTGAATTTACCTCTGTACGTCTTTATATTGAGCTCTTAGAGTTGTTCAGTTACTTGGTCATGGAATAGATCAATTGAGTCACGTAGCATGACCGGATTAAATGTAGACTTTGGTCTGAAGGGCGTCCATGGATGTCGTGTTTGATAGATATTATGTTGCTCAGGTGAGCTATCAGAGGGAGTTGAGGCAGCGAGTGACAAATCATTGACATGGCTGCTGGTTTCCGATTCTTGTTCCCATAATTCCTGCATTTCAACAAGAAAGTTATCATCTGACTGGAAACATGCTTGAGATTCAGATGTACAAGTTCCCCTTTCCGAAGGCATAACCCGTTTTGTATTGTTGAGCAGATGGTATTTTTTAAGTTTCAATTTGCGTGTACTTTTAAAAATGTCCAATCTCGTATTTACATAATTAAAATTGCTCACAGGACAATACGATAGACCCAGGCTGAGTATTCTTTTTTCATTGTCATTTAATTCCATGTTTGATAAGTTTACGATTGTTTTGTTAGTAGATGTCATTTCATTTATTTGCCCCTCCTCCATCCTCCTCTTTTCTTTCCTCGAGTTGTTCCTGATTCGGCTTGCCTTCCGCCGTTGTTTTCGTTTAATATTCTAGTTTGGACGTAATTGGTTTTCTGAGCGCGAGGACGGAGAGTTTGTCTCCTGTCCTCGCATAAAAAACCTAATTCCTCATCCAATGTGCGTTTTGTTCTTCCTTGATTGATGGCCGATTCTCGTTCCGAATCGCTATCCGGTGCCGAGCTTAAATCCGATTGGGAAGTACCAGAGGATATTACATCTGTTTTCTTGGCACATACTTTGGCGGCTCCTGTTTTATTATCTTTGTGGGATCTCAAGGCTTCATATTTTTTGAAAATGTAAAGATCTGGCCCAGCTCATAATCCGTTTTATCCCGGAAGAACTTATAGGTTTTACGCTCTTTGATTTTCTCCTCTTCTTTTTTGAGTCTAGACATCATTTCTTGGCGTAATTTAATTTTGTCTTCGGTTGTTTCCATTGCATCTATGTCTTCATTGATTTTAGCTATCTCCTCCAGGAGAGCCGCCCGGTCGATATCGGCATATTTACTCAGGATACGCATTAGCCTTTTGGAGGATTCCAAATTACACTCCGCCCACTCCCGCATCATAAGTGGGTTCGGAGCCTCATAACTGGGTGCTAAAAGTAATCTTAGGCCCCGTGGGACCCTGTCTACATCCAGATACATCTGTAATGATCGAGATTCCCACCATTTGCTCTGCTCAGATCGACTCTTTTTTTCAAGTGTTTTAAATTTGTTTTTTATTGATATATTCTGTTCGTTTGGGTTGGCATTGACGCTAGTTTCCTTGTTGGTCACAGTCCTGCAGGCATTAAACATCACTAATGCTGCGGCTTCCCTTTCCTTTACTGTGTCAGACGACATTGCACACAATTCTCCAAATGTAGGTCGTGAGAATAAAGAAACCGAGGTATGGTTTCAGTCTCCGGCCAGCACACCTCTCACCCCTTATTCGCTTACTGTCCACATACCTGGGTCAACTCTAAAAACGTCCGTTTCCTCCGAGACCGTCCGGTTCAGGTCAGCTCCGGGATTGTGTGACTTTTGCGGTTCCAGGGGGTCCGATAGTACAGCTCCTTCCGGGTTACACTTAGCGATTTCCTGAGGATCAGGAAGTCAGGTCTCTCCTCGTACTTCGGTCCAAAACGAGAGGGGTCCGTACAAAATGCCGAAAAGAGACTTCGCCGGCTTGATAATATCCAAAGAACTCCGTTGCTAAAACTTTTCTTAGTAAGAACGGATACGGACCACCGAATCGTGCAGCAATATTTATTGTAGGTGCATGGTTATCGCCATGACGCGTTTCAGCCCCTTCACGGGCCTTGATCACATGACACAGTCAAGTTACTACCATTGGTTTAAATAGTGAACAGTACAAGCGTAATCCATGGAGCATGATCAACATTGAAGAAAGACTATGTAAAAACGTCATAACTCTTTCTAAAAAGGAAATGCACATTATATCATAAGAGCATAAAATCCTTAACAACCGATTTAAAAGACATGATAATGACATAAATATAAATCAGTTAAAAAAGAGATCAAGTCCATAATAATATAAATAAGACTACGCCAAAAAATATTTTTTTATATATAAAGTGCAATATAAGATATATGTGCAAATAAATGTGCAAAAAGTGCATTATTAAAAATATGGACCTCAAGACCAACTAATTTAGAAATGCGCCTAATAAGAATGTGTCACCCATAATATTATTGTATAAAAATATGTCACTAGAAAGTGTCAAAATATATACATATTGTTAACAAATGGGTTTCTGGAGCCCCAGTTAACTCATTTTAGACACAGTACCATAGATAATTCTCATAATTTTCCACTTGATCCTGTTGTGGATTAGAAATAGCAAGAATGATGTCAGAGGTTAAAGAATATCGGTTTGAATACCCAAATTACATTCTGCTTCAAGCAATATAAATGTTATACTATATGTGAGTATGATCAGAGACCACCCTAAAAAAAGTTGTTAAAGGAAAATAAGGTATTGACATAGAACCTAACGACATTTTCTAATCCTTCCACAAAAAATATAGATAAATACATATATAATAAATATCATATAAGCAAAATTAATACAATCCAAAATAGATAAAATCTGCTCAAATATTCCTACATGTAATGAATAAATATGTTTAAAAGCACCACTAAAATGTCGATAAATAGTCAATAAATACACCTATTAAGTCCACTGATAATACACTCACATAATATATATATATATATTTATATACATAGATACACACAAAGAAGGTTGCCCTTTTCAAAACACCAACACAATCGGTAAGTAACTCCTAGTATTTATTTCAGGCTGCAGTTACATCGTTTGCTCCCCCAAAGTGCCATATGCATTTCGGGCTCCATTCCCTTGTTCACTGGCTAATTACAACAGTCCCGATAGCCATGTGGATTTAAATACCATATGCCCCGCCCTGTTGGGACTTCGATGCTTAGCTTTCTGGGTATGGTAGTCCTTTAACTTCATCACAGTGAGTGCCATCGTGAAGGTGAATTAAAACTGCATTCCCCATGTGGGTCGTGGGGGAGAGACACACAAGTTACTGTCCATATATACGCCATGAAATAGTGGATTTACCGACTCCTGCTGACACCAGGAACTCCAAGTGCTGCTGGTCCGCTGTAGATGCGGCGGGGCGTTCCATGCGACTAGGCGCGCCGCAAATTAGATACACACAAAGAAGGTTGCCCTTTTCAAAAAGCCAACACAATCGGTAAGTAACTCCTAGTATTTATTTCAGGCTGCAGTTACATCGTTTGCTCCCCCAAAGTGCCATATGCATTTCGGGCTCCATGCCCTTGTTCACTGGCTAATTACAACAGTCCCGATAGCCATGTGGATTTAAATACCATAAAAACTGCAGTGTCTCCCTCAATATTTTTTGATCTTGAAGATTATGGACGGATATATGTGGGGAGCTGGTTTCGCAGGCAGACCACACCTGGCTGGGCCGGTGACACACAGTGAACTGGTGCACCACGGACATGGTGCACCGCAAATGAAAGGAAGCTTGCAGCAGACACCGGCCCCGTATGTATCTACAGATTCCCTGTGGGTCACGATGAAGTCAGAGGTGAGAAGAAGGACACCCGCAAACCTCCCAAAACAGCAGGTGAGAGAGGGTACATGTGAGGGGGCAGTGGCAGCCCGGAAGCCGCAGTGTGCAATTCAACAGGCGCTTTAGAAAAAATTCAAACCTTAAAATGTCCGCTACCATTCTGCATGAGTGAGAAGAGGCAGCATATAAAATGTTTAATGAAGAAACACTGGCGAGTAAAGGGGCAACGGCATCATCAGTTGTTAGAGGCAGCCATGCAATGGATGTCGCTAACAAAATATCTGGAGGCAGGAAGTATCCCAAGGGGCCTGAGAATATTGGTGGCTCAAAGCTTTGAAAATCCGGATCCCAAAATGTTAAAAGAATGGGCCGAGAGCCACTTGAAGGCATCCATGGGGCTTGTACAAATTTTGAATAAGTATGCAGATAAAGATAGGGCACATATTCAGCAACAGATTCAGACACTGGAGGAAGAATTGATGGCTCATCAGCAGCAGGAGCTTGTTGTGAAATATCGTGTAGACATGGAAGTGCGCTTGAAAAAACATGAAGACAGCAATAAGCAGCGAAAAGTACAAAACTTCAACAGGGATAGAGTGGACTATGAAAGAAGGCAAATATTTACTTTTGCGAAAAGATTTGAGAATATGAGGCAGCAGCTCCAGATGGAGGGCAACCGAGACACACAAGAAAAATGCCAGAAGAAACTGAAACAGAGTTGAGCTCATTAGAGATTGATACTAATAACGGTGTACAGGTATCATGAGCAATGGGCGGGACAGTAACCAAAACATCAACTATCATGGAGGAACTGGATTTTTTAAGGCAAGATCGCTGCCAAACTCTGAGACTAAGCGATCAAAGAACTCAAAGAACCAGAAGCGAAAAGTAAAGAGGCGGAAGCATCAACAAAGACTTGATACAGTACAATACAAACACAAAGAAAACATAGAGATCAAAATGAGAGCCAGATAAAATGCCAGTTCTATCATTTATTTAGCCAATATTATTTTAACAAAATTAGAGAAACAAACACAGCTTCTAGGCCTATCATATTAAAGTTGCATACTCTTTCCAAAAGTCAAAGTCACCTGGAATTTTGGAAGCAGAAGCCCAAGAGGAAACTATGACTATTGCTGAGTTGGCCCTAATAAGAACTTTGGCAGAACTAGAAAATGAACGGGCCAGTGGGGATGACCAAGTTACGGATTTGGACATAATTCAAGAACATGACCTTAATATATGGGGAACCACACCAACCTCTTTTAAACCACCATCTAAAACCCTTCCTATTACACGTAAAGATGCTGTAGATATCTTCCATGATTTGGTTATAGAAGGGGTTAGAAAGATTCATGTTGAAGCCAACAAGAAAGGAAGTAAAAAACTTCAGCCACTAAGAAATACAGGAATCTAATCACTAATTGCAAAAGAACAAGCAAGTTGTTATAAGGAATTCTGATAAGGGTGGGAATCGTGTACTATGGCCAATGAATATGTACTTACAAGAAGCCTACATCCAATTGAACAACAGGAGATGCGATAGGAGGAGCAATCAGAGCATATTGTGTCAAATTCAACAAGACTATAGCAAAGAGCTCGAGGAGTGGTGGATTGATGACCTCATCACTCATGAAGAACACTTGTGAAATGAAAATCCTAAAATACCAGTAATGTACATGATTCCAATGGTGTATAAAAACTCTTCCGTACCTCCAGGATGTCCAATAATATCTGCCCAAGGCAGTTTAATGGAGAATACATCAAAGTATATTAATTTTTTCTTGCAGCAGCATGTGAAGAAATTACCCTCCTATGTGAAAGATAGTGGGGATTTATTTAGGCTAGTATACGTTATCCCCATGGAGGATGACTATGTCTTAATCGCACTAGGTGTTACATCATTATATACTAGCATCCGCCATGAGTATGGTTTGAAGGCTATGAGCTGTTTCTTACAGAGCAGAAAGGTCAGCTTGTACAAGCAGAATCAAATGATCCTTACAATGGGAAGGAGGCATCAAGACTGTAATTGTTTATTGTTTGGGGGAGAGCTGTTCCAGCCAATCCATGGGGATGCATTGGGTACCTGTTTCGCCCCCAGCTACGCATGATTGCATGTGGGCTGGTGGAGGAACAGGTGCTCTGCAGAAGCCATGTTGAGGATTGGGATGACCACAGAGTGGTGTGGACCAAGTTCATATATGACCTGTTTGTGGTGTGGAAGGGGTCAATTGAATCTGCTGAACAATTGATAAACAATATCAATGTCTAACATCTGAATTTACACTTTATGTACAATATCAGTAAAACAAATGTGACATTCCTTGATTTGGAGTTCATATAGAATAGGAAGTTGGAAGCACTTTTGCATAGCAAGGAATCTGCAGATAACATCACTTTACATGCATCAAGTTTCCACCTTAAACATACCAAAATGAGCACCCCATATGGGGATATGCTCCATGCAAAAGGAGACTGCAGTACACAAGATGATTTACAAAAATGTCAGGAAGAGATAAAAAGAAAGGTTCTTACAGAGAGGGTAAAGCCTTAAAATCATTGAGGAAGCTCAGAGGTCAGCAAACAACAAGAACAGGTAGACAATTCTGTTTTCAAAACAGAAGAGAAAGTGAGCAACCGATAAATCAGAAATGAGATCTATGACCACACATAATGTTGAAGAAAAGAAATTGGGAGCCCTGTTGAGGAAAAATTGGCATGTCATTAAAGCTGACCCAATAATAGGTTTACAGGTACCACAATTGCCACAAATCACATACAGACGAGCTTTCAAGAGCCACTCCCCTGACCACAGGGCAGTTCCAATGGGGTGACGACGGAACCCGACTCCCGCTAATGACCTTTCCTTGGTAGCAATGAATGATATTCATACTGCCCTAGTGAAAGTTACCAAAGGGAAGTGGGAATGGGAAGGAGAGACAAACAAAGAAATAGATTGCACAGGCTCAGCACGTCTCCCAGGACACTGGGCTGCCATGGCTGGAGGGTGATGCTCTTGACCTCTGTAAAGAACATGTTATGTTAATACACAATTTTTAAGTGAAAACAGATATTGAGTAATTACTTTTGCTAACTTGATATTAATTACCCTTTCAAAACAGTCCTTGGTGATGTCATTCCCAAATGTGAAACAGGGTTCTTTTAGCTGATTTAGCAAAAAGTTCAGCCTTTGTCCAAACCAAAGTTGGTCTTGTTGAATCCATAGTTCTTTACATTTACAATGAAACTGTCTTAACAAATCCTTAGATAGATTTTTGTCTATCGAGCATAATGATGTCTTTTTCAAAATGAATCTGAGAGGTAAGCGCTTGCAGGAGTGTATGTAACACGCAATACACTTGTGAACATCTATCTATCTGTTTCTTATAATTAAATTACGATTCCCAAAATTCATGAACTGTCCTTTAGCGTCTTTCGTTACAATGTTTCAAACTCTTGCGCTGTTCTTATGGAGCCTGCATTTAGACTTACACAGTTAGTCACTCACCCAATGAATTATCTAATCAGGCACTCATACACCCACTGATTCACCAATACACCTTGATATATAATTTAAGACTCAAACCTTTTAAAAACACTCACAGTCACCTGATGATGTCATCGGTGATGTCATTTGAAATGCCATCAGCCATAACATCAGTGATGTCACTGACCATGTCATGAGTGATGTAATATGTGAGGTCATAAGCAGTGCAGTGCAGGGCGGCAAGTTATATTTAACTCACTAACTATAACGGTGGAATTTCTCTGGTTTTAAATGAGTGACACCTGAGCCTGAGCCTAACTATAACGTCTATAACCCTTGCTTTTTTTCATTGAATATATATATATATCATTGGTTATTTGTCCTATATGCACTTTGCACTTTGCTGGTGATATATTTAAAAAAACAAAATAAACTAACCTTGTGAAACCTTCGAACTGTGTTGGTGCCGCCTTCCTGAGCCTCTGTCCGGTCATGGCAACGAGGGCAGGCATTGGGAAGTGCAAGAATATATATAGAGCACTCTCAACACCAGCGACACTCTAGATCTGCTCACCTCAAATGTCTGCAGAGCACCCAGTATAAGTCAAAAGAATACCCTTTCAGGCATAGAGTGACGCATAAATTATGCAAAAAAAGAAGCAGAGAACTCTGGGTTGTTCTCAAGTTTAGGTGGAAAGCAGCTCCTGTATAATGTATGCGTCACTCTATGCCTGAAAGGGTATTCTTTTGACTTATACTGGGTGCTCCCTTGTGTCTGGACAAAGCTATACCTCTCTGAAGAGCTCTAATTAGAGTGAAACACTGTGTTAGGGGTTGCTTTTACTCATTTCAGGTTGGCTTGGATGGTATTTTACCAATTCAAAGCTGTAATATTGTGCCTGGAGTGGTAAATGGCTTTTGTCATTTTACAGCTCGGCATGGACAGCACTCTGCTAGTCCTATGCTTAAAGACTCTGCTGTAGAAATGGCAAAAAGACTTTGTCCCTTTCTATCTCGGCGTGGATGGCACTGTGCTAATCCTATGCATAAAGACTTTGATAGAAAAGCAGACATTTGAGGTGAGCAGATCTAGAGTGTCACTGGTGTTGAGAGTGCTCTATTCAGGAGCTGCTTTCCACCTAAACTTGAGAACAACCCAGAGTTCTCTGCTTCTTTTTGCATAATTTATGCGTCACTCTATGCCTGAAAGGGTATTCTTTTGACTTATACTGGGTGCTCCCTTGTGTCTGGACAAAGCTATACCTCTCTGAAGAGCTCTAATTAGAGCGAAACACTGTGTCAGGGGTTGCTTTTACTCATTTCAGGTTGGCTTGGATGGTATTTTACCAATTCAAAGCTGAAATATTGTGCCTGGAGTGGTAAATGGCTTTTGTCATTTTACAGCTCGGCATGGACAGCACTCTGCTAGTCCTATGCTTAAAGACTCTGCTGTAGAAATGGCAAAAAGACTTTGTCCCTTTCTATCTCGGCGTGGATGGCACTGTGCTAATCCTATGCATAAAGACTTTGATAGAAAAGCAGACATTTGAGGTGAGCAGATCTAGAGTGTCGCTGGTGTTGAGAGTGCTCTATACAGGAGCTGCTTTCCACCTAAACTTGAGAACAACCCAGAGTTCTCTGCTTTTTTTTTTGCATAATTTATGCGTTACTCTATGCCTGAAAGGGTATTCTTTTGACTTATACTGGGTGCTCCCTTGTGTCTGGACAAAGCTATACCTCTCTGAAGAGCTCTAATTAGAGCGAAACACTGTGTCAGGGGTTGCTTTTACTCATTTCAGGTTGGCTTGGATGGTATTTTACCAATTCAAAGCTGTAATATTGTGCCTGGAGTGGTAAATGGCTTTTGTCATTTTACAGCTCGGCATGGACAGCACTCTGCTAGTCCTATGCTTAAAGACTCTGCTGTAGAAATGGCAAAAGACTTTGTCCCTTTCTATCTCGGCGTGGATGGCACTGTGCTAATCCTATGCTTAAAGACTTTGATATATATATATATATATGTATATATATATATATATATATTATCTACTGGCGGTCGCCAGTAGATAGTTATAGTTAAAACCTATTATCCATAGGAAATCCGCGACATTCTATTTGAAATAACGTTGGCGCCGGTTGACGAATCTTCGCGAAAGTTTCCAACTTGTTGGGGCGCTCTGGTCCGCTCCTATCCTGAAAGTCTCGGGGTGATACGTCAAGCGGGGGCCGAGAAAAAAGGGGGTCCCAAAACGCGTTTTCCCCATTCATTTTTCCATAGGAACCTTTAGTCGCAGCTACAGCCCGAACTGCTGAACGGAATTACACCAAATTTGGCAAAGAGGTAGCCCTTGGTTCAGTGTCGTGCCTTTTGCTTAAATGGTGTAAATCCGTTCAGTAGTTCCTGAGAAAATCAAAAGTAAAGTCACATATATATCTGGGCGGAGCCTAACCACACATGTCATCGTGAGATCTGATTGGCTGTCAGCACTTCATCCTGGAATTGCTGGCAGCCATCTTGGGACCAATATAAATGATAGTACCTCATTGAAATGCATTGTAGTGAATAGAAGATTTTGAGGGTCACCAAAAGGAGAACCATAAAGGGTGATAACAGGCTTTAGTTACATTAGAATTTATTTGTTGATGGTACCATACTAATTTTAGGAATTGTGGTGTATTCTAAGGTGATTTTACCATGTGAAAAACCTTCTGCTGGGATATCATGAATCATGTTTGAGAGAACACTATTTTCTCATGCTTGTCCCATGGAGGTTTGGAAGGTGCTCCAGAAGCTAAAATGAGAGCATATTTTCTGTAAATTCACATTATCTTTCTCACTCATGTGAGAATGAAGTCTGACATTCTCAGTAAAACATGTACATCCAACAAGGGCAGAGACTGTCAGTTGATTCCTTTGTGTTCTACTGCAGCTTCCCAGAGTGTTCTAAAGAACAACTAGAGTGCTAACAGCCTTACTTATGACAAAAGTATGGCACACCTGAAGCCATCTTGATTGGAATAAACTGGTAACACTTAAACAATTTAATTTAAAAAGGAACAAAATGATGGGGTTCATTTTGTCATAGAAATTATGGTTAGTGCTGTAGAAAGAAAAATTAGGACATGTTTCAAGTGTGATCTCAAATATCTTCCTGTTATATTTCAACAGGAGCAGCCTGCCAGTTGATGCCTTTGTGTTCTACTGCAGCTTCCCAGAGTGTTCTAAAGAACAACTAGAGCGCTAACAGCCTTACTTATGACAAAAGTATGGCACACCTGAAGCCATCTTGATTGGAATAAACTGGTAACACTTAAAACATTTAATTTAAAAAGGAACAAAATGATGGGGTTCATTTTGTCATAGAAATTATGGTTAGTGCTGTAGAAAGAAAAATTAGGACATATTTCAAGTGTGATCTCAAATATCTTCCTGTTATATTTCAACAGGAGCAGCCTGCCAGTTGATGCCTTTGTGTTCTACTGCAGCTTCCCAGAGTGTTCTAAAGAACAACTAGAGCGCTAACAGCCTTACTTATGACAAAAGTATGGCACACCTGAAGCCATCTTGATTGGAATAAACCAGTAACACTTAAAACATTTAATTTAAAAAGGAACAAAATGAGGGGTTCTTTTTGAAATAGAAATTATGGTTAGTGCTGCAGAAAGAAAAATTAGGGCATGTTTTAAGTGAGATCTCAAATCCTCTTCTATTTTATTAGAAAATTCTGACATGCAGACTGAAACAATCACTTTCAATACCAGCAGCAGACTACCAGTTAACTCCCTGGTGAGCAGTAGCTTTACTCCAGTGATCTAATGAGCAACTAAAGTGCTAACATTCTGAATTTATGGCAGATGTGAGACATCTGAATGCCTTCTTGATGGAATCAAAGTAAAAAACTGAAAGCATTTCCTACTGAGGAGACTGCAGTAAATGAAGAAATTAGGAAACTTCATAACAAAGAAGTCTTCCAAGATGGCCACCAGTGAAAAAAGAGCCCAAATGTAGCACAAATATTACCCAGATGTAGCCCACATATAGCCCAATGACAAAAGTGTGCAAAACACTTTTTATTTTTAGTTTTTTGCAGTTTTATGTAGTGCAGACTGGTCAGGTATTGGAGCATTGCATCTTAAAACATGACCCCCTACACTACAAAAACACCACTGCACTACCTTAAACCCTAAAACACTACCCCCAGCACGACCCCCTACACTACACAAGCACCACTGCACTATCCTAAATCCTAAAACACTACCACCAGCACGACCACCTACACTACCCAAACACCACTACACTACCCTAAAACATGACCCCCTACACTACACAAACACCACTGCACTACCCTAAACCCTAAAACACTACCCCCAGCACGACCTCCTACACTACACAAGCACCACTGCACTACCCTAAACCCTAAAACACGACCCCCAGCACGACCCCCTACACTACACAAACACCACTGCACTGCCCTAAACCCTAAAACACTACCCCCAGCACGACCCCCTACACTACCCAAACACCACTGCACTAACCTAAATCCTAAAACACTACCCCCAGCACGACCCCCTACACTACCCAAACACCACTGCACTACCCTAAAACATGACCCCCTACACTACACAAACACCACTGCACTACCCTAAACCCTAAAACACTACCCCCAGCACGACCCCATACACTACACAAGCACCACTGCACTACCCTAAACCCTAAAACACTAACCCCAGCACGACCCCTTACACTGCCCGAACACCACTGCACTGCCCTAAACCCTGAAACACCACCCCCAGCACGACCCCCTACACTGCCCGAACACCACTGCACTGCCCTAAACCCTGAAACACCAGCCCCAGCAAGACCACCTACACTGCCCGAACACCACTGCATTGCCCTAGACTCTGAAACACCACCCCCAGCAAGACCCCCTACACTGCCCGAACACCACTGCACTGCCCTAAACCCTGAAACACCACCCCCAGCATGACCCCCTACACTGCCCGAACACCACTGCACTGCCCTAAACCCTGAAACACCACCCCCAGCACGACCCCCTACACTGCCCGAACACCACTGCACTGCCCTAAACCCTGAAACACCAGCCCCAGCACGACCCCCTACACTGCCCGAACACCACTGCACTGCCCTAAACCCTGAAACACCACCCCCTGCACGACCCCCTACACTGCCCGAACACCACTGCACTGCCCTAAACCCTGAAACACCACCCCCTGCACGACCCCCTACACTGCCCGAACACCACTGCACTGCCCTAAACCCTGAAACACCACCCCCTGCACCGCCCCCTACACTGCCCGAACACCACTGCACTGCCCTAAACCCTGAAACACCACCCCCAGCATGACCCCCTTTACTGCTCGAACACCACTGCACTGCCCCAAACCCTGAAACACCACCCCCAGAATGACCCCCTACACTGCCCGAACACCACTGCCCTAAACCCTGAAACACCACCCCTGCACGACCCCCTACACTGCCCGAACACCACTGCACTGCCCTAAATCCTGAAACACCACCCCCAGCAAGACCCCCTACACTGCCCGAACACCACTGCACTGCCCTAAACCCTAGAACACTACCCCCAGCATGACCCCCTACACTACCCGAACACCACTGCACTACCCTAAACCCTAAAATACTCCCCCAGCACGACCCCCTACACTACCCGAACACGACTGCACTGCCCTAAACCCTAAAACACTCCCCCAGCACGACCCCCTACACTACCCGAACACCACTGCACTGCCCTAAACCCTAAAACACTCCCCCAGCACGACCCCCTACACTACCTAAACACCACTGCACTGCCCTAAACCCTAAAACACTACCCCCGCATGACCCCCTACACTACCCAAATACCAATGCACTACCCTAATCCCTAAAACACTACCCCCGCACAACCCCCTACACTACCCAAAGACCACTGCACTACCCTAAACTCTAAAACAATACCCCCGCACGACTCCCTACACTACCCAAAGACCACTGCACTACCCTAAACCCTAAAATACGACCTCCTACACTACACAAACACCACTGCACTACCCTAAACCCTAAAAAACTACCCCCAGCACGAACCCCTACACTACCCAAACACCACTGCACTACCCTAAACCATAAAACACTACCCCCAGCAGTACCCCCTACGCTACCCAAACACCACTGCACTACCCTAAACCCTAAAACACTACCCCCAGCAGTACCCCCTACACTACCCAAACACCATTGCACTACCCTAAACCCTAAAACACTACCCCCAGCAGTATCCCCTACACTACCCAAACACCACTGTACTACCCTAAACCCTAAAACACTAACCCCAGCACGACCCCCTACACTACCCAAACACCACTGTACTACCCTAAACCCTAAAACACTCCCCCAGCACGACTCCCTACACTACCCAAACACCACTGCACTACCCTAAACCTACCCCCAGCATGACCCCCTACACTACACAAACACCACTGCACTACCCTAAACCCTAAAACACTACCCCCAGCACGACCCTCTTCACTACCTAAACACAACTGCACAATTTGTTACAGGCGTTGCAACGCAGGCCTGTGGTGCTTACTGGAAGTACCTGGTGGGCTGGTTGGGCCCCAGGGACTCTCAGTATTCAAGGTGACCTAATCCCCCAACTTAAAATGCGCCACGGGGCGCGTATGCACAGTGGTGAAGGGAGGGGGCGGGGCCTCAGGTGACATGTGCGCAAACACGCCCTGTGGTGCGGTTTAAGTTGGGGAGTTAATTCCCTTTGAATCCTGGGGGCCAACTAGCCCACCAGGTACCTTCAGTAAGCACAACAGAGGTGCGTTGCAGAGAGGTGAAAAAGGTGCGTGGCCTCGGAACGCCTCTCTGCAACTCAGCTCTGTGGTCCTAACTGTAGGTACCTGGGGGCTAGTTGGACCCCAGGGACCCTCAGGATTCAAGGGGACTTAATCCCGCAACTTAAAACGCGCCACGGGGCGCGTTTGCACACATGTCACCTCAGGCCCCCTCCCTTCACCACTGTGCAAACGTGCACTGGCTCTGGTTAGTCAGAGTCAGTTACCACCAGTACCCGTCTGAAAAAGTTGTGGGCACAGGATGATTTTGCAACAAGGCCTCTTTCTGCTCCTCTGTTGGTTCTTTCTGCACATCTTTTGCTTCTTTCTGTGCGTTTTTCTTCTTTCTTCACATGTCCTACCTCTGTTGGCATAGTTAGAAACTAGCATTTAAAAAACCTTTGAAATTCACTTAAAAAATCATAGTTTTCAGGCACGTTATAGTTAGAAATTAGCATTTAAAAAACCTTTGAAATTCACTGAAAAAACCATAGGTTTCAGGCACGTTATAGTTAGAAATTAGCATTTAAAAAACCTTTGAAATTCACTGAAAAAACCATAGGTTTCAGACACGTTATAGTTAGAAATTAGCATTTAAAAAACCTTTGAAATTCACTGAAAAAACCATAGGTTTTAGGGACAGTTATAGTTAGTTGGACATTGCACTCGTACAAAACCCGTGAAATTACCCTGTTATAGTTAGTTCAGCTAACTATAACTCGCGCCCCGCAATGCACTGCTGATGACGTCACATATTACATCACTCATGACATGGTCAGTGACATCACTGATGACATCACTGATGACATCTCAAATGACATCACTGATGACATCATCCATGTGATAATTTCATGCATCTTCTCACACCCTAATATAACTTTTGATACACCCACTCTAAATTACAGACTGCCATTCTCAAAACCATAGACACTCCAACACCAAAAACTACATACCCACTCACTGATTCTTAGGTCTACACACACATCCACTCACTCACCTGTACAGTCACTCATACTTAGTCACTCAGTACAGGACTATCATATGCACTCATACACCTATATAAACACTCACACACCGCCACTCATCCATAGAGGTACTCACACACCTAGTCAGTCATGCAAAAAATTAATCACACACCCATTTACTCACCTATACAGTTATACACACACCAGCTCACTTACTCATACAAATACTAGCACATTCTTATGCTCTTATACAATAACTGATACAAGCACACACGCATCCATACAGCCACTCTCACAATAACACACTCTCACTTATGGCCATTTAATACTCTAACACACATATATACTGCCTTTTACATATGTAGTTACTCGCACATGTACCACTGAGATATACATTCACTCACTAACACACCCATACACACACTCACCCACCCAAGCAGTCCATCACAGATGCACTCTTGAAATCATGCACCCAGTGAATCACCCACTCACACATCTATGTATAGAGTCACACACACCCCACCCACACAAACACTCAGGCAGCCATACAGATACTCAGAGAACCAATCAATAACCCATATAGACACTCATGTAGCTATTCGCAAATCCATGCATCCACTTACACACCAACAAGCAGACGGATACAGACATTCACACAGTTTAGTCACTAACCCATGCATTCAGTAAGATACGTTTAATCACTCACTTGTAGAGTCAGTCACTCACGTACTAAATCATCCATTCAGACACTTATACACCCACTCATTCTTCAATACCCCTTTCCCTATATATATTAAACATATGTAATCTTTACAGAAACACACAGTCACTGGATGATGTCATCAGTGATGTCATCAGTGATGTCATCAGTGATGTCATTTGAGATGTCATCAGTGATGTCATCAGTGATGTCACTGACCATGTCATGAGTGATGTAATATGTGACGTCATCAGCAGTGCATTGCGGGGGCGCGAGTTATAGTTAGCTGAACTAACTATAACAGGGTAATTTCACGGGTTTTGTACGAGTGCAATGTCCAACTAACTATAACTGTCCCTAAAACCTATGGTTTTTTCAGTGAATATATATATATTCAAGATTTCTTTACCAGTCGCATCCCCCCATTCCAAGGGCATGGAAGAAAAACAGCACAGCCAGGTCCTTGCAGGTTCAAAGTAAGTCCTTTATTTTATATTAAGCCCCCGACAGTGCAGTGAGAGACCTACGCGTTTCGGCCTGAGCCTTCGACAGGGTCATAGAGTATATGTGTGTAGACAAACCATTTAAAGGGAAAGTTCCCTCCAAAATGAACTTCAAAATTTAAAGAGATACATACACAGTAAACATTTTTTTTATGTATTTTCACATTTTGTTCCGTTTTTTTCACATTTCATGCACTTTTCATACATTGGAGGTGCTAAAATATGTGTGATAGACCCACTTATCATAGTTTCAATTCTTATTTCTACTAATGTTTGGTTGTGACATGTCATTGGTTTTGAATTTATGTAATGATGGTTTCCCAATTACGGTTAAGTACTTTTAATCATCACATGTCATTACCTTAGTTAAAGTTGTGATTGTTGTTCGGTCACGGTAAAGTACCCATTTGTCCACAACTTAACTAATCACCACTTTGTGGGTCACATCCCATTTATCAATTACCCCCAATATAAATTTGGTCAAATGTTTAGTTTTGACACTAAATGAAATTGAAACATGTTCTTTTTGCTTCATTTAGATTAGGGCAAGGGATGAGGAAGTGTGCAAAGGTGAAAGTAGATATTTAAACAATATAGTACATACAAATGTATGTACTATATTTGAGGAAATATCCAGGAGAGTAATGATTGGGAATACATTGGAATTTAAAGATTTAACGATTTAAAGATCTAGAAATCGGAGACTCTTCCGATAAACGGGAGTTATCTATTCAAATTTGTTAGTACATGTCTAAGGGCACTGGCCTTCCATCTATTTGTTAAATATGCCTCCCACTAAATAATCAGATAGATAAAATGGATAAAATTCAATCAGTTATATCAAACAAAAGTCTAGTAGTCTAATTATATAAGGTGCTATCACCATCATAAACAGTACTCTGATACTTAAAGTGCTTCTTGTTCCAATAAACAGTACCTTAATTTTTAAAGTGTCATTGTGCTGTAAACAGGACCATATTTTCACATTTTAAAACTGATCTCAACTATACTTAAGGATGAGAAGAGTTATATTAAGTCATGGATGATGTTTTAATCCTAAAAACATAGCAGCTTTTCTTTCCTTGAAGTGCATAGTGCTGTAAACTTTAACAAGTTATAGATTGCAACTTTATAAAGTGCAGAGTGCTATAGATATTGCAAATGACAACATAGCAGCCTATTCACTTAAAGTGCATAGTGATGTAAACATTACAAGTTGTGGACTGCAACTTCATAAAGTGCAAAGTGCTATAAATATTGCAAGAGACAACAGTAATGTATAATCTAATTGAAAGTAAGGACATGCCTAGTTAATGAAATACTATACACAAGTTAACAATCTCTACAGAAGGGTCCCCGTTTTCCTAGTGTTTTATGATAGTATTCCATATAATCCCTCTAATCGCAAGATTATCTCCACTATCCCAAGTTCATTAATATCATTTCTAAAAATCAATTCATCAGAAGTTTGTAAGATATAAACGATGTTAAAAATTCATCATATTATCACAATTTAGAATATATCAAGCTCATGGGTTTCAGGATCTAAAAGCCATCCACTTTATATGTTCAAAGTCATGTTAGTGACATAAGTATTTCTATCTCTAGATTGTATCAAAGTGGAGCTGTCCATGGAGTAAATCCTTCTTCACAGTTTGTTAACATTCCAACAATTCTCAGTTGTCAGTTAAATGTGAATATATAATTCTGCATCAGCATTTAACCCATTTGGGCTTTTCGTATCCAGTAGGAGAATCTTCTTCGACTCCTCACGTCGTAGTTCTAATTCCGTATTTTTTCCTCTTGGTTTTTTCTGTACAAGTTTGATGCCATAGTATGTCATGTTTTCAGGTTTTCCATCATGTTTCTCCCATATATGCTTTGCCATGGCATATTGGTAATCTTTATTTGTAATTGCTCTTAGATGTTGAAATATAAGTAACTTGAGCTTATTGATAGAACTGCCTACATATTGGATCCCGCTTTGGCATTCCAAGACATACACTACGGATTGTGTTTCACAGGTGATTTTCTCCTGTATTTTGCTATTTGAGCCGTAGATGGTTTTGTATTCGCTCTTGTTCTTGCCATATCTACAGGCTTTGCATTTCGTACATCTGAAAAAACCTTGTGTAGTGGCAGGTATCCATGTTGCTATATTACTCTGGATATCTATTGGTTTCATGTAGGAGCTAGTCAGAAGGTCTCCCAATGAGGGTGATTTACTATACATATTATTTGGTTTTGATGATAGCACCTCCTTTAGATCTTCGTCCAAGAGTAAGATTTTCCAGTTGTTCCTGAGTATGTCTCTAACTTTTGTGCTTGATGTGTTAAAAATGGTTATAAATCTCACTTCTTGTTCACTTTTTCTTTTGGTTTGATTCAACTCTGTGTTAAGTGTTAATAACATTTCTCTTTCCTTTGCACCAGCTCTCCTCAAAGCATCTTTCAGAATTTCATCCGGGTATCCTCTATTTAAGAATCTTTTGTACATTTCCTTTGCTTGATGTTTAAAATCCTCCTCCTCCGAACAGCACCGTCTGACTCTTAAAAACTCCCCATATGGGACACTCCATTTCAGATGTATGGGGTGCCCACTGTTGGCATGCAATATACTGTTTGTGCTGGTAGGCTTTCCATACATTTTACTGCAGATTTTGTTATTTCCATTGATGTATACTGTGGTGTCCAGATAGTTAATCTCCTGATCTTGTATATCAAAGGTGAATTGAAGATTAAATATATTCTGGTTGAATGATTTTAGAAAATGTTCCAAATCTACTCTTTCCCTTCCCATTTTAGGAAGAGGTCATCAATGAATCAGACCCATAGTATTATCTGTTCCATCTTCTCCTTATTTGATTCTTTCCATACTTCCTCCGCTTCCCAAAGCCCCATGAATAAGTTGGCATAGGTTGGGGCAAATGATGTCCCCATGGCTGACCCTTGGGTTTGGAGATAGTACTTGTTGTTAAAAATGAAAACGTTATGGTGCAAACAAAATTCTATCATTTGCATCAACATGTTCGAGTGTTCTAGTAAGGAGACTGAACGTGTTTTTAAAAAGTATCTGCAGGCCTCCATGCCATCATGATGTTGGATTGAAGTGTACAGAGACACTACGTCCACAGTGGCCATCAGGTAGTTTGATTTCCAGGGGAGCTCATTAATCCTATTGAGGAAATCTTGCGAATCATGTAGATAAGATGGTAAGTCTTTCACATAAGGGAAAATATATACATAGTGCAGTTTGACGAATCTTAGCAAGGTTTTCCCAAAAAAGTGCGCTATGTTGCATGTGCCGCCGCTGCCCAGGTGTGCAGCCCCGGGCGATCTTTGGTGTGTAGAAGGTAGCAGCCCTAGTTTTTTTGTGCAGCGCCAACTCCCCTCCATGCTGGCAGCAAGCGGCAGGTCCAATAGCAGATACCCCCTGTGGGGGCAACACAGGCGCTGGAGGGCGGTGCGCCGGTACTTGTGGCGCACCAGCCAGGTTCGGCGCACCACCCAGCAGCTGACGCACTGCTAGGCAGATATCCTGGACCGGGGACAGGACCTGCTCAACCTGCTAGGCATCAAGATTCCGGGGCTCTGTGAATATTAATAATTTATTTATCATGTTTGTGTTCTTCAATGCAAAAAAATTCAGAATAGCATGCTGCTCACACTCAGAGGTACGTTATGTTTAGTTTACTTTGGAATATTATTGTGTGATCCAGTTTCTAGTTTCGGCTAGGCAGGTGCTCAGTGCTACCTAATCGTACTCCTCATTGGTGCTCTCTTTGGCTGGATTGGCGAAAGGATGGTAAGAAGAAAGGGTGGATAATTGAAGGGATGGATTGGAAACTTTGGTGAAAGACTAAATGAGAGAAAGTAAAGTTTAATCATGGTGGCTATGGGTGAATTAGAAAGAAAGGATGAATGAATATTTGGATTGTTTGGATGAATAAGCAAGGCAGTTCTTCTTATGAGAAGCATGCTGCTCACCTACTTCGCTTACTAGTTTATGTAGAGTTATCAAAGCAATGGTTCAAAGTTGGGGGTATTTTAAATTTGTTGTTCTGCTCCCTTAACTCACTGTATTTGTAAGTGAGCCAGATGTATCCCACCCATCATTCATCACCCTCCTCCTCGCCTATGGCATTTTTTTGCCACCTATGACTGATGTGCAATTGTTTTTGTTGCGAAGATAGAAGTTCAACAAGAAATAATTACAAAGTTCAATAGGAGCACCGGCATATTTAGTCTGGGAATTAGAGTTGATCCTCAAACTCAGGTGGTACACCCAGAAGTTGATCGGCTAACACATTTGAGTTAATTTCGGACCAATCACCCTCCTCCTCCTGTGCTGTTTCATGAACGGTATAATTGTGTGGTATAAAATGTTGCTTCATTTTGATCATAGTCAATGTGCCCATGTTTTGAGGTGACAGACTGGTCCTTCTCACTGTGACAACCGCACCAGCTGCACTGAACACACGCTTAGCAGACACACTCGCATCAGCACAACCCAGATACTTTATTGCTGGCCTGCTGAGCTCTGGCCATTGGCGTATCTTCCCATACCAATACATCAAAGAATTTTGATCCACATGGACTTCTTTTGGATCACCCAGATACTCCTGGAACATCCTGTGGATGGTCATTGGTACTGGCACTTGCTCAACCTGTTTTGCCATCGCCTCTGCACTGGACTTCAGCCCTGCAAATGTTATGTTATGTTATGTTAATTTCTATTTGTATAGCGCCGAATCACCAGCAGGTCTCTAAGCGCTCAAACAAGACCCTGAAACCTGGAGACTAACATGCTTCCTGAAGCTCGGCATGTCCAAATGGGCTTATCCAAACCCCTGAGTGAAAAGAAAGGTCTTAAGACTTTTCCTGAATGGGAGTAAGGTGACTTCCCTGCGCAGGCTATCCGGAAGCTTATTCCAAAGCTGGGGAATCACAACTAAGAAAGCTCGCCCCCCAGTGTTTTTATCAAATCGTGGGCATGCCAGCAGGCTTACCTCAGACAATCGAAGGTATCGTCCTGGCACGTATTTCTTCACACGGTCTTTAATGTAACCAGGTGCTGCTCCATGGAGGGCTTTATGTGCAATGCACAGACCCTTGAACCTAACCCTCTGCTTGATTGGGAGCCAGTGCAGTTGTTGTAGCAGAGGTGTGGCACGTGCTCTTCTCGGGAGTTTGAAAATCAGTCTTGCCGCGTCATTCATAACCACCTGAAGTTTCCCTAATAGTTTGTCAGGTAGCCCTATGTAAACTGCGTTACCGTAGTCCAGGCGTGACATGATTAAGGCCGACACAACGGTATGCATGGTGGGAAATGACAGCAAGGGTACAAGTCTCGGGAGTTGCCTCATAAGGCCCACACAGCTCCCCACTACAGCGGTCACCTGATTATTCAGGGTTAACTTGGTGTCCAGCCTGATACCCAGGCTCTTCACGACTGGCACCGGTGTCGGGGTAGTGCCTAGCTCTTGCGGCCAGAAGGAATTAGACCGGGGGTTAGCCCCTGCAGTGATAGCAAGTACCTCTGTCTTGTCAGGGTTTACTTTCAATGAATTATTGGTCATCCAGTTCATAGTTAGCCGGAGAATATTTTGCATGTTGGACTGTACCTGTGAAGAGCTGTCAATCCGCATGATTAAGTGTGTGTCGTCGGCATAGTTAAACACCTGATATTCCAGTTTTGCCAGTGCTTCTACCAATGGCTGAAGGTAGATGTTGAAGAGCAGGGGGGATAGCACAGAGCCCTGCAGGACCCCACATGGCAGAGCGCCCTTCCTGGACATAGATTCCCCCAGTTGGACCCTTTGTGACCGGTCCTTCAGGAAGGAGGCGATCCATTGGAAGACCACGCCAGTAACTCCCAGCCGCCGAACACGGGCCAAAAGCTGAGCATGGTTCACCATGTCGAACGCGGCTGAGAGATCCAAAAGGATCAAAGCTGATGATTCCTTCCTGTCTGCTGCGAGCCTCAACTCATCCAACACTGAGAGCATCACCAGCTCTGTGCTATTGTGGGCCCTGAGACCCATTTGTCGGGCATGTAACAACTGATGTTCCTCCAGGAAGGATGTCAGTGTTCTGAGCACGTGCTGCTCAAGTATTTTAGCCAAAAAAGGAAGTCTGGAGATAGGTTAAAAATTCTTCAGGTTGTTGATGTCCGCCCCTGCCTTCTTCAGCAGCGGGGTCACCATAGCTTCCTTAAATTTGAGAGGAACCTTCCCCGTTGCCAAGGAAAGGTTTAGCAAGGATAGCATTTCTGGCTCTACCACAGGGAGGACCATTTTGAACATCCTGGGAGGGCAGGGGTCTTCTGGTGACCCTGATTTTACTTTGGCCATGATGTGCGCTAAGCCATTTGAGTCCAGAGCAGGAAACACTGCAAGAATACCATCCTGGAAGTCCGGTGGATCTACCACTAAGAGAGGGCAAGGGCTTATGCTAGTGTTGCCTATTTCTATAAGGATGTCTTTAACTTTAGCTAAAAAGAAGTCCTGTAATTTATTACAGTCATCCGAGTTGGCAGCCGTCCTCTGTTCCTTTTTTTGACTCGGCTCCCTAAGCACATTGAAGGTCTCCTTCTGAGTATCCGTGGCCTCCTTGATCTTCAACTCATAATACACGGATTTCATTGCGATAATTGATGCTTTGTAGAGAGCTAGTTTTGCTTTGTATTCCTCCTGGGCTTTCGGATCGTATAGTTTCCGCCAGTGCCTTTCGCACTGGCAAAGGGCCTGTTTTTCCCCTCTTAATTCCTCTGAATACCACGGGGCACCCTTCACTCTATTCATTATCTTTTCCCTCTGGGTGGGAGCCACCTTGTCCATGGCTGTCCTCAGCCGGCAAGTAAATTTCTCGTACTCCACATCCAGGTCCCCAGACTATTTCCCTGGGTGCATTGTCTCGTATAACCTATGCAATGCAGAGGTTGGGTCCAGTCCTTCTGTTGCTGTTGTTACAGGTGTTCTGGTTGATGTTGTTGTTGCCTGCTGGGAGACAAGACTGCCCTCTCTGGAAGTTGAAGGTGGCACCCCAGAACTGCAGGGTGGAACTCAAAGTTCTTCTTCCAAGTCACCGGCTTGCTCTACAATCCACCTCTTGTATTTTATTACATGCCCTTCAGAACAAGCATTGGCATAGCCAATAGGTCTCGCCTTTGGGACCTTATAAGTGTTTAGCCATGCAACAGTTGATGTTGTTGCACCAAGGATATTGTGCTGCATAACTAAATATTATAAGGTCCCAAAAGCGAGACCTATTGGCTATGCCAAGCAAGTAGCATTGAAGAATATGTGTAAGTATGTGGCATTCCTGTCTATAATATAGCACTTCGTATAGCACACTAGATATTGTTGGCTTTGTGAATGGAGAGTAAGTGATATGCAAGTGTTATGTAGGCCATGGAAGCTAATGGGGCATCTGCGGTTGTCATTGATGGTTCTACTAAGCACTGCCTCCTTGAGCACGGACCATTTTAAGGGTTAGTCACTGAGTTCTTGTAACCATTCACTCCACTGCCTCTCAGAAATACCGGACATGCCAGAAAAGTTAGAGTTTTAGATTGCTGGTATGCATTTACTTCTTTTAATTCGAGTGGCTTCATATTTCTATTTCCTGCAGCGTGCATGCTGCCCTGGGCGCCTGTATTGGGCGATGGCTAATTTTTGGGCACACGTGGTAGTAGTTTTCTGGCATATATCAGTCCTCCTTGAAAGCAGAGTGTATTTTTCGAACTTGTATTTTTTCTTACACTTGAATGTTCTGTATATTTCCATGTGGTCTGAAAATCGTGCCCCTTTAAGTTGGTTTCGATGAGTGTTAGAACGCCAGCCAGGTTCTTTACTGGCACGACATGTGACAAAGGGAATTCCAAAAAAAGAAAAAGAAATACATTGTTTTAAAGTGCAATAAAAGTTCACAAATTCTCAGCAAAATATTTTAATCAACCCAATAATCCTAATAGGAAGGAAGGAGGGGTGTAAAATAAATAGTAAGTCCATCGTAAACGTATACATCAAAAGGACGCGTGTTTGTGCATCCTCTTGCATAAGCTGTTAAAACCACACATCTACGAGGCAACACGCGGAATAGCATATACTGTGTGCCCATTAAATATACACACAAAAAGGCATCTATCGGCTTTCCACGTAGCAATATTCCAATTTTGTAACACTCAGAACATAACACAAACCCAGACCCTCTAGAATAAAAGCAACGGTATCTTACAGACAAATTTAAATCATGGCTTAGAAAAAAAATGAGATGGGGTGAAAGCCACACACAGGTACTTCACAAGAATGAAGCTACCCAAATTCAGACATTGAGAGTTGAGGAAGGTAGGGGGTGTGTATGGGGATTGATTAGCTTTGACACAAATAAAAATGCAATATTAAAAAAAAAAATCATCAGAAAACCCACCATGTCAGGCACAAGCCAGGAGTTTATAGCACAAAGAGTTCAAGCAACTGGCGAATGCTGCACTAAACAAACTGAAACACGACAGAACGCATACAGCAATATTTCTCAGACTTCCTTGCCCAAGCAGTTAAATAATGTCAACCATCAACACTGCTAGAGATTGCAGTGAAACAAAAAGCAGCTTTGGTTCGTGTTGCTAGAATAAGTTTCCATTGTTGGCCTCAGGAAGGTTTAATTTACTTTTGAAATTCAAGGCTGTGGCACAAAGCCAACCACAAGCAAAAAACATCATTTAAAGTGGACACACTCCATCAATCTGCCTTTCGCTCCCAAAATATGTATCAGAATAGTTGACAATGCCGAAAGAGCATCGCAGTTTTTGGTTACCAACAGCAGTAAGTAACAAATTAACACCAAGCTACCGCAGTGGTCGGTGAAGGAAAAAAAATACAGCAAGGAAAGTGGGCAAACAGCCAAGCTCCATTCACAAGCAAATACACAGCAGAATAGTGCGATTCATAATCTGCGACTTGCACGAGCCCAAGGGTTGGCGAGCATGAAAAATATATCCAGTGGTTGGAATCTGGTAAAATAAATAGAGGGCGGGCAGCCCCGGCAGAGCGCAGGCGCAAAGTAAACCCACACGTGGATACAAGCGAGAAAAGAAATCTGTCTTCCTTACCTTCTGTCAACCAAGTCTCCTGGAACTGGCTTAAATCATGAAAGCGATCTGGGGAAAAGAGAAAGATGCACTCAATATAAAGGCATTAAAAAGCAAGTTGACAGGCAGGTCACATTGTGCTTTGAGATTTAAAAAAAAAACAACAAATCACCTGCACGTGAAGTCAGATGTGCAATTACTGGAATCATACAGAAAGATGCACATGATGTTTGAGTAACAGTGTTAAAATAATATAAAATTGACTCCAGAGAAATTAACAAAAGTATTTCTGTCAAAATTGAATTAGCAACAACCATTGTTCTAGTGCAGTGAACATCAAAGCTCCCAGTAAAAACAGTAACACCAACACACACCAACAAAACCTCTCTCGTGGAAGAGTTTTGAGATGGTTAAAATTACTTTAATCATCCAAGTTCTGATTAATTAGCTGATGCTATAAGCAAATGACAACATGGTACTTTGATTCTTATATTACACTTAAATAAAACACTATCACGTGATTCCAGGTACTCAAACCGTATCAAAAGAATATCGACAACAAGATGAGAAAGCGAGACAGCTGCTTGTTTCCAGGTGTATTTGTGAATCTCAAAACCTACACTGTGCCTCTGAGCCAAACACAAACAATGAATATGGCTTGAGTCAGTGAAAATAAACCGAAGAGAAGATGACGGAAGCACGGTCTAGGGGGGGAAATGCAAGATTGGGGTCGTGGAATGTAACTGAAACTTGCAAAAACTGCAAGTCATATTGAAATGGGCTCACAACCTAGGCACAATTTGTGCAATAAACAGATTTGCTTATGTATCCCTTAAAATTGATTCAAAGATGATAACCCCATTTACAATGGAAGATGCAAACAGCGGTGTGCATTTATTTCTGATGAAAAAAGTAGACATTGACGTTACTTATTTCCCACTGGAAACTGACGGTTTTCGATGTTAGCAGTGGAAACTTTAAAGGACAGACATCACATAAACGCCTGTTTAAAATTCATCGAGGGGATAGCCAAGAGGAACAACACAGCAGAAAAAGTACATTTACAAAAAGAGGAGTTTTATTCCGGGGGGGTCCCTAAAGGAGGGTCAGCTTGGAAGAAGCATGCTGCGTGTTACCTTCCGAGTCCTGCGGCGGCAGCTCTGTGTCCATGTACTTCCTTTTGGTTGCCATCAGAGGTCTGTCGTGGTTCCCATTTCCGTCGTTTTTCTATTGGGAAAAAAAAGTCAAAATATAAAACATGAAAAAAAGACTCAAAAGAAAACTCATGAGTTAAGTAATCACATGGTCTGCAAATCAATCGTGTAAGCTTATTACATTGAAAATGTGGAGGAAAGACTCCAGGTCATCTCTGTCGATAGCATTATCTTTAGAAAGTAAAAACAAGCGCGCGCGCCTCGCGCTAAAAGTAAAAAAAACACAAATGGCGGCAAAAGTGAAAGCGTTTCCCTTGCTGGAGCGAGCAGCGCCAGGAGCGATAATTGCTAACACATGGCGCCAAAGCTCGCTCCCGCAAGGCAATCACCAAACGTGCACGCGTTGCCATTGAAAGCAATGCAACGCGTGCACGTTTTTGCCTGCAAAACCGGATCGATTTCAAAAGGTCTTTTTTCCAAATCAGCGCATGCGCGCTGCTTAGGCAAGACCTAAAAAGGAATGACATGGGCAGATTTTTTTTGTACCATGGATCAAGTAGTGTGGCACAGATGTACTCTTTGGATGTGATGATGTCATGTTGCAGCCGTGTATTACAAGCCAAGCGAAGGATTGAGGTCTCAATCAAGGCATGCGCTTCTGTGTTTTCATTCACACTTGTGGGGGCGAACCTTTCAGACACATTCTTTACTTGGTCCTGTGGGAGATGCAACAATGGGGTAGCTTGGCCCATCGTACTGTTCTCCTTCCTAACTTCCCGTGTGAAAACCTCAAAAGGGAGTAGCATCTGTGTCAGGCATTTGACTAGGCCAAATTTGTCCACATCAATGGTCATAGCTTTCCCAACTGCATCCTCTCTTTGAATGGCATAGCCATTGATCTGTTTGTACTGCTCAAACAGATGTTGCAACATGTGATTGGTCAAGTTCCTCCTGTATCAGGGCTTTAACAGGTACTCTATTATTACGATGAATAATCCGCAACTGTTTCCGGGGTTTAAAAGAATGGCTGAAATGAGTGCAGATTCTTCAGTGCAGGTGGTCAGTATGTTGCTGACTACGTCTTCTTTTTTTAATAAGTCTTGCACCACCAAGTTGGTGCAATCGGCCAAACATAGGACCCTGAAATGGCCTCCATTTGACATGGCCTTGACTATGTTACTGCCATTGTCCCTGGCATCAAATCCAGTTCTGAGACCTCTGGGTCACAGCCATTGATACACCCTGCTGTTAGATTCCTCCAAGATGTTTACAGATGTATGTGATTTCTCAATGGCGAACATTGCCACTGTTGCATGCCACCAAATGCTCTTCAGGGCCAAGACCTGCAGATATCTTTTGCTTTACCCCCGCAAAAGAGATCCAGTGTGCAGTGATACCCACTTAATTAGTCGCCTGGCAACTAGTCCACATGTCTGTCATCAGGTGGATGGTGAGAATAACACTTTGCTGCAAAACTTGTCCAACCAACTGCAGCACATCGTGATGCAGAGCTGGAGCAGCAACTCTGGCAAAATAGGTCCAACTTGGTATCTTCCATTTCAGGCAGATGACTGACACAAATTCCATTCTTTCCTCAAAAGAAAAAAGGATGCTAACATTATTGCCAGCTTCCCATTGTACAAATGTGCAGTTGGGTGGTTCCGCTCATAGGGCCCCTCCGGCCTTAATATTCCGGTAATAGTAGCCTGGATTTTCTTCTTTTCTGGGGCCACTGACAAAGGTGTATTTCGAGAAGTAGATGGTGGTGGTAGACTCAATGTGCGTTGTGGTGGGGCAGTCACTGTATGCTGTAGTGTCTTCATCTCACACCAAATCTTGTGCCATTGTGAAGTCGCAAAGGTTGGTGAATCTGCTGGTGCACTGCTGGGGACAGGGCTGCTTTGCATGAAGATGTCACCCTCTTCTTAATCATCATCACCTTCCATCATGATTGGACTTGTGGCAGATGTTACCTGGCTCTCCTCACCACCACAACCACATTCAGAATTTTTTTAAGGTGCTCCTCCCACTTGATTGTGTGGTATTTTTCCATATGGATTGTTTGGCCTCTAGTACCAAATGTGTACCAGGCTTACCTCGATGAACATTTGTGTGGCAAAAGGTGCATACTGCAATGTGTTCCCTCTCTTTGCTAACCATAAAAAAGTCCCAAACTGGAGAGGAGTAGTCTTTACTGTGCCACTCCCAATGCCTGAAGAAGAACTGGAGGTAGGTGGGCGTGTTGTCGATTGCATCTCTGCTTCTCTTGAGGTAGGTGTTTGGTGCATGTCTCAGCTGGGGCTTTGCAAATATGGGAGCTGGTGGCGGTGTTACAGGTGCCACATCCCTCGGAGCAGGTTGAATAGCAATGTCAGCCTCTTCTGTGTCACCTTCCACCATGAATGCCTTTTCATCATCAACATGCTCATCATCCCCTTCCATAAGTCTACGTTTTTCAAGATTTTTTCTTTTCCCTTTCCTTTCCTGCTGTCTCCTGGACCCTGCTGGCGTATATTCCATGTCCCTATCATCTTCATCAGAAGTGTTGCTTGAAGAAAGTGGTGGAGTAGTCCCCTTCCTTTTCCTTGTTGGAATGATTCTAAAAGAGGAGGTTCTTGCTCAGAAGGAAGCTCAACCTCCTGTTCTGCTCCAACATCAGGCAAATATACTATTGCTGGCTGTGGTTCCTGTCTACTTTGCTCTGTTTCCTAAAACTATTGTGCACTATTTTGCGAAAGGAACAAATCCAATTCAACGTCACTATTTGTCAACATGATTGCAGTGTCTGCCTCACTGACACACATGGTCCTGGGCTTAGGTTGGGGTAGTGCTGCTGATGCAGGAGTGCTGCTCTCAGCTTTCTTACCGGAGGCTTGTGTGACAGGCACAAGTTTGCCGAAAAAGGTTCTGGTTGGCACGCCAGTGGTGGAAATCTGCTTCTTGTCCTCCCCACTAGCCACTTCTTTGGCAGCACCTTTCTTTGGGTAAATCTTGAAGCTGTCAGTTGGAAGTGGTACTTAGTTTCACAAGCTGAAGAGATGTGCATGTTACGTGGTCAGTCACACATCACATCGTGCACAGGCCTTCAGTCTGCCAGTGCTGTGGGTGATGTCTCTTCTCTTGTGCACTTAAAAGCAAACATGCAAGAAGAACATCAGTGAAACATGGCATTGTTGCAGTTCAATTAGTAGTACAAACAAATAATATCATTTAGTGTGTGTGGTTACTTAAGCTATGATAAATAATTAAAAATACAGTGTATCCATTCGTAAAACCACACCAACATAAACTTTCATGGTGTACACTCAGAAAGGATAAGAAAGAGCAACAACAGCAACAACATACAGATGTAACTGGTTGCTTTATGTGCATCAAGTTGGGATGTGGCACTCAGGGAGGTGCAGGTGACAATGGAAAAATCCTTAGACAATGAATGCTGTTGTGTGCCCATACTAGACATGGGCTTGATGCCAAAGGTCAGAAAAAAAAAAAAAACATTTTAAAATTAAAATAAAAAATATAATAATAATTAAAAAAAAGAAATTTAAATTAAAATTAGAATAAAAAATAAAATAAAAAAATTAAGATTACATTTTTTAAATAAATTAGTGAAATTATCCTCAACGCATAATGTATTAAATTGCTATCTCAACCATCCATGTAAGCCTATGGCAAAGGAGCACACTGGCTGGACTCACAAAATGGCTTCCAGCCAGTGCCACATGGTCAACAACACTGACCAAGAAAGTATGGGGAAAAAGGAGACATGGAGGCCTATGGCAAAAGCACATTGGCTGCCTACACAAAATGGCTGCCAGCCACATGGTGAATAAAAACAACGGACCAAAAACAAGAGGGAGTGAGAGGAAATGCTAGGTTCATCCTCCACTTTAAACTTACTTCACAAAAAAGGAACCTTGCTAAGTTCAGAAGGTCGACCCTCCACTAGAGAAAATAGCAGTTTTCTTGTGAAACCCTCCCCCACCAGGGTTACCCCTTGGTGGCATGCTTCATCATCGGGTCCATCCCGATTGACTGAGGAACAAGGCGTGCTGCGACCTATGAACTACGTGGGAGCACTTTTCATATAATGATAAAGACGATGTTTACAACATAGGAGTATGGGGGTTTTAGTGTAGGGTGAAGTCTAAAAATACCTAAGTAGTAGGTGTGACTAATTTAATTTAACCCCAAAATGATATGTTTAAAAAGGGGGATGTAGAAAAGGAGAAATTATGTGTCTGCTTTCCTACAAGGTCAACATGTTTCTAGCCGCACCCCTATTGCCTTTTCATCAGGACCTAGGGAAATTAACTCCATGGGCCCACTCCTGCTCTTTACACTTTATGCACACAAACTTGCATGCTGAGTAAAAATATATGTAATTACCACCTTGTTGGTGATTCACCTGATCAATAGTTATTCAGTTAATGTATACGACGTCTGGGCACTGCCTCATGGTTCCTCTGGGGGAGAGGGGTGCAATGAATTAGGTTGCCATACAGAGGTAGAACTTTGGAGTGAGTGTGAGTACAAGTTCTCTTCTCCCCTGGACATCTTATATATTAACTGACATACCTAAACTAGACAAGCACACAGACACTTAAACACCCATGCAGACTGTGAGAGAAACACCTAAACATGTACGCACACAGACAGGCAGAACTGATATGTATCTAGCGCTAATGGAGGCAGTTGCAGACACACTCAAACAACACAGTACTCACTAAAACACACAGGAGACAGTCCATGCAGCCGCTTAAAGGAACATTTAGGGAAGCATACATCACAAAGAGAGGCACTCATTAGCAAACAAGCTTACATACAGATGCAACCACACAGCCCGATATAGGGACTATGTCTGATAAAGAACTGACACTTTCTAGTCTGACATGCAGAGAAGCAGTCTTTTCATCATATCTTGGACCTACTGCACTTGAGCCTGTGTATGCTGTTTTACTGCTAGGCCAACCTAAAACTCCTACACAAAGCATAAACTGCTCTTCTTCCACATATAACTGACCACTCAAGTAGGCTACAGCTACGCAGTAGGGCAGGAAACTAAGAGGTTAAAAGGTAACACATGTACTGTGAAGATTCACTAACCTATATGCACTCGTTGAGACCCATGCGTGCAATTATACATCCACCCTCCCACCCAGATTTCAATTTGACATATGTAAGTATAAAATCACATAGGCACTAAAACATTCATTTTTACTGTAAAAAAACACCTGAAGATTCCTTCACACAGAGGAACACAACTGATGTATATGAGGCGCTTATAGAGACAGTTGCATGCACAGTTAAATGACCTAACACTCACCAATACAGACAGGAAGGAATCCATGCAGCCGCTTACAGACACATTTACAGAACCATACATATGACAAATCGATGCTCCAATTTACCTAGTTACTTACATACACATGCAATTACAGTCCAAGATAGGAACCGAGACACTCATTCAGATGTCTCCTAAAGAACTGACACTTTCAATTCTGACATGTAGAGAAGTACTCCTTTCATCATGTTTTGAGACTACAACACTTGAGCCCGTGCATGCAGTTTTACTGCTCGGACAACCATCACATCTACAAGTCCTTGACAAGTCATAAATTGTTCTTCTTCCACATATAACTGACCACTGAGGTAGACTACAGCTATGTCATGGGGCAGGGTGCTAAGAGATTAAAAGGTAAAACATATACTGTGAAGATTCATTAAGCTGTATGCACTCCTGGAGACCTATGTATGGAATTATACATCCACCGTGCCATCCGGACTTCGATCTGAAAACGTAAGAAAAAAATCATACAGGTACTGAAACATGCAGTCAGACTATAAGAAAAGCACCTAAAGATTCACTCACACAGACAAGCAGAACTGACATATATGTAGCGCTAATGGAGACACTTGCACGCACAGTTAAATAACCCAATACTCACTAACACACCCAGGAAGGAATGCAAGTAGCCCCTTACAGACACCTTTAGAGAACAATACCTGTCACAAAGAAAGGCACTAAGTTTCCAAACAAACACACATACATTTCTAATCACATCTCAAGGTAAGACACTTGTTCAAATGTCTGCTAAAGATCTGACACTTTTAACTTTAACATTCAGAGAAGTACTCCTTCCATCATGTCTTGGGCCTCCTGCACTTTAAATCATGCATGCAGTTTTACTCCTAGGCCAACCATCGCATTTAAAACTCCTAGACAAGGCATAAACTACTCTTGTACCATATATAACTCACCACTATGATAGGCTACAGGTATGTTATAGGGGATATGGCTAACTGGTTAAAAGGTAAAACATGCATATTGAAGGTATAGACACAATCCATCACCAAAAAAAGGACAAGATCGACTTCCTGGACCTCCATTTTTACTCTAAGGATGGTTTGATTCACAGTATTTAGTGTATTACATGCGTCTAGTGCACATGCGAAATCTGTCATTAAGAATATTCCTTATGGCGAAATGGTCCATACAACACGTAACTGTGTGAGGACACACACTTTAAGGACAACATGTCAAACATTAAGAAACGCTTCCTCTGCCGTGGTTATGACCGCAGGACACTAACAAAGGCGGAAGGGAGGGTGGCTTGCCTTTTCCAAGGAAAACGCATAACAGACTAGCCCTCGAAATAAAAAGAAAAAGGATTGCCCGGAGTTTACTAATAGAAAATTGGCTTTCATTACTAAATACACACTACACAGTGAGAAGATCTTTAAAATCTTTGGCATTTACATTTGGACATTCAAGGATTATGTTCATCAATCAATGAATATCCCACAATAGTGTATAGAAGGGGACGCACACTTAGGGATGGCATGGCGGTAGCACTGCTCCCGCCATGCTATAGCAAACTCTGGTCTGCTTCATGGGAGCGAGAGCAGAAAAATGCTTGCACTTCCATGAAGTGGAGCAGAATTGCTTTTAGGCAGCGGGAGCTGCATGTTTGACCTCTGCCCAAAAGCAATGCCGGCTCCCGCAGGAGGCAGGGAGCCGGCAAGGACTGCGGGGGCCTTGAGGCTCCCCCCTCGGTCCCCAATGAAGTGGCCATGCCTCAGGGATGGGGTCCCTGGGGCCAAAAATGGCGCGGGTGGGGGGGGGGGTGTGCAGGCCCCCTATCCATTTAAAAAAAAAAAAAAAAAGAAAGGATGTGGCCATGCCCCAGGGGATGGGGTCCTTGGGGCAATATCGGCCTCCAGGAGGGGGCCACGTGGCCCCCCTCCAAAATAAAAAAAAATAGAGGGCAGGCCTCGGGGGATGGGGTCCCTAGGGCCAAAACTGGCCCCTGGAAGGGGGGCCACGTGACCCTCCCTACTTAAAAAAATAATACATAAAAAAATGCCCCAGCCCCTGGGGATGGGGTCCCCAGGGCAGAAATCGGCCTCGGGAGGGGGGGCCACGCACCCCCCCTCCAGTTTTATTTTTATTAAAAATTAAAAAATGGTCAGACCCCGGGGATGGGGTCCCCGGAGCCCAAAAGGGTAAAGGGAGGGGGCCACACAGCCCCCCTTCCTAAAATTTAAAAAAACATCAGAAACCGGCAGCTCACCAGAGTCCCCACCCCCTTTCTCCACAACTCTGCAAACGTGCCTCCTAGCACGCTTTTGGTTTGGGGATGAAGTCCCCTTCGCTGCTGAGGGTCCTTAGGAGCCAACTAGCCTACCTGTCACCTCCAGTAAGCCCCACACAGTGGGATTGCTGAGAGGTGGTTGGAGGCCACCTCCCTTTTTACACTACTCTAGAAACGCACCTCTTGGTGCACTGCTGGTGGGGCGATGAGCTCCCCTTGTGTCCTGAGGACCTCAGGACTAAAGTGGACTTCATCCCCTAAGCATCAGTGCACCAGGAGGCGTGTTTGCAGAGTTGTGTAGAAAGGGGGCGTGGCCTCTGACAACCTCTCAGCAATCTAGCTGTGTGGGGCTTACTTGAGGTAACAGGAGGGCTAGTTGGCCTCCAGGGACACTCAAGAGGCAAGGGGACTTCATGCCCCAACCAAGAGCATGCCAAGAGGTGTGTTTGCAGAGAGGTGGACAAAGGGGCATGGCCTGCGACCACCTCTCAGTAAGCCCACTGTGCGGGGCTTACTGGAGGTAACAGGTGGGCTAGTTGGCCCCTTAGGACCTTCAACAGCGAAGGGGACTTCATCCCCTAACCAAGAGTGCACCAGGAGGCGCATTTGCAGAGTGGTGGAGAAAGGGGGCGTTGGCCTATTATCAGAACTCAGCAATCCTGCTGTGTGGGACTTACTGGAGGTAATCGGAGGGGTAGTTGGCCCCCAAGGACATCCTTGGGGGCCAACTACCCCTTCTGATACCTCCAGTAAGTCCAACACAGTGGGATTGCTAAGAGGTCTTCGGAGGCTACGCCCCTTTGTCCACCACTCTGCAAACGCGCCTCCTGGCACACTACTGGTTGGGGAATGAAGTCCACTTTACTCCAGAGGGACCTTGGAGGCCAAGAAGCCCTCCTGGTACCTCCTGTAAGTCCTATTCATTGGAATTCCTGAGAGCTGGTCGGATGCCCAGACTCCTTTCTCCACCATTCTGCAAACGTGACTGCTAGTTAAAAAAACCTTAGAAATTCACTGAAAAAAACACAGGTTTCAGGGACATTATTGTTAGAAATTAGCATTTAAAAAACCTTAGAAATTCACTGAAAAAACTGCATGTTTCAGGGACGTTATAGTTAGAAATTAGCATTTAAAAAACCATCGAAATTCATGGAAAAATACCAAAGGTTAGAGGGACGTTATAGTTAGTCTGACATTTCACTTGTACAAAACCCGAGAAATTCAGCTGCTACAGTTAACTGAGCTAACTATAACTCGCGCCCCGCAATGCACTGCTTATGACCTCACATATTACATCACTCATGACATGACCAGTAAGGCAAACAAAGAACTCTAAATTAAAAATGCCTTTTGCTTTAACTAGTTCTGCTGTGGAGTGTGTCTTTGGAATGGGGACGCATTGATGAACATGTAACTTAACGGCAGTCCGGCAGTGAAGACTGCACCACACCGAGTTGGGGCCAAGAAAGCCTGGAAATCCGGAGCTGGTTGGGACAGTAGATCAGCACAAACTATGGAGCATTTATAATTTGGAGGCCCACTGGAGGGTAATTTTAAAATGCATATTCAGTGTTGCAGCGCAGAGTCTGCAAGAGATAGAACACTGTCTGAAAGGGACTACATATCCCAGCATGAACACAAGTTAACTCACCTGTGAAACCTACTAATGGTCAATTGAAATGTGCTGAGAAGTTTTGCCTTTGAGTATGTCTGCGTGCACCCTGGCAGCCTGTAATCAAGGAGCTCTGCTCCAAAACGCGTAAGGCAAACAAAGAACTCTGAATTAAAAATGGCTTTTGCTTTTACTAGATCTGCTGTGGAGTGTGTCTTTGAAGTGGGGACACAGTGATAAACATGTAACTGAACGTCAGTCCGGCCGTGAAGAGGGCACCACCCTGAGTTGGGGCTATGAAAGCCTGGCCTTGCCTCTTTCACCTCTGCTCTCTATTGTCCATCTGCATGGCCCTGTTCCATCCCTGTTGCTCTCCATGGTCCGTTTGCTGCACTGCCTTCCCACTTGCCCTGGTGTGATGTATTGTGCTGCTGCAACCCCTGACAACTGCCCTGTAAGGTCAGTTTGTGCCCCTGTCCATCTCCCTCCTGTCTTCTCTTATACAAGTCCCTGTCCCTACCCCATTCCTCCTGCCCTCCATGATCCAATGTACAAAACTTGCCAACATTTTAAACTTAGTAAGAGGGAGATTGTGAAAACAAAAAACAGGGAATTGATTTTCCCCATTGACTTGCATTGAAAAAGAGGAGATTTTAGGCAGGAGACAAATAAAATAAAGGCCTTTTGGGCTTACAGACATCAGGAGTCTCCTGCCTGAATCGGGTCTGTTGCCATGTATGGTTGTGCTGCCACTGCCTCTACATTCTGCTCTCAATGGTCTTTTATATTGCCTCAGCCTATCTTGCCTGTACTGCATGGTTGGTTTGTTGCCCCTGCCCCCTTTTCCCTGCCCTTTGATAGAGTGGAAGATTTGTATCCTACATGGGGTACCCGTTAGGAATGCAATGTACCCATTGTAGGATGCACTCATATGTTATTCAATGCTATAAAAAAATTAGATGTTAGGAGAAACGTGAATAAACTAACATGTTCCAGTGAAGATTAAAGTGATTCAATGCAGAGCTCAGTAGTTGTTAATGCCTACAAAGTGTACTAATCATTGTAATCAATGTGATTAATTTCTTAGGCCACATTAGTTAGTAAATGTGATTCAGTGATATATCAATTGTGTTAAATGTTTCTTTGGCTAATAATATAGATGCAAGATGTGCACTATTGTACTTAAGAGAATTCCTTCTATTGAGTGTTAAAGGTCGATGAAATGTTCAACCTGAGTAGTATAGTGAATTCATTAAATTAGTCTAAGCCTGTAGGCCTGAATTTGTAATATACTTGGAGTTCCTTTGTTTCTGTAAGTAATGCTCAAATTCTTGTGTGAATCTCGTACAATGTTTTCTGTCTCACATTCATATTGCAGGCTGACAACATTTATTAGTGAAGAGTAGGGGTATTGTTACATTGGACGAGGTTGCGGAATTAAAAAGCTACAGTTAGCTTGGTTGCAGGAGACAAGGTGGAGGGAGGCGTTTTCACATGGGAGAAGGAGAGAAGACCAAGGACGAACTGCTACAGAGGGGCGTGCGTGGAGAAGGCTGTGATGGGCGTCGACATCATGGAAAAATGTGTGGCTGAGCCCATTGTGGTCTACGTGTGAGAAAAGCATCGTGGGGTATTTGCAGACTATGATTTTGAATCATCATTGAACTTATTGTTCTTTTCATGCTCCTCTGGGTAAACATTTGTAGGAGGTTCAGTTTCCTTCTACTTTCCCTGTACTTTTATACTCTCATGCTAAGATTTGTGTATGTTCAACTATTTTTTAATTTGTAATAAAACTGACTAACCTTCAATCGGTTGTTGATTTGTATACTTGTATAGTCGTGAATCACTTGAAATACAGTGTAAGAGTTACACTGTATTTCAAGTGATTCATGATCCTTTCTTCTTCTATGCATTCATGCTGCTAAGAAGAACCATCAGAGATCTGACCTTGGATTGAACCAAGCAGGTGGGCCCAGGTGCCTTCAGTTGGTATCAGAGTTGGATGGTTAGCACATGAAACAAGAGGAGAATCTAGAATAGTCTAGAGCCCTGACCCAAACATCCCCAAGTAGAGCCCTAATGATCAAAAACCAGAGAGGACGGAGTTCCGATGTGTGGCAAAAGCGGCGGCAAACGAACAAGTGAGTATTAATAGCGTATGTGTGGAGCGTGCTAGATTGTGGTGATGGTTTGATTGTGGAATATCTAGCAGAGTTGTCATGAGAATTGAGTGAATGTGGTTGTCGGGTCTGACGTGATCCAAGGAGTTGATTTATGGTTATCGGGCCCAGAAGTGGCTTAAGTTCCCAGGATATTTGAAGGTGAAGAAAACACTGACATAGTGAATGTCTGACTGAAGAGTTGAGGAATTTGTCGTGAGATGTCATCGACAACTCCACCTAAGAGAGGGAACTTTGTGTGCAATGGACCAGTGTGAATCGTGAAGAAGACCTTGTGCTCAAAGGGTAAACTATACTGATTCAGATGATTTCCCACTGGCCGATGTTTCATTGCAAATGAGTATTGTTTGAGAGATTGAATTATATCGATCTTTTAGAAAGACAGACAATTACAAATGTAAAGCTGCTTGTGAGTGAATAGTACTGAGAAATTGTGAAGGAGGGTGAGCCACTGCGAGGAGTGATGGTGACGTCAATTTGTGCTGTGCTGGGGATAGGTTGGTTGGTGTAACACCGCACTGGGATTGGTTGACGATTGTTTATTACATCTGGAGTGTTTGAGATCATATCATCACATTATTTGATTTAAATTAAACCGGGAATAGTTGCATTTATGAACAGGAAAACCATGCAATATTTTAGAGATTTGTATCATGGGGATGAGGGTACTATCACAAGGGTGGGCGAAGAAGCGCCACCGGAAGACACCCCAGATCATTATATGACAACGAGCGTAGGACTCTATACTATTATTTGGCTTCAAAATTGGCACAAGATCACTGAGAAGGAGGGAACATTGGCATTTCCATGCTATGGTACTTTCAAGTTGGATATATGTAACCAGCGGAGGGGAGTGATTTTTGCAATAAACTTTTACCTAGGCCTACACAGTTTGAGGCACTTGATGTATGGATGCATGCAGCTCATGCTAGACAGAGAGCGCTTCCAGGGGAAAATGAAGAAAACAATGCGGGCTTACCAAGAGGCACAATCAATCAATCAATCAATCAGGGGAATTGTCAAGCTCTCTACTGACCCGTGAGGGTCTCAAGGCACTGGGGGAAGTGGGTAAAAGCAGCTCCATTCAGTCGAAGAGCCAGGTCTTGAGGGTCTTCCTGAAAATGTTCAGAGTGTCGGCGAGCCTGATGTTGATTGGGAGCTGTTTCCAGGTCTTGACTGAGATGTAGGAGAAGGCTCTTCCACCCGTTCTGACTCTGCGGATGCTCGGGGTTTCGGCAAGGGCGAGGTCGGCGGATCAGAGGTTTCTATTGGGTACGTGGAATGAGATTCTCTTGTTGAGGTATTGTGGTCCGTGTTTTGAAGGCATTTGTAGGCGTGGGTGAGTATCTTAAAGGTTACCCTCTTCTCGACGGGGAGCCAGTGGAGGTCTCGCAGGTGTTGGGTGATGTGTTCATGTCGAGGGATGCCGAGGACAAGTCTGGCTGCGGTGTTCTGTATGGTCTGGAGTTTGCAGAACAGAGACTTGTTGATTCTGGCATAGAGGGCGTTTCCGTAGTCCAGTTTGCGGGTTATGAGTGCGTGGGTGATGATCTTTCTTGCTTCGGGGGGGTCCATTTTAAGGTCTTGTGAAGGATGCTGAGGGTGTTGAAGCAGGTGGAGGCGACGGCGTTGATCTGTCGGGCCATGGAGAGGGAGGAGTCGAGTACGATGCCGAAGTTTCCAGCATGGTCCGTGGGGGTGAGAGGGCTTCCAAGGGCGGTGAACCACCAGGTGTGTCCCATGTCGTGGGAGAGGGTCTGAGAGCGAGGACCTCCGTCTTCATGGAGTTGAGTTTCAGGCAGCTGCTGCTTATCCAGGATGCGACATCCTTCATTCCTTCCTGGAAGCTGAGTCTGGTGGTGACGTGATCCTTGGTGAGGGAGAGGATGAGCTGGATGTCGTTGGTGTAGGAGACTATATTGAGTCGGTGCTGTCTGACAATGGCGGCGAGGGGGGCCATGTAGATGTTGAAGAGCGTTAGGCTGAGTGACGATCCTTGGGGTATTCTGCAGTTGATCTCTGTGGCTTCGGAGAGGAAGGGTGTCAGTCTGATTCTTTGGGTTCTGCCGGTGAGGAAGGAGCGGAGCCATTTGATGGCGGTTCCCCGTATGCCAGCGTCATGGAGTCTGGCGGTGAGTGTGCGGTGGGAGACGGTGTCGAAGGCTACGGAGGGGTCAAGTAGGAACAGGGCCGTGGTGTGGCCTTGGTCGAGGAGGGTGCGGATGTCATCTGTGGCGGTGAGTAGAGCATTCTCGGTGCTGTGGTTGCTGCAGAATCCAGATTGGGAGGGGTCGAGGATGGAGTTCTCTTAGATGAATTTCGTTAGTTGGGTGTTGACGGTCTTCTCAGTGACTTTGGTTGTGAAGGGGAAGAGGGAGATGAGTCAGTAGCTTTGAGGTCCGAAGGGTCTGCTGAGGGCTTCTTGAGCATGGGCTTGACTTCTGCGCATTTCCAGTCATCGGGGAAGGTGCCGGTTTCGAAGGTGGTGTTGATGGTGCATCGTAGTTCCGGTGCGATGGCGGCTCTGTGGAAGATGTGCGGAGGGCAGGGGTCCATGGGTGCTCCTGAGTGGATGCCTTTCATGGTTTGGTTGAGTCGGTGTCTTCGGTGGTGCCTGGGGTCCAGGTGGAGATGATGGGTTGGCTGGCGTTGTTGGAGGGGGGAGTGGTTTTGGAGTCCGGTGTCTGTTCGTTGAAGTTGTCGTAGAGGGACTTGATTTTCAGATGGAAGTAGGAGCTGAGCTTGTTTCAGAGGTCCTGGGAGGGGGTGATGTCTGTGGCCTAGCTAGGTGGCTTGGTCAATTCTTGTATGATGCTGAAGCGTTCCTTTGAGTTGCTGGAGTTGGTGGTGATCTTACACTGGATGAAGGTTTGTTTGGTTGATCTGATGAGTTGGTGGTATTCTGTCATGGCATTCTTGTATGTGGTGCGGTCTTCTGAAGTTTTGCTGTTTTGCCAATTCTTCTCGAGATGTCTGCAGGTGCGTCTGGATTCTTGAAGGTCGGCGGTTCACTACGTGGCCTTTCTGGGGCGCTGTCTGTCGGGGTTGCCAAGGGGTGCGAGTTCGTCCACGCAGTTGGAGATCCATTTGTGTAGTTCTTTGGCTGTGAGGTTGGCGTCGGTTGAGGTTTGAGGGGCATCGCGGTTGAGGTGCTCTTGTGACTTTGCTCCAGTTCCTTTGCGGTGGGGGGTGCAAGTTTGGGGGTGGTGGGTCTGTCAATGTGGAAGTGTGCGCAGTGGTCATCCGTCCAGAGGTGTTGCGTGGTGGGGTTGAAGTGGATATTGTTTCCTCCTGCGAAGATGGGGTCTATGGTGTGTCCTGCCTTGTGGGTGGGGGTGGTGACGAGCTGTTTCAGTCTGAGGTTGGTGAGGTTGTCCAGGAGGGTGGAGGAGTTGGGGTTGTTGAGGTTGTCGAGGTGGAAGTTGAGGTCTCCGAAAAGTATGTAGTCCATGGAGGCGATGACGTGGGGGGCGACGAGGTCGACGATGGTAGTGGTGAACGCTGTTCGAGGTCTTGGGGGCCTGTAGGTGAGGGAGCCGCATAGGGTGGATCTGAGGCTGGTATGTATCTGGAAATGGAAGTGTTTGGTGGTGGATGGAGAGTCGTGCTGGAGGTGGTGAGTCAGAGGGAGTTCTTGTGTGTGATGTCGAGTCCTCCTCCTGGGCAGTTGGGGCGGTCTTTCCTCTAGATCTTGTATCCGTAGGGGATGGCGGTGGTGATGTCGGGTGGAGGTGGAGTTGGTCCAGGTTTCCGTGAAGAAGGTGACATCAGGCGAGATGGTGTTGAGGAGGTCCCAGATCTCTACGGCGTATCTTTGCAGGGAGCTCACGTTGAGGAGGATGCACCTCAGGGCTTTGGGGGTGTTGGCGTCCATTGAGGGGTCGATGGCCGTGGGCATGCAGAGGGTGGTGAAGGTTCGGCAGCAGCATCGGCAGGAGAACTGGCCGTGGGCGGATTTCTGTGTAGACAGATGGAAGTTGTTGTTTCTTCCGGGGTTGAGTGCGAGGAGGGCGGCAGAGTCATAGCAGTGGGTGGTTGGAGATTCAGGGTTTCTGGCGCTGGTCGCGGTCGGGTCACGGATGGTTGCAGACAGGCACAGACGGGCGCAGATGGGCTTGACTTTGGTTCACCAGCGGTGCGCCAGCGGCGCGGCTGCACATCGTCAGCCATTAAATCGGGAAGGGGGAGGGAAGCTCAGCAGGGAGGCGGGAGCGAGATTGGCGGGGGAGGGGCCGCGGGGGAGCAGCAGTGGGAAAAGGGCAGTGAGAAATGGGCATGGAGGAGAAAACAAGGGCTCAGGCACAAAAATGAAGAACGGCAGAAAACAAAGTCACAGACAAACAGGCACAGAAATTACAGTAAAAATACAATAAAAGACAGACAAAAGACACAAAGACAAAACAGGCACAACTGTGGAACAGCAGAAGAGCAAGGCTCTCCCACTGGACCACCAGGGATGAGGCGCAGGCAGGAGCCTGTGGGTGGAGGAGGGCCTTGAACACCTACCTGGGAGAGAGGCGTCTGGGGCAGCGGCAGGCGAGGCTACAGCAGAGCTGCTTGGGTGGAGAGCGGGACCCTGGCCAGTAGGTCAGAGGTCCTGCACAATGGGATGTTAAGTTAAAGAGATGGAGGGTGGACATGGTTTAGTCCGAGAGGTTATACCCCGCGCTAATGAGGGATGAGGAGACAAGAGATAAGGGGGGTAAGGAGACAATTGGGAACGATGACAGTGACTCTGATGAAAGCCTGTTGAGTGGCCTGCTGGCAGAATGCCCATCCCCTTATAGCCCACTTCAGGAAGAGAGTGGGAAAACCCCTGAGGAGAATGTTAACACTGGGGATGCATCAGCTCCTGTCCATCAGGACCTGGTGTTGTGGGAATAATATTGACGGGAACGAGATTATCAGAAGGGAGAGAAGAGGTAGGAAGAGCAGTGATAGGGAGCTTGGACCACAGTAACCCCAATAATGCTGCTTCGAGACTAACAGTAGCCCTTACTGTGCCAGTCACGATTGGTCCTATTGTTCCCATATACAATCCGGGCTCAACAGGGAACGAAAGTCAGCGACAACAAAATGTGAGGGCTGAAAGAACATCACGGAGCACATCAGTCAGTGTTGAGGGGGGTTTCATTCTGTTGGCCTCTGAAAATTTGAGTATTCTGTGTGGAGCAACGGCAGACCCTTCGGTAGACCAAAGTAATTCTCACGTTATGAGGCCTTTACCTTTGGGAAACACTAAGTCAGACCTGACACTGTGGATGACATTTTCTGGAGTACAAAGTAGCACACCTTGAGAAGTCAGGGGGCAAGAGGGATCACTTGGCAATCAGCATATTTTTGATGTTTTGGATTTAGAGCCATGGCTTAGAGATCACAGTAATACCAAGGAGAACAAAAACACACCAGCGAGTCAGAATACTATAAAATCTGCTGTGAAGGCTAAAATGGTGGATGTAGTAAGGATGAGGGCTGAATTGGACAAGGTAATTATTGGAAATCTGCCACTTGACTGAGACATATGAACCTAACGACTTACTTTTTATGGCAAAGGATATCACTAGGAGGGCAAGACAGGTGCATGAGAAATTGACCGAACTGGCTTGAAGGTATAATGTAGATTTGACCCAAACAAAGATGCTGCAAGGAAATCACAGCCTTACTTACAGTGATCAGGAGATAGAGGAAATGAGAGTGCCCAGGTTTTATAAACACACATTCAGAAACTGGTAATAGGAATGAGGGAATGGAGCTTGTTAGACAAATGGGAAGAGAAGTGGTCGAAGAAGAAAAATGCAAAGATGGTGTCAGTAGAGTCGACTCCTTCGGGGGAAGCAGGGGCAGAGGTGTACCCATTACCGAAAGTGCCTAGAGGGGGTTATGAGCATGTGCCCTGGAGTCAAGTTGATCTTTCTGCCTTCACCAATGAATTTTCGAAGTTGAGAGTGAAACCTGCTAAATGGTATAAACAGGTTCATCGGTTTGTGAAGATTTCGAAGGTGCTGTGGTTTGATTTGACACATTGTTTGAGATTGTGGTACCAAGTGATTTGTGGTCTGAATGCAAGATACCTATAGAGTGGCCTGAAAAGGAACCATATAGGAACCCAGTGACGCATGGTCCGTCACGATTGTGATGAAGAAATATGGTCAGGTAGTTACGTGGCTACAATCCAAGATAGCCCCGCAGGATATTAATTGGGTCAAAATCGGACGACTTAAGAGCCCAAAGAAACTGTTCATGAGTATTATGAAAGACTGTTACTGGCTTTCAAACAGTACCACGGGTTGGATACTCTTGACCCCAAGGACATGGGACAATTTGTGTCCAAGTTCGTAACCAGTTTGAGACCTGTGATTAGCCTCATGATACAACACTTGATCTGCTGGCAAAATAAGACTGTAGATGAAATTCTGTGCTATGCTAGGTATTGTAGCAATGAAGTTGACTCCAAGCACAAGAAATTAAAGGAAAAGCTGTTAGTAGAGATGTGGAATGCTCAGAGGGGGGACAGGTACAGGCGCCGTCTGGAAAAGGTCCTCGGGCACAGGGAACTAACCCTGTGGGAGTTCAGACACAGACAATGGGAGGCATAATAGGAAAAGGGAGAGGTAGAGGGGGTCCTATAGACCCTAGGACCGGCATAGATGTGGCAACATTGAAGAAGTCCACGATGTACCATTTTTATAATAAGGTGGGGCATTGGAAGCGAGAATGTCGTCTCAACCCTGCAAATCAAGAGCAAACTGGGGGATTCAGCCAAGAACAGAAGGATGTGGCACAGATACAGACTGACTAGACTGGGATCGCAGAACATGATGGGACCTCAGGGTCATGGAATGCCAGTACCTCAACCCCCAGTGATATCCCAGGGAAATAGAATTTTCCATCAGATGGCCTTAATGAGGTTGGTTGACGACTTCAACTTGGACCCTTCCTTATGCCACTGCCTGAGGGAGAGGAAAACTGTACACTTGGCGCAGTCTTAGAGGTAGACCAGCCAGGACAGTACATCGAAGCTGATGTTGATGGGCATCCAATAACATTCCTGATCGACACTGGTGCTAACCGCTCTACTGTGAGAACAGCAGAGGCCCCAAACCTACCCCTCTCGGGAAAATCAATCTAAGTTGTAGGTGTTGCAAATAAGAGGATGTCTAATCCTTTGTTTGAAGAGATACCTGTGAAGATCCTTTGAGGACCGACACCAGTTTTTGGTGTTCAATTCAAGTCCTGTATGTCTATAGGGTCATGACGTGCTGTGTAAATTGAATTGTTCCATATATTACATGCCAAAGGGAATACAGTTGCAGACGAATGATGAAGATATCGCTTTCAAGTTGGCAAACCAGAATTTCTATGTCTCCATGTTTCCTTTGCCAACAGTGGAGGATATGCCTATAGTTTTTAGGGACACCGTCTCAGCTGTGGTGTGGGATTTCACAGGTGAAGAGATAGGACTCATCAAGGGAGTTGAACCAGTTTGCATACAGGTTAAGCCAAATGCTGAATTCTCAAGAACCCAGCAGTATAATTTGACCCTTGAAACTGTGGCGGGTATCACACATGTGATCAACTCCATGATTGAACAGGGCATCCTGAAAGAGATCCTGGGAAGACCATGTAACGCTTATATTATGGGCTTGCAGGAGCCTAGCGACAAGAACCGCATTGTTCAGGATCTTCGAAGGATTAATAACATTGTGGTCCCTTGTTGTCCTGTGGTACCGAATCCATCAGTGATACTGTTTCGAATTCCCTGTGAGTCATTCATGGTTATCGACCTCTGCCAAGCTTTCTTTTCGATCCCATTGCATGAGGAGAGACAATTTTTATTTGCTTTCTGACTGGGAAAACATGTCTTAACATGGTGTCGTATCCCACATTGGTAAACTGAAAACCCATCCATCTTTAACCAGGTTTTGAAGAAGAATCTTGAGTCCCTAGTCTAACCTCACAACTCGGTTCTAGTTCAATACATTGATGATCTTTTGATTGCATCAAACATCAGAGAAGCTTGCAGAGGTGATACCATTGCGTTGTTGAACCACTTGGCTGACAATGGACATAAGGTGTCCCCGAGCAAACTTCAGTATTGTCTGCATGAGATACAGTGCTTGGGACATCGAATTGAAAAGGGCAAGAGGAAGGTGCCACCAGAACAGGTATGAGCGATCATGCATATGAACCTGCCGCCCACCCAGAAGGAGGTCAGGATGTTGCTAGGAAGACTTGGCTACTGTCGACAATGGATTCCAAATTTTTCTCTGATGACCAAACCCTTGAAGACATTGACACACAAAGATGTGTCGGACCTGGTGCCATGGGATAAGGATTTCTTGCTTCCTTTCCTGGAGCTGAGAGAATGCCTGTGTCACACTCCAGCCTTAGGAATACCTGATTACAACAAATAATTTTTGCTGTTTTGCCATGAGAGAGAGGGTTGTGCACTTTCTGTCCTCACACAGTTGCATAGTAGTGCCTGTAGATCAGTTGCCTATTTTGCTACTACATTAGATCCTGTAGCGTCAATGTTGCCTGGATGTCTTTAATCCATTGCTGCAACAGGTGTCAGTATTGAACGGTGCGAGAGCATCTCGATGGATCACCCACTAACTGTATATATTCCTCATTCAGTGGAACTTTTGTTAACAAGAACAAAGACACATTTGACAAACAACCGGTTGACCAAATATGAGCAGATAATTCTGGCGGCCAACAATGTCACATTGAAACGCTGTTCTGTGTTGTACCCTGTTACATATTCCAAATCCAGAGGGGGAGGAAAATGAAGACCATGACTGTCTCGATGCCACTGAGCTATGTACCAAACCATGGGGCACATGCATCATTCCCGCATTTTGCAATTTCTAAATAGCGAATTTTACCGATTCGCTATTTATAAATCGAAAAATGCAATGCATGTAGCATTCGCATAAAAAAATGCGATTCCTTAAAATGTCATAATTGCGACTCGCAAATTGCGAGTCGCAATTAAGGAATTGATTCCCATTCATTTCCTATGGGCCTAGAGGCCCATAGGAATCAATGGGAATTGCATGCGCAATTTGCGAGTACTCCATAGGTACTCGCAAATTGCTCATGCAATTTCAAGGGTGCAAGGGTTCCAAAAGGATACCCTGTTGCACCCCTGAAATTCCAATTTTTATACATGTTGCGCACACACATGCCCCAAGGGCATGTGTGTGTGTAATATGTGACTTTGAAAAATGCACTTTAGTGCAATTTTCAAATAAATCGCAAATTACCATCAACTTCAGTTTGATGGTAATTTGCGATTCCTAATAGCAAAATCGCAATAATTGTTTTATTTAGTGTATTGCATTTAAGGAATCGCACTTTGCGATTCCTTAAATGCAATCGCAATTAAAGTAATCGCAATTTTAGAGATTCCTTAATTTGCGAATTTTGCATTTGGGACGATGCATCCCAAATGCAAAAATTGCGGTCGCAAAGGGCAATGATGCATGTGCCCCTATGTCTTGACATTGTTGATGAGCCAATACCCAATTCTGACCATGAGTTGTTTGTTGATGGCTCATTTTTAAGGGACAATGAAGGAAATCTGAGAGCAGCTTTTGCTGTCTGTACCATTTCTGAAGAGGTGGAAGCTGCTTGGTTACAATGAGTGTACTCCATGCAAGTGGCTGAGCTTGTGGCTCTAACCAGTGCATGTTGTATTTCCGATAACGTTCAAGTGATGATCTACAATGACAGCCATTGTTGGTTCAGATTGGTTTATGACTTCTGACAGTTGTGGTCTCAAGGGGGTTTCATGACCTCATCTGGGTCTCCTAAAAGAAACGGGGAGGTTGTGAGGAAATTGTTGTATGCCCTACAGTTGCCGAACGAAGTTTCAGTTGTGAAGTGCTCTGCGCATTGCAGGGGAATGGACTATGTTACAGCTGGAAATAACTATGCAGATGAGGTTGTACGTTACTGTGCTTTGAATGCTTGTACTTTCAACGGAGAATACAAAAATGAGGAACCATAAGTTACCGATTTTAATGTGGTGTTGGCTGTGGCCGATACTTGGGACGAGGTGAAGCGTCTGCAGGAGGAGGTTTCTGAGGAGGAACAGACAGGCTGGGTCAGAGCAGGTTGTGTGAAGAGAGAGGATGATATATGGGTGTCAACTGATGAGAGAGCAGTTTTGCCTAACTGTTTATTGTACTCAGTGGCGAAGCTGGTTCATGGTGCAGCACAGGTAGGCAGGGAAGCAATGGTGAGGGTGTTTAGACAGACCTGGTTTAATCCCAATTTTCGAGTGGTTGCAGAGGGCTTGGGTCATCGGTGTGTGATTTGTCATCAAATAAATGCAGGAAAATAGACTGTCGTAATATCGAGCCACGGAGGGAGGTCAGCAGGACCTTTCAACCGGAAGCAGTTGAACTTTCTTTAGATGCCTGTGTGCAATTGACTGAGATTTTTTGGGTCGTTGGGTCGAAGCCTATCCAACACGAAGGTGTGACAGTCTAACAGTAGCTAAGCTGTTGTTGAGGGCACTCATTCCGAGGTTCAGATTTCCAACTATTTTTTTAATCTGGCAATGGGTCGATGATTTTGTGGTTCGTGCTCAATGGAACAGGACCCAATTATGAGGTGGACACGTCCTTTAAAAGTGGCTACACCAAAGAGCTACCAAATTGAGAAAATTTGTTTTGGGGTTGAGAAACATTTGTGCCCGATGTATTCATATAATAGTAATTGGGTAAACAAATCCCAAAGTCCGTAATGCTTTTTAAACCATATTAGGCTGTATTTATTTCATGTCAAAAGTTACAGGTAACTGAAGAACAGCCGACACGTGTTTCACCCACATGGCCGGCAGGCTTGGGGCTTTTTCAAGTCCGGTGTTCATGAGGGAGTGGTGCATAAAACAGAACATGTAGTCACATAAGACAACCATAAAGATTCATAATCATGTGATTGTGTGGAGTGAGGTGAGATTTGAAGGCGCAAAAGGTCAGATGGCAGAGGTGACAGGGTGAGGGGGGAAAAGGAGTAAATGAGTAAATAAAGGAAGAGAGATTAAGAGGAGCAAAAGCTCAGTAACAAGTGATGAAATGAGGGGACGGGAAAGAAAAGAGGGGAGGGAGAATACAAAGAGAATGAGATACAAATTGGAGGAGGAAAAAACCATTAGAGGTTAAATAATCCAGACGGAGTATGCACAGTTCACTTTCAAAATATATTTCTTAGGAGTTAACTTAATTTGCATCCAAAAAATCCAATGAGAAATAATCGACACGATTCAGCGTCACAGGAGTAATACACTTTCAAGATGAGCAAATAATCACAATGTGCTTAGAAAGAGTAACGGGTCATTCTTCTATGAGCAGAAAAATAATTTGCATAATTCATCACCTTCAAGGGGCTCCTACTGGTTGAAGATTGAGCATAAAGATTATTCAAAGTGTGAGTTATGAGGTTCCTAGAAGTCCATGTGTAGTACGTACAGATCATCACAGAGATATTGCACTAGGGAATATGTAAATAGTCAGAGGGAGCACGTGTCATACAGTTTTAAAAAATGATATAGAGGGACAGACAGAAGTTACTGAGCGGTCTAGTTGATGGTCCTATGATCTAAAAATGAGCGGGAGCAAGACAAAGAGTAACAGAATTAGACCGATTCAACACCAATAATTATTAGTATGTGTTTGATTCAGTGTTCATGGGCCTAGGGCAAACTCCCCCATAGGTGTAAAGGGCACAGAGATAAAAGCGACAAATGCTGCGGGCTGTAAGTGATGCCTACAAAGACCAGAGGCATATAAGTTAAATTAATTAATTAATTAATTGCGATCCAAGCGAAAGTGAAATGTGGATTCGGTCTTCGTGAAACTGTCCTCTAAGAAAACTTGCAAACGTTTGGAGTATGGGTCGTTTGTATTGGCGCTTATTAGAAATCCTCATCGCCTCCATAATCAAGGGTAAAATCTTATAATTAGACAGTAAAATGTGAAATCAAGGGTAAGTCATATAGTTAGACAGTAGAGGTGAAAAGACTGGAAGATCGTGGTGCCCATGTGGTCGTTCTGGTGGGGCGGTGTGGTGTGCAATGTCAGTGAGCCAAGGAAAGGCTGTGAATAAACTTCATGTTAAGGTATACAGGCGCAGTCTTGCGGTCATATAGATAGTGTGCTAGCGGGTGCACGCTCTTGGTGAAATTAAGTAGAGGTCGCCGTCTTACCGGGAAAGTGGTGTCAGGGGCCAGAAAGTGACAGTATGCGTGACGGTGATCTGCAGTAAATGCAAGAGGCATGGAAGAGTTCCTGAGGTTGACGAGTGACTCTCATTCACAGTGACGTCAAGCCTTATCCCATATAAGTGAATTAACTGACAAACAGTAATCTAACCAAAACGGTGTGCTTGGGAAAGTAATTCAAATAAAATAAAGTAAAAATAAAGTAAAAAGGGAGTGATGAGGAACTCGGTAGCTGGGTAGAATGCTATAATCTATTAGTCATGCATAGGCAGGAGAGAAACAAGGTCCATAAGTAGAATGATCATGCTTAGTTTACTGCTGGTATGGTTTCCAAAGGCATCATGTATGTAAGGAAGGGGAGAAGCATTGTTCAAAAGAAGTCTAATCATACTTAACTGGCTTGTAGGGAATGGGATCCAAATTGTCCGCCTTGAAGTGGGTGAAAGGTCTGTAAAGGTAAGAGGGGCAAGAAGGGAATAGCAGAATGCCTTTGTGTATCAACGAGCCATTGAGAGATCTGAGGTTAGGAAATGAATATGATAGGGAATGGAGAGTGATAATAGTCTAGAGAGATATGGTAAACATGCTAGTGGGGGATTAACAATTTCTTCATGCAGGGGGGAACTATAGGGTGTTATGTTCCATATAGGTACCCTAATATAGACTCATGTAGTCACCTAACCTTTCACCTAAATTCTCTGTGCCATTTCACTACATAACGATTCTTAGTACTGACCTTTTACCTAGTTACGGTAATGTCTAGCGATGACATGGGGTTTTCTCTGAAAGCTTAAGCATCATTCATTATGCATGAGGATTCTTAGAATCACAGCAGGACAGCAGGCCTACCATCTCCTCCATAATAACGATGTATAAGGGTCATTCCTTCCGTCATCCTAAGTCCAACATCACACAGCAAGGTATATCCCCATGGGTTACCGCTTTGGGCAAATATACATCATCTCTTGCTGAGATAGTCAGAGGAGAAAAGGACTTCCATGCTGACACACTGACGCGAGACGCTGAGGCTCCTGCATGCAAACACTACAGCTCGCAGTGGTCTGACATCCCTTGCGGGGTGTCCATCTCAAGACCAAGACGGGGTCCCACAGTCTCTCACTTCAGGTAATGGAGTTGACTTTATCCTAGAGGGATTCTTGGCTTTTACACCCACATACATTCTAGGTACACTTAGGTACATCTAGTTAGGGACGCATCGTAGGAGTACGCATTCTACTGTCATGTATTTTATATACTTGCCTGTATTCATTGTTTTAGCACGATGGTAGAAATCTACCATCCTTTTAGTCTGTTAGTGCTTATAATCATTTATATCTGTTATTGTCTAATGGTTGTTTCAGCACACCTATTTTACACTAGAATGGCGCTGGTTCAATAAATGCTTATTGAAAAACGCCCCCACCGTTTATTCTGTGTATCTCTCTGAGACAAAGTGAGCACGAGTGACTGAGTGAAAAGTAGTACACTGTTTCCACGATCTCTGATGGAACAGAGTTGTCATGTTCGATAGTTGCCAAGAACTATTCTCTCCTTGGTAAGAGGGGTTTCTAGTGGCACTGTGAGCTAGCTGGTACACAGGCTAACATATTCGGTAGGGGTGTCTAGAATCAGTCTGACTCCAATCCTACAGTATATGTTGTCTAAACGCGCATATCCTATATAGGTTTATAGGAACTACATGACATGGCGCCGCCAACGTTGGTTTGGTACTTATTTAACAGTCAAATCTGAGTAGTTCAGTCGTGCTATTCTCAGAGACCCCTACTCACATTTTCTTCAGAGGGAAGGGAACTATTCGCAACAGCTGAGTAGGCATATCCTATGTATTGGCTGTAGGTTTATCAAGCTTGAAGGGCAAACAGTTCCTATTGTAAATAAAACCTTATCTCAGTTTCCTTGAAACTCTTCCTTGAAAAATTTTCACCAATGACTGAAGAGCACAGCTGCTGCAGTCAGGGAAGAAGAAATAGAAGGGGAAATAAACATTTCAGAAAATGTTAGGTATGCCCTTACTCAAAAGCTGACAGACTACGGAGTCACAGCTAGGGGTGGGACAGTAACCTTCGTGATTGAGGCTCACAAATCATATAGAACAAAGGTATTCTATTCATGGGTTAAATTCCCACAAGCAGATGCACAATCTAATACATTTCATTCTGATACTTAAGATGAACCACCAAATGAATACTGTCAGAATGAGGACATTGAAATTCCGCTCACCTACCAGGAGCACATAAACTGGTGTAAAGGCGCCCTTCCCCATACAAAAGACAAAGCAAGACTAGGTCCACTCGGAAGAGATGGAGCCACTTGGCCAGTCCTTGTGGCTTACACACCACATCCAGAAATTGACACAATGCCAGTAGCAGACCTACGTCTACTTCATAAAGAAATAATAAAACTTTACAGAAACCTGACACAGTTCGTGATGAGAACACTCACACTGCAGCCAACAAAAGCTACACAAGCAGGACAAATTCAGAGTTCTACAACTAAAATTACAGCACAAACGCTATACGCAGTTATGGGTAAAATGCCCAATAAACGTGAGCAAATGCCATTCTGGATAGCTCAAAAAATAACACAGCTAGAGGCAGTATTTCCACCCACATGCCCTCAAGAAAAACACAGAATGCTAACAATCTGCTTGCCAATGGGGATAGTTCTCCAGATAGAGGATTGTACCACTTGGGGTACAGTTTTCGCTGCCATATATACCAGAACACATGGTATCCCGTCATTAGCAGGAATACCAGATGTATTAAGAGAAATACAAACTGAGTATGGAGTAGAACCTGCTCTGAACTTAGCGATGTAATTATTAGGTAATTTTGCCCAGGTATCAGCTATAATATTAGCCAACATGAAAGGGGAGGCAGCAGCAGTGGCAATACACCAACGCCTGAGGGATTTCACTCCTTTACAACAGGAACGTGAATTACCTAGAATTATCACAGACACCTATGCTGAATTAGGTGGAGATCATTTGGGAGCAAGAGCAACAAAACCTCAAATCATGGATGGTCCTGAAAAGGATAACACCAAGCAAGCACCTGATTCTTCCTAGAAGAAATGGGATGATAACAATAAAAACCAAACAATTTGAGAAAATATATCTCTATCTAGGAGTGGGTCTCCTCAACAGGAGCCCTCCGAAAGGAGGTACAATCTTAGGAATAGAGATAACATTTAAAAACCTGACAGGTTATCAGGATACTGATACACGTTCCTCTCATTCCTTTCAGGGTTCACCAAGAAACTCCGAGAGAGAAGGACGGTCAGAACACATACAAGAAGAGCGTACAAAGTCCAGAGACACGCCACGCGATTCAAGCTACCCTTCTAAAAAAGAAGACAAGCCACAATCTAAACCTCAATTTAAAAAGAAGAAAGTAGCAGGTCTCAAAGTTAGACATGCCCAGAATTCTGAGGACTCAACTACTGAATGGGGAATGGGCTCTGACGATGCTAGACAGCTCAGCAGAAGTAATAATAGCTCACCAGAACCTGATGGAATTTCTGGTGACAGCAGAGTTGAATGAGCACATCACGGTGGAAACACCTGATACGAGGGTAAGTGTCCCACATAGGTTACATGAAATAACACTCCAAATGGAGGGGGACAAACCCAGAAAAGTTAAAGGTCTCTTTTGGGAGAACTTGACTTATGGCTATGACATCCTTTTAGCTGAAAAAGATTGGCCACCTGCAATTGTTATGGATTGCCCAAAGGGAGAAACTGTAATTTTACCAGCTTTTTCCGACCACGTTCTAATTTACTTAAAACATACATAGCGCGGGAGGGGGCGGTTGCCCTCGCTCCAGCACTTTATCGCAACCATGTTGGGTGGGATGCTGAGTCACCACACCATGTAATCCCAGTAAAAACTACTCCAGTTCCACAGAGACAATACCCAATAAAACAAAAAGCAAAAAAATAAGTCAGGGAGATCTTAGATCAACTTGAATAACAAGGTGTAATTGAAACTTGCACCTCTCCAATGAATAATCCTTTGTTTCCCGTAATGAAACCTGACAATTCATACCATCTAGTTTTAGACTACCGACATCTGAACTCTTGCACTAAAACATTTGCAGTAAAGAATGCACATAGTGCCGCATTAATGAATAACATTGTGTGGAAAAAATCAAAAACAACACTAGATATATCAAATGGATTTTTCTGCCAAAATATAGCGCCTGAAAGCAGGTATCTAACAGCATTTTCCGTGCTAGGGTCCCAGAGTCAATTTTGTTGACTCCCCCAAGGGTATAAGAATAGCCCCGGGTTGTTCAGCGCTAGGGTAACAGAATTACTTCAGAATTTGGATGAAGAGGCATTGTCCAATGTAGATGATATTTATCTGACGGATGATGATTTACAAGATCACTTGACAAGGGTGAGCACCATAATTTTGGGGTTCGCCTCCGAGGGCTACAAATTCAACTTAAAAATCAAAAATAGCCCACCTCAATGTCCTATTTTTAGGATACGAGTTATCAAGTGAAGGAAAAAGCCTGGCAGCTAACTTTTTAGAAAAGTGCACACTGCTCCAACCTCCTAAATCTTGGAAGAACTTACAATCCATATTGGGATTTTTAAATTTTAGCAGAACATTCATTTTGGATTATTCAGAAAGAGTAAAACCTTTCTACGACTTAATCAGACCTGATTTTTCAGTCAGGCATTGGACACAGGAACACACAGATATCCTTCGTTCCCTAGAAGCTGTCATGATAGCTTCAGAACACTTGCAGACACGCATAAACGTACGCAATCTGGTGATCCACGTTATAGGGAGTCAATCTGGGTACACTTACCTAACCTTCAATGAAGGCGAAGCAGTACCCATTGCATACAAATCACATTTGTACACAAACGCTGAAATGCGCTTTGCTTCTACAGAGAAAATACTGACAGAAGTTCAGACCGTTGTAGTAAGAGAAAGAGCACTGGCTCAGGGGAAACTAATAATTGTCGTAACTCCAGTACCAGCCTTAGAGACTGCTACAAAGGCAAGCGTTCCTAATGCTAAAGCCTTACATCCCAGATGGATACAAATGGGCTAATTCTCTCACTGCAATGGATGTAGAATACAGATATGACCCAAGACTAAAAACACAAGCATTCCTGCAATATGAACAAGAATATCTTCTACCAAATGAAATAATGCCTCTATGTCAGTATGAATACATTATTTACACTGACGAATCTGCTCAGCCGGCCATAGGGAGTAAACCGCAATACAGCACCGCTTGTGCAATTGTAAAAGGTCGTATGCGGGATGGCAAGTTCCATCCCAGCGATACGAAGACACAGTCTCTAGGAGATTGCACGGCTCAGCTGGCAGAACTAAAAACCCTATTACTGGCACTAATAAATACAGATCGGGAATTCCCCAAACTGATTGTGTGCGATTCTTTTTATTGTGTCCAGTCATACAACGAATATCTCCACTACTGGGGTCAGAATGGGTTTAAAGACTCAAAAGGTGGCACAATTAAGCATAAAATGCTATGGGAACAGGTAGCTGAGTTGAAAAACGAACTACCAAGAGCTCACGTGATACACACGCTGAGTCATCAGCGTGATGATGTTCACACTGAAGGGAATTCATTGGCTGATGAAGCCGCAAAGGGGGCAGTGCGTACTGCTGCCGTAGCTGCAATCACTTGTTCAAAAACGAGAATAGATGGACAGATAATGGTAACTGTCATTGCTTCACGCAAAAACAGCACATCCTTGCCAAAAGGTTTTCCACTCAAATACTCCAACAGGTTAGATGCAAACAACATTCCGTATGCTCAGATTCCTGGAGTGGGCTATAGAGTAATACCAAACATGGATCTCAGATTGGGGTTAATACTAGCTGCACAAGAGGGTCTAGGTTCTGCACACGCATGGATTACCGCAACAGTTTCATTATTGAAACAGCGCTATTGGTGGCCAGGGTTAACAAAACGGATGAAAAAGTTTGTCTTGAAATGCGACATCTGTCAGCAGATGAAGGGTTCCACCGTAGCACGCCCAGCGCAGACACCTTTACTAATATCAGAAAGACCACTAGCGTGTGTCTATCTGGACCACTGCAGCCCCCTATATTCAGATGGGGCTTACAAGTATATCTTGGTGGCAGTGGATTCATGCTCAAGATTCCTATGGGTATGGCCTCAGCGCTCGGCTGATGCTCAAACTGTTATAAAAGATTTTTGAGTCTTCATAGGGACATACGCAGTTGGCACATTACATTCTGACCGTGGCCCCACGTTTAGCTCTAGGGCTTACAAGGAAGACATGGAAGGTTTGGGTGTAGCATTGCGGTACTCCTCTCCGTACCATCCAGAGGGAAATTAGGTTGTGGAGAGAAAAAACTGGGACTTAAAGCAGTCTTTAACAGCAAGAGTATTAGGTTCGGGTGGTAGTTGGGTCAATCACCTATATGGGGTACAGCGTGCCCTCAATAACATTCCAAGAAGTCTAGGGGGTGTCACTCCTTATGAAGTCCTATTTGGGATGAGAATGTGGGTACCTGATCTCGATTGTGAAGGCACAGTGGCGGATGAAAAACAATTTGACATCAATAGAAGTTTGGCTGTTTTACAGGATCTGAATGAATCCAGAGCACTACTAAGCAACGTGCAAGTAAAACGGACTGCCACTGCGGAAGTCAAATCAGTCACGGCAAGACCTGTTTGGACCCCTAAAGTCGGGGATCTGGTCAGACAAAAGATCGAGGACAAGGAAGAATTTGGGCCATCCTACAGAAAGCCAGTACCTGTCCTGGCTGTCGAAGGAACAAGAACAGTACTTCTTCCGCCATTTGCCAGCAAAAAAGAAAAAAGATTTGTCTCCATTGATCTGATCAAACCACACTATGTGGCCGATACTGAATAGTAGGCCTCGTGGGCTCCTGGGTAGCCGACGCTCTACTCTCGCTAACATACAGGAACAGACAGAAAGACTCAAAACATTTGAAGAGTCATCAATACGAAATGATGGAATCTCCAACATTGAAATGGAACTCGTTCCTCTGGAAACAGAACTTCAAACAACAAATGAAAGACAAATATCAATTCAGCCTAACACTGATGTCTACATCAATATGCCTCGACAAGAGACACCTGCCAGTTCTACACAACCTGCCGAGCTACCAAAGATTGATCGAACTGCATGTGGCTACTTCATCGATTTTGATACCTTCCCTCTTGATCCCAGTGAACCTGAGACAACACCAGCCCCAGTTTCCCGTAAGCAACAAATTCGTGAATTCTACACTTTTCTGAAAAAGACTTATTTAGTATCACCTTGGCTCCAGCTCTGGATCATAAGTGGAATATTGTTTTTTCTGTTCTGGTTTGGCCTAGTAACTGTCTTTTGCTTACTTGTGAATGGAAAATGTCTCCCAGAATGCTCTGCAGTATCAAATGTGAACTTGGTCCTGAAACCTCATACATCATCTCATCGTGAACAAAGAGACTTGTTTTCCGTAAGCATTACAGCTGTTCCAATTCCCGATGGTATAGTTTGGGACAAAGTTGATTATGATGTATTTGGCCCTACTGAACTTTTTAAAATACCACATTTATTTAAAATTTCTCTTAATGATATCATTACCTCCAGTACATTTTCTGACGATTGGGATTTTGAAACGGTAAATAATATTTTGTCTGATTTAGAAAAATCTGCGGCATTTTCAAACAATGAAATGTTAGAAGGCATATCTGACTTTGATAGTGTGTACTGTTACCATCATTATGGTCATCACTTTTTACACAAATCCAGTATCCCATGTAATGTTTTCACATACCATCAATGGGAACATTGCCCAAAACCACCGAAAGTTAGTTTGAAAACCTTTGCACAGAAATTTTCATATTTTTCAGGGTTCAACACTTCTGACCAGACCTCATTTTACTATAAGGTTGCACATACACCTGCACAGAAAAATATGCTGACTAACACCAAACAGATTTATTCTGCATCCTTTATTGCCCAACTGTCTGAATAGGGTTTCGACTTATGGAAGCACACAATAGACACAAAATCAGTCGGGGGTTCTAAGGAATGGCAAGTTCAGGGAACAGAAGCACAATTTAGAGAGTGCCTCATTCCACAACAAATGATATTTCTGAATGAAACTGGGCAACAGACTTCCTGTCTTGGACTAGCTAAGAACAAGGATTTGAACACACCACGGTTTCCCACACCTTCACACATCAATTTTACATCAAGTGGAGGGGATACAATAGATGACATCATGCAGTACAATACATCAAACCCCAATTGGAAGGGATGGTTAGTTTGTCCCACAGACACAAATAGATGTCAATCAAGATTCAGGGGTACAACTGAAGGGTTTAGTATCCATAGGCCAGACCCACGATATGTACAAAGAGAACATCCAGGGGTAGTGACATCATACAGTTTTGGGAAGTTGTGCCTCTATTGGTTAAAAACCTCGACACTGTCCCAGGTGAAACAGCACTTATCCTTACTCTCAGACGAGGAGGATTTAAGGCATTTTTTACTAGGTCCCCGAAAGCCACGTCAGAAATGATTCTATTACGCTGTCTATAATAAACTCTGGAAAATCTCTCAACAAGAAGCCGCAGAGAGACTCCATGAGATAGATAAAATTAACCTTGAAAAGGCATTATCTGTAGTTGACAATGGTATGACTACATTAACATCCAGGATTTATTCACTGGGCAATATTGTATCTTCTGCTATTGATATACTAGAGCAAGACTTGTCCATATTACAACACGGACAATCTCAACTATGTTCTATTATGTTATTAAGCTGGACGCTGCAATCATTGTGCGCTGGTTATGTGCCTTGGCGATTTATCAACAGTACGTCTCTATTTTCAGTATACAATCTAACTGAAAAACAGATTACAATGGCACAAAGGGGAGCAAAATATACAATGCTGCGTATTGAAAAACTTGATAAATTACCTTTTACTGTGGCAGAGTCACCATCCACAGAATGGTTAATCCATGGCCATATAACACTACCAATCACAACTTTCCAGTTTCTGTATTGCCTACAGCAACACCAGGCAGGTAGATATGAAGCGATGAGTAGGGAATTCATCAAGGAATCTTGGGAATTGCCGTACAGATTTAGATGTAGGAATGGGGAAATGGAAGTATTTCTTAGCGGTACCAACTGCGAGAATTCCTTAAGTGGATCTCTCATATGCCAGGATATCATGCTTCATGGGGCCTGTAATTGTTCAGTTGCTTACTTATCCTGCCACTTGAAAGGTTCCCAGCTGCCGTGAGTAATCCAGTATTCGAGTTATTGTCCATTGGGAGCTACTTGATGCTAAATGATCAAGGTTGTTGTAGGATGCTCCGGACATCGCATATCTTGTCACTGTAAGCTCCAGGATTACTTGCTGTATGCAATTATTGTTTCCACCAACCCATACAGTCAGGGAGGCGCCGTTATGGCCTTCGTTGAATGTTTCCTTTATACGGTTTGATACTCTGAGCCGAATGAAAGCCATGCTTTTACAGCAAACCGTGCCCTTAACCTCCGCCCGAGAAACTTATGATCGCCAGGTTGCAAGGTCCAGGCACTGATACGAACAAACTGCCCTTTTCATTTCACAGAAATGGTTCAACCTATCTTTAACATGTCTGATACAACGGGTATTGTCCACCTATTTAAGACCATAGGTTCTGGACTGTTAAGCACCTTTCAGACAATCCTCGGAGTTGTTCCCAACTTTATACACTCCGTATTCGGAAGCATTTTTGGAGGATTTCCGCTGATTCTGATTCTAATTCTAATAGCAGGTATCCTGATTGTCCTTTTTCTGCTACGCAATGGATGCCCCAGTCACCAAGGAGATGGAATGCACGCTCTTGGAGCGCCGATACCGTGATCGCATGGTAATCCATCTGGGCACACCTCGTCTTTGAGAACTGAGTGAGTCTTGCTTCTAGTCATTTAGACCAGTCTGGATCGACTGTATTCTGCCTGTCCTTCGATGTCTGTTCTGCGGACAAGAATGCATGTTGGATCTCTGTTTAACACTTCCAACAATTGTTCCACCGGACGTTGATGCTTTACTGGACCCAATAACGGCCCATGTTCTGCAGTGTCCTCAGCGTATTCCAATGTTGATGTCTGCATTCTTAGAACCACCACTGGATGCTTCAGCTCCTGTTGGAAAGGATACTGGCTCCTCAACAAATACTCAGGCCTCGGATGACACAAGTACGTTCCCAACGGCGGCTGTGGTGAATACAGAGGAACATCCATGCTCGATTGACCTGATCTGCGAGGAGTTGCAGGGACTGTCATCTGCGATTGCAGGCCACAGTAATGTTGCGTCTCCCAGCATGGACACATAAAAATTTGGCTCATCATGTGCTGGGAAAATTGGGCCTTTTTCAAAAACAACTAAATTTGGAATTTTAAACAAGACACTTTTTCTAAACTGCATGGCTTTCAGTCTCTCATTGTTCGGACTATATAAACAAACTTGTTTAGTATAGACTTCTATCACATGCACTATTTCTCCTGTTTAACATTTTTTAGAAATGTTACATTTTTAAGTACTATTTTTAATGGACTTATTAATAATTGCGCACCATGTTTAGCCGTACGTAGAGACTTTTAGTATGTCGTCCAGTCGGATGAGGAGTGGGTGTTATGTTCCATATAGGTAGCCTAATATAGGCTCAGGTAGTCACCTAACCTTTCACCTATATTCTCTGTGCCATTACATTACATAATGATTCTTAGTACTGACCTTTTACCTAGTTATGGCAATGTCTAGAGATGACATGGGGTTTTCTCCGAAAGCTTAAGCCTCATTCATTATGCATGAGGATTCTTGGAATCACAGCAGGACAGCAGGCCTACTATTTCCTGCTTAATAACTATGTATAAGGGTAATTCCTTCCATCATCCCAAGTCCGACATGACACAGCAAGGTATATCCCCAGGGGTTATCGCTTTGCGTATATATACACCATCTCTTGCTGAGATAGTCAGAGGAGAAAAGGACTTCCATGCTGACACACTGACGCGAGATGCTGAGGCTCCTGCACGCAGACACTCCAGCTCGCAGTGGACTGATATCCCTTGCGGGGTGTCCATCTCGAGACCAAGATGGTGTCCCACAGTCTCTCACTTCAGGTAATGGGGTTGACTTTATCCTAGAGGGATTCGTGGCTTTTACACCCACATACATGCTAGGTACACTTAGGTACATCTAGTTAGGGACGCATCGTAGGAGTACGCATTCTACTGTAATGTATTTTCTATACTTGCCTGTATTCATTGTTTTAGCACGATGGTAGAAATCTATCATCCTTTTACTCTGTTAGTGCTTATAATCATTTATATCTGTTATTGTCTAATGGTTGTTTCATCACAAGTGACTGAGCGAAACGTAGTACACTGTTTCCACGTTCCCTGATGGGACAGAGTTGTCATGTTCGTTAGTTGCCAAGAACTATTCTCTCCTTGATAAGAGGGGTTTCTAGTGGCACTGTGAGCTAGCTGGTACACAGGCTAACATATTCGGTAGGCGTGTCTAGAATCAGTCTGACTCTAATCCTACAGTATATGTTGTCTAAACGCGCAGATCCTACATAGGTTTATAGGAACTACACGACAAGGGTAGACAGAGAATATTGGGAAAGACATCAGCAAAAAACGCAGAAGGAATGATCTTCTATGTGTCAAAGACAAATGTAATCATGATCCATTGATATAGCCAATTGTGCATTTCTGCATCTTTGTTAAGTCCTTTGTTCACAGTGTCCATGCGCAGAATGTATTTGCTGTCTTTCCGTCTCATCTGTAATTCCTGATTCCCACCTCTGGATTGTGGCTTTACATGTTCCAATCCAAAGAACTAGAAAGTTTTCTGATGGGGTGGTGTCTTCAAAATGTTCTGTTAGTGGGGGTTCCGTTTCTGGTTTATTTATATTTTGGTAATGTTCCAAAATTCTCGTTTTAGGAGGTCTTCCCCCATACAGTTTTTTACAGGGACAGATTATGATGTAAATTATGTAGGTGGAATTGCAGTTGATCCAGTCAATGATTTTGATCGTGTATCGTGTAGCTAAGGAAAATTGAGTCTGTATATTTATGCCCAATTTGCAAGCATTGCAGTTATGGCAAGTATAGAATCCGCATGGTTTCGATAGGAAGTTAGCTTTCATGTCTTTTCTTTTTTCATTATATTCTAATCTGCATAGGGTTTGTTTGAGGTTTTTTGCTCTCCTGAAGCCCATTTAGGGGAAATTTTGTACCTGATCTTTTATTGACATATTGTTAGCCAAGAGGTACCAATTTTTTTTAGAATTTTCCGAATATGGTGATGGCCATTGTGAAAATCAGTCAGGAATCTGATTATATGGCTTTTTCACATTCTTGATTTGGTTTTTGGGTTGTAACAAATCCTTGTGTGGTATTTTCTCACATTCTTCCGCTGCTTTTTCCAATTGCTTTCTTGGGTAGCCTCGCTGTGTCAGTCTGCTAGTCAAACTTTTCACATTTTTTTTGTAGATATTTGTAGATATTTATGTCGCTGCAGTTCCTTCGCATTTGTTTGAATTCACCCTTAGGGATATTTTGTATTGTTTTTGGGGGGTGGCAGCTGTCTGCCCTTAGAATCGAGTTGGCTGATGTTGGTTTGTGGACGGCCTTTGTGTGCATTTTACCCTCTTGTACATATATAGATATGTCCAGAAAATGTATTTCTGCTGCGGACACATTTTATGTTGTTTGGATGTTCCATTTGTTGATGTTGATTTTTTGTAAGAAGTGTTTGAGGGTGTTCTGTGGGGCCTGCCAGATGCACAAGAGGTCATCAATATATCACCCCCAGTATAATATGTGGGAGGTGTATTCTGAAAAAGTCTCATCCCACAGCCAATACTTCCCTACTTCCCCTGTGAAAATGCTTACATATGGTGGTGCAAATTCTGCTCCCATCGCACTCCCTTGGATTTGCAGGTAATACTTTGTGTTGAAGGAGAACAGGTTCTTGGTAAGACAAAAATATAACATCTCCAATATCATCTGATTAGATTCAAAGAAATGCGTGCTTTTCGTACAGCTTCTATACCATCCTCATGTCGGACTGAGGTATACAGACTTACCACATCAATGGTCATCAGTATACAGTCAGCGTCCCATGGGATGTTGTCCAGTTTCAGCAACACATCCTTAGTATCGGGTATGTATGACGGGAGATCTTTCATAAAGGGTTGGAGTTGGAAGTCTATGTATTCCCCTATTTTGGAGCAAATGGAGTTTATGCACGCTATGATTGGTCTGCCATGCGGTTGGGTACTGTTTTTATGTATTTTCGGAAGAAGGTATAGGGTTGCCATTGTAGGGTATTCTATATACAATTCATTGCATTCTTCCAAGGTGAGAAGATTCTTTCTATACCACGTGTTCAATTTCATTTTCAAATCTAGAATAATCTTTTTAGTAGGCTTTGTTTCCAGTTGTTGATAGCTGTCAAGCTGAGTACCTGAACCTTGCTTCCACAGGATCAGAAAAACTTTTCCCAACTCCCCAACTCCACTGCAGCCGATGAAAAATCAACTCACAGTAAAGAGGGGGAAAGGGGAATGGGAGTAAAGAGAGACTGCCACTGCGGTGTCGCTTCTACTGGAATACCTGACTGGGCTTCCACACACCTGTAAACATAAAGCACAGAATTACTACTTCTCGCTACCCCTTTCCAAGCTACCCAATCTCTTAAACTAATGTTCCCTCCCTCTCATCCAGCTTCTTAACAGTTATTTTACCTGTAATAACAGTGGAATTTGATTCTCTCTTAATTGTCTTATTATTGTAATTTCTTGAAATAGATGCAATGTTAATCTTGTCAGTAATATTCAGTCTCGTTGTCTTCCTACTAGGTGCTGCCAAGAACTCTCCAGGAATCAGATGATGATAAGTTGGTAAGTAAAAATATATATATTTATATCTACTAGTGAGTATCCTGAGCTGGCTGACTGTTAGTAGAAAGAATTAGTAGCGCTGCAAAGAATATCCCAATGGTGCAGAGCTAGAATATCTATGTATAAATATCGTTATACAGAAATATAGAGGTAAAAATATCGTGGATCAGAAATATAGATGGAAAAAATATCGTGGTCAAGAATATCGATTGTTAGGTAAGTAATATCGATTGCAAAAATATCGAAGTGTTAAATATCGTTTACAAAAATATAGTTGTTAAAAATATCGATTTATTATTAATGTTATGTATTTAACTGGCACATGCATCAAACATAATTGCACTGGCAAAAATTGCGAAAATGCAAAATAGGCCGTTAGCGACCGCAAAACGAACATTTCCAATGCATCAACCGAAATACCGAAAAAACTAGAGATTCGCAAAAAAAGCCTTCGCAAATTTAGCGAGTCGCAAAATAGTGAAACCATAATAGCGAAACATACAGTTGCTCCCGCAAATAGCTATTAGCAAATAAAGAATCGCAAAGCAATGCATCAAAATTCGCAATTAGCGAATACAATGAAAATCGCTATTTAGCAAGAGCAGAATAAGGGGAATCTCAACCAGGAGGTAAAGATACAAAAAAACAAAAAAAAAAAACAGGTGCAAACAATCAGAAACCCTTGAAAAATGCCTCAGGAGACCCCGTAAGCCTTTCACAATGGCAGACCTCTACGTGCTGGCAAGGAGGATGAGGATCAATGCAGCAGCCCAGCGCAGGAGGAGGATACAGGAGAGGGTATTCCGAGTGCGCATAACATTGCTGGGCCAAAATGAAGACGAAATATATGATAAGTACCGGTTGAACCGTGCAATGATCATGAGCCTCATTGCAGATTTGGAACCCCTGCTGCAGCACCAGACCCGTAGGACCAATGCCATCCCTGCACACGTACAGGTCCTATGCAGCCTGCACCTACTAGCGTCAGGCAGTTTCCAGGGGGTAGTAGCCGTAGCCGGAGGTGTATCCCAAAGCGCACTCTCACGCTTCTTCCGAAACTTCCTTGACGCCATGTTGGCAATGATACAAACCCACATCACCTTTCCCACAACCCCACAGGAGTTGAACCAGACAAAACTGGAGTTCTACCAGGTGGCACATCTCCCACATGTCATCGGATGCATTGACTGCACGCATGTCCCCATCTGTCCACCAGCAGCCAACGAGTACATCTTCCGGAACAGGAAGTCGCACCACTCCATCAATGTGCAGGTTGTGTGCAATGCTAAGCATATAATAACGGACATCGTGGCACAATTTCCAGGGAGCACACATGACTCGTATATATTCCGCCACAGTGGTATCCACAGGCGTCTGCTCAGGGGTGAATTTGGCGAAGGACACCTACTTGGTACATACATATACCTAGTTGCTACATCATGAGGCAAACTGTAATAGCATTACTGTGTCTAACCCTTTGCTTTCCACCCTGTAGGTGACAGCGCATATGCCCTGCGCGAATATATCATGACGCCATACCTCAACCCAGCCACACCACAGGAACAGAGGTACAACGCGGCACACATAAGCACAAGGAATGTGGTAGAACGGACATTCGGCATACTGAAAAGTCGTTTCCGCATCCTTCATAAAACTGGTGGTGCATTGCAATATAGCCTAGAGACATGCTGCAGGATTGTGGCTGTATGTGCCATGCTGCACAACATTGCCACCAGAAGGGGCATTACCATTGAGATGGACAACAGTGACTCGGATGGCGACGAGCAACCACCCGCACAACACCGACAGGCGCATGTGGCAAACACTGCAGAGGGACGGGGGAGACGTGCACACATCACACAACATCATTTTTGAGGTAGGTAAGAATGAGCCATGACAAACAAATGCTGTACGTAAATATTTATTAACATGAGCACATGTCAAACTTGAGACGTGCGTTCAGAAATATTGGAAGGTGATTGCATTGGTCTATAAAACAAAATAAAACTGTACTCAGCACTGGAGGGCAATCACCAGGTATTAATTGCCCATGGTTACCCCACCATGGCCAAACAGAAGTATATGCATGGCTAGCGCCTCTTGCCACGTACCCCCAGCCTCCTGTCGCCTCCATCACCCTGACGTGATCCCATGGAGGTTGAGCTGCGCGAACTGCGCCTCCTGTTAGTGGTCACTGGCACCGATAGGCTACTCAGGCTAGAGGCCTCCTCACTCCCCTCCTCCCCTTCCAGGTGGATGGCACTCCCAGTCCCGGACTGGATGTGTTCCACGGCAGTGGTGACTTGTCCTAAGGACCTGGCAACATCCCCACAGAAATGGCCTAGATCAATCTGCATTGACACGGAGCGCCGTGCCAATAGCGCAGTGGTATTACAGAGCTTGTTGATGGCCCTGGTATTCGCTGACATGCGGATCAGGCTCTGGTGATGCCTTCTCCGCTTCATGCGTTGTCCTGCGAGGACTGCACGGGTGAGCTCCTGTAAGCTCAAGTTTGTCTGCCGATTCCCCTCGGCAACCACTGATGTCAGTTCGTGCACATTTTCTGCCATTGTGCTCATGTTTTTGGCCAGCTTTGTGAGCTGCATGTTGATTGTGCCCATGTGTCTCCCCTGCAGGCGCTGCAGACGTAGCATCTGAGACTCCACGCCGCCATATACATTTGGGACCTGCTCAGCATGTGCCGCAATACGGGCCCTGGACCTGCGCCGTTGTCTTGTTTGGAGCTGTGCCGGTGTTGGAGTTGGTGAAGGGACGCGTGGCTGGCTGGAGGATGTAGTGGGTGCTGGAGTCTGTTCGGATTCCATTTCTGCCAGTGAGGGTACATGTACCCTGCGTTTTGGTGGTGGGGGTGGTGTTTTTTCTGGGACCACAGGAGTCTCTGCATCCGTCTCTGCAGGTGTTTCTGAGATGACGAGCTGGTCACTGTCCTCGGAGTCTGCCTCCGCTGCATCTGTGATGTGAAACAGTGCAGTGTTAGTCTTGTATTATCCTAATTCTGTTTATCATTTGGCAAACTCATTTCTGAATAAATCACTGACTTCAACACACTGGCTGGCATGCGGGATTGGTATGTTTAATTTCCCATGTTGGCTTTTGAATGACCACTTGTCTGACATGACTACAACTCCCATGATGCATTTTGTGTATGAAGAGAAACGTGGCATGGGGTTTTAGCTGTACACTGTGATTTGCCTGGGGGATTGTGCACGGTTATACAGTACGCAGAGGAGTAGCGCTTGCATGCATCTTACCTTGTGATGTTCCTGCTGTGCCGGATGTGTCCAATTGTGTCACTCCGAAGACTGCCTCAGGCTCGATTGTCCCCTCAACAAGGTACTCCAGGGCTGTGTTTGCGGGTGCATTCGATAGACCCCCTCCTGTTCCAGCTGCTTCCTTCACCCTTTCTGCTATGCACTCCTTTGCGCGTTTCCTCAGGTCATACCACCTTTTCTTTAAATCATCAATGCTGCGGTGTGTGACTCCCACAGCATTCACTTTTTCCTTTATGCGCAGCCATATTTTGCGCTTCACAGCCTCTGGCACCTTCAGGGACAATTTCCCAAACAGTTTGTCGTGGCTACTGCTGACACCTTCAATGAGGTGTTCAAGTTCCCTCTCAGAGAACTTCAGCTTCCTCTTCCTAGGCGTGGCACTCTTCCCTGCATCGTTTTTGTCCATCCTGGGTCTGGGTACAGTGGCTGGATACAGAGTGTGAGGTTTCTCCACTCAGATTCAGGTCTCTGCCTCTTCTTCTGAGCTCCTCAGGGCACTGAATGAAGCATGGACTGGATGACTTCCTGGTTGTGATGTCATCAGCCTGCTTCCCGTGCGACACGTTTTTTGCGATTTCGGTATTAGCGATTTCGCTATTACCGAAATTGCTAATACCGAACTCGCTATTACAGAAATCGCTAATACCGGAATCGCTTTTTTTCCGATTTCATGTGTTAGCGAGTCGCTAATGTGTACTCGGTCCCGATTTAGCGAATTATTGCGAATCGCTAATTATTAGCGATTTTCATGATGCATTCCACTTAGCGATTTATTAATTGCAAATCCTTATTTTTCGCAATTAAGGAATCGCTTTTTCGAAGTTTGATGCATGTGCACCTTAGTATTTTGTATGAGAATTGTTTGTATTTTTATTATGTGTTAAAATTTTATTAGTTAATATTTTTTTTTAATGAATTTTGCGTTTTTAGTTATGTAGCGGGTTGTGGGTTTATAGGGGAATAGGGTGGGAAGTAATTTAATTATATAGATTTTATTTATTATTTATAGTAGTTAATAACTTTTTTAAATTGAATTTTGGGTTTTTAGTTCCGTTACGGGTTGTGGGTTTATAAGGGAATTGGGTGGGAAGTAATTTAATTATATGAAATGTATTCAATAATTTATATTTATTCATAATTGTATAATTGTGATGTTATAGAGTTAAATGTGTAAATTCATTTATTAATAATTGTTTGATAATTAGTTGTAATTACTTTAAATTAATTAATTATTAATTAATTATTGTAATTGTTTAATTAATTTTAGGTGTGTGTTGTGGTGTTTATAGGTGTAAATGGTGGGAAGGGTGGGAAGTAATTTATTATTTATTGATGAATTATTAATTATTTGTTAATTAATTAGCATTAATTAGTCATTATTAATTGTAATTGTGTAATTATTTTTAGGTGTGTGTTGTGGATATTATAGTGTTAAACAATGTGTAATTATTGAATGTTTATTATCTTTTTTAATAATAATATATTTAAATTTCAATATTAATTATGTTAATAATGGAAATGTAATAAAAATGATGATGTTTTGTTTTTTTAGTTTGTGTGCTATCCAGCACTTTCCCTGCTTTTGCACTCACTGGAGTGGGAATAGTAATTTTTACCCCTCCGCTATCCAACACTTTCCCTACTGTTCCACTCACTGGAGTGGGAATAGTAATTTTACACTTCCGCTATCCAGCATTTTCCTGCTTTTGCACTCACTGGAGTGGGAATAGTAATTTTACCCACTCCAGTGAGTGCAAAAGCAGGGAAAATGCTGGATAGCGGAAGTGTAAAATTACTATTCCCACTCCAGTGAGTGGAACAGTAGGGAAAGTGTTGGATAGCGGAGGGGTAAAAATTACTATTCCCACTCCAGTGAGTGCAAAAGCAGGGAAAGTGCTGGATACCACACCAATTAAAAAAACAAAACATCATCATTTTTACATCTATATTTTTTACTTCAATATTTTTGTTTCGATATTATTGTACTTACTTGTTTAAGTATAGGGAGTCGATATTTTTGTATTCAATATTTTTACATCGATATTTTTGTTATCTACATTTTTTACATCGATATTTAATCAGGGAAACATCCCAATAGCGCGCTGATAGCTCAAAAAACAATAGTCTCTAAATGTAATTCTTTCTGCAATCCTGAAAGAATTGTGTAAAGTCCAAAACTCTCTGCCTGAACCAAGTTGAGGAAAAAATATTTAAGCAAGAGCTCACAACATGGTCGTGGATTAAACTGAATTGAGCGCTGCTTACATATGGCAGTTCACTGAAGAAACTAAGAGAAAAATGAGCATAAACACCAAGAAATACCTGAAACTCCAGCGAGGGGTTTGGGGGGAAACTACCTGACTGACGACCACTCGTTACATTTTCCAGACAGGCTGTGAAACAAGTGGAACAAGAACTGCTCCACCGTGGAACTCCTGACAGAAAAACAAATGCACAGATTCAGCACGCTGTTTCCTCTTCAGTGTAGATGGTTGAAGTGCGCAGCGTGCCGGGAGCGTGAGCGCGATAACCGTAACGCTTCTCTTCCACCAAAAAAACTAGAACGCTAACCTTCAATTTAATAGGCGGCCGCCATATTGGATTTCCGCCGAGCGCGGCTGCAATTTAACTATCTAATTAATCTGAAATCTCTGGGCCACGAGTTGGCTCCAGGTAAGGGGGAATTTCTTCTGCAAGGTATAACGCCCAGTCCTGATACAGGAATGAATTGGGCCAAATTTAAGGCAACATGGCCCAGTCCTGACAATAGCATGTTTTGTTGTTTAGTTCTCTGTTTGCTTCTGCAATGTAGTCTTCGGCATGTAGTAGTGCCACATTACCCCCTTTGTCAGCTTCCTTTATTACAATATTGGGGTTGCATTCGAGTTCTTTGAGGGCATTTCTTTCGTGATTTTCAAGGTTTTTGGATAAGAAGCGCTTCTTTTTTTGGCAGTTCAAATATTCCATAGTCAAGTCTTTGGAGACTGCTGTGTGAAATAAATCAATAGTATTCGCAGTTGGTAATTGGGGACAAAAAATGGATTTGGGATTCACATTATTCTCAGTAGTGTATTTAGTATCGATGCCCAATTCATGGGCTAGTGTAACTGGTGAGAGGTGTTGGTTGTCCGAATCATCTGATAACGTTGTTATTAGATGTATATCTTCCAGATCTTGAACCTTCAACTGCTGTGTGCAGCTTTGTGGGTGGAACAGAGACTACATTGCAGTTACAGGCCAGAAGCATCAGGAATAGTTGAGCGGGTCAACGGTACACTGAAATCCCAACTGGCAAAAGTGTATGCTTTAACTTCTTTGAAGTAGCTTGATGCATCGCCCCTTGTGCTGAAGAGTCAGCACAGTTCCCCTGATAGGAGAACTGGCTTGACCTCTCATGAGATTCTTTTGGGAAGAGCTAAGAGGTTGCCTGCCGTGCCTGCCAACGTGCTTGTTAACATGTCGGATGATCTGGTTCTCAACTACTATAAAGGGTTGGCTGATGTAGTTCATTCTGTGTCTCATCAGGTTGAAGCAGCGACTGCACAGACTATGCAAGACCTCTGTCATGACCTTGCCACTGGCAACTGGGTGCCCATAAAAAGACATGTGAGAAAGAATTGCCTCGAACCCCACTGGCATGGACCGTATCAAGTGACAATGCTGACTAAAACTGTTAGAATGTGTGCTGGGTTCCCGAATTGGGTTCATGCCTCTCATACACGAAGAGTACCGAATCAAACAGCTCCTCTGTCAGAAGATTTGATGAAGGAGACCGGAGGATCACCACAGGGGGTAAGCTAAGCTGTAGAGTGATCAGCAAAGGCTGAACAGGACTTAGAGCAATCAGAGGGGTTCCAGTTGAGCAGGACACAGATGTTGCCTCTGAATGAGACCGGCCATTGATGTCTGAGCAGGAATCTGACCCCGATGAAGGAGCAAGTGGAGGAACAGAGCGAGCACATCAGTACTGATAATCGACATCCTGTTGAAGATTTCTGGGACTGAAGCACAGGCTCTTCTTTCACTGGCTGTTCCATACCCACCGAGGTTGAGTGGCTTAAGATCCCTGATTCTGAACAATGTCATTTTTTCTCCGTTGGGTATAGAACCAGCATCAGCTGAAGAAGCGGAGCTGAGAGCTGATCTGTTGCAATTAATTGAAAAACAACTTGGTTCAACACTTATTAGAGATATTGAGTGAACTTTGTTAAAAGTCCCTAAGAAGATTACCTAGACCGGAGTGGACGAAGAATAAAATTAGGGGTTACACTTAGAGGAAGGCGGAGTAGAGGAAGTATTGCAAACTTGTGTACATAGGGAAAGAATTAAGAGAAACAAAGAAAAAGCGAGAGAGAGAAAAGTGTCCGAGCCCCGCTTAAGAGACTTTTGTGTTTCCTGCTTTGTTCGAGTGGAACCTAACGGATAATAGAGACTCTGTGGACGCTGGTACTTTCTCGAATTGGGTCTGAATTTGGTTAAGATGGAGTCTGGAAATCTGCACTGTAAGAGTAAATGTATCATAGGCACACTTATAACCATTGTAATGGTAGTTATAGTGATACTAATAGTAGAGTCAGTCTCTAGGTCTTTCGAGGAGGAGGGACATAGTGTTGTTGTCCCTAAGGTGGTAACCCCCTATACCAGGGGTTCAAAATAGAGGTACTCTAGGCCCAGACAAGGATTCTGCTGCTCAAGGAGAAAAGCATCTCCATGTAGATTTGTCTATGGGAGATTTCACCCTTAATGCTTATGCTAGGCTATTGTATGAGTATGTCAATACTATGGAAGCTAGAGATTGCTATGTTTGCATGCAACTACCCGCATCAGTAGAGAAGTGCATTACCTATCACCACCTACCTGTGACTTATGGCATTAGTTGTAGTTTGCTCCTTAGCATGTTTTATAAGAAAGGCCACTATGAATATTATTTTTCAAACTATGATGTGGTACTGTCCGAAGCACCAGTCTACAAGCATATGAACAATTATGATACCAGACAACAATTGACATGATAGGGGATTATGTTTTTCCCACCGCTACACTAGATACTGCTTATGCTCATAGACAAAATGTAACTTGTACATCAACTGATGTAGAGAAGAAGTTCATAGATCAAGTAGAAGATAGAGAGTTGTAGTGAGGGAAGGGATTAAACCTTCTAAGTCTCCCGATTGGACAAAGGAGGAGTTAGATCATCATGTGGCAGGGAGTTTGGGAACACTAGCTTTGGATTGCCAACACAGGGGGAGACAGTGTATTCAGCAGGCTGAGGGTGGGTATATTTCCATGTTTGTGGGAAAGAGTGAATGTGACCATACGTTTCTGGTCCATGGCCCATGGAAATGCTTTTGGTCTACACTGCCCAGGTTATTCCAGGAGTCTATGTTGTGTGTGGGAAGAAGGCGTATTTCAGATTGCCTAGTAAATGGGACGGTACTTGTTACCTGGCTATGGTGTTTCCAAAGATATACCATGTGGAGGATTTGCAGGCCTTAAGTGGAGAAACACATCTTAGACAGAAACGTGGATTGAGTGCTGGATAGATCGTGGTAGATACCTTTGGAGCCATGATACCCAGCTTGGAAGTGGTATTGAATGATATCAAGATTAGAAAATTGTCTACCATAGTTGATAAGCTATCCACTGACACCACTAGATCTCTGTTGCTTATCGACAGACTTGAGATCGTTTCAATCAGGGCTATGGTGATGCAGAACCAACTTGCTTTAGATGTTTTGCTAGCAAAAGAAGGTGGAGTCTGTCACATGCTGAAAGTCCAACAGTGCTGTACTTACATCCCTAACAGGAGTAAAGATTTGCAGAGATACATTAGTAACATAACAGACTTACATCAAGAATTGAAGGATCTAGATACTGAAGGTGTTTAGGATAAGTAAGGCAAGGATTTAATGCAGTTGGAAGGTGGTTAACAAGTCTAGGAAGCGGGTTGTTTGATATATTGTGCGGCCTATATTAATTGTCACCATCTTTGTCATTATCTTGATTGGTATGGTGAGAGAGTATAAGTGGTACAGAGTGAGACAACAAGAGAGGGAACAGAGGGAAAAGGACAAAAGAATAGAGAGGCAGCAGGACAGCTACTACAATAATCTGTATGGAAAAGGTTTGGCAACAGAGAATGGTAACCACATCTGTTTAGATAGGTCCTTAGATAGGATGATTTGTGATGACTTACCGTCATCAGCGAGGGGACTGAAAGAGTGGAAGATTTGTATCCTACATAGGAGTTAGGAGTGCAATGTAACCGTTGTAGAACACACTCACATATTATTCAATGTTATAAGAGAATTAGATGTTAGGAGAAACGTGAATGAACTTACATGTTCCTGTGAAGATTAATGTCATCCAATGCAAAGTTCAGTAGTTAATGCCTACAACGTGTACTAGTCATCGTAATCAATGTGATTAATTTCTTAGGCCTCACTAGTTAGTAAATGTGATTCAGTTATATATCAATTGTGATAAATGTTTCTCAGGCTAATAATATAGATGTAAGACGTGTACTAATGTACTTAAGAGAATTCCTCGTATTGAGTGTTAACGGTCAATGTAATGTTCAGCCTGCGTAGTATAGTGAATTCATTAAATTAGCCTAAGCCTGCAGGCTTGAATTTTTAATACACTTGGAGTCCCTTTGTTTCTGAAAGTAATGCTCAAATTCTTGTGTGAATCTCATACAATGTTTTCTGTCTCACGTTTATATTGCAGGTTGACAGCATTTATCAGTGAAGAGTAGGGGTATTGTTCTATTGGACCAGTTTGGGGAATGACAGAGTTACAGTTAGCTTGGTTGCAGGAGATAAGGTGGAGTGAGGTGTTTTCACATGGGAGAAGGAGAGAAGACCAAGGGTGAGCTGCTACAGAGGAGCGTGTATGGAGAAGGCTGGGAAGGGAGTCGATTTCATGGAAAAGTTTGTGGCTGAGTCCATTGTGGAGTACGTGTGAGAAAAGCATCATGAAATATTTGATGACTATGATTTTGGCAGTCTGCTGCTTGTGTTGAAAGTGTCCGTTTCAGTCTGCATGTCAGAATGTTTTAATAAAATAGAAGAGGAAGACATTTGAGAACTCAAATATTTTAAGTTTTACTAGTTTGATTCAATCAACATGGCTTCAGGTGTGCCATACCTTTGTCATAAGTAACACCGTTAGTGCTCTAGTATTTCTTTAAAATACTCTGGGAGGCAGCAGTACAACACAAGGGATTCAACTATCAGACTTCATTTTCATATGGCCTAGAAAGATAGCATGAATTTACAGAAAATATGCTCTCATTTTAGCTTTTGGAACACCTTATCTCTGTGGGAAATCATGAGAAAACAGTTTTCTCTCAAATATGATTCGTGAATCCCAGCAGTAAAGTCACCTTAGGACACACCACAAATCCTAAAATTAGCATGGTACCAACAACAAATGATTTATATTGTAACTAAAACCTGTTATCACCCATTATGCGTTCTCCTTTTTGTGACCCTCAAAACCGGCCCTTGACTACAATGCATTTCAATAGGGTGCTATCATGTATATTGGTCCCAAGATGGCTGTCAACACTTCCTGGTTGAAGTGTTGGCAGCCAATCAATTTTCAGTAGGATATTGGGCTCTCAGATACCTATATTTTTTAAACCTAAATATCTTTGAAACTTCTGAATGGATTTACACGAAATCACAAAAAGCACGCTTTCTGAACCAAGATCTAGTTTTCTGCCAAATTTGATGTAATTTTGTTTTGTGGTTCGGGCTGTAGTTGTGGTCAAAAAATGAAAAATCCCCATAGACATAACATGGGGAAAAGGCGTTTTGGGACCCCCCTTTCTTCTCAGCCCCCACTTGACAAATCATCCCAAAACTTTGAACACAGCAGTTGAACCAAAAATGGGAAGCTTTGTGAAAGTTTTGTGAAGATTCGTCAAGCGGCACTAATGTTATTGGCAAAACAAAAAACACTTTTCCATGGAAACTTTGGTCCTAACTATAACAACCTACTGGCTATCACCAGTCGGTAATAAAGGTTAAATAGAAGTCACATGATCTATGATTGAAAGGCAGTATCAGCTGCTGTAAATATAGCCATTGTTGAGGGCGTCTTAATTTGGAAAAAGACTATCACAAAAATGTCACACTTCCTTTGCAGCTCGGGACAATCCAGTTTATGTTATTGAACTCAATTTTGAAGTGTGTTGGAATTTTGAAACAGCATATTTTACTAACGGTCCGAATATGACACTTTTTTAATATCTTTTCCAGGGACCCGTCAGGGGGTTGAAATTACATGTGAATGTTTAACTGAGAGGTGGTTTAAACGTGATACATGAAGATTGGAATGATATATGTTTCATGCACGACTTATGCAATCCAAATGGACACGAACTGCTGCAGGGGTGTAGTGCATTATCTATGTTTAGTGTTTTATGTATTTGAAGTGAGCACCAAAATGGCAGTTTTTAGATTGAAAATGCCAGGTGTTCTGCCTAAACATGTCTCTCTCTTAGCTGCTAAGTTGAGGGAGACCCAACACAATAAAGTAATAGTTTTTGATTCTGCAGGCGTTGTGTGCGTGCTCTCTTCTTTTACGGGAGTTGGGAGCTGTGTGGATGTTTGGTAAGTGTCAGCGGTTGACACTTTTCATGCACCACCAGTTGGCTGGGCTGTCGGCGGTAACCACAAAATCAAGGAGGTGACATGGCAAGTGCTAAGACTGACGAGCCCCCAGATTGAACATCGGGTAGTGGTAGCGGAGGCGTGGTCCAAGGTGGAGATGAGGACTCGAAGTCTGGTGATTTTCAGAGCGGGGATCATGTTTCTCAGCTTTGAGCCTGCAGCCTCACTCAGAATGCTGGTGGAGATCTGGTGACTTTGCAACATGCAAGCATTGCACAAGTGGTGAGGACTGTTGACTTTAATTAGCTTTGATGGGAAGGCCTTCCCCAACTTCGCAAACTGTAATTGCTGGGCTGCCATATGTGGAGTAGAATCATCAAAATGACTTCATGATTCCTGAAATGACCTATGTTGATCTCACTGCAGTATTATGGGACTAGAAACTTTGTATAATTGCACCAGGGAGCTGAATGTGACAATATGTCAGCCCTTCCTTTAATACCTAGTTAGCAATTTTGAGAAACTTTTATAGGTGAACTCCTAGGTTAAACAGAAGTCACAAAATCTATGATTGAAAGGCAGCATCAGCGGCTGTAAATATAACTGTTATTGAGTCTTAGTTTGGGACAAAGACTATCACAAAACTTTCACCCTGCCTTTGCAGCTCGTGACAGTCCAGTTTTTTTTTTATTGAAGTCAATTTTGAAGCGTGTTGGACCTTTAAAACAGCTGCAGATTTTACTAACACTCCAAATATGACACTGTTTTAATATCTTTTCCAGGTACCCATCAGGGGTTAAAATTGCATGTGAATGTTTAACTGAGGGATGGTATAAACATGATGCATGAAGATTGGAACGATATATGTTTCACGCACCACTTATACAATCCAAATAGACACGAACTGCTGCAGGGGTGTAGTGCATTATCTATGTTTAGTGTTTTACGTATTTAAAGTGAGCACCAAAATTGCAGTTTTTAGATTGAAAATGGCAGGTGTTCTGCCAAAAAGTGACTTTCTCTCTCTCTTAGCTGCTGGGTTGAGGGAGGCCGAACACAGTAAAGTAATAGTTTTTGATTCTTCAGGCTTTGTGTGTGTGCTCTCTTCTCTTACGGGAGTTGGGAGCTGTGTGGACATTTGGTAAGTGTCAGCGGTTGACACTTTTCACGCACCACCAGTTGGCTGGGCCATCGGCGGTAACCGTAAAATCAAGGAAGTGGCATGGCAAGTGCTACGACTGACGAGCCCCCAGATTGAACATCGGCAAGAGGTAGTAGAGGCATGGTTCAAGGTGGAGACGAGGACTCGGCGCGGGGAAGTCTGGTGATTTTAAGCGCGGGGACCATGTTTCTCCGCTTTGAGCCTGTAGCCTCACTCAGAATGCCGATGGAGATCTGGTGACTGGGCACCTTGCAAGCATTGCTCAAGTGGTGAGGTCAGTTGACTTTATTTGTCTTTGATGGGAAGTCCTCCTCCAACTTCGCGAACTGTAATTGCTGGGCTGCCATATGTGGCGTAGAATCATCAAAATGACTTCATGATTCCTGAAATGGCCTATGTGGATCTCACTGCAGTATTTTGGTACTGGTAGTTCTGTAACATTGCACCAGACGCTGAATGTGACAATATGTCAGACTTTCCTGAAATACCTGGTTATCAATTTTGAGAACATTTTATAAGTGAGCTCCTATGTTAAATAGAACTCACGTGATATATGATTGAAGGGCAGCATCAGGCGCTGTAAATATGTGTGTCCTTATTTGGGACAAAGACTATCACAAAAATTTCACCCTGCCTTCACAGCTCGTAACAGTCCAGTTCGTGTTTTTATTGAAGTAAATTTTGAAGTGTGTTGGAACTTTGAAACAGTTGGAGATTTTCCTAACGTTCCAAATAGGACACGGTTTTAATATCTTTTCCAGGGACTGTTAGACTTGGCATCTTTTGGCGTGTTTCCCCTGACTTTTTGCTTTCTGACCTCCCGGTTTTGACTCTGTTTTTGCTGGTGTGATGATTCTGCGCACTTTCCTCACTGCGGTCCAGTGGGAAAGTGCAAGTGCTCCTGTATAAAATGCATTATGGATTGGTGTTTCCACGATTGGCCTATTTGGTTTATGTATCAGTCCCTTGTAAAGTGCACTGCGAGTGCCAGGGCCTATAGACCAAATGCTGTTGGTGGGCTGCAGCACTGGATTGTGCCACCCACGCAAACAGCCCGTAAAGTGTAACTCGGGCCTGCCATTGCCGAGCCTGTGCGCAGCCTGGGGCTGCCATGTCGACTTGGCAAGTGCACACACTTGCAAGTCCCTAAACCTTCCCTTTGCTACATGTTAGTCACCCCTAAGGTAGGCCCAAGGTACCCCTGTGGGCAGTGTGCATTGTACGCGAAAGGTAGGACATGCCCTGGTGTGTGCGGCATGTCCTGATAGTGAATTACAGCCTAGTTCGTTTTTCACTATTGCAAGGCTACCTGTTCCCCCTAGGCCAGAACTGGCAGTTTCGATTATTACAGTTTATAATCCTAACTGACCCCGGGAACATGGTAGAAATTCGAGTTTAGTATGCCTGGACTCAGAATGATAAAATGCATCTTTTAGTGCAGTTGGTTTTAACATTCTGTGTTTGAAAATACCACTTTTAGAAAGTGGGTATTTTCTTGTCTAACCATCCAAGCCTGCCTCTGCGAGGTTGTGTATTCCTTGTCTGGAGTGTGAGTGACAGGGGCTGGGGGATGCCAGGAGACAGGGTGAGTCAGCACAGGGCTGAATAGCAAGATCTACATGTAGATGGGTGGGAGGGGTCGCACCTGGGCCCTGAATAGGACAGTGCCTTCCCTCCACAATGCTGGCTCCACCTCCTGTGGTGCGTCTGATGTCCCTGGCCTACTCACTGAAAGAAGGGACGGAGACTTGTCAACAAAGTGCTCCAGAACTGGTTTGGACTAGGCAAAGGCCTCTCTGCCTTCAGAGAACAAAGGAATTTGGGATATAAATATTGGGGCCCTGACCCCATGAATTTAGATCTCACTGGAATCAAGGAACCTGCCAAGACGAAGAGCTGGAAGAGCTGCCAGGAGGAGTACTGCCCCTTTGCTGTGTTGTTGCTTTGTTGGGTTGGCCTGCAGTTGCTGCTTCTGTCTTGGGCAGTGAAAGGACTGGACTGAACTTTCTACAAACTTGTGCTGAGTATCTCCAAGGGCCAGGAACCGAGCTGGCCTCCTGTTAAGAAGTCTCAGGGACTACAAAGACTTCACAAGCCTCTGGGTACCGCTTCTGGAACGCTGTTTCAGTTGCCACAGAGGAAGGGAACCGCAACCGACTCCGTCAACCGAATCCATCCCTGGCCGGTGACCTGTTTGCACCGCAGACCGCATCGCCCCGCTTCATATCGCAACCCTGGTCTCACCATGGGCGACGTCCGACGCCGCCAACATCGAGCCGCTGCTTGCACCGTGACCTGTGGGCACCGCAGTTCGCATCGCATCGCTTCACTGAACCAACCGGACCCGACCGACGAGGTCGCTGCAACTGGCTCAAGAGTCGTGACCGCACCGCAGTTGGGGCACCGCTCGCACGTCTGCGACGCACCGCTCCGACTCGCACCGCTGTCCGACGCCAGCTCCCGCACTCCGGCTAGGTCGCATGCATCGCAACCTGTCAGCACCGCATCGAGCATCGTCTCACCCTGCATCGCACGCCTTGGACTCACCGACTCCGTCTGCACGACGCTCATCGAGCCGCTGCCTGCACCGCATCGAGGGACACCGCACCTTGCATCGCTCCGTCTTGCACCGCAACCGCGACATACCAGCCACAACGAGAAAGGTACTGTAACCGAGTCTGTTCATGACTCTGCTGGCCCGTATCGACGCGGTCGGCTGGAACTGTTAGACTCTGTGGTTTTCAGCATCACGGTAGGCTCGGACGGAGCTACCGACTCGTACGAACTTTGCTTTTGTGCTATTCCTGCAAAGAAGAAGTTACCGTATCAAGTATTCATTCGTAAAGTATAGTATTGTGGATTTTTGTCGTAATTGGTCTTGTCTTGAGTATATAAAATATTGGTTATTTTTCTAAACTGGTGTGGTGTCCGTTTGTAGTGCTTACACTGTATTACTGTTGGTTATGTGCAAATGCTTTACACACTGCCTCTGAATTAAGCCTGACTGCTCGTGCCAAGCTACCACGAGGATGAGCAGGGGTTACTTCACGAGTGTAACACCCTTACCCTGACTAGGAAGAAGGGTCCCTACTTGGACAAAGGTGCAAGCCCTTGCCAACTAGAGATCCCATTTCTAACATTGGTTGTCAGCGGTGAGGATAGGACTTGCGTTTGCACTTGACTTACAGTGATTGGTGTGCACTACTACCATATCGCAGACCATTACGTACCACGTACTGGTTCTTTTTCTTTTGGCCTATTTTTGATCTCGCCAGTTTCAACTCACTACTTTTGTCATGCCTGAATCAATTGCATCATCCGTTGCATCTCTGGAAGTTATCTTTGAGGAGGATAGGTTGGAATCCTACGCCGTAAAGGAGTTACGAGCGATTTGTAAAAACCTGAAAGTCCAAATTAAAGGCCTCACAAGGAAGGAGGAGCTACAGAAGGCGCTGAGGGCCTGGTAGCAGCCAGACATGCCAATGGGCAGCCTGGTGATCTCAGTGAGGAGGTGGAGGAGCCTATTTCCAGGGTGGATGTGCTTTTGGGTAGGGGGAACCCGCCAGGTCAGGCAGCAGCAGTCTGTCCCCAGAGGAGCTGGAGGACAGGCGGGAGGCAAGGCAGTTTGAGCTGCAGAAGCTCAGGCTGGAGAGTGAGCGGGAGGAGAAGAGATTGGCCATAGAGGAGAGAAAGATGCTCTTAGAGCATGAGAGAGAACTGAAGGAGCTAGAACTTAGGAGTAAGTCAGGCTCAGATGGTGGCAGCAATTCGTCCAGAAAGGCAGACAGGATTGTGCACATTCCCAAGAACGTAGGCAAGGAATTCAAGAAGGGGATGACATACAAAGGTGGTTTCAGGGTTATGAGGCAGCCATACACATGAATGGGGTCCCTGAGGAGAATTGGGGAGCAGGATTGTGGCCACTTTTCCCGGAAGAAGCAAGGGATGCTCTGATAGCTTTGGGTAAGGGGTATCACCTCACCTATGCTGACATGAAGGATGCCCTTCTCACGAAGTATGGTCTTACTCCTGAAAAGTACAGGGATCAGTTCAGGTCCAGTAAGAAGTCTGATGTCAACACTTGGTTGGAATGTGTGGATGTGTTCTGCAGGTCTCTGGATGGTTGGGTGAAGGGCAGTAGTGTAACAGATTTTCAGGGGCTCTACAACTTGATTGCATGGGAGCACTTGTCTAGTCTATGTTTTGCAGATCTGCGCCAGCACCTAGTTGATAGTAAGCTAACTGACCCCAGGAAGCTTGCTATGGAAGCGGACCGCTGGGTGAGTACCAGGGTCCACAAGAAAGCGTTTGGGGGAGACTCAGCCAAAGGTGGGCAGGGTCCCCAGCAGAAAGGTGGGGGGACAAGGGTAAAGCACAGGAGTTCTCTAAAGGGCCCCAAACTAGTACCCAGGGTAAAGGTTCCCAGCCCCCCGGTGATAAGAAGAAAGGGGTCTCTACAGGGAAACCTGTTGAGACCGGCCCCCGCAAGTGTTATGCATGTGACCAGGTAGGTCACTTTAAGGGGGACCCCAAGTGCCCGAAGGGGACACAGCCACCCACCGGTGGACAGTCCAAAGTGTTGGCTAGTGTAGCGCTGGGGGAGGAGGGGTGCCCACAGGAGGGTGGGGATCCCGCAGAAATGACCCTTGTCTCACTAGGGGACAGTGAGATGGTCCCAGGAAACCAGGTGCCCCCTAACACAAAGAAATATAGCACCTGGGTGACCATTAATGGGAACAGGGTAGAGGCTCTCAGAGATACTGGAGCCAGTGTGACCTCAGTCCGGTGTCACCTGGTGTCTGAGAAGCAAGTAGTCCCCGGGGCATTCCACCAAGTAGTTGCTGTAGATCACTCAGAGCGTCAATGTATGGTGGCGCAGGTTCCCTTTGAATGGGGGGTCTCAGGTCCCTTGAGGGTGGTTGTGAGCCCTACCATGCCTGTAGATTGTCTGCTAGGAAACGACCTGGAGCAGTCCTCATGGAAGGAGGTTGAGCTCAGGTCTCACTTGGGGATGCTTGGGTTGCCAGAGTGGGCATGCGTGTCTACTCGGTCAATGGCAGCCAGAAAGGGTGATCGAGAGGACTTGGAGCCTGAAACAGTGGCCCAAGTCCCTGCCAAGAGAAAGGGCAGGGGCGCGGGAAACCGGCCCCCAAAGTTCCCACGGACCGGGAGGAGGCGGACCTCGAGGGGGACGCCCGGTGCCTACAGGGGAGCAGGTAGCCGAACTGGGAGACATCTCTGAGCTGACCCATTGGCAGCAAGAAGGGGGTCCCACCAGGGAGGAGTTCTGCAGGGAGCAGAACGAGTGCCCTACTCTGGAGGGTCTGCGGCGGCAGGCTGCAGACCAGGCAGCTGGTAATCAGTCCGGGTCACATCTGATCTACTGGGAGAGTGGTCTCCTATACAGCGAGCCTAAGGTTGCTGAGCCTGGGTCAGCCCGTGTGCTGGTGGTACCCCAGCGCTTCAGGACCTTCCTACTGGGTCTGGCTCATGACGTGCCTTTGGCAGGACATTTGGGGCAGGACAAGACCTTTGACAGGCTTGTCACCCACTTCTTTTGGCCCCAAATGCGAAGGCAGTCAGATGCACACTGTAGGTCTTGCCAAACTTGCCAGGCAAGTGGTAAGAGTGGGAGGAAGGTCAAAGCTCCTCTCCAACCTTTTCCTGTTGTTGGAACACCCTTTGAAAGGGTAGGGATGGATATTGTGGGGCCACTGGATCCCAAGACAGCCATGGGCAATAGGTACATCCTGGTCTTGGTGGACCATGCCACCCGGTACCCGGAGGCAATCCCTCTCAGGACAACGACGGCGCCAGTGGTGGGCCGGGCGTTAATGGGGATCTTTTCCCGTGTGGGATTCCCCAGAGAGGTGGTTTCTGATAGGGGGACCAATTTCATATCGAAGTATATGACATCCCTGTGGAAGGAGTGTGGTGTAACCTACAAGTTCACCACTCCTTACCACCCACAAGGAAACGGTCTGGTGGAGAGATTCAACCAGACCTTGAAAGGCATGATCAAGGGTCTAACAGAACCCATGAGGCGTAAGTGGGACGTCCTCTTGCCATGCCTACTCTTTGCATACAGGGAGGTGCCTCAGAAGTCTCTTGGGTACAGCCCCTTTGAGCTCCTGTATGGCCACCCTGTCAGAGGACCTCTGAGTTTGGTAAAGGAAGGCTGGGAGGCGGCTCCCAGGAAAACTCCCCAGGATGTATTTAGCTACATGCTGGCCTTTAGAAACCAAACTGCCCGCTTCAGGAAACTCGCTCAGGCGAACCTAGAAGCAAGCCAGGAAGAAATGAAGAGATGGTATGACCAGAATGCCACTCTGGTCGAATTTCAACCTGGGCAAAAGTGTGGGTCATGGCCCCAGTAGCACCTTGTGCCTTGCAGGACAAGTGGACTGGGCCATATGAGGTAAAGGAGCGCAAAAGTGACGTCACCTACCTGGTGGATTTGCAGGCTCCAAGGAACCCTTTGAGGGTCCTTCACGTGAACCGCCTCAAGCCCCACTTCGAGAGGTCCGAAGTGAGTATGCTCTTGGCGACAGATGATGGGGTGGAAGAGGAGAGTGAGCCTCTCCCTGACCTCCTGTCTACCAAGGAGCATGATGGGTCAGTAGAGGGTGTGATCCTCTCCCCTACGCTGACTCAGGAGCAGCAGGGGGACTGTCGCCAGTTGTTGGGACAGTTCGCCCCACTGTTCTCTCTGACCCCCGGTGTTACTCACTGGTGTACCCATGACGTGGACACCGGTGACAGCCCTCCTGTGAAGCACAAGATTTACAGGTTGACTGACCGGGTCAGAGCCAGCATCAAGGAGGAGGTCTCTAAGATGTTGGCGTTAGGGGTGATTGAGCCCTCCCACAGTCCTTGGGCCAGCCCAGTGGTCTTGGTCCCAAAGGCTGCGGCGCCCGGTGCCACTCCAGAACTCCGGTTTTGTGTGGACTACCGTGGGCTCAATGCCGTCACCAGGACTGACGCGCACCCCATCCCCAGAGCTGATGAGCTCATTGATCGGTTGGGAGCTGCCCGGTTCCTCAGCACGTTTGATTTGACGTCTGGGTACTGGCAGATTGCCTTAACCGATGGGGCCAAGGAGAGATCAGCATTCTCAACCCCAGAAGGTCATTACCAATTCCGGGTGATGCCCTTTGGGTTGAAGAATGCCCCTGCCACCTTTCAGAGGTTGGTCAATCAGGTGTTGGCTGGGCTGGAGGATTTCAGTGCCGCCTACCTGGATGACATTGCTGTGTTCAGTTCCAGCTGGGAAGAACATTTACAGCACCTTGAGAAAGTGTTGAGGGCTCTGCAAGGTGCAGGCCTCACGATCAAGGCCAGTAAGTGCCAGATCGGGCAGGGTTCGGTGGTGTACTTGGGACACCAGGTAGGAAGCGGCCAGGTGGCGCCCCTACAACCCAAGATTGACACCATTCTGGCTTGGGAACCCCCAAGACCCAGACAGAGGTGAGAGCCTTCTTAGGTCTCACCGGTTACTATAGGAGATTTGTTAAGGGCTATGGCACCATCGTTGCCCCTTAACAGAGCTGACCTCTAAGAGGCGGCCCAGGAAAGTGATCTGGACTGAGTCCTGCCAGAAAGCTTTTGATGCCCTGAAGGCAGCCATGTGCACGGCGCCCGTGCTCAAGGCACCTGACTTCTCCAAGGAATTCGTTGTGCAGACTGACGCTTCAGAGCATGGTGTGGGAGCGGTGCTCTCACAACTGAACGAAGAGGGCCTGGATCAGCCTGTAGTCTTCCTTAGCCGGAGACTACTTCCCAGGGAACAGAGGTGGAGTGCCATAGAAAGGGAAGCTTTGCTGTGGTCTGGGCACTGAAGAAGTTGAGACCATACCTGTTTGGGACTCACTTCCGGGTTCAGACAGACCACAGGCCCCTCAGATGGTTGATGCAAATGAGGGGTGAGAATCCAAAACTGCTGAGGTGGTCCATCTCCCTACAGGGAATGGACTTTACGGTGGAGCATCGTCCTGGTACAGAACACGCCAACGCAGATGGTCTGTCCAGGTTCTTCCGCCTTAGTGAGGAGAACTCCAATGGGGTTGGGTAGTTCTCCCTACTTTCAGCTGGAGGGACATGTGTTAGACTTGGCATCTTTTGGCGTGTTTCCCTGACTTTTTGCTTTCTGACCTCCCGGTTTTGACTCTGTTTTTGCTGGTGTGATGATTCTGCGCACTTTCCTCACTGCGGTCCAGTGGGAAAGTGCAAGTGCTCCTGTATAAAATGCATTATGGATTGGTGTTTCCACGATTGGCCTATTTGGTTTATGTATCAGTCCCTTGTAAAGTGCACTGCGAGTGCCAGGGCCTATAGACCAAATGCTGTTGGTGGGCTGCAGCACTGGATTGTGCCACCCACGCAAACAGCCCGTAAAGTGTAACTCGGGCCTGCCATTGCCGAGCCTGTGCGCAGCCTGGGGCTGCCATGTCGACTTGGCAAGTGCACACACTTGCAAGTCCCTAAACCTTCCCTTTGCTACATGTTAGTCACCCCTAAGGTAGGCCCAAGGTACCCCTGTGGGCAGGGTGCGTTGTACGCGAAAGGTAGGACATGCCCTGGTGTGTGCGGCATGTCCTGATAGTGAATTACAGCCTAGTTCGTTTTTCACTATTGCAAGTCTACCTGTTCCCCCTAGGCCAGAATGGGCAGTTTCGATTATTACAGTTTATAATCCTAACTGACCCCGGGAACATGGTAGAAATTCGAGTTTAGTATGCCTGGACTCAGAATGATAAAATGCATCTTTTAGTGAAGTTGGTTTTAACATTTCTGTGTTTGAAAATACCACTTTTAGAAAGTGGGTATTTTCTTGTCTAACCATCCAAGCCTGCCTCTGCGAGGTTGTGTATTCCTTGTCTGGAGTGTGAGTGACAGGGGCTGGGGGATGCCAGGAGACAGGGTGAGTCAGCACAGGGCTGAATAGCAAGATCTACATGTAGATGGGTGGGAGGGGTCGCACCTGGGCCCTGAATAGGACAGTGCCTTCCCTCCACAATGCTGGCTCCACCTCCTGTGGTGCGTCTGATGTCCCTGGCCTACTCACTGAAAGAAGGGACGGAGACTTGTCAACAAAGTGTTCCAGAACTGGTTTGGACTAGGCAAAGGCCTCTCTGCCTTCAGAGAACAAAGGAATTTGGGATATAAATATTGGGGCCCTGACCCCATGAATTTAGATCTCACTGGAATCAAGGAACCTGCCAAGACGAAGAGCTGGAAGAGCTGCCAGGAGGAGTACTGCCCCTTTGCTGTGTTGTTGCTTTGTTGGGTTGGCCTGCAGTTGCTGCTTCTGTCTTGGGCAGTGAAAGGACTGGACTGAACTTTCTACAAACTTGTGCTGAGTATCTCCAAGGGCCAGGAACCGAGCTGGCCTCCTGTTAAGAAGTCTCAGGGACTACAAAGACTTCACAAGCCTCTGGGTACCGCTTCTGGAACGCTGTTTCAGTTGCCACAGAGGAAGGGAACCGCAACCGACTCCGTCAACCGAATCCATCCCTGGCCGGTGACCTGTTTGCACCGCAGACCGCATCGCCCGCTTCACATCGCAACCCTGGTCTCACCGTGGGCGACGTCCAACGCCGCCAACATCGAGCCGCTGCTTGCACCGTGACCTGTGGGCACCGCAGTTCGCATCGCATCGCTTCACTGAACCAACCGGACCCGACCGACGAGGTCGCTGCAACTGGCTCAAGAGTCGTGACCGCACCGCAGTTGGGGCACCGCCGCACGCTCTGCGACGAACCGCTCCGACTCGCACCGCTGTCCGACGCCAGCTCCCGCACTCCGGCTAGGTCGCCTGCATCGCAACCTGTCAGCACCGCATCGAGCATCGTCTCACCCTGCATCGCACGCCTTGGACTCACCGACTCCGTCTGCACGACGCTCATCGAGCCGCTGCCTGCACCGCATCGAGGGACACCGCACCTTGCATCGCTCCGTCTTGCACCGCAACCGCGACGAACGCCGACCGGCTCGTACACTCCGTACCAGCCACAACGAGAAAGGTACTGTAACCGAGTCTGTTCATGACTCTGCTGGCCCGTATCGATGCGGTCGGCTGGAACTGTTAGACTCTGTGGTTTTCAGCATCACGGTAGGCTCGGACGGAGCTACCGACTCGTACGAACTTTGCTTTTGTGCTATTCCTGCAAAGAAGAAGTTACCGTATCAAGTATTCATTCGTAAAGTATAGTATTGTAGATTTTTGTCTTAATTGGTCTTGTCTTGAGTATATAAAATATTGGTTATGTTTCTAAACTGGTGTGGTGTCCATTTGTAGCCTCTGAATTAAGCCTGACTGCTCGTGCCAAGCTACCACGAGGGTGAGCAGGGGTTACTTCACGAGTGTAACACCCTTACCCTGACTAGGAAGAAGGGTCCCTACTTGGACAAAGGTGCAAGCCCTTGCCAACTAGAGATCCCATTTCTAACAGGGACCCATTAGGGGTTGAAATTACATGTAAATGTTAAACTGAGGGACGGTATAAACATGATGCATGAAGATTTGCACAATATATGTTTCATGCCTGACTTATGCAAACCAAATGGACACGAACTGCTGCAGGGGTGTAGTGCATTATCTATGTTTAGTGTTTTACGTATTTGAAGTGAGCACCAAAATGGCATTACTTAGATTGAAAAGGGCAGGTTTTCTGCTGAAACCGTCTCTCTTAGCTGCTGGGTTGAGGGAGGCCCGAAACAATAAAGTAATCATTTTTGATTCTGCAGGCTTCGTTCTTGCTTTGTTCTTTTACAGGAGTTGGGAGCTGTGTGGACATATATATAATGGGAGGACACCAGCCTCGCCATGTAGCCCCAGGGCCCGCCACCTCCCCAGGGCTAATATAGTAAAATGCGGGGGCACGTGCCGCCCCACTGCACTGGGTACCACCACCTCCCTGGGGCTATATTAAATTAAAATGTGGGGGGTTCCACGTCCCCGGGGCTTCCTATTTGTTGGAGGGGAGCAGTGCTGCCCCCCTCGCTGAGGCATAAATAGCCCTGGGGACTGCCATCCCCCCAGGGCTGGCTCCAGCAATGTCCTGGGGTGCCCATCCCCAGGACATTGCAGCTTGCTATGGCTTGGCGGGAGCACTGCTCCCAGCAAGCCATAGCAAACTCTGCTCTTGTTCATAGAAGCAAGAACAGTAAAGATGCATGTTTGCAGCTCCCTTTGTCCAAAAGCAATGCCGGCTCCTGCAGGAGGCAGGGAGCAGGCAGGGACTGCAGGGGCCTTGAGGTTCCCCCCATGGTCCCCAAAATGTTGGTCATGCCCTGGGGGATGGGGTCCCAGGGAGAGGGGCTGTGCTGGCCCCCTCCCCATTTAAGAAAAAATAATTGTTGAAGGCATGCCCCGAGGGGGGGGGGTCCCCTGAGTCACAATAGGACTGGGGAGAGGGGCCACACGTCCCCTCTCCCATGTGAAAAGAAATAAAGGCCTGGCCCCAGGGGGATGGTGTCCCCAGGGCCGAAATTGGCCTTGAGAGGAGGGCCACGTGCCCCTTCTATTTATATATTTTTTTAAATGGGCATGCCCTGGGAGATGGGGTCCCCGGGGCCAGAAATGGCCCGGGAGGCGGGCCCTCAGCCCCCCTCCCTTAGTACTTTAAAAACAATAAAAATAAAGGCTGGTCCCCAGGAGATGGCCCCCCTCCTGTTTTTTAAATATTTCTTTTTTTAAAAGGATCAGGCCCTGGGGGATGGGGTCCCCGGGGCCCAAAATGGTCTAGGGAAGGGGGCCACGTGGCCCCACCTTCCCCAAAAATATATATATATAAAAAAGCTGGCAACAATCCCGAGGCCCGCCCCTTTCTCCACCACTCTACAAACGCCCCTCTTGGCACGCTGCTGGGTGGGGGATGTAGTCCCCTTGGCTCTTGATGGTCTTTGGGGCGAACTAACCCTCTAGTTAGGGGCAGAGCCTCGTCAACTTGCCAACTTTTTTTCTTGCTATTTCGTAGGAAGGGGGGCCCCTTTTCCCAGATCATTTTGGGACCCGGGGACCCCGTCCCCTGTGGCCGGGCAATTTGATATTTTTTTTAATTGTGAAAGAGGGGAGGGGGCCATGTGACTCCCCCTCCCCAGGCCAATTTCAGCCTCGGGGACCCCATCCCCCGGGTCCTGGACTTTTACAGATGAGGGAGAGGCTGCGCAACTCCCCTACCCAGGCTGAATTGAGCCCCAGGGACCCATCCCCTGGGGCCTGCCCATTTAAAGTGGGTGCCTCTATGGCACCTACTCACCAAAGGGACCTTGGGGGGAGCCAGAAGGCCACCGCTGTCCCTGCCGGCTCCCCACCTCCTGCAGGAGCCACCATTGCTTTGGGATCCAGGTAGCTGCTAACATGCAGCTCCCTGGATCCCAAAGCAATTTCTGTTTCCCTGCTCGATTCACAGTGGGCAGGGAAACAGACCTGCTCTGCTTTCAACAAGCGAGAGCATTTTTGCTCTCGCTAGTTGAAAGCAGAGTTGACTTTGCTATGGCTTGGAGGGAGCGGTGCTTACGCCAAGCCATAGCAAACTGCATTCTCCCGGGGGTGGGCACCCGGGACATTGCCGGAGCCAGCCCTGAGGGGTGGCGATCCTTAGAGCCAGGTAGGTCCTTAATGCCCCAGGGAGGTGGTGGGGGGCTGCATTGGGGGGAAAGCCCCCCACACTATAATATTATGTTATAGCCCTGGGGAGGTGGAGGCCTCTTGGACTCTCCTGCATTTGTCATATTTAGCCCCGGAGAGGTGGCGGTCCCCAGGGCTGTGGGGGCCATGCAGGCCCCCCACATGCTTTTGCCCCGGGGAGGTGGCGGTCCCGGATCAGCAGGCGGGCCATGTGGGCCCCCCGCATTTGTCACATTTTGCCCTGCAGAGGTGGCGGTCTCCTGGGTTGCAGATCCCCACATCACTTTGCATATCTGTGCCCAAGGCAGGTGGCAGTCCCCGGTGCAGTGGGGGACCGAGCGTGCCCTCCCGCATTTGTGCATTCATTGCCTGGGAAGGTGGCTGTACCCGGGGCTTTGCATAAGGCCAAGAGGGGTGCCCCATGAGCCCCCCTCCTTCATGCCCCCAGGATTTGGCATGACTTTTTTTTTATTTTGCTGTGGATTCGCAGACCCACTTGGGAGTATGCCGCAAAATTTTCAAACAAATGCTTTTTAAACGTGGCAGGGTTCCTGTGGGACCCCACGCCATATCTGGGAGGTCAGGGTATTCCTACCCTGCCCCCTTTTCTTTATTTTTGAAATTTTTTCTGGGACTCAACTTTAAGCCGAGTCCCAAGATGGCTGCCAACCTTTCCTGGTTGAAGTGATGGCAGTCAAACAAATTTTAGTAGGATCCGCAAGTCCACTGCAAGGACTTGCGCCCCCAAATATCTATATTTTTTAAAACTGTAATTTCCCTGAAACTACTGAACAGAAAAAGCACGTTTTATGGACCAGAATCTAGCTTTCTGCCAAAATTAGTGTAATTCCGTTCAGCAGTTCGAGTTGTAGTCGTGTTCAAAAAATGAAAAATCCCCATTGCCTTAACATGGGGAATACGCATTTTGGGACCCCCCTTTTTTTCTCGGCCCCCGCTTGACGACTCACCCTGAAACTCCGGTCCAGGCAACGCTCTCCCCAGCAGCTCCGCTTGCAGCACCTCTCTGCATCAGCGCCAGGACTTTCCGGGTTCGCGCCGGCAGTCCGCCGCCACTGCGACTATTTCCCAGCACCCCCCTGGCCTTCCCTGACTGCCAGGAGACTCGCTCCCCAGCTCCTTTTTATTTTATTTATTTTCTGTCTGGGCACAGTCAGCTGTCACCTGCTCCTGACTTGCCTTCCCGCCTTCAGCCTTCCCACCGTCACTGCCCCGCTCCCGCCTCCCCACCTCCAGTCCCGCCCCCCTCCCCTACTTAATGGCGGCCGCTGCGGGGGAGCGCATGTGACGCCCAGACCTTCGGTCCAGGTAACACTCTTCCCAGCAGCTCCGCTTGCAGTGCCTCTCTGCATCAGCGCCAGGAATTCCTGGGTTTGCGCTGGCAGTCCGCCGCCACTGCGACTTTTTCCCAGTGCCCCCTGGCCTTCCCTGACTGCCAGGAGACTCGCTCCCCAGCTCCTTAGTTTATTTTATTTTTATTTTAGTTATTTTCTTTCTGGGCACAGTCAGCTGTCACCTGCTCCTTACTTGCCTTCCCGCCTTCCCGTCTTCAGCCTTCCCACCGTCACTGCCCCGCTCCCGCCTCCCCACCTCCAGTCCCGCCCCCTCCCCTACTTAATGGCAACCGCGCGCAGCGGGCGCGCCACTGGCACTCCAAAGGCGCGCCTAAGGCAAGCCCGTCTGCGCCCATCCGCGCCTGGACCACGCCCAGCGCCAGACCCCCTGGCCCCCGCGAAAGCCACAACACCCAACGCCGCTACGATGCCAACTTCCTCCACGAACTCAACGCCGGCCGATCACCCAACTGCTTCCAGGCCACCCCGAAGCTCACCCACGGACCCTTCTCCTGCCGAAGCTGCAGCTTCACCTGCCACCGAACACCTGCATGTCCTGCCCCACTCGCCAGGGCAGGACACAACCATCTCAGATGCATACTACTCAACACCCGCTCCGTCCACAAGCACGCCATCGAACTCTGGGACCTACTCGGGTCAGCCTCCCCGGACGTCGCCTTCCTAACGGAGGCCTGGATGAATCCCTCCTTGGCACCCGACATTGCCATAGCCATCCCGGACGGCTACAAGATCACCCGAAGGGACCGCACCAACAGACCAGGAGGAGGAATCACCATCATCCACAGGAATACCCTCAGAATTTCGACCAGCACCGAAGACACCTCCAGCACCGCCGAACACCTGCACTTCCAGATCCACATCGACCCCAACACCACCCTCAGAGGAACCCTCGTTTACAGACCCCCCGGACCCCGGCCACAGTTCAGCGACTCCATCACCGACATCGTCAGCACGCACTCTCTTGCTTCCACAGATTACACCCTCCTCGGAGACCTCAATTTCCACCTCGAGAACGCCGACAACAGCAACTCCATCGCCCTGCTCGAAAACCTCACCAATCTCGGACTCAAACAGCTCGTCACGACTCCCACCCACTCCGCCGGACACACGCTCGACCCCATCTTTTCCGCCAGCGACTATGTCACCTTCAGCCACACCACCAAACTCCACTGGACCGATCACCGCTGCGTCCACTTCACCTTCAAGAAACCCACCACGCACCACCACCCGCAATGGATCCCCTACCACAGCTGGAACAAGGTCACCAAAGTCCAGCTCATCACCACCCTTGCCCCAGACCCACCAACTGACACCACCAACACCGACACAGCCGTCCGCATCCTCAGACAATGGATCGACGACTGCGCCAACACTCTCGCTCCGATCAAAAAACCCTCCAACAGACACACCGACAGAAAGGCCAGCTGGTTCACCACCGACCTCCAGGAATCCAAGCAGACTTGCCGAAGACTCGAGAAAAAGTGGCGCCACAAACAGACACCGGACAACCACGCAGCCCTCAAGAACGCCATCCGCAAGCACCACCAACTCATTCGAGCCACCAAAAGGACCTCCTTCAAGGAACGCATCGACAACAACGCACACAACAGCAAAGAGCTCATGAACATCATGAAGGAACTCTCCAACCCCAGCTCCAGCTCCAACGACATCCCACATCGCAAGACCTATGCGACTCCCTAGCCACCTTCTTTCACCGCAAGATCGCAGACATCCACGACAGCTTCAACACCCAGACCCTCCCGACAGCCACCGACACCGCAGACTCACCACTCCCCAGCCTCACCAACCTCCTGGTCTCGTGGACCCACAACAACGACACCATCAAAACCATGAACACCATCCACTCCGGCTCACCTTCCGACCCCTGCCCTCACCACATCTTCAACAAAGCAAACCGCATCATCGCACCCCAACTCCGGAAGATCATCAACAGCTCCTTCGAGACCGCCACGTTCCCGGAAAGCTGGAAGCACGCCGAGATCAACGCCCTACTCAAGAAACCCACAGCGGACCCAAAGGACCTCAAGAACTTCCAGCCCATCTCCTTGCTCCCGTTCCCGACGAAAGTCATCGAGAAGATCGTCAACAGGCAACTGACCCACTTCCTCGAGGAGAACAACATCCTGGACCCGTCCCAATCCGGATTCCGCAGCAATCACAGCACCAAAACCGCCCTCATCGCTGCCACCGATGACATCAGGACCCTGCTGGACAATGGCGAAACCGTGGCCCTCATCCTCCTGGACCTCTCGCCCGCTTTCGACACAGTCTGCCACCACACCCTACGTACACGCCTCCACGATGCAGGGATCCGCGACAAAGCCCTGGACTGGATCACCTCCTTCCTCACCGACAGAACCCAGAGGGTCCGCCTCCCCCCATTTCGATCTGAAGCCACCAAGATCACCTGCGGCGTGCCCCAAGGATCATCCCTCAGCCCAACCCTTTTCAACGTCTACATGGCACCGCTCGCCAACATCGTCCGATCGCACAACCTCAACATCGTCTCCTATGCCGACGACACCCAGCTGATCCTCTCACTCACCAAGGACCCCGCCACCGCCAAAACCAACCTCCACGAAGGAATGTAGGCCGTCGCCGAATGGATGAAGAACAGTCGCCTGAAACTAAACTCAGACAAGACAGAGGTCCTCATCCTCGGCTCCACCCCCTCCACCTGGGACGACTCTTGTTGGCCGGCCATTCTGGGAGCCACACCAACACCCACTGACCACGCACGCAACCTGGGGTTCATCCTGGACTCATCGCTCTCAAAGACCCAGCAAGTCAACGCCGTCTCCTCCTCCTGCTTCAACACCCTCTGCATGCTCAGCAAGATCTACAGATGGATCCCCACCGGAACCAGAAGGACGGTCACTCAGGCCCTCGTCAGCAGCAGACTGGACGCCCTCTACGCAGGAACAACGGCCAAACTCCAGAAAAGACTACAACGCATACAGAACGCCTCCGCACGCCTCATCCTCGACATCCCCCGCCACACCCACATCACAGCCCACCTGAGAGGCCTGCACTGGCTCCCAGTCAACAAGAGGATCACCTTCAAGCTCCTCACCCACGCCCAAAAAGCACTCCACAACACCGGTCCAGCATACCTCAACAAACAACTCACCTTCTACACCCCAAACCGCCAGCTTCACTCCACTGACCTCGCTCTCGCCACCATTCCACGCATCCACAGGACGACCACCGGCGGCAGATCATTTTCCTACCTCGCCGCCAAGACATGGAACACCCTCCCCACCCATCTGCGACAGACCCAGGACCTGCTGACCTTCAGGAGACGTCTCAAGACCTGGCTGTTCGAGCAGTAGCTGCACCCCCCCCCCTCAGTGCCTTGAGACCTTCACGGGTGATTAGCACTCTACAAATACAAATGCTTGCTTGATTGATTGATTGATTGAATACTGCAGTTGATTCAAAAAGGGGAAGTTCTGTGAAAGTTTTGTGGAGATTCGTCAAGTGGCGCCATAGTTATTGGCAAAAAAAAACCTCTTTGGTCCTAACTATAACTACCTACTGGCGACAACCAGTAGGTAATACGTACATATATATTCCGATTCCTTCCCGTTACAGGATACAAAACGTGGGCACTCCAAACAGTGTGTCAATTCAAAATTTTTAAAACAGTCTAACACTATATATAAAACGCTAGGCCTCCACCATCCCAAAAATGTGCAAACATTATCCCTTAAAAAACCTTTTAATCCCACATGGGCCCCTACTCCAAAACTCCTTGCCATTTAGCAACAGAGAAATATAAAAAATCTGAAAATTACAAAAATAGTTGTGTATTGCCTCTCCCAAACAACAAAGGGCTCCTAACTTTAGGACTCCTAAATGCCTTCTGTGAATACCGAAAGTCTTAAAGTTAGGATTTTTCTCAGTTTAGGAGTAGTAAAGTTAGGACTCCTAAATGCCTTCTGTGAATACCGAAAGTCTTAAAGTTAGGATTTTTCTCAGTTTAGGAGTAGTAAAGTTAGGAGTCCTAACTTTACTACTCCTAAACTGAGAAAAATCCTAACTTTAAGACTTTCGGTATTCACAGAAGGCATTTAGGAGTCCTAAAGTTAGACTACTAACTTCTGTGAATACCGAAATGAGTAAGTTCATTCTGTGAATACCAAAATGAGTAAGTGTATTCTGTGAATACCAAAAAGTACTAACTTTACGTTTTTGACGTAAGTTAGTTCTGTGAATCAGGCCCAAGGTCTTTGCAAGCAGAGTACATGGTTGGTGGAAGCCCCTGAGGATCATTAGCGAAAAGAAAGGCATAAACTCGGGAAAGCAGTGGAGAAACTTCAGGCATGTGCTAGTAAGCATGGCCTGAATAAGTAAAACAGTTACTCAAGATCAATCAATATTGACTATTGAAGAGGCCCTGTTACGGCAAACACCCACTTCCACCAAAAATGGAGAATGACATCGTCAAGACGGAGACAGCTGAGCTGAGATGCTCCAACTGTTATGAGGCAAGAGAGTACAGTGACTCCTGCTCATATACAGAAATTGTAAATGAGATGCTTTAGAATGTAAAGTCAGAAGCACTGTGGGGCATATTTACAATGAAGTGGTGGAGCGTGGCGTTAACCTCCTTGGCTCAACGCCACGCTCCGCCATTTAAGAAACACAGGGCTGCCCCATATTTACTACAATATGGTGCAGCCCTGCGTTTCCCTCTCCGCTGGCACTAAACTTAGCATCTTAGTGCCAACGCACGCACCCTTGCACCATGGTGCAAGGGTGTCTGCATTGAGGGGAAGATTGTTTATTTGCGGGAAGGTGACCCTTCCTGCACATAAACAATCTTTAAATGAAGTTTTGTAACTTTTATGTATGCTGCTTAATGCAGCACACATAGAAGTTGCAAAACTTCATTTTTTTTATTGTTCATGTGCAGGAAGGGTCACCTTCCTGCACATAAACAATCAATGTCAATTTGCTGTTTCTATGTGTGCTGCACAACGAAGCACACATGGATCAGAAAAACAAGGAGGAATAAAGCATTTCTCCTCGTTTCGTCTGTCTAAGACCAGGTTTTCCCTGGTCATAATTTTGGCGCTGCCTCCTATTTACGCCACCCTTGTAAATAGGGGGCAGTTTCAAAAACAAGGTGTTGCGGTGGAACGCCCACAGCAATACCCATTTCCCTCCCCTTTCACGCTAAGTACAACGTGGAAGGGTGCCTTATTTACAAGGCAGCATTAAGCCACGTTAAGCGGCTTAACCTGCCTTGTAAATAAGGTGAAGCCCCTATCGCCACGACAAAGTCACTTTTAGTGACGTGTGGTGGCGATAGGGGCTGTAAATATGCCCCTGTATTTCTTGCTCACAGGGTTTCTTTTCTTTGAATCCGTTACGTTCAGCAGGCTGCATGCCAACACCACCCAGACATCCAGCACAGTGCAGATGCATCATAGTGTAGGATATCACCTCACTCACACTCTACAATCAATCAACAACATACAATCAGGGCAAACAGCATAAAAGAAAGTATCCCGCACACGTATACAACACATCTCAGACAATCAACATATTTGGGCACAAACAAGCTCCCTTTTTATGCACAGATAACAGGACAAACTGGACAAGCCAGTGCATATTAATAACGAGCTGTGCAGATGCAACAGATATTTGAATGTTTCTGGGCAAACAACAGCACATTCCTTTAGGAAACAGCTCATACAATCGAACCTAATACATTAATTAGTCTGAGCGTTGAGTAGACATCCAAAACAGTACCCAAACTCCAACACAACTGCAATGCCACACTAATGGCAATTGAGTGCTTTGATCATTACAGTAACGTAATATGGAATACTCCTAACGGAGCAGTACAAGAGAAAAAAGTAAATCTATGCAAATCTTAGGTCTAAAAGTACACACACCTTACTCTTTTTGTGTGGCTTTGCCAATCTCAGCTGTTCCCTCTGTACTTAGTGGTTTCGATCGTATTAGTCCATTAAATGCATTATTAAATGTTTCATTGTGTTCATTTATCACACCTTCGATAATAAGTTTTCCATATTAGCTTACTGATCAAAACTAGATAGAAATTAATTTATTTGTTCTTTCTAGACGTACCTCATCAGTATTCAGAAACCTGAGACCAGGCGATATCACAGTTTAAAAACCACGGATTTAAGCAATCCCTGAAATGTAAGAATCTAATTTCATCAGTAGGATTATAGAAGACTAAAATGCTTTTGCTTTAACTAGTGAGGTAAAGATTGCTTAAAAATCAAAATAAACACACCTGCACAAAGAATCTATAAACAAAAGCCTTCTTTTCATGTGGCTATTTATAAATACTGCTGTGTTTGAATAATGCAAAGTAACAGGGCAGCCTGTTCAGGTGCAAAGCATGTGTCTCAAAATAATTGCATGCTTTTTGTAATTGAAGAGCACATCTCACCTTTTTAATGAGACCCCTTCAACTCGTGTGATCCGGTGGGCATATTGCATTACACTAATTATTACATGAACCTCTGTAAAGTAATTTAAAGCCATGGCGAATAATTGTCTTCTTTATTGAAAGTAATATTTGGTTCACTATGCACTGTGTATTGTTTGCGGAGTTGTAATCGTCATCTATTTACATTTTAATTTGATAATGCTAATTGTTTTATCCAAATTATTTTTCGCAATGTGAATATGAAGAAAGATCACCCATTCTAGACTCAAGAGCTTATATGCCTTTCTTCTTTCCTTCAGTCTTCCTATAGCTTTAGATATTCTCTTTTTTCTTTCTTTATTTCTAACTTATCATTTACACCCTTTTAAATGTTATGTAAAATCACAAAGAAAATATGATTTTATTACATGTATTACTTTTCTCCTGAGATCAAGAGTCATGTGCAGCTGCAGCCCTCTTATGAGCAGATACCCTGCTAGTATAGCCTTTAAAATAGAAAACCTTTGGTTGTATGGAGCAAATAATTTACTGTAGCCTCGCTCAATTTAGCAACATATACACACTGCAATAGGAGAGTAAATGATCAAGGCGAAAAAAGCATGCAGAGAAAAGTCCATCACTCCAACTTCATTTGAATAGAATTGCAACCAGTTAAGTCATGGTTTATTCTTCCTTTCTTTCTTTAAAACATACTACATTCATGACAGAAGGCAGTGGCTCAGTATTCCAAAGTAACATAGTAATTTCGTGGTCACAGACAGCGCATGGTTCGTAGAACATAAACACTTTATCAGGGCTGTAAGGTAGAGTCCTATGAAAAGGCTCATTTGATATAGAAATAAACCAACAGGGATCACATTAACTAGCAATCCAGTTTAACCTTTTTAAAGATGAGAAACAGAAAGACCAAATAATTGCATCTGCTCAACAATACATCAAACAATTGTTCAAAATACTTATATTTCAACAATTTGCAACATTATAGGCAGCAGTGCATATTGTAAAGCTAGCTCATCATTCATCATCTGTTCTTAAATCATTCAGTAAAACAGAGATATGAATTAAGTGCAAAATGCATCAATATAATGCATGAGTTCACTTTATTATATTTATTGTAATTATCTTTAGTACACGAGGTCCAAAATTCTGGACTGTTGTCGAACTGGTACACAGCATTATGATTGCATGGCAATAACATTAGATTAGTTTCATTTAAATATTGACATTAATATTACCTTAGTACAAAAACGATTGCATTTAAAATTGTTATGATATGTTATGTCTATAGTAGGGTATGTCACAGCGTCCAAAATCCTTTTTAGTATTCGTAAATGCATGATGGTACTTGTGTTTTGCCATGCAGAAGAACATATTTCACACTGCTATGCTGTTAATCTTCATACCTTGCAAATTGCAAATATGATGTACCACTAGCAATCAAGCGTATACTGTGTGTTGTTTTGAGTCACTTGATTCTGAGCGGTTATAGGCCAACTGTACAGTTGAGGCCTCATTTTTGGCTCTTTTTCGTGATTATATTTTTCAGGGTTCAATGTGATCAAGTATGCTTTCTGTATTTACTGTTATATTATGTGTATTTGTAAAGAGCACCATCACCTGCAAGGGTACCCTGGCACTGAGCAGGTGTGTGCACCTAGCCCTGTCTATGGTAGATTGGTCAATTAAAAAGCCAGGTGTTCAGCTTCTTGTGAAAATCAAGAAAAGATAGTTGGAGGCTCTGATCTGGAGTAGGAGGCCATTCCACGCCTCAGGAGTGATGTAAGGAAATGCCCACCTGATCTGGTTCTCTTTATGTGTGGGATGTGTGGAAATTGGAGTCCTGCAGAACAGAATTGGTTGGTGGAAGGAGACGTGATTGTTCGGGTAGGTGGGGCCTGAGTTATGTAGTGCCTTTGAATAAAGCGTGTTTCCTGAGGTGTGATGTGATGCGAATTCTGTATGGGAGGTTGAATCTGGCTGCCGAATACTGGATGATTTGTAGTATTCTTGTGAGTTGCTTTGTGATTCTGGCATAGAGGGTGTTCCCATAGTCCAACTTGCTGGTGACTAGGATAGGATGAGAGAAACAGTTTTTCTAGTGTTGCTTCGGAGCCATTTGAAGAGCTTCCTCTGCATCATCAGGTTGTGGATGCAGGATGCAGTGACACCATTGACATGTGCAGTCATGTCTAGTTTTATGTCAATGATTATTCCGAGGTTCCGGGTATGGCTTTTGGACATGGGTCCAAGTTTGGCTAGCCCCCATTTGGAGCCCCACGGTAAGGTGTTCTTGCTGAAGATCACTACTTGTGTCTTGTTGGTTTTGAGCGACAGTTGGCTTTCATCCAGTGGGCAAATTTGGTCATGCTGGCGGTGAACTTGTTTCTTGTGTTGTGGGTCTTGTCCAAGAGAGAAAGTATGAGGTGTGTGCCATCTGTGTAAGAGAGGATGTTAATGTCGTGTACACTGATGAATTTGACCAGAACGCTCATGTATGTTGAAGAGGGTGTGGCTGAGCCATGAACCTTGACGCACTCTGCAGATGAGTTTGAGTTTTACTGTGATATGCAGTTAATTGCCTCCATTTCATATGTGCTCAGACGCATACTCTGGCCATGTTGCCATAAATCATTTTTATTGGGCCTTGTTTTGTGGGGGATATAGACATTAATCATTTGCATTCATCTATTAGTAATGATTCATACAATCGTTATACAAGCTCATACAATATGCTGTTATGGGTATAATTCTCACAAACAGCTAGCCAAAAGTGGCTATTGTTTTTCATTAGTTTTTAGTTTCTAAATGTCTTTTTCTGAACTTTTTTGTACATTTGTTTTTTAGGAACTTTCTTTTGAAAAAATTGGGTTTTTTGGAAACATTTTTTAATGTGTAAATTTTTAACTTTTCTTAATTCTTCATTTGTTGAAACTTTGTAAAAAGTCTGTGTGACATTTCTTTAGGTGGGCATACATTGCCCAAGAGATAGAGCTTTTACTAATCTCCCCCTCACAGATGACTTTCATGAATTTGTTTGCAGTAGATCAAGAAGAACTGCAGGCAGTGATCCTCCTCCGTTGTCAATTGTTGCTGGAATTCTTGGGGCACTGTTTCTTATTCCCCCCTCTTCAGGCCACTGCGTCTGCATCATCTTTGAATACTTGAAAATATTCCAAAATTGATTGCCTCTTACTGCAGAGACAGACACAGTGTAGGATATCTACCACCTTTCACATCAGTCCTCATACTTAACATTGTGACATGCCTCAGGGGTCCATCTTATCTTCTCTATTATTCAACATCTACCTAAACCAGGGCCACTTGAATTAAGAGATTGTGCAGGTGCAGCGATTTTCACATAATTATTGATTTTCCATGTTTGCCACATAATCCATCATCTGCCACATAATCTACAGATTTTAATAGCAAAAAGTTTGTTTCTACCTCAAATGGTTCAAAAGTTACTAGAAATGTGATGTGTTGCCGAGCAGTGGAAGTCCCTTTGCAGAGCTGGACTGGTCACCTTTCTGTTGCTCATTGCTATATTTAGTTGTTAAACTGGTACTAATGAGGTACAATCAATGCCAAGAGAATGTTACCAAGTTTAAAAATTATGAAATAATGAAGTAATACTATTGCAAAATGTGCTGCATAATTTGCCTTTTCTTGACGCATAATTTACTCAACCATGTGGCATAATTTGACCCTCTCCTGCCACATAATTCCAGTGGCCCTGACCTAAACCCCTTACCAGTACTGATTACATAATTTACCTCCACCTGTTTCAACTATACAGATGTCACATTCTAAAAATGGATGATCCAGAAAACCTCTACAGCTCAAACCTTGACAACTGCTTTCACTCCATAAATACATAGATGAAAAGGCATCACTTGAACCTCAACAATGCAAAGACAGAGATCATGAACTTCAGACAATGTAAAACATATCAGCCTACCCAACATAAGACTAAAGGACTTGAGGCCCCTCCAATCACATCAAGATGTGTCCGAAAACTCGGTATAGTTTCATGTGTATCCTTGATACCACATGTTGACAAAGTCACAAAGAGTACCTTCTACACAATGAAAACACTCCATTGCATCTTCCCGTACCCTGGAAACAAAGGAAAGCTGAATGTTATTCTCACACACATGTAATCTCCAAGCTTGATTATGCCAACAGCCTATAACTTGGCACCCCAGTTTCTTCATACACAAATCACAGTTCATCCAAAAATCTGCTGCAGACTCTTTCTTACCCTCGCATAAAAAAAACAGCAATGGGTCATATCCATTCACCAGTACTGCACCAGTCTGCAGCAATAAACCCCATCACTAAATAAACAGGCATAGAATAACTGAGGAAATCTGCTACATGTTGCTGGGAAATAGAGGACTTTCATTTAGTCCACTACTGCAGGTCCCAACAAACTACAGACTATGACCATTCTTTGACATCTCACAATGACAATCAGACATTGGATGATAGTAGCAAAATCCATCCCAGTATATCGATCCAGCATTTCTCCCTCCAACCTATACCCTAAAACAAATATCTCAGAATGCGCAATCCAGTGGAGTAACCATTTAAATGGCTAACATCATGAAAAATAAAATAAAGGGACCTGCTGAGCTGCTCAAAGCTTCAAGTTTACCTAACACTTTAAACTACGAACTGAGCTCTCACACTTCTTCATCCAACACACTGCTGTGTCCCATAACACAATAACCACACCTTTGTGGTCAGTCCTGATGTGAAAACACTTTGCACTGAGAATCAATCAAAGACAACACCTTTCTAACCACATACCCTACAGGGTGTGGCCAATGTAGGCAAGCACTTCAATGCCCCACATAAAGGTTGTAAGCACTATCTGGCACATGCATCAAGGAAGGCTTTTGCGATTCCTTAATTGCGATTATTAAGGTATCACAATTAAGGAATTGCAAAAGGCTATGCATGTAGCCATTAGGTACCCATTAGGTACTCGCAAATTGCGCATGCAATTTCAAGGGTGCAAGGGTGTCAAATGGACACCCTGTTGCACCCCTGAAATTGTAATGTGCACCCATGTTGCGCACATACATGCCCCAAGAGCATGTGTGTGTGTAACATGTAACTTTGAAAAATGCACTTTAGTGCATTTTTCAAAGTTCTTGCAAATTACCGACCTGTTTTATTTTTCGGTAATTTGCGACCCCTAATAGCGAAATTGCTATTTTAAATTGCTTCTAGCATTGCATTTAAGGAATCGCTATTTGCGATTCCTTAATTGCAATCGCAATTTCCGATTTTTGCATTTGGGATTATGCATCCCAAATGCAAAAATACCGGTCGCAAAGGGGCAGATTCTGAGAATCTGCCCGTTTGCGACCGGTTTTTACTTTGATGCATGGGGCCCTATATAAATATTGCAGTACAATACAATGTAATACAATGCACTACAAGGAACTATTTGTGTAAGAAGTATTAGTTGGGGGGGTTAGAACCCACCTCAAATAATAATCACAATCCTTGTTAGGGTGAATCACAAAAGTCACTAAATAAACCTATGTTAATCCCCCTGGAGCTATTGCACCGAGCAGCCTGGCTTAATTTAAATTTAGAGGCAAAGCGTAAAGTATTTATGCAGTGCTCAATCAATAATAAAGTGAAAACACAACAAAAGAAACATCTAAATCAATTTAGAAAAGACACCAAAACAACAAACTTCTAATATGCAGAAATGGAGTTATGAATTTTTAAAGTGTTGATTTAAAAATAGCACAGAAAAGCACTAAGTGGTAACCCTGGGCAACCGTTCACGATAGACAATGGGAAGATATAAGGTTGACTGTGATGGCGTGAGGGTCAGAGACAAAGAGCAGGTTTGACCCAGTCACAAAGTTACCTTCACTCTTAGAAATTTTTATCGAGGTAGAAAGTCTTCAAGAAGGACAGGCGGCTGACTGGCTATGAGGAAGAACTTGATAATGATGGGGAGACACTGCACAAGGTTTCAGAATTGAATGGAGGCTGTTCAGCGTTAGGCAAAATGAAGTTGCTGACAAAGGTTGTCTGAGTCGCTTGAATGCTGCTCGTCATTGAGTTTGGTGAAGCAGTCGATTGGGTGCTGCTCAACATTGAACCCAGTGAAGCTGTTGATTGGGTGATGCTCATTGTTGAATCCGGTGATGCCGCCAACAAAGGATGTCAATGTCGATGCCCGGCATCAAGTCAGGTGAAGCTTTCAGTTAGGTATGGAGGAGTGCACTCTGACCTCAGCCAAGTGTCCAGGACCTTGTAGGCAGTACTCTAATGTAAGACATTGTATTAACGGTTGAGGGGGTGAAACCCTATTTAAACAGGAACAACAATCCTTGTCAGGGTGAAGTCACAAGCAAACCCTAGATTAACTTGTGCTCAACCATTGAGTAGCTTGGCACAAAGCAGTCAGGCCTAACTCAGAAGCAATGTGCCAAGGTTTTGTGCAACACTTCAAACAGTAACACAGTGAAAACACACCATAAAAGGTTCCAACTGGAGATCAGGTAGAAAGAGTAATTTTTAAGAACACAAGACCAAAATGGCAAAAAATCCAAACAGTAGAACCAGAGATAAACAGGTTTTAGGATTTCAGTGAAAATAGTGCCAAAAAGCACAAAATGCACAAAATGCCAACTGGGAGTTGTTATATACGAACATTCCGCAAATTGAGAGCATCAATGTCATTAAAGCAGTCCTGAATTCTCGTACTGCACCCATGATGGTTCCCACCGAATTCATCACGGATTTTGGGGAAATTGCATTAACAATGAATTACTTCAGATTCAACATGAAATATTATCAACAATGCTCAGGTACTTCCATGGGTACCTCCATCCCAGGGTCCTGAAGGATGGTCTACCATATGGACAATTCCTGAGACTCAGGCGTAACTGCACAGAGAAAGAAGACTTCTTTAAAGAGGCAAATATCTTGAGCAGTAGGCTTCGTGAAAGAGGATATCCCAAACGACTGGTGAAAACCTCCATGAAGAGGGCGTGGTACAGCCCCCGAGAAGTACTACTAGCGAGTAAAACCAAAGACCAGCACAAAAGCATGTGTGTAACTACCTTTTGTCCCCTAAGCACACAGGTCACTAAAATCATTAAAAAAACATTGGCCCACACTCAACACGCTCAGCACTTGCCAAGAGTTACCCATGTTCTCCTTTAAAAAGGGAAAGAACATAAAGGACCATCTTGTACACTCAGACACCAGCGTTACAAAACCGAGAAGTACAATCCAAAACCTGTGGTCACTTCCGCCTGTTACTGGACATTTCAAATGTGGAAGCTGTGTAGCCTGCAACCACACTTTGAAGACCAAAGATTTCACTCATGGCAACATAAAGATTACACTACATGACTTTACCAACTGTGCAACGTCCAATGTTATCTACTGCATCTGGTGCCCCTGTGGTCTGATATACATTGGACAGACCACTCAACCAGTTAAAACTAGAATCGGCCAGCATCGTAGCAGAATACGGTGCCAGGTAGAGAATGCCCCCCTAGTGCAGCACTACAAGGACAAATCACACACTGCTGATGACCTTAAGTGGCAGGTTATTGAGAAAGCCAAAATACCCCCCAGAGGAGGCAGCATTTCATTCATCTTACAGTTCCTGGAATGTAAATGGATAGAAAAATGCGATTCCATTAGAAATGGGCTGAACAGCCTAGAGGAATGGCGCAGAGTTATTAGCCTAAACTGATACTACCTTTGCGTCTACACGTTCTGTTACAAAAGTTCAATAGATGTAGATCTCGAATTGCCAACACTGCCTTCCTGTAACATGCTTGTAATGTTTTAATGTAAATAAAGGAAGACCCTCCATCACCATGATCCCTATTGGATATAGATGAATAGATATCTCCATTTAGTATTTTACCATATATGTATAAACCTGAAGTGTTCTTATGCCTGTATACCTCCGAAGTGTAATTATACCATATCCTGAAAATAAGTACTGGTGTAACAAGTAACTCCGTCCTATATATCATGTGGACGCCGTACTCTCCAGAGTAAATGTACGGTAATACTGACTATAATTTTATCGTAATAAGCCAAAGTGGAATTATTCCCCGTTTCAAACAATGATTGGTCGACACCATTCACCACCGGGAGCACTAATTTGCACTTCTAGTTATGTTTTGTACATGTATAGCCCTTACAGATACCATAGGCTCAATATTATGTAAGCATGCATATCTGGATGATACTCCATGAATATTCTATCTTATTATTAGGGTCTCTACACCGCATATAGCTCATTGGCAGCACAGCATAACGATACTAATCACCGTCCCCTGGACTCGATAATCATTAATTGATTCCAGTTATGTTAATCACATCTATCCACCTATGGGATACATTCGCCTAAACCCTCTTAGTAATGCCGCCGCGATTGTGGCCTGGCAACTCGACATATTCCGTTCTGCACATGTGCAGACCTCGGCCAATGTTACTTAACGTAGTCAGAGCTAGGCATCCTCGATACAGGACCCGGCCCGGCAACGACGCGCCGCACGAGCATCGAGTAAGTAATACAATGTGTATGTCCACGACTTGTGTACTATGCCAGGATATACCCATTCCTTTACACCGCTTCCCACTTATCCTCCCCAGCTCGTGTTGGCCAAGTACCTCGTAATTGATTTACGGACTGCCGTGAGCCCACCTCGGGTAAGTCTATTACTTATTCCTCCTCCGCCCTGTATAATTGTTTTGGCGTGATAGCCTTAATGATACTGACACTGCCTTATTAATTTAGATCCCGGAGGAAGCTTTAGTGCAATTCACATGCCTAAGCAGTCCGGTGGTCCTTTTAATTGAGTAGAGCGGACCGGCCGAGACTCTCTTATTATTGCGTACTTCCCTGCTCCACACTATAGAATTCGCGCCCATGGGCATGCCTTAGTTGGTTCTCCGGGTAAGCATATGCCTTCGCACACCGATGTAGAAGTACAGTCACGAATCCTCAGATTGGCCATCCTCAATATAATTATTTTTAATAGGTATACCCCCTTCACCCGGACTACATGGGAATTTATACCAACTTCCGGAAGACCCTCACCGTTCTCGATCCGTGTTTAACATATGGTAAGCTGCCGCTCACCATTGCCCCTAGCATCATTCGTTAAATTCTCTTATAGTACCACAACGCCTTACACTACTTTTCTTCCATTACACCCCAGCACTCCTGTGCTGAAGAGACCCCATATCAAGAGAGGGTCGAAACGTCGTCGACTTCATAAAGAGAGAGCCTGAGAATAACACAAATACTATCCACTGTATTACAAATGCCAAGCTCCTCCTTTTGTTACTTCCAATAACCGTCTCCTTTTCCAAAGTCACCTTAGAAACACTCCTCGCACCACCGTTAGGTTATGGTCACTCCACTGGGGCTCACTAAAATCACCTTAAACTGTACATAATGTGTATACCTTGAAAAGTTTCTTTCCTCTTTATTTACTTTGTGGTACGTTTTGACTATTGTGATTACGAAATAAATCACGCTCACTTCGGCTGAAGTGAGCAGGATTGAGATATATTGTCTTGTGGGCTGTTTCATTTTTATGCTCTATATATTTACAGAATCGTATTAAGATCGCATCATGTATTCCCTGTTTTTTTATTAATTCCAGCAAGTTAAACTGTCTTTTGTAAGTGCATATTGTTTTTTCAAACGAGTTCCTTGTGAACATTGTTTTTTGCTTAGTATTAATACCCAGTTCACAAGGGCGTATGGGTCGCTCTTGTTGCTTTAGAAATTGATTGCCCTTTGTGTGGAGGCAGGACACAGCTTATTCAAGTGCAAGCAGGGCTGTGCCCAGCTCCACCCTCCCATGCTGCCAGTGATGGGCCTTTTAGATACACCTAAGTCCTCTATAGTGTGTGGCTGTCTAGGAGGAATCCACATAGCCCAACTCTCAGCTACACCTAGTCCCATGACCAGGGACAGGCTGCAGGCACTAAATGGCTAAGGCAAGAAAATGCCAATCTTCTAAAAGGGGCATTTTAAAAATTGCAATTTAAAATCTGAAATCACCATGAAAGAGAATTTTTCATTAGAATTCCAAAGACACCAAACATGATCTGGGCACCTGCCCCCATTCAGAAATTACATCTTATTAACTCTAATGTTATCCTATGGAAGAGGTAGACCTTGCGGTAGTGAAAAGCAATTGTAAGAGGTTTTCACTACCAGGATTTGTAAAAATTGATATCACATGTCCTACTTTATAAATACATTGCACCCTGTCCTGTGGGCTATCTAGCGCCTACCCAAGGGGTGATTTATATACATTCATAATGAAGGTTTGAGCCTGGAAAAGGTTTATTTTGCCAGGCCAAAATGGCAGTCAAAAACTGCACACACAGGCTGCAATGGCATGCCTGAGACTTGTTTAAAGGGCAATTTAAGTGGGGGAGGGGGGTGCTGAATCAAGCAAAAGATTCACTCAGAGGAGCTGAAGACTGAAGAGCTACTGGGAGTGAAAACAAATGTGAAAGAAACCAGACATACCTGCTTGATGAACTGTGGAAGTGGAACTTCAAAGAGAAGCATGGCACACAAGCCAACAGAAGTCCGCACATAAATTACACTAAACGTCTTGAAAATGTAATACCTTTAGATTTTCTGTGCGTACGTGCAAACAGAAGCAAGAACACATGATGGTCAAAATAGGGAGAAACTGATAAACAAATTAGAATGAGGAGATTACAAATCGTGGAGCACATCAGCAGGACCAACCTAAAGACTGTCTGCAAAGGAAGAGGATGATGTACAATAACTGCGGAGTTAACTTTTTACATGGCATTCTCGCAAAAATATACAAATGCAAATATTGCTATGTTCCCATGTTGTTCTTATCTACTGAATCCTTGGACCAAAGAGATGCCATGCACTTCCCAAGCAAATCAAACTCTTTGAGTATACCACTCTATTATATGTAGCAATTTATTTATTTTATCTTTAGATGGAAAAAAACAGCAACGTGTTTGAATTAGGGCCATTGTGCAGATTAGGAATAGGTATTGTCATTCTTATAGTTTTCAATCTTGGCAGGTTTAGTTTTGTGTTTTTTGAAGCAGCAAGTAAACTAAACCTGATTTAGAGTTTGGCAGAAGAGTTACTCCATCCCAAACGTAAGGATATCCAGTCTGCAGTATTACATCCGTCACATTTGTGACAGAGTAACCGGTCCACTGGACTCTAAATCAAAACCTTAATGTTTGTAGGAACAGCCAATTTAAACATTTATCTTTTTCCATTTTTAATTACATTTTTAATGCTGTATTAAAAGAAAATCATTAAATTGTATTGAGTACTAAAAATGCAAAACTAGCAAGTGAAATCATTTGAATGTTTGATTATAGGTAATCTCCACATTTTCTTTCCTACTAATATATAATGTTAACCATGAGGAACATTATTTTTTTTAATCAATTCCCCCTGTTCCTCTATAAAGACAGTCAGCTTGTCTAAGAAATAATTTGATTAGAATAATTTGATTAACTTTCAGTGCTTTGCACAGGCATTGGTGGGAAAATTAGAACAGATCTATTCAATGTTATTTTAAAAGTAAGATATATTAGGAAATGCCATTAATTAATTATGAAGTAAAGGTGTGTAATATGGGATGAACATAATAGTTTTTTCATAGGAGAGTATTTTCTAATGAGAAACTTGAAATAAAAAATATAGAATCGAATAACATAAATGTTGGGCTGGTCATTTTCAAATGTGCCAGATAATTTTATTTCTCGAAAATGCATTTCAGAGATATATTAATCAGTTTTTTGTGTGAAATATTTGCCTACAAGCTTATGCATTTAGTGTAACTTTATAAAGCAATGTTGATTTTTACATCCCTGATGGGATGCCGGAGAGTGGGATTCTGACATGGCCGCACAGTAGAGCAGCTACGGAGTCAATTTAGCAGTAAGATCCTGTAATAGGCAACACGCAAACGTGGCAGCAACTTAATAATTCCTAATACTAATGATGGAGCGTAGATGTTATCATGCATCCATCTTCACCATTTCCTACCTGTGAAATCGATTTACAACACCTTTTTAAATGGATGAGACAAAACAAAGATATTTTTGTTTACTAAGAAAATGTCATCTGCACCCTCATGTTTAGATACTGCATCGTAAAAGCATGCGGAATGTTAGAATATATGGTATATGTAGCAACGAGAAGCTGTGCTAAGAAACAATAAAGTTATGCTGAAGCATTTACGTATTTTAAGAGAAAAGATGGAAAACCAAATTGTAACCTTTAGAAACTTACATTGACGAATAATAATGTGCATTTAATAATGTATTACCTTTAACTGCAGTAGTAACTCTGTTACACTAATTGAATGTAAAGAATGCATTTGACTAAGGAAAACTGACATAGAAAAGTTATAATGCTTTTGAATTGTGACGTATATATTTATACGCATCAAAACAATATGAAATGTTGAAATTTAAACATGCATGGTAATGTACACATAATGACTTGAAAGAAGAACACTTTTAGTAGTGCTTAATACTAATATGTATTTCATGAAGAAAATAAATTGTATTTAAATTAATAAGAAAAGACTAAATGCATTTAGACATGTGTGCACTTTACTAATATTAATAATTCGTGAATTAGCCTTTTTCTGCTTAGGCCTCAAAAGGATTTTCTTTCCTTAACTAACGTTAAGTCATGTGAAACTGAAACCCAAACTCTATGAGAACTTTCTGTAAAGTTTCCATTTGTATTCTCCTTTACAATGGATTCGCTTCTCACATGTAGCACACTCTATTGAAATTGTAACAACCTTGTTGCATCCCAGCCGAAAAGCGCCTGGGAACGGACTGAAGACAGAGGACAAAATGTACTGCCTACTTCTGAGGATGTTACAAGACACTAACTAGATGAAATATAATGTTCCTAAATTACTTAATTCTTCCGGATTTGTATATTTTACTGAACACCACATAACAACCCATCCTGAGTGACCAATAAAACCACATGGACTGATGGATTTGATACTTTAAGGGGTGTAAACTTGGATGTATTAGAGTATAATTGCCCAAATTAAGGAGGAGTTGGTTGGTTGGCTGTCTGACCTTTCCCTGCTCGACATGCTGTTGGATTTTTGCTTGATCTGTGCATATTGCTTGTCGTCAACGTTCTTTTTGTTGCCCCTGAATCACTTGTTCTGTGTGGCATAGACTCTAATGAACTGACCCTTGAGCAAACTGAGACCTTATCCTGTGCTATTGCCGGCTGGGAATCGGGTGCAAAGAGATAACCTTTCTCGGCTGAGGGGTTATTCTGACTACTGATGTGGCAATCGAAGCTACATAATGGACATGAACTGATTTCTTGAGCACAGAACCTGAAACAACATTGATTGGTTTGTATGAGCATCACTGAACCTGTAATTTCATGTACTGTGTGGTTTTCTTTGCAATCTCGGCTTGTTATTAAATCGGATCTTTAAATGTATTTCTGTTCTTACCGCATTCTTGAGGCAGTAGATACATGTTTATACTAAATTACCTTTATTTATTCTGTCTCATTCTTTTGGTGATATTCTTTGTCTTTAGGAATCTATATTCATGGCTGATAAAGGTGCTAAGTTATGTTGAAACCTTAGTTTGAGATAAAAATGATCTATTCCAGGTCCTCATAGGATAATTGTTCATTCCCCGAATATTCTAGTCCCTTATAGCTCAATGCAAGAACCATCGGAGGACCTATGTGATGGTGGTAGCAGATGGTTGGTAGTAGGTTTTAACTGTCAAGAGTTAATTGTTTGAAAAATGGGCCTGATGATTTTGAGTTTAAGCTATACCAGAAGGGGATAATTAGCAAGTTAGTTATCCGAGACCTGCTTCCGCTGGATCAGTTTTCTGGTAGCAGAGGATGGTTTAGTATTGACTATCAAAACTGGGACATAAGAGGGATGTTGGTAAATAGATTCCATTTGAGTTTAAGGTTCAGTGAGTTTCTTTGACCAGATAATAATCCAGACGACAAAGAGACGACAAGACCAGGTAATGAAAGTATAGATAGGATTGTGGAATTGTGATCACAGAAGTGTTACGTCTTTAGTTCCTGTGAAGACTAGCATAGATTAGTTGCCTTGAATGTTGAGAACGGGTCCGACATGGCCTAAGACCCCAGAATATACACCTATGGGTGGGTCTCAGTGTGGCATACACTGAGTAAGTTTGTCTGCTGTTTCAAGGGTGCTGTGCGAGAGACGCTGTCGCTAGTACCGCCAGTGAAGGGAAACTTTGTGAGAGTGTGACAGGTTAAGATCATTGCGATTTTTCCTAGAGGGCACCAGTGGATGAGGTTTTACAGAGTTCAAATGAAAATTTCGGAGTGTATGAAAATCTGTAATTTCTTTTTAGTGGAGCAGACATGGGGTTGTTTCATGTTTTAAGTGTGTTGTGTTAAAACGTATTGAAAAAAAAAGATATTTGCTTTTAAACAGCTAGAACAAATTGATTAGAAAACACTGATTTAGCGATACGCAGCCTGTAGTGGGTGCGTATGAAATGGGGGACCCCACCTCTCTTGGTTGATGCCACCCAGAATGCAGCGGAGAGTGGCTTGTATTACAGCCGAGCTATTGGAGGGGGGTTGTGAGGCCAGAATCACTGTGCATATTCACTTGACCACGGCAAACAGAGCGACTTGTGAGGAGGACACTGTTAGCCTGTGTTTTAATTATTTTGATTTGTTTTGTGTGATTTATTCACAGTGGTGGCTGGAATTTGAAGACGGTGGGGGGCGGGTCACGGGGGTGAGGGGGAATGAAATAAAAAAATACACACTTACCTGTCTGCCGCTGCTGCCTGCCGTCGTCTCCGTCTCCTCGTCTCGGTCCTCTTTCCCGCTTCCAGGGCAGGAAGCAGGATGCACCCGGCTCCCAGCCTCCCGATAGCCAAACCCAACGCTGCAATGTAGCATTGTGATTGGTCAGAGCACCATGTATCGGCGCACAGCCAGAGAATGGGAGGCTGGGCATGGCATGTTCTCCATGCAGGCTGTAATTCAGCCTGCATGGAGAACATGCAAAGTGTGCATGAATGTTTGGCCAGCCCCAGAGGGCCGGCCAAACATTCATCTGCTCTTTAGGGTATGCAAGCCACTCCTCTCCTCCTCTGCTCTGTCAGCACAGCAGCCCGCCCCGTCCTGCCCGGAAATCTGCTGCAACAAGGAAATAAAATGATATTAACTTAGTTATTATCATTTTATTTTTCCTTCAGTGACGCTGCTTAAAAGCAGTGGGTCGACGCTCCTCCGACTTAGCGGAAGAGCCGCCACTGTTTATTCATTTATCCCTTCATATTTTTGTATGTCTAACTTTCATGTATATCATTGAAACTATGATAGGTGATAATATTTATTGTCCTAAACAAATTAAATAAGGAAGCCATTATAGAGTAATTTAATTATGGATACTGAATTACATTTCTGTCTTTTATCAAATGTATTTATAATTGATGGAAAAATGGTGGCTCTCAATGTCATCTGGTTCTTAAAGTAAGGCAAATTCCTAAGCAACTTACCTCCTTCTGAGTACAAGGACCCTTTGAAATTCAATGATATTTTTGTGGGATGAGGAAATCATTGCTTGAAACACATTATTAGAATTATTTGCGAGGTTATATTTTGTCTATTTATTTCCCTGTCTTCTTCTTCCCCAGGTGATCAACGGTACCCATATAATGTCTGTATAAATGTCACCTTTTTGTATACAAACCTGATATTTACAAGTTACTAAATCACACATGGGATTCTGATCTTGGTCCTTGTCTTGCCAAAGCTGCGTGTTGATTGTATATTGCTCTCCTGTTTGTTAGTTGATGCGATGTGGCATAATTGCAGTTTGAATATGATGTATGGGTCTGACTGAGAATATGAATGGTATTGGGGTGTGAGTGGAGACGCTTTCCACAACGATTTTGTCTGTCTATTAATAGATATATTGATTATTCTGTTTTTGTTTTTCAATGTACTATGCATTGATCCCAAGGGACACAATTGCAGATTAGCTCTATTTGACATCTGTCTATGTATTTATGTGAGCAAAGAGCAAATGTGAATAAACTGCAACCTTTTTTTATATAAATGAATTTGAACTGCATTTTCCTTTGACTCACAAGGCTTGACTGCGACCTTTTAGCGATTCATATATTTGTTAAAGATACTTATCTGGTGTTTATACTTGTGAGGCAGGCCTCCGTTAATAATACAAAAGATGCTTTATTGTCGAAACACCAGAGCAGAAGGGACAACATGCCAAGAACATCCTCCAACAGCAACTGCCTTCCCAGAGCTCCAGCAAAGAATATAGAACTTTGCAGTACAAGGCTCGTGGGAGACAGAACACTTAAAAGAAAACAACATGGCAACTTCATAGGAACATAACACATCTTCCTCCGTAAAAACAAAAGGAAACAAAACAAATAACCATAAGTATAAATATAAAACAACATAACAACAAAATAAATTAAAAAAAATACAGTGTAACATTACAATTGTTCAATCATGTGACAAACAAAATCTGCCATCCATTTAGGTTTGATACTCACTCTCTTCTTGACCATTTCACCCTCCTCGACTGGCTTAATACCTCCTTTGTGCAAAATCAAAAAATCCCTAAATGCAGCAAGAAAACATTCAATACACAAAGAGTACCAATCTTAACTAATACTGGCGGTTATATAGTTATCAAATTTAGGAAGACATCACTAAAATACCATATTGCAAAGTACACTCAAATATATCATAAAAACCAACAAGTTTGCATATAATATTTATTCAATACATTTGTAAAAAACAATATAATAAAAACATTTCATTATTAAAAACATCATGTTAAATACATAATATTGAGAGCACAAATAAAATACATAATCTAAAGGAAAACAGTTGTCGACGCAGCGTTTCGGTGAATACGTGGAATAGACACCTTCTTCAGGACAGTTTTCTGCATAATCAAAAACATATATCCTGTATTATCTTATAGACCGCATGGTTGACTTATGATGCTAATCAGTCACCTTAAGGATTATATAATGTAGATGCTGGTTCTCATAATGAATATTAAACCCATAACTAACAATTGATGGTTTGGGTAATTAGCATCTCGTTTGTTGGCATTTATTGTTATTTAACATGTATTCGTGCAAATTATAGCAACGATATTTATTGGTATTGAACATGCAATTTTTATGATTAACAAAAGGCGGTTGCGATTGGCTTCAGGCGGTAATAGTTTCATCCATTGCAAATGCAGTAGATTTCTGTATGTTTTAAATTGTTTCAATAAAGTTATCTAAGATCGACCCTTGAATTAGGAAACGTACGTCGCCATCACGTGATCTTCATAAAGCAATGACGTGAATAGAGGAGGTGTATTTAACAGCCCCGGCAGGAATATCCTAACAAATCCCGACCCGGAAGCTGTATACTGGTCGCAGGGAGGCCGTAGAACGTGTTTAAGGTATGGTTTGCTCCGCATTAGGGTGCCTATCCGGCGTGGGCTTCAGTTCACTTGAAGGTGAGCATTATTAGGGACAAAGGTTAAGGCTCTGCTTATACCGATAGCGGCATTTCGTGCGGTTACATATGGGCCAGTGCATTATTTGTTTTGTTGCCAGTTTCGGTATTTTGGTATCTCGGGCATTCGTAGTAGCACGGAAGAGGGCGTTACGTTTTTTGACTAAAAGCTGATCTCATACTACTCTTATATTGGATGTCGCTGCCGTATGTGGTCATGCCATTAGAATAACGGCATTAGGCAAAACAGCAGTTAAATTGTCACGGTGTAGTAAAGGGTTTCTCAACGGGCTGCTGGCCCCCTTTGTTGATTACTTTTGACAATTATTCTCGTTTGTCGATAAGTATACCCGCATTTTAACGATATAACAAAGCTATGAAGAATTTTTTAAATTTTTTATTTTTGTTAAATGTTATTTAATTGGAACTACGATTTATATTTAGTTCGTGATTTTTTGCGACACACTGAGAGGTTTTCATATATGATGCGGTTTAATTTGTATTTTCTAAAATTATATAAACACACCTGATATTGGGTTGTTTATCTGGGGCCTTACAAAACAGTGATTATAATTTTTTACATGCCCTACATTTTTTATAATAAATTACAATACTGAGGACGTAATATCCTGTTATCCTGTTATAGGTGATAAACAAGAAGTCAGGACCCTTGGCTGTAAATTTAACCATCAGTGATACTACGTATTGAATAAGTGGCACATCAGCCCTAATCGTAGAAACAGACAAATTCGACATCGGTTGGCAATATTCAGCTCCTTTATATTAGGTAAGCCGGGTTCTGTATTTGACTTGGAACATAGGGTATAATACCAATAATACTAATAATAATATTAAATATTTATGGTCCTTCTAGGATCCAGACTCTAATTAAACAACGGTGGCACCAGTATACATACCTACAGAACATATTGTTTTGTATCATAAGGTATTCCATTTTGTTTCTGTTTAATATGATTCATTAGTGTGATCAATACTCGAAAAATCTTTAATTCCTAATTTTTTATCTTTTCTTGTACATGGAAGGGCCTACAATTTGAAGAGGAGAATATCATTAAATCTCCCGTCTTCACGATTTTCTACTCACATTGAGGGTAACTACCAGATGTGTTAGTTTTATTATATACTAACACTGTCTACAGAATTGTTAGGTAGGTTATAATCTTTGTTTTTAATTTTTGATAATTTGAAAGTTTGTAGTTTTTTATACTGGAATTTACTGTGGTGGTCATAATAGGAAACATAAAGCGGCATATTGCAATTGTTTTTAAAACATTTTTTAATTTAAAAAAATTTAAATTATCAGTGTGATTGTTAAAATAGAATTGTGGAGCCAATGTGGTATACTAAATATATGTTTTTGATTATGCAGAAAACTGTCCTGAAGAAGGTGTCTATTCCACGTATTCACCGAAACGCTGCGTCGACAACTGTTTTCCTTTAGATTATGTATTTTATTTGTTGCTCTCAATATTATGTATTTAACATGATGTTTTTAATAATGAAATGTTTTTATTATATTGTTTTTTACAAATGTATTGAATAAATATTATATGCAAACTTGTTGGTTTTTATGATATATTTGTGTGTACTTTGCAATATGGTATTTTAGTGATGTCTTCCTAAATTTGATAACTATATAACCACCAGTATTAGTTAAGATTGGTACTCTTTGTGTATTGAATGTTTTCTTGCTGCATTTAGGGATTTTTTGATTTTGCACATATTCCCCCTGTCCCTGACTGGATCTTAGGGGACCTCCCTTTTGGTTTACTTACTTAATACCTCCTTTGACATTTTCCAGCTCACCTTCTGTTACAATCTTGTCAGAAATGCTATATCCTTTGACATTTTCCTTATTCCCTTCTGTTACAATCTTGTCAGAAATGCTATAGTCAGAAACGTCCACCTGTACCCTCTCAATATCATTCCTTTCCACAACATGCTCCAACTCTCCAATCATACTCAAATAGTCCACTCCACTCGAATTGGAGTTGACCTCCTCACTCAATTTGGAGTTGACACCACAGTCAATATCATCATACTCTTGAAAAGACCCAGAAGACAAAAAAGTCTTTTCATCAAAATATTTAGAGTCATTTTTGTAAAAATCATTGCTCCCTCTGAAAATTGCGATTCTCCTAACATTCCAAACTTTTCCATCACTCAGACGTACAGCGTTGCGTAACACTTTCACAACTTGTAAAGGTTCAGAATACTGAGTTTCACCTTTCCTAACTTTCCAAGGTTTTTTAACCTTAACCCACATACCAACTTTAACATCTACTTTTCCAGATCCATGCTTGTCATCAAATACACGTTTATACTGTAAATGCTTCTCAAGAATGTTTTTCTTAACAGACTCCATAGAAATATCAAGTCCTGAACTTTTGAGTAACCATTCCGGGTTGCATTTGATTCTAGCTGTACGTTCTCACATAATTTCAAATGGAGACATCTTCAAAGCTTCATGAACATTAGTTCTATAAGTCCAGACCGTTTTATATACTTGTAATTCCCACTCTTCACCCTTCATAACAGCAATTTGAATGGCATTTTTCAACACTCTATTAAACCTCTCACACATGTCGTTACCGCTAGGATTGTACAGCGAGGTGTTTCTGGGCCTCACTCCAATCCTCCCAAAATAATTTCTGGCTACTTTAAACATAAATTGTACACCGTTGTCACTTATTTTATTGTTTAATTATCTTTATTGCATTTTTAAATTTTGTAACAGTCTGAGGTCATCTGGAGTAACACACATACGTGAACAAACCAACATTATAAAAGGGTACATATAGCAGAGGTGAATAGCAGAAATATGATTACAGATCGTGTATGGACAAATACGCCTCTACAGGTGTACTGTGCTAATAAACAGTTGCATGCTACTCTCTTCCTGCATTACATCATTCCATTATCGTATTTACAGATAAAGACGTCTGCATAACATGTAGTCGCATCTTACACTTTATCGTTCAGTTATTACGGGGAATGTACAGAAACGAATCATATGGGGGCTGTAAATGCATGTCCACCTCAGTATAGGTTAGGAAATCTGCAAGATGTGCCAATAAGACATACAGATTCTGGTTCATTAAACTAAATATTTGCTAAACAACATGCCATCAGAAAAAAAAGAAACAATATGCGACTGAGTATGTGTACATGTGTCTCGTACTTTATGCTACGTTGGCTCGCCAGGGGGGCACTACGGCTCATGCAGGGTATGAGGGGCTGGGTAGGCTAAATAATCGGTCGGGGGACCAGGGGGAGGGCTCTCAGCGGCGGGCTCAGAACTCAAACATGTTTCGCTGTAGGTCACAGCTAGAATAATGGGTGTTGTGCGTCTAGTGATTCGGGGCTTCCGGTGTCCAAGTCAGGTGCTGACGGGGGGCAGTGTCATCTTCATTGTCGTTTCCGTGCGTGAACGCTGTGAGTATGGTATCCCAGTATTGTGCTATTGGATACTTGCGAAGCCCAGCTGTCTCCTCCCTGTGCAGTGTTGTGCTTTCCGCCTGTGCCCATACCGTGAGTGATCTTTCCCAACTGACTATTCCAGGGGGGGCGTTGTGCTGCCACCTTTTCATGATTAAGCGCTTCGCCACTATCAGTCCCAGATCATGAAACCGGGAAGTGACTCTGTTTTTCTTGGACCTGGCATATAGCCCCAGTATGCAAACTTCCCTTGTATGCGGCAGGGGTATGTCGGTGCAATTATCAAGTGCTGTAGTGACTGCGCACCAGTAGAGTTGTAGGGAGGTGCAGGACCAGACCATGTGCAGTAGGTTCGCATTAAGCTGCTCACAGCATGGACACGCAGAGGTGGCAATGTTAAAGTACCTGTTTATGTTATCGGGCGAGAGGTATGCTCTTTGTATAATGTATGTTTGTATTAGCTTAAATTTAGAACTTCTCGGTATAGATAAGGAGCTGGCTAGGATAGCACTCCATTCTTTTTCCGACCATGGTCGCCCTCTGTCCTCTTCCCAACATGTGCGAAGACTCAGCATGGGTTTCAGTGTGTGTGTCAGTAAAGCGGACACCAGCCAGTGTACTATGTGTGAACCCATACCCATTACGTGTAAGTACTGCAGCAGCAGGTGTGTTGTTGGGTCAGTCGTCATGTCCCCCCAAGCGGCCGATAGAGCTCTCGTGAGAGAGGTGTGCAAAAGAAATTGCCCTGCCGGCAAATCATAGTTTTTCGGCAGCACCTCGAAGAAGAGCAATGAACCATCCGTGTACAGGTCGCCCAGTGTGTCTATGCCAGCTGTGTGCCAGTGTGTAAGGACCTCCTCGGTGGTGCCCGCCCTTCCCCTGGGTGTCCCTGCGAGTGGTAGTATCGGGGCGTTTGGGGGTGACTTCCCGGGTAAGGTGGAGGCTCCTTTTGTAGCATTTATGCGCTAGTTCTAGGTGGATTTGGGATGGTCATGTAGGCTTGGCAATGGGGTGGAATAAATGGTATATCTGGGTTTGAGTCCAGGGCCGCCGCAAGGTCGCCGTGTCCTCCAGGCTCCTGCCGCTTAACCACTTCGTCACCCATTGCAACTGGGCCGCTAATTAGTATAACTCCATGTTGGGGACTGCCAGCCCTCCTTGGCTGGTGGGGGCATATAGCTTCCATAATGCTACCCGGGGCCTGCCTTTGTTCCAAATTAAGTCACGGAACAGACGCTCCAACTCACGGAAGGTCTTGGTCGGGACATAGATCGGAAGATTAAAAAAGTAGTATAATAGTTTAGGGAGGATAATCATCTTTATCAAAGTTATGCGGCTCATAGCGTTCAGCGGGAGTGACTTCCAAAATTGCACTTGGGCTCTAACAGCCAAGATAGCTCTGGTTAGGTTGTCTTCCAGTATATCAACAGGTGATCGGTATATGAAGACGCCTAGATAGCGGAACGTGGCGGGGTACCACGTGAGAGCGGAGCCATTGAGGAGCACCTCTGTCCCAGCCATGTCTTCGCTAAAGGAATAAACTCCCGACTTAGCCCAGTTTACCCGGAGACCCGACATCATCTCAAATGTCTTGAGCGTGTCCGCTATGGATGCGGGGATGTCATGTAGATCACGCACGTACAGTAGCAGATCGTCGGCATATAATGAGACGGCATGCGTCCCATCTCCTAGCTGGATGCCCCATGCTTCACCGTCTCTACGGAGCAACATCGCCAGCGGTTCCATAGCTAGGGAGAAGAGTAGCGGGGACAGGGGGCATCCCTGGTGTGTCCCTCGCCTCACTCGAATGGGGTCTGAGATGAGCCTACCCGTCCTGGCCCAGACAGTGGGGCGTTGATATAGCAGTTGGACCATGCTCATGTAATGGTCCCCTAGGTCATACTTGTGTAGTACCGCCGCCAGATAGGGCCACTCCAAGGAGTCGAAGGCCTTCTCCAAGTCTAGTACAAGGCAGCCAGAGCATGGCCACCTGTGTAACGCATATTTCTGTACCCGGAAGAACCTGCGTATATTAAGTGAGGTGCATCTGGAGGGGATGAATCCGTTCTGATCGGGGTGCACCAGTGCCTGTACAAACAGTACGCGCTTAGCAAGAATCGATGCGTAGATCTTGTAGTCAGTGCTCAGGAGGGCTAGCAGACGATAAGAGCTGAGGGACTCAGGGTTCCTGCCAGGTTTGAGAAGAGAGATTAGTAGCACTTCGTTTTGCGTGCTAGTAAGTGTAGAGTCATCTATTGCCGTCTCATAGACTTTTAGTAACTGTGGCGCTAGTATATGGGCGTATGCCTTATAGAATTCTGTCGGCAGACCATCAGGTCCCGGAGATTTCCTGTTTGACAACGAGAATATGCTATCCCGGACCTCCTCCAGAAGGATAGGGTCATTCAGTTCCGCCCTCTGAGCCCGCGTAGGATGCAGCAAGGTGATCCCCTCTAGATAAAGTTGCAGCTCCATAGGGGTAGCCTGCGCATGGGATATGTATAGATCCCGATAATGCGCCTCAAATTCGCAGTGTATGTCCCGCTGTGTGTATGCTGTAATCCCTTGCGTTGTGCGTATGGAGGCCACAGGGGTTGACGACTCATCCTGGCGGATCAGCCACGTGAGCAGTTTCCCCGCTTTGTCCCCCATGTGATGCGTCCGCGCCGAGTGCGCTGCATAATTGAGGCAGAATGGCCGTTCTAGTAACCGAGCATGTTCCTCCCTGTGGCGCGCGAGTGGTCTGGAGGAGCCCTCAGTTGCCTCCTGTTCACTGGATGCCAGCTTTCGCTCTAAAATGGTGAGATCTTCCTCTAGCTGCACTCGTATGACTGCCTGTGTTCCCAGACAGTGCCCCCTCACAACCACCTTAAGGGCATCCCACTCCAGCAGTGATGATGAGGCTGTGCCCGTGTTTTCATCAAAATATTGTGCTATGGTGGTAGCTAATAAGTCGCGAAAAGGCGCGTTAAGTAAAGTGTCCGGCTGGAGGCGCCAGACAGGGATCGGCGGCACCCCGGTCTCCCACTCCAGCTCCAGCACATGCGGGTTATGATCCGAGTGCGTCCGCCCCATGTAATGCGACCCAGAAATGCATGGCAAGAGATCATTGGACACCATAAAACGGTCCAAGCGTACATGAAGATCATGCGCACCTGAATAATAGGAATACACTCGGTCTTGTGGGTTTCTATGTCTCCACGCATCGGTTAAATGCCACTGTATCGCCCAGTTGTTTAACGCTTTCATGGCAGAGTGCGTAGCTGTGCCAGGCAAGGGGGAAAAGGAGCGGTCCAGTGAGACGTCTAAGACACTGTTGTAGTCACCGCCTAGCACCATGGGGTATCATGCCATGCAGCCAGTTTGTGAGAGAGCATCTCCAGAAACGCGGCTTGATCGGTGTTAGGCGCATATAGTGAGGCAATAATCACCGGCCATCCGTCTAGAGCGCCCTTGACCATGACGTATCAGCCCTCCGTATCTATTATGGAGTCCACCACCCGGAAGGGAGTCCCCGGCCTCACCCATAGTAAAACCCCCGTGCATATGCCGACTAGCCTGTGGCCAATAATTGCCCCCTCCACCTCCTGTGTAGTCGTGTCACTTCCGGTTTAGTCAGGTGTGTCTCTTGGAGGAGAGCTATTTGTATTTGATGACGTTTCAAATATGAATAGATGAGGTATTGGCGCGATGGGCTGTGTATACCTCTCATGTTCCAAGTCCCTATCTTAATGGGTGCCATAATGTACGTATATCAGTAGCACGCAAGGCCTTGCCAGGCGAATGGGTGGGTGGAGGCGAAGCATTATGCGTGGAGGTGGTGCCAGGGCCAGTGCCCACCCAGAGCCAACATTCTGATTGCTGTGCCTCAGTGCATAGATGATGGCATAACAAACATGTCAACTGAAAATAAAGAAAACCAAATACCAAGAGGGCGAGTATGCAACGGGCATCCGTCCAAACATATGATAAAAGCAGCATGCAACTAACGTCTAGGGGGGACTATCGTGCACAGAATTCCACGGGGTATCTGTTAGTGGGAGTCCGTCCCTGGTATCTACCCCAACCACTGGCCAAATGAGTGTGGGCAGGGCCGCTGCTCAAATGTCATGTATGATGCATCCTCAAAGGGGGAGGTCATAAGGGCTCCCCGCCTATTGACATCAGGGCCTGACTATGGCCTCGAACCCCGCCTCCCATTTGCAGTTGGGGTCCTAGCACTAGCACGCAGTTCTGATAGTGGGAGCAGAGGGACCCGCGTCATGCAGCCTCAGCGCAGGTCTAGTATACTTGCGTATAGGGTGGCAAGGTCTTCTGTGTGGCCAGCAATAAACGTGAGAGAACAGAAACTTAGGAGGTTAGACAATGTCATTAGAGGTCTGTGGAGTGATCTGGGGCAGTTCACAGGAGTCTTGTGAAGCAAGAAAATTATCCGAAAGTTCGTCTTCACTTGGCGGTCCCTGCTGGTCAGAAGTCGAGTCTGCCACGTCATCCTGTGTCCCGCTGATGTCTGCTACCGCCTGAAGGGCCTGGAGCTGGCCACTCAGTATCAGTTCAGAGGCTGGACCAAGGGTCCGAGAGGCCAGGGTCTGTGTTTTCTTCTTCCCCCTAAGGCGACGGTGCGGGGAGGCCTCAGAGCCCAGTTCTCTCCGTCCGGTGGTGGAAGTCTTGTCTCCCGTAGGATCATAGGTGTCGAGCCAGTCCTCCGCCCCCTCCGAAGTGGTGAAGAAGTGAGTCTTGCCGTTCGCAATCACCCTGAGCTTCGCCGGAAATATCAACGAGTACTTGAGAGTGTTTTGCCGAAGCCGCAGTTTTACTGCCATGAAGGAGTATCGATGTTTCTGGACCTGCAGCGTATAGTCCGGGAAGAACACGACTTGGTGATTGTCTATTTGTACATTCTGCAACTTCCTGGTTTCTTGGAGTACAGCGTCCCTGTCCCTGTAGTTTAGCAGATGGATTAGGAGCAGCCGAGGATTAGAGCCCGATGGGGGGGCCTGGCTGGTACTCTGTGCGCCTGTTCGATGACAAAATGGTGAGAGAGGGCTTCTCCAGGCAGCAACGTGCGGAGCCAGTGCTCGGTGTAGGCCACCACGTCTCTTCCCTCCGTCCCCTCCAGCAGGCCCACCACGCCGACGTTGTTGCGCTGAGCCCGGCCTTCGGCATCCTCAGCCCTGTCCTCCAGGAACTCCACTCGATTGAGCAGATCTCGGATGTGTTTCTCTGCCGTGGCCATCCGTGGAGTGACGTCGGCAATGCTAGTCTCAGCAGTGGCGGTGCGGTCTGCAACTTTACGGTGGTCTGCGTGTAGCAGAGTGAGGTCAACAGCCACTTTGTCTATTTTCCCTTCCAGAGAGGTGCGGATCTGGTTCATGGTTTCCCCAAGTTTTCCACTGCCGCCAGTACTGCATCCAGCTTGTGAGACATGGGGTCAGTTGCTTCTGCACCTGCCATTCTGTCGGTCTGGGCTCGGGTTTGTGGGGTGGGGCTGACGTGCCCCCAACACCGGTCCTCGTGCGTCTCCCAAGCAACATGGGCTGCTGGGCGTTCACTTAGGGGGTCAGGCAGCAGGCAAGTCACCCCCTCTATATCGCATACACAGTCACCTACATGAGCGGCATCGGTTTGGTGTGTAAAGCGCTCAAACGTGAATTGCCACCATCAGCACCTCCTGGACTGTCCAAGCATGCAGTGCACCTCCTGCGGATAGAATCTCTCTGGTCACGGGGCGGCGTGCCGATGGCCTCCAGGCGCCCTGCGTGTTCCACCTCCGATGCCCCCACTCTGGACAGTTGTCTGCACCCGCCGCCGCCTCCCGCACCTCCTCCGCAGCCGCGTGCAGTAGGCCTCAGTCGGGACCCTGCAGGGTGTGTCCCCTGCGCAGCGTGGCACGGGACCGGCGGCAGCTGGGCTGGATGAGTTCCGGTGGGGAGCAAGGCGGTGCACTGATGGAGTTGGCTGCGTTGGGCCGGGCTCGGCTGCAGTGCGCCACCGCCGGTGCCATCAGCAATCACCACCCAAAGGCGCCTCTGCCACGTCACCCCCAGCACCTACATGTAGTCCGGCTGTATCCACTCACCGCAACGCTGGGTGGCTGCAGCCACAGTCCGGCGAAGTGGGACTCAGCAGGAAGGGAGAGGGTGCGCTCCGCCAGCACGGCGTGGCCACAAAGTCGGCAGCAGCAGGGGCGCCCGGTCGAGGCTCGGTGGCCCAGACGAGTCCCCAAGAGCGCCTTTGTCTCGCAGGGGGGAGGCGGCATTGTCCGGGCGGCTCCGCTTCACAGATGGACGCCTCTACCAGCAGTACCGATCCGCCAGTCCGTCACGGTCACGGCAGAGGCACACAGCGTGTTCACCAGGAGCTGCGCCACGGGTCCGGGCCCAGTGGGCGGGGCCAGTCCCCGGCGCAGTGTAGCCGGCGCATCCCAAGGCAATGGAGACCCGCCGCACGTCGCAAGGGTCAGAACGGTGCGCCGCGGCTCTCCCCGTCTGCCA